>CM019064.1:339673489-340359061 GCA_009667805.1 Leptobrachium leishanense | reverse complement strand
AACAGTATGGGGTAAGTCATTTCTCATTTAAAAGAAATAAATAGAATCTATCTAAACGTATATATAAATTATATCTATAATTCATTTTACTACAATCCCATTTTGATATACATATAAAGCAATATAACAATACACATGGTTTACTAATTTGATTCTATCTTATAAAAAGGATCATTTTGTATTCTATAGAGGAAGGGGCTGGAATTTGTGTCAAATTAATGCTGGGGGGAAAAAAAGGCAAAATATTTATGGCTATAGTGCAGTAAAAATAAATTTGAAATATTTCCGACTTCAATTATTCTAAATATATCTGTCCTTGAGCATGTATCACCTACAGAAAGCAATCTGGGGAAAAAAATGCTTACTATGGTTTTGAGACATAATTATGACTGAGAATATCACCTGGTAATTGGTTTTGATCTGTACAGAGGACAAAATAACCATGACACGTGTCTGGGATATGAATGAATGATGCAGGATCCTTATGGATCTTATAAAAAAATAAATAATCCGAAAATATTGCTTGAACACAAGAGGACTGCCTCCAATTTAAATGTCTGTCGTCTGCGGGTTGCGTGTGAAGATGCTCAGGTAGTGGTGGCTAGTGTGAACTGCAACTCCCATCATTCCCAGCATGATGTCAGTTGTAATTATACAATCTAGCTTTGATCCTAAACCAAGCAATTCTTACATATGAGAACTGATGGACAAAATGCTTGCACAATTGAGATGGCTAAGCTTAATGGGCACTGCAGTCCACAACATCTGATTCAGGTTTCCGAATGCGTAAATCAGTGTTCTGATAACTGGAAAATAGAGAGCTCTGAATTGATGTTGGGGGAGGGGCGGGGGGGTCCAGATATGTTATAATCACCAGGATGCTAATAAAGAGTAAATATTAGTCAGAGTGGTTTCATTTTCAATGTATTTTCAAGGTTTGATATGAGGCTTATGTAAAATACTGTACACGTCACACTCCAAGTCTGTGTCCTTGAAAGATCAGGAAGACAAGAAACCTCTCTGGTTGCAAATGCGCGGCTATCTCTGCACAGCACACTAGAAGGAAACGTCATTTAATTATATCCATTTCTAATCTGATTTATGCTTTAAGGCAGAGCCATGTAATGCATGGCTGGGGATGGGGAAGAGAGGACAGAGATAATTAAAGTCTATGACACAAAACCTGGTCAGTATGCTCAGTGGAAAGTGTGATCGCAGAGGTAGGGCCAGTACACTTGTATGAGGTCAGGACCAGTTAACGCTCCACACTCCTATAATTGCAGGGGTATGTGTTTGTGCGGCTGTCAGCCATCGATTCCTTGCACTTGTATCCCTCTTTTCTTGGAAGACTTGTTTCTGTATCTTTCTGTAAATATATAAACTAGGTGGTTTCAGGGACAGCTATAAATACTGACAGCCACTTTAAATATTTCTTATTTTATGGTTTTTCAGGAGTTTTTTAAAAACTCATGCTCTATTTACAGTTAAATATTTGTCTGCTTGTTTATTAAATCTGAATTTTCAAGGGTATATAAATATACACATTTTGGACTAGACTAAAGAGACAGGAAAGCAGCAAGCGAACATTACTAGAATTCCAAGGATGATCTGTGGGATAAAGATATCAGTATAGCACTAATAAAACCAGTTCTTATTCACACGTTTTGAAGTCTTCTACTGTGGCCACCCACTCCTTCAAAGTTTGAATAATATCAAATAAAAGTTAGCTCTGGCTGATAAGATCAGACGCAAAAAAAACCTGAGGTAATTAAAGGGACACACTATGCACCCAGATCAACTTTGCGCTATTTATATGATCAGAGTGAGAGAAGCGTGTCCTCTTCTTCCCATCCCATTTGCTCTTATCAGCTGGGAGAGCTGTGCAAAGCCAAGGGGTGTCTGCAGACCTACACGGCTTACAACGGCTTTTCTTATTGTCTTATTGCTACACGTGCTTTGCTTTTGCACAAAAAATATTATTTTTAGGAGAAACACAAAATTCACAAAAGAATTTGTTGGTAGCCACAGGTCAGGTCAGTGTGGAGAACAAAATGAAAATGCCATCTATGACAAAGTGTGTAGGATACTGAAGACTGTTTGCCAAGTTGTAAACATCAGCAATTGTAGTACCGGCTGGGTGGAGTAGAGATAACATCACTGCTCTGTGTGGAGAGAGCCTGTGGAGTCATGGGTTCGATCCCAGCGAGCACCTCTCCAGTAAGTGTCCTTGGCAAGACACCTAACGGTACATACTCGCCACCCAGGACAACGAGAGAAATCTCAATGTATCCTTCCTGGTAAAATACAACAATTTCTTATTATTTTTTGAGAAAGTAACGGCAACAACGCCAGTGTTTTACAAAAGGGAAGTCCAAACAGCTCTAGGTGAAGCTCCACAGTGAAGCTACTCCTGCCGCGTCAGGATTTCCCTTTTGTAAAACACTGACATTTGTCACTGTTGCAACAATGGTGATTTTTGCTATTGTTGCAGCTTTGTTAACTCCTTCACTACCATTTGATTTTCCAAAAAAATCATTGTCAGAAACCAGTGTTTGTTTGTGAAATCATTTTTAATTAATTGTAAAGTAAGAAATATTTGAGCTCATACCTATTGTATGTCTTACTGTAAATAACCTATTTTTGGCCAGTAGATGGCGCCATCTACTGCCACATTGAGTTCTGAGCGGCTGGTCTATTTTCTTCTTTTTCTCCCTGCATCGGCTGCAGAAAGCCTAATATTTCAGTGGTTTCAGCAGCTGATTTTACAGATTTAGCTATTTGGGCACTATGCCCACAGGGCCTGAACTTTGGGGGCACAATCTGCAGCCCAAAAGTAAACAAAATTAGTTTACAGCAAATTAATTCCATTTGCTTTTGGGCTGCAGATCAGCACACCGAGATATCTCGATATCGAGATCCATCTGGTGTCCCGATATCAGTAGTGAAGGGGTTAAACCAGAGTGATCTTTGAGTATGTACCTAAATAGAAAGCATTAGAGGTCCAGAGGAAAAGATAACTACGATATGTGCTTAACCATTGTGCGGCCGAACAAATATATATCATATTTCTTTGAATAAATAGGTCATCCATTACAAACAACTATAGGCAAGTACAATTTTTTTTTTAATATTCAACATTTTTTTTTTTAAAAAGATACAGCCCATACAGTAATACAAAATAGACCAACAGTAGTAGAATACTCCTCAGAGGGAGAAAGAAGATACAAACACAACAGTCGAAAGTACAAAAGAAAAACGCAAGCAACGCCGCACGTCTCATTAAAGAGATAACGAGAACAAAGGGGAGAAGATCGAATGCTCAGTAGAAAACTGGATTCCTAGCACACTAAGGAGCCCCTGCAGAGGACCGGAGACCATGGAAGAGGCCAGAGGGCCGGGAGACCCAGGGCCAAGAGGGACGCTCAGAATCTAATCGAACGCCCAAATGGCGCACCTGGGCCAACCCATGTGTCCACCTATAAAAAAAAGAAAAAAGGTGGGGTGAGGATCGGACAGGGGAGGGGGAAGCAGTTGTTGGTACAAAACAACAAAAACTTATTTAAGTGTCACAAAAGCACAAAAATATTGAAAGACAGGGAAGCAATCTAGAGGCCAATACAAATGCAACAAAGAAATAAATGTGGGGCACCAAAGGTGGCGGGAGCGCTGAAACTAAGCAGCGAGTCCTAGAAACAGTCAGCCCGTGTCCATGGGAGAACACAAAATCTGCAGTGGGGCACTCAATGAAAGACCCAAAGTAAACAGTAGTGACATGGCCTCCTCAGAGGTAGTGACATTATAGGGCACGTTTTCAAAAATAAAATGAAGAGAACCAGGTGCACCCCATCTGTATTGGACCCCATTATCACTGAGCATGAGCCCAATGTCACAAAATCTTCAGTGGGTCATGAGGGTCAGGAAGGGTAAGTCATTACATAAGGACAAAGAGGTTGACTCGAAGGTGGCCGCAGCTCGTGCCGCTGGCAACGCCATGATACGAATCTTCACGGAGACCTCCTTATCCACCGCAATAACATCTCTTGAGGCCTCAGATTGGGCTGCCGCTGCCTTCCGTACACGGGACGCAGTCCAAAAGACTCCATCACTGCTCTCTGGCAAGTGCAGGAGGTGGGCTGCGAGACGATTAGTGAAGCCAGAAAGACCTCAGGGGTACGGACTCAGGGAGACCTCTAATCCTCAGGTTGCGCCATCTAAGATGAGTCTCCAAGGCCATCACAGCTCCAGAGAGGCAAAGAACCTGCTTTTGAAGGGAGATGACCTGGGTCGCCAGTTGGTTCTGAACCACCTCAGTAGTTCCCACTCGCTGAACTGCGGACACCCGTTCCTGCACCTCAACGACAGTGTTTTGAACCACAGCAAGGTCAGCACGCCAAAGCATCCTCATCTCCACAAGCAGGTGTCTAATGTCCCCATTAGTGGAGTAGTCATCCGTTGCGGCATCAGTCGGGGTATTTTTTATTATTATTTATTAAGTGCCAACAAATTCCGCAACGCTGAGGGCGCTAGGGGTAGCAGAAGGGACCAACGAGGCCATCTGCCCGTCACTGCGAACCACATCCGCATGCCGTTGCTTGGTTGGGGTTGACTCCTCTTGCTCCCCATTTCTCGGATGCCTGGAAACAGGGGTAGCCGGCCCATCCACACTATCGGGTGCCGTGAGAGACCATCTTCATGCAAAGTGTCAAAATCTGATGGGAGGCAAGGCGGCAGAACCACGTGGCATCCCTGCGACCGCCATCTAATGAGTCTCAAATGTCCCACTGGTGTGGGCCCTCTGCCACGCAGGGCTTCCTGACAGATTTTTTCACTATACAGGAGTGCAGGGCCAGTAGGGATTTCCGTAGGCCACAAACTCACAGTTCTGTCAGCGCCTAAAGCCAAAAGTCCCCACCAGACAAGGCGCTCCAGTTCTCGAGAAGCGGTAGATAATCTGGGCAGGAGGCCCTGAGCGCCCACAGAGACCTCCCATTGAGTCATGCACAGCACAGGCCACTTGGCACGCAGGCCACAAGATGGCCGCCGGGCAAACTGGAGACGGTCACAAACATTGTCCGTAAGAGACAGCGGGCATCAATCACTCCCCGCCCGGGTACGTCAGGGGCCTTTGGGAGGCTAGGCCAGTAAGGGGGGAGTCGCTAAAAACCCGCAAGGGTCAGAAAAATCCACCTTGTGGAGCCCCAAAACACAGAGCTCCAGACACACACACATCTATAGTCCTTGGCAGTCAGGCCCCCGCCCCCTTTAAAAAAATAAATACATACATGACATTTGTTTTTTGATGGGGGTTTTCAGTATTATAATAAGATTGTACTTTTTTCTTGCCTTTTTTAGTGCTAGCATGCTGCCAATAAGCTTGCATGTCTGGGTTACAATAAAAGGAATTTATCACATTTTCCCAGCTATGTTCATTAAATGTGACATTGTGAGGAACTTAACTTACTATGACATATCCACAGGATGGATGTGAAGTCTATTTTAGAAGCAGTGTGAATTAGCAGTGTACTTTACAAACTCTGGTCTCCTTGAAGATTCAGGCAGGTTATGCTCAAACTATAGTACTATTAGGAATTAGGTGCAATGCTATGCTATGCTATGCTATAAGATCACACAACATTTGTCCTCAAAAACCTCCTTCACTAGTCCTATCACTGCATGTTTTGAATGAACAGCACTAATTCATAGACATATAATAAGAGGCCAGTCTCTACTGGCTGATCACAAGACAGACATATAAAGAGGACAATCTCTTTATAATCTCCGACTTGCAGACACAAAACAGCAAAAGGGGAAATTCCATATTTCCAAAATGATGTACACATAGTACAAGTATACTGAACAGATGTCCATGAAGTATCTAATTGTTTCCTCTTTGACTCGACACCATTAACCTTGACTATATAAATCAATCTGCTAGTTCAGTGACGGCCGTCACATCAGTCCTGCTAAACATATTGTTTTATGAAGGATGTGTACACCTACCCTCAAGGTCCTCTAACGCATCTTTCAACATCAAGCAGGCCATTTTCAGAAATCACCTTATTACCATAAACTCGAAGACCTTCATCATTCACTAATTCCTGCTGCTTCCCTTGTACATGCCATGGTTGATTCTTCAAAAATATGAATTAAAGAAATAGTGTTTTCCTGTACTTATCAAGGATGCCAGATTAATGGATCCACTAGAAGGATTATTATTTAGAGGTATTTCACTGGGATACTGTACATGCTGGTGGCAATGTTTTGCCCCCTCATCATGAGAAACTGGATTCCACTCTTCCCCAGGGAAACTAAATGGGATATCTTTCCTCTAAGGCTGGGGTCAGACCAGCGCATTTTTAACGTGCGTTCTGACGCACTTAATCACGGCCGCACTAGCAGCAAATGACGGGCAGTGACAGCCAATATACGAAGTACGGTCGCACGAAAGTCCGGCCGCGCAACGCAAGTGGAAAATGAACGCATTTTTTCAAGAACGCAGAACCGCTAGTACGGACGTACAGAGTGCGCTGCGCCCGCTAGCGGTGTGTGTGTGTGATTTGGAGACGTCAGACCCTGCTCATGTCCGGCCAATATAACGTCCAGACGCAAAAAGTTTCCTGGTTTGGATTCGTAAAACATCACGCACGAAAATGCGCATCGTATGACCGTTTTCGCATATTCCGTGAAAAAATACATCAATGCGTTCGGACGCACTTTTTTACGTTCGCGTGTAAAAATGCTTTCGTTTGACCCTAGCCTTAGACTTTTCACCAAGATCTCTAGCCATCTGTACATAAAGTGGGCCAAAAAAGTATTTAGTCAGCCACCAATTGTGCAGGTTCTCCCACTTAAAAATATGAGAGAGGCCGGTAATTGTCATCATAGGTACACTTCAACTATGAGCGACAAAATGAGAAAAAAAAAATCCAGAAAAATCACATTGTCTGATTTTTAAAGAATTTATTTGCAAATTATGGTGGAAAATAAGTATTTGGTCAATATCAAAAGTCCATCTCAATACTTTGTTATATATCCTTTGTTGGCAATGACAGAGGTCAAACGTTTTCTGTAAGTCTTCACAAGGTTTTCACACTGTTGCTGGTATTTTTGCCCATTCCTCCATGCAGATCTCCTCTAGAGCAGTGAAGTGTTGGGGCTGTTGCTGGGCAACACAGACCTTCAACTCCCTCCAAAGGTTTTCTATGGGGTTGAGACCTGGAGACTGGCTAGGCCACTCCAGGACCTTGATATGCTTCTTACAAAGCCAATCCTTCGTTGCCCGGGCGGTGTGTTTTGGATCATTGTCCTGCTGAAAGACCCAGCCACGTTTCATTTTCAATGCCCTTGCTGATGGAAGGAGGTTTTCACTCAAAATCTCATGATACATGGCCCCATTTATTCTTCCCTTTACACGGATCAGTCGTCCTGGTCCTTTTGCAGAAAACCAGCCCCAAAGCATGATGTTTCCGCCACCATGCTTCACAGTAGGTATGGTGTTCTTTGGATGCAACTCAGCATTCTCTCTCCTCCAAACACGACGAGTTGAGTTTTTACCAAAAAGTTCTACTTTGGTTTCATCTGACCATATGACATTCTCCCAATCCTCTTCTGGATCATCCCAATGCTCTCTAGCAAACTTCAGATGGGCCCGGACATGTACTGGCTTAAGCAGGGGGACACGTCTGGCACTGCAGGATTTGAGTCCCTGGCGGCGTAGTGTGTTACTGATGGTAGATACAACGTAGGACTACTATGGCGCTAAGGAAAATAAAAAATAAAAAGAAGGGTGCTGCTGGAATCTTATAGAGCTAGTCTGTCCACCTAGCAAACAAAATAGAGATAAAAATACAGAAGGTAAGGACAGCGCTCCCAAAATGATAAAATAATATAAAAAAATATATTATAAAAATAAATATAAAAAAGCAAAGAATTTTTTTTTCTGCTTATAGTCCTCCTTGGAATCTAGGGGATAGAGCCACAATCAGTCCTTCTTTGAGGAAAAAAATATATATACAAGATACAGATACCTCAGAGGGAAAGTCACCAATAGGAGGAAATCTTCTAGCGGATATATATATATCGGACCTCTTTCTCAAACTGTGTTGATGGCCGATTCCTGGAGTAACCTTTTCTTTCAAACAAAGGAACCGAATATTCAGTTCGCCCTCCCAGTGCGTTTCTATATGCCGAGAGCGCTTCAACACAGGACCCGAGACTCCTCCAGAGATATGTAATAGTTACTTGCAAGCTTTGGGCAGGATCAGCAGCTTCCTCGCTGTGAAGTTCTCCTCAAGATGCCTTATCAGGATGTTGCTTCATTCAAGACCCAGCAGGATGAAAAAGGTGTGTTTTGGGGGTGGGGGAATCTCTCTTAAACTGCCCCTGAAGTTCCTACAACAGGAAAAAATATTATAAAAATAAATATAAAAAGCAAAGAATTTATCTTTTTATATTATTTTATCATTTTGGGAGCGCTGTCCTTACCTTCTGTATGTTACTGAAGGTAGCCTTTGTTACTTTGGTCCCAGCTCTCTGCAGGTCATTCACTAGGTCCCCCCGTGTGGTTCTGGGATTTTTGCTCACCGTTCTTGTGATCGTTTTGACCCCACGGGGTGAGATCTTGCGTGGAGCCCCAGATCGATGGAGATTATCAGTGGTCTTGTATGTCTTCCATTTTCTAATGATTGCTCCCACAGTTGATTTCTTCACACCAAGCTGCTTGCCTATTGCAGATTCAGTCTTCCCAGCCTGGGGCAGGTCTACAATTTTGTTTCTGGTGTCCTTTGACAGCTCTTTGGTCTTGACCATAGTGGAGTTTGGAGTGTGTCTGTTTGAGGTTGTGGACAGGTGTCTTTTATACTGATAACAAGTTCAAACAGGCGCCATTCATACAGGTAACGAGTGGAGGACAGAGGAGCCTCTTAAAGAAGACGTTACAGGTCTGTGAGAGCCAGAAATCTTGCTTGTTTGTACTGTACTGTAGGTGACCAAATACATATTTTCCACCATAATTTGCAAATAAATTCTTTAAAAATCAGACAATGTGATTTTCTGGATTTTTTTTCTCATTTTGTCTCTCATAGTTGAAGTGTACCTATGATGACAATTACAGGCCTCTCTCATCTTTTTAAGTGGGAGAACCTGCACAATTGGTGGCTCAATAAATACTAAATTGCCCCACTGTAGGTGTAATTTATGTGCACATTTTATAAATGATTAATCAACCAATCATTCTAGCTGCTGCTCGCCCATGCCTTTTTCTTGGCTTTCTGTTCTGACCAGCTAAATTCCTGTACGGAATCCTGCTTCTGTGCCATGCTACCATGTAAGCTGCACAGCAGTGTACAATTACAGTTTATACATATTTAAATTAAATACCATAGACACACAAATATGTCGAAATAAGTATTTCATCTGTGACATATGTAATTAACTACATACAAATATGCGAAGTGCACACGTTACACCATAACGTTCCTGATATCTTGAACCAACTCTATGGAAAAAAATTACCCCAAATATTTTTTTCCACCTTAAATAATTGTGCAGATATTGCTGACAGCATTTGCAGAATTAATTTTTAAATGGATTTTGTTACTTTTAAAACTTCCCTTTTGTCCATCTGTGTTCAGCTCCACTGGCTTCTACTCCAGGGGCCCTATTACAATCTTCGTGTTAAAACGCTTGCGCAACACGTGAATTTGTGCGCCAAGCGTTAAACGCGCGTAAATCAACACTGGAATTACAATCCGCGCGCATTTTTTCATCCGTCGAGCAATAATGCGCGTTAAACGGACGTGCACAAATGCACGCGCAGTAACGTTGTGCGCAATCAGAATTAAGAACCACAATTATCTCACGTTAAGTTTTTGCGCCTGTCAAAGTCAATCTGCGCATATATGCTGCAGCAATAAAAAAATGCACACACAACTTCTCAAATTTATTGGTTTGGTATGTGTAGAATGTGTAACTATACTTTGTTGCATTTTTTTTTTGGGCTGGTGTATTTGGTTTCGGCCAGGTTGATAGAATTTGCCATTAACACCAGCTTTTAGGAGTTGATAAAATTATGCGCGCAAAGGCTGTGCGTTACAAACTGCGCATAGATTGTAATACCATCCACGTACCAGCGCACAAACGCATTTGCGCTCACAATGTTAAGTATAGGACGCGCGCAGTAGGGTTCGCACATGTTCACCTGCGGTAGACGTATATGCGCGTTTGTTGTGCTGACATTGTAATACGACGTTCAGCGCAAAGGGTTTTACCCCTTGCGTTAATGCGTTTTTGCGCCGGTGCAAATGTTTGCGCGAAGATTGTAATAGGGCCCCAGGTGTTCACATATGCAGAAAGCCCTGGAGCTACTTGCATGCAGAGGGCGTATACACCAATCACACACACGTTATGGGATTAGTACTGCATGTGCTGCAACGATCCTTGTGAACACCAGAGCCAGGAAAACAGTGACTCAAATCTGTATGTTTTTTCATATTTTACCAAAGTGTCCACACGCATAATTCCTGCCCTATTCAATTTTTTCTTTTTAAGTCCATCCAAGGAACATCCAGGAGGCCTCCACAGGCAGGGCTGTGCCAACTCACAAGTTAGCATGCCGCCTGAATAACAGAGCCGTTTCTATAGGCTCGGAAATATATGAGTGATTAATCTACAAATGTATAATACATTTCCAAAAGAATATAAACGTACTGCACTTTTTTTTTTATGTCTCTTATCTATGATTTAGAGAACCTCTGTGGAATGGGAACTCGTGCCTCCAGAAGTATGTTTAAAGAATAACGATTATTGCACTATTATTGGCACAATTATGTGCATTTTATTTGAGAGACAGTGTGACACAAAACGACTTTCAATTTTGTTTAGCACTTCCTGGGGATGGCATTTTTACATTGTTTTTATGTCACTTATGTCCAGTACTTTTTGGTGGATTTAAAATCCACCCTCCCTCAACCTTAAATCAGTGTTAAAACATTTTTCTGTTCCTTCCCTTGGGAAGAAAAGAAATACATACTGTCTTTTGGCACTTTTAAACATCACACTAACATCCCTATACCTCAGACAGCCATCATGGACATAATGACACTTAGAGAATCCCGCCCTAGAAGTCTATGATACAAAGCATTGCATATTTTACCAAGACAGTAAATGGTAAATTTTACATTGAAGAGCTATGATGACTTGAGCTAGTTTCACTTTGGCTGCCTGAGCGCTTATCTTTTTAAAGTATCCACTACCAGGAGCAGTTGCTGCAATTCCAGGTTACCCATCAAGTGACCATTCACCCTTGACCTGAGACAAGCCAAGCTGCTAGTCTGGTGTTCAATATAGTGAAAGCCTTCTGACCAGTTTTCAAGTTTCAGTTGAGTTTGTGGCCCCTACAGAGAGCTTTAAGCTATATCACTTGGTACTCCAGTGAGTAAAGTCTTTGCAAAGGCTCCTCTGGCTGTAATTTTAGATGACTGCCAAGCTAGAGGTCACTACTATTGACCCCTGACTTGGCTGGGAAAGAGATAGCAGGCATGCATCAAGAGCGAGCAGCTCACATTTATCAGAGCATTTATGAATGGCGTAAGGTCTTCAGTAGCGATTTTCAACCTTATCATCTCATGGCACTTTGATAAAAAAACAAGAATTTGACTAGGTTTTTGAAGAATATTTTTTGACTTTTTAAAACCATGCAGATTTAAAATTATATTCAAAAATAAACTTCCCCTTTGGTATATTGCTCCATAACACCACATTTGCTACTGTCCTCACACTCCCAATTCTGATATCTGCACAGTACATTACCGTGACACACAGGAGCTCCGCAGTACAGTGGTTGATAATCACTGGTCCTTGGTGATGTGGGACTTGAGTTACCAGTCACATTCAAGAGAGAGGTACGAACGAGAATAGAAAGTGTGCAAACCTCACACTTCTGTGAAAATGTCTGGATTTGCAGAGACAGAATGACATCGCGCACACATGTTGAGTATTCATGAACAAGGAAAACTGTGCACAATCCCTTTTGAGGAAATTAAAATATATTAGGAAATGTCTGATATTTGTTATTTTCCTAGAAAGTCTTCTGAATAAACCTATGACTCGAGACCTTTATCGTTTGGATACAAACAATTAAGTGATGAATTTTGTTGTGGTCATGTCTTTACCATCATATTTTAAAATGTTGAGACTGCTCAACGAAGGGTAAACAGCCTGATGGCTTCAGTCATGGGCAGGGCTGGATTAAAGGGACATGCATGCTTTGGTAGTGTGCTTTTAAAAACGTGCAATGCCTTTTGAATGAGTCAGTAGTGTCATTCAGCAGACATAAAAACCATGTAAATATGATATTTTTTCATATTTACAGGTTTTTCTTTCTTGGAGTTTTCCACGCCCACCACAGGAGGCAGTTTGAGTTAACCAATCAGTGCCTATACCTAGGGATAGCTAAAAAATGCAATGAGCATGTGCGTCTGAGTTGCTCTTCCTCCCTCCTGCACTGTGAGCTGAGGGGAGGGCGGGGCTGACCTTTCACCCCCAGCTACTGCAGAGATGGAAGAAAAATCCATACACAAAGGGAGAAAAAGAGACGGCAGAGAGAGGGACAACAAAGAAAAGCACAAAGACACAGCAAGAAACGGTAAAGAGAGAAAGACAGCAAGATAATGCAGAGAAAGCACAAGAAAAGGTACAGTGAGAGAGAGCGCACAAGAGACAGACAGCACATGAAAGAGTGTGAGAGTGAGTGAATATGTGAGGAACAGTGAGACAGTGAGTATGTAAATCTTGAAAGAGTGCAAGTGAGTGTGTCAGTGAGTGAGTGTGTGTGAGAGCGAGTGAGTGTGCGAGCGAGTCAGCGGGTGAGTGTGCGAGCGAGTCAGCGGGTGAGTGTGCGAGCGAGTCAGCGGGTGAGTGTGCGAGCGAGTCAGCGGGTGAGTGTGTGAGCAAGTCAGCGGGTGAGTGCATTTTGCTTTCACAGTTATAGAGATGCTAATATTCAGTTCCTCGGTTTCCTCAGTCTGAGATCCTGAACTGAACAGCTTGTGTTAGGTCATACAGTCACAGATATTTACAAAGCGGTAGCAAGTTCCGTAGCGCTGTACAATGGGAGAGGCAGACTAACATATGTTCATACAAGTTAAACACACAGAACATTAGGAGAGCGGACCCTGCCCAAGAGCTTAAAATCTAAGAGGAGAGGGGAGACACACTAGGTGAGATTAATATCTGAGTATGTGAAGTATTGGGGTGCATGGTGGGCTGTGGGCAAGATGGAGCAAAAAATGTAGTTCATCAGCTTTGATGGGTGCAATAGTGGGTGGAGCAGTGGGCTGGGAGGAGGCGGGGAATATTCAGTTAGTAGGAGCTGAAGAAACACCCCTAGCTGAGGGGCGTCGCCAGAGAAGATGAAATGACAGAGTTTAAAGCAAGAAAATAAACATTTTTTTACACATTTCTAAAACTTTTATTGATTTATTCTAGTTTGTCTATAGGTATAAAAGTGTTTAAATGTCAATTTAAAAAAACTTTTTCTAGACATACATATCCCTTTAATGGATTCATGGGCCTGGAGCTGAAAATGTTAGTGTGCCTCGGAAGCATCCCACTCAGCTCGCTTGTGCCTCTTCCATATTCTTCTCACCTCCCACTGTTCCTTAGCTCCATTCTCACAAACACCTCCATTGTGCCACTGCCCATCCAACTTGATCTCAATGTGTTTGTGATAATTGGTGCTGAACTAATGCTTCACTGGGCCTATTTTGGCGATTGGGCCTGAAGCTGCAGCTCCATTAGCCCCTGTTAATTTTACCCTGTTCCTGGGCTGTATTTGACCATTGTCTTCTTACGAGGTATTTGGCACTGGCCAGCCACCAACACTTAAGACATATTAGTGAGTATTCCTGACTTAAACAAGAGAGGTGGGAGACCGGCTCTATAAAGCCTAAGGTTATAGAACATAAAAGTTACAACTGTAACCATTCATATATAAAGAAAGATCTTGAAATCTGTAACGTGAATGTGTTTTTAAAAATCAAATTCCTTAACATATCTATAAGCCACTGTATTACCATTTTTATAAATTATTTAGGTGTTTCAAAACCTTTCTCATGATCCTGCAGCATGGCCAAAGAGGCACAATTAAATAGCCTCAGACTGTGGAGCTTAGAATACGGATAGGTACAGACAAAGGTTAAAAGCTAGCTGAACAGGATAGGGATTAAATAGTAACACTATAATAAGGAATACATTTGCAGAGTCCTTTAAAAAAAAAAAAACACCTCTACTAGCTCATCATTGTGACACATGTGTTTCTTTAGTATATCATTCCTCCATGACACTTTTGTGCCCAGAGAGCCATTATCCCAGTTGAAAGAACATTTTGACCATGTGATTTTTTTTCTTAAAATTCGCTTCCAAACTGGTATTGTATATATATTTTTTTTTTTTAAAGAATTCTTCTGTCTGTTCCAAACATACCTCACTCTTTCATATTTTCTAATATCCCTGAGAGATGACAAATATGCATTTTCATTTGAGTCTTCAGCATAATGGTTTTAAATTGTGACATTTTCAAATCTTTTGTTCCATTCTTACCAATTCAAACGAGAGGCTTTCCTTTGTCATGCTGTCAACATCTGGGATGCGAGCTTTTGCCTGAGCCTTAATGTAGCACTTTTCTCCACCAGCAAAACGGATTCCGGTAATACCCTGGATGAGAAGAACAATTAATTACAAAATTCACGCATCCTAATCAATCCTGGAACAATACCTTTTACTTATTGCATTGTGCTTCCTCGATGAGCTGCATGTTCAAAGCTCAAATGACCTTATTTATTTATTTATTTATTTATAAAGGATTTTACCAGGAAGGATACATTGAAATTTCTCTCGTTTTCAAGCATGTCCTGGGTTCAAGAACATATGACCTGCATATTAACGGGGAGTAAATGTAACTCTCTGTAACATATATATAATTTTATGCAAACGTACCTCATGAGATTGAAGGGCAGGCTTTTTTGGCAGCAAAATCTATTTTATACACCACGGGCCCTATTACATTCTTCGCGCATCGGTTTTGCGTGCACGCAAATGCGCATTTGCGCGAGGACAAAACCATTTGCGCAGAACGTCGCATTACGACATTCGTGCAAACGATGCGCTTTAACGTCCAACGCGAGTGACCCTGCGCGAACGCAGTGCGAGCGCAAGTTCGTGCGCGCATCCCATACTTAACATTGTGAGCGCCAATGCGTTAGTGCGCTGGTACGCGAATGGTATTCCAATTTTCATGCAACGAAAGTTTGCGAGCATTTTTCGAAACGTCTTTGAAAAGCAGGTGGTAACTGTAAATGTGATCGTTCTGGGCTAAACAAAATACACCAGCAGGAAAAAAAAAATACAGCACAGTACAGTTACACATTCTACACATACCCAAACATTAAAATTTAGAAATTGTGTCATTGTTAATTTTTTCTTTTTTTGGCTGGTGGTTGTTAATTTTTTTTTCCTTTTTTCTAGTTTGTAAATATTTTATTGGAAATGGGTGATTGATGTTGGCTGAATCACGTGACAAATCCCGTGACAAAACAGTCTGCCCACCGATTCCTGCACGCAACGTTCATTTGCGAACAGTTTTGCGCGTTGGATTTGCGCGCGAAAAATCTTGAAGGAAGAAAAAATGCGCTCTGATTGGAATACCACGTTAATTTTCACGTGCAAAAATATTGCGCTGAGCGAGCACAATTGCGCAGAGAATGTAATATCGCCCCATATTTATTGTAAAGAAACAGTGTCTGAAAACTGTACTGTACGGTAGAATGACCATTTATAAGAGTGCATAGGTTATGGCCACAAAGGGAACGTTCAATGGGAGTGGACTACGGTATGTACATACAATAAATGCGAACCCCGTAACAACATTCAAGATTTTTCGCATTTCGATATAATGATACATATATCAGACCTTTAACAATATATATATACTGTAGGTCATGTCTTTACCAGCAGAAACGTTGCTGGTCCTAGAATTAATGAACCAACACTGGTCGTTCTGTATACTGATCGCAAATTAACCCCTTCACTGCTGAGCCATTTCATGTCTTAAAAAAACACATTTTTCTTTTTTGTATTGTTATTTTTTTCTTTACTTTAAACATGCTCTGGCCTTTCTAATGATACCAAACATGACCCTGCTAGCTGCCAACAGTCGGGAGATATCGGGGTTCAAAGGAACCCCCTATCTTTCCTTAGGAGTCAATAAGGACGTTCCCCACACGTCCTCAGCAGTGAAAGGGTTAATAAGCGGATGCCATCAACACTAGTATCAACTATCCATAATCCACCAAATGCAACCAAAATTTTGTTTGTAGAATAAAGCTACATTGAGGATTGATGCGATTAGTCTCCCCGGTTTTTCCTCCAGAACGTCTGAGTGGCTTTTGGGGATGCCCTTGGTCTCCTGAGCAGCTACTTTAGGGATTGCTAGCATGGCATAGCTTGCCCCATGTAGAAAAATGGAGGGGGGGGGGAAGGGTTTTGAGCCATATCCAGGTGCCCAATACATGCGCAAAAAAGATTAAAATGCACTGCAAAGAGTCTTTATAAAGCTGAAACGAACAGGAGAATAATCCCCACTGTGCTGTAAATTCTATTAAGCACCCAGTCATTTCTATGAAACAAGAATATATGACACATTGCAGATGATTATTATAAATACCCCTTCTTCAGATTTTTCTCATTTTTATTCAATGAAATTACAGTCTATTAAAGAATAAAAAATGGACACGTTGAAGAATGAGTGTTGCATATTACTATGCGGTGCTCGTAGGTAATGCTGTTTTTGTTCCACGTCGCGGATACAACGCAAAATACCCAAAAGGGCATCTCCTGTAGCCTAAACAACAGAAGTATAAACTGGATTTTATATTCACACTTGATAAACAGCAACAGAAGCAAAAATGGGATGCTGAGTGCTTCTGGTTGTCATCAGAAAAATATAATTCCATTTTAGCTGACATCTCACAAATATAGCTCCAAGTGCATCTTGTTTGTGATGTGTAATTGAAGTGGAAGTCTAATCCCGGGGCTCATAAATCACATAGCAGCTCTAGGCCCTCCCTTATGGCTGATACAAGTGAATTATCAGTTTGTTAGCTTGTACTTTGCAAAGTTCTTTCAGGGTGTACCAGTGCATTAACACATTCAGGATGTGACAGCACAGTATGTACCTAAGAAATGACACGTGTGGAAATATGAGGGAAGTCTAACATTACAAGAGAGTATACTTTAATCCAGTGATGCCAAAACCATCTACTTGCTGAACAAATCATACAAGTCTCATTAATGGAACCGTACATTAAAAGCACACAGTGAGGAGAATTAGTCAAATATTGCATGATCTGTAAATCTACGTAAGGTTGAGAGTCTGGATTAGGATCATTAGAGCTGTAGTCCCTAGAATACTATGTAGGGAAAAAAATGGAATTCAGGTGACTTTGCGCGATGACGCCAGTCGTTAGGGGGATATCCTGGAAGCTTGGCCGACATTCAAGATGTCGGCCAGCTCCAGGGAGGGGACTGCGATACGGCGCATGTTAGCGCCATATCGCGATCCAGCCCCCTGGGGTTAAAGACAGCTGCCGCTTGGAAGGGCAGGCTGTGCCCTTCCAAGCAGTGCCTGCCTTTACTCACTGGCCCGCAAGGATGGGGAGGGGGAGAGGTCCGCAGGACCTCACCCCCTCCCCTTCAGGCACCTTCCCTGCAATGGCGGGGGTGTGCCTGAAATAGACGTCATCGCGCAGGCACGATGACGTCGATCGTGCCCGCCGGGGTCCCGGAGGCTGGGCTGACATCGAGGATGTCAGCTCGCACTGGGGGGCCACTGCGATCGGCTGGAATCCCGGCCAATCGCCGCTGCAAAGGGAGGACGCGCTCATCGCATGGAAAGGGTTAAAGTGGTATACATGTCTAGAATTTTTTTTTTTTAGATTGACAGTTAAACAGTTTTATACCTATAGACAGACTAGAATAAATCAAAAGTTTTAAAAATGTGTGAAAAATGTTTTCTGGCATTAAACTCATTTCATGTCATTTCATTTCATCTTCTCTGGCCACGCCCTCTGTTAGGGGTGTTTCTTCAGCTCCCGCTTCCTGTATATTCCCTGTCTCCGCCCCGCCCACTACTCCACCCATCAAAGCTTCACATGAACTAGCACAAGCTGTGCACGTGAAACCCTGTGCACACTCAGGACCTCAGACTGAGGAAATGAAGGAACTGAATATTAGCTATCTCTACCACTGTGAAAACAAGACTCACTCGCCTGCTGACTCGCTCACATACTCATTTACCCAGAGCCGGATTTATAACTAGGTAGAATAGTCATGTGCCTGCCACAAGGGGGCGCTCTGTTAAAAAAAAATATATATTTCTTTTCTTTTCCAATTTACAATCATTTAGACCACTGTATCTCTAAAGCCCTAAGTGCTAGAGGGACATAAGAGGTATCATTGGAAAGGCCAGATGATGTCATTTCCAGTGATGCCAAACCTAATCAGGTTAGATTTATGTAAAAATAAAATAATATTTATCTCTTTTTTTTTTTTTTTCGAATGCAGAAATATTATTCAGTTTACAATTATAAAGTGAACAGTGAAGCTGCACTAACTCACCTTCTCATTTCTCACACTGCCAGCAAGTGTGGAGCAGATGATGGAACGCATTGTTTCATCAACAATCTAGACAGTGGTGCTGCAGTGAGGAGAGACAGGGGGATTTTGGAACCCTACATCTCTGAATTTTACACCACACAAGGTTAAGTGAGGTGTCTTTGGAAATGTCAGAATCGCTACTAAAACTCCCTCGCACACTCTTATGCGGTCAGTGTCTTGTGCTCTTGTGCCCTCTCTCTCAATCATAGGCATCGCTGCAGGGGGGGGGGGTGATTGCCCCCCTAGGTTACTCCTTGCCCCCCTTGTGCCCCCCAGGGATCAGCATGCAGCTTCCCCACTTCTTTCAGACTACTGTATCTCCATCCTCATCGTACGTGGTTGCTCGAGAGGTCATTGAAAAGGGCAGTCTGACCTTTCCAATGATATCCAACATGACCATATTCAGTGTAAAAGGAAACTCAAATAATATAAGTTTTACTTTTTCTTTTTTTCACATGGCTGAAATGGCTCAGCAGTGCAGGGGTTAAAGGTCAGACTATACTGTATATCACATTGTGTATTAGTTCAGTTTTTCCCTTGGTTTAGTTGTATATTAAGGGTTAATGGGCAGGTTTCGTCCCTTACAGTATACATTTTATTTTTACCTTGATTCATGGCATTTTATCAGTTATTGGGTAGGCTACATGCCTCGCAGTGTAAACATTCATGTTTGTCCTTGATTTGGTATTTTAGGGCTTAATGGGTAGGCTACATGCCTCACAGTGTATACATTTCATGTTTTCCCTTGATTACTGGCATTTTAGGGGTTACTGGGTAGGCTACATGCCTCACAGTGTATTAATTTAAAGTTTCCCTTGATAAATGGCATTTTTGGGGTTATTGAGTAGGCTGCATGCCTCACATTGTATAGATTTAATGTTTTCTCCTGATAACTGACAATTTAGGGGTTAATGGGTAGGCTACATGCCTCACATTGTATTCATTTCATGTTTTTCCTTGATTCATGGCATTTTAGTGGTTATGGGTAGGCTACACGCCACATGTTTATGGCATTTTAGAGGTTATTATGGATGTTAGAATCTAAAGGATCTATTTCAACACATTTCGGGGAAACCATTTTGCCAAAAATTATGGTGAATTCTCTATTTGATTGAAAAGATGGAATCCCTCAAGGAAAAGAGGGACAATTCAATACCCTAGGTGTAGGTATAGGGGGAAACCGTTAAAAATAGATAACAGAAAGATGCCTTAATAGAAAGAGATAAAACATACCTTTTATTGATGTCAATAGATAAAAAACCCGCACTGAACAAGTCGGAAAAAGCTGAGAGGTGACAATCTTGGTGACAATCTAATTGAGTCATTTCCCAGCTGGTTTTCGTGAGGTGTTTTGGGCAACCCTCACTCTACCTCCTTTTTCTGTTTGATATAATTGTGGTATCTTATGCTTCTGTGCAGCTTACCCCTTAAGGTTCTTCCTCCTTTTTCTATATTACGCAGTCCCATGAAGGACTGTTTCCTACTTTGTCATGGGAGCTCACCTATAGGGAACTGTGGTACTTCCCCTATGTTACCAACACAGTATACCATTTAATACTCCGTTTAATTTCGCTTGGGAATTGGCCTTTTTAACTCTTTGTATTGTCTTTTTTGCACATTGGGTTTGTGCTTATGGTTTTGCACTCATAACATATTTTTTATTTTTTTATTTGTTTTTGGTTTTGCAGCACTGTGGTTTCTTGCTTCTACGGTTTTATTGGCGCATTGCCATTAACCATATATCTTTTTCCGCCCTGTTCAGTGTGGTTTTTTTTATCTATTGACATCCATAAAAGTTATGTTTTATCTCTATTTCTATTAGGCTGGGGGGTTCACACCTTAGTGTTTTTTTGACGCGCATATCGCGCAAACTTGAAAAAAGGCGCGCAGTAAAACGCTTAGGTGTGAACGGGCTGTAAAACGCAAAATGATTTGCGGACGTGGCGCACTCTGCGCGTCCGTCTAGCGGTTTTACGTTCTTGCCCAACTTGCGTCTGTTTGCCACGTGTGTTGTGCGTGCACAGTTCGGTGCGCTCGTACTTCGTGTGTGGGTCTCTATGCTCATGATTCTATGCTACGATGGACGTTAAACTGTGCGGCAAAACGGACGTGATCACTGCGTTCGTCTGACACGGGCCTAAATAGACACCCAAATATTTACATAAAATTACGGTTGTATATTTACTTCTTGGGTTTCTATGTATACATAGATATGTGAACATACAAAATATAAGGACACAAACAAAATAATATTTGTGTCTCTAAAAGGGTGAATGAATCAATGTGTTTGTGCAAAGCATAAAGTCAATATATTACATTCTAGTGAGATCTCTGATTTTACTGTAATGTAACTATTTCTAGTAACATACCGTCAGCAAACAAGAATTGAAGTAAATGCCTTGTACAAAAAGAACAGTGATAATACTGTTTACAGTGAGTATTATGATAAAAATTCAGAGTACATCAAATGTCTTTTTGGCTGAGGTGTACAGGAACTTGCTGAACAAGTTATAAAATTGGCAGATTATTGATCCAGACAGATATATGGTTTGCATTTATTGCAGTGTGCTAGAATTTTTTTTTATTCCTTAGGAGAATAATAAACATGGCTGTATTCCTATCTTTGTTCTTCACTGCATATAAACGAACATATTCATCCTCTGATTCTAAGGCAATGTTGCTGGCTTTTTTAATATATAGTTTATTGTATAATACAGGAGGTGACTTCATGGGGTTCTGGTCTCTGCATCTTGTTCCAAACACAATGGGCTCTATTAAATACTTTGCGCAAACGTTAACGCGTGCGCAAAAACGCATTAACGCGAGAGGAAAAACCCTTTGTGCAGAACGTCGTATTACAATGTCTGTGCAAAAAATGTGCGTTAACGTCTACCGCTGGTAAACCTGCGTGAACCCTTTGCGAGCGTAATGTACTTTGCGTGTCCTATACTTAACATTGTGAGCACAAATGCGTTTGTGCACTGGTACGTGGATGGTATTACAATCTATGCGCAAATTTTAACAGACAACGTTTGCGCGCATAATTTTAACGTCTTTTAAAAGCTGGTGTTAATGGCAATTCTGTACGTCCTGCCCGAAACCAAATACACCAGCCCGAAAAAAAAATACAGCAAAGTATAGTTACACATTCTACACATACCCAAACAATAAAATTGAGAGGTTGTGCGTGTTTTTATTAATGCTGCAGCATATATACTCAGATTGATTTTGACAGGTGCAAAAACTGAACAGGAGACAATTGTGGTTCTTAATTCTGATTGGCTGAATCGCGTGAAAAAACAGTACGCCCACCGATTTCTGCACGCAGCGTTAATGCGTGCGTGTTTTTGCATGTCTTTTTTACGCGCATTATTTTTTGACGGGTGAAAAAATGCACTCGGATTGTAATACCAGCGTTAATTTACGCGCGTTAACGTTTAACGCTGCGCGCAAAAAAATTGCGCTGCGCGTGCGCTTTTGCGTGAAGCAGTTAATAGAGCCCAATATGTGCACACTCCAGCATTTCCTCTACAATATTTCTGTCACGCCTGGTACTGGGATTGCAGAAATATAGGTCCTTTAGGCTGGCCGTCCACTAGCAAGACCGTATTTGTGTGCTGGTGCGATCATCCGATAACGTTTCAAGTTGTCCGACCGATCCTGCAACATGCAGGTGAATCAGCCCTCTTCCACTGCATCTGACCTCCGTCGGACATTTCAGACGATTTTTTGTGACTACTACAGATTAGCGATCTTACCCATTTCAATGGGAGTTATTAGACGATGCTGGGATGACCTGGTACAAGTTTACATGAAAAAGATTAATTGTATAGTTACACCGCCATGCCGTGGCAGGGAAACATGAAAAAGATGCATTGTATAGTAAAACTGCCGCGTGCAGAGAAACGTGAAAAGATGCATTGCATAGTAAAATCGCGACGCACGAAGCCCATAGGATTCAATGTAGAAAATATTTTTGCTTTTTATTCTTTTTTTATTCAACTGTTTATTTTTTTATTCCGCAACGAAAAGCCTTTTTACGTATTGAAATTTTTAGAATTTTCTTTTGTATTTTTCAGGATTTTTAGGTGAAATATTGGGTTCCGATTTAACTAAAAAAATTTTTTTAAAAGAAAGTCTTTTTTTTTTCTCTCATGGGGTTTTTCCTTTTTTTTCCCTTGGTCGATCTGGGTCGACCACAGACGCTTACAGTGATCTGCCTGATGGCATTGTCTGTAGTCGGGTGACCAAGTCGGTCGCCTGACTACGGTGCCACTTGATGGACAGCCTTATGCGGTAATGTGGTGAAGTACAGGTGGGTTGATGGTGATTGTTTGCAGGCAACAGGAGACAAAAGGATTCAGATACGGTGGGATTCCTGGTGCATACGGTGGGGTCTTGGTACCTGAGCACTCGTGGTTGCTTAGGGAAGCAGGATATAGGAAACAGACTTCTTAGCTGACAAGTAGGTTGTTTAAACAGGAGCAGAGTGCTTGAAGGAAAAGTTGTGCCGGGGTCGTGACATAAAGAACTGCCAGTTTCAGCTTTCTTGTGACGCCGGCAGCGAGGGCTATGACAATCTCTCTCTGCATATGCCTTTACAGCATCATAAGATTCAGGATGACTTGCACTGTATGCAATGCTGGTGTGAAAGCAAAGTATCTCTTTTACATCAGGTGAATTCTAAAAGCATTTATTATAGTTTAGACAGGAGACCCCTTGCTGGGACTTTGAGGTTTGCCGTTGTATAACAGAGCTGCAAACCAATAAAATAAAAGACCATAAACACAAATACAAGTGAACTGCTTCCTGTATAAATCACACCTCTGTGAATGAAAACAGTAATTATACAACCTTAAAAAGGTACAGATTCCAATCAACAAGCTGTTATATATATATATATATATTAAAACGTATCAATTGCCGAGACACGTTCTCAGAAAAATAGAGAAAACACACAGTGTAAAATGCTTAGAAATAGGTACTATAATGAAATGGGAAATGCAAACTCTCAGAGCCATAGTCTCACTTAATCCTGTTTATGGGAGAGCCCACATATACATAACATGAACATTTCATCACTTTACTAATGATGGGATGTTGTGTTTAGTTTATCTAACATATTATTGCTCGGTCATTGCCATGTGTAGGCGGCATTGATCTGCTCATCGATAGGAGCATTGATTTTTCAAACCAGTGAAATATTAACCCCTTGGGGTCCATTGACATACATGGTACGTCCTGGAAAATAAGCCGTTTAAGGACCAAGGACGTACCCTGTATGTCATGATCCTTTAACCCCCCATCCCTATACTTGCCTCTCTTTTAAAGACCCCAGCCGTTGCTCAGTTTTAGCCCCCCCCCCCGGCCAGTGTAAAGTAGGCAATATCTCAAACCAGGCAATGTGCATCACTTTCGGCACAATGCGCATGACGCGCGTACCTCAGCGCAATCAGGCGATGACTCACAACAGGCACTATATGTTTCTCCCGGCACGATGTGCGCGTACCTCTAACCCGTCGGGAGACGCGTTCGACACGCAAAGACGCACTCCACATCAAATCAGGTAATAGGTCGAAATGTGTATGCGCCCAAATCAGGCAATAAGCCCCCATATGTGAGAACACTCAGAAAGCGCCTCTCTGCTCACCTTTTGCCCGGCATCATGCTAGGAGTGACGTGTAGTGTCTGTTGTGTGTCATCGCCTGACTGCTTGGTGGTAAACGCGCGCATGCGCATTGTGCAGGAAGTCACACACATTGCCTGGTTTAAGGCACTGCCTACGTTTTCAGAAAACCGGGAGAGAGCCTGAAAGGGATGGGTGGGGTCCTGTGAACCCCTCTCCCTCCTGATGGGCTGGGAGTTAAAAAAAAAAAGAGAGGCATCGCTGGCTGGAAAGGCACAGGGCACCAATCATTCCTCTCTCGTGGTCCTCTCCCGCCCCCCCCCAATGACGTCTTCGCCATTTGCGCAATGATGTCAGATGGGCAGCTAACCCCCTAGAGGGCAGCTAGAGGGTTGAGGTTGGTATCATTGGAAAGGCCAGAGTATGGCCTTTCCAATGATACCAAACATGAACAGGTTAGGTCTAAGAAACAAATATATAAATTAAAAAAATTAAAACGTGGGGTTTTTAAAAAAAACTTGTCTGGGTCATAATAAAATAGGACTCCCAATCGCGTTTAAACATGAGCACAAAAAGATCAAAATGAGCTCAGCACACAGAGGTAAAATGTCTCAGCAGTGAAGGCAAAAACATGTAAACATTGGGTGCCCTATTACATAGTTAATGCTAAGGTTAGTGCTCAGCTGTGTGAGCGTTAACGTTAGCAATGGTTGCCCTAGCCCGGGCCGGCCATATTACATTCTGAACGCTAACAGGTTAAAAAACCCATTAGCGATTCAAAGATTGCGCTTTTCAGTATTCAAATTTACTGTACTTTGCGTTCCCTATGCTTAACATGGGGAGCGCAAAGAGTTAGGACTTTGTAATCCTAACGCTAACTAACGCTAATTACATCCCGTTGCGGTTAACTCAAAAGATAGCACCAGCTCCTAGCTGTGGTTAACGGATTCTACTTCTGCAGCAGAATCAATTATCGCCAGCTACGACTCCCCTGGAAAATCATCCCGCGGTGAGAACGGTGGCTCGATCGGCCTCTTCTGGCCGCCGGGAGCAGAGAGAGAGACTGGGGAGGTCCCCAGTCTCCATCAGTGAGAGGCAAGATCCTACAGTTCATGTGACCAGCAGTCGAAGCCTCAAAGGAGTCCTATGAAGTCCATGGAGGGGGCTTAGCACTGCCTCGAGTATCCTCGGGCTTAGCGCTGCGTTACGGGGCAGGCTGCTGATTTAGCTCCTGCCCCGTAACATGGAGCTAAAACGGGGACGCTGAGGAGCAACCTGCAGTCGGAGGTTTTTCTCCTTAGCGTTTAGCTGGTTTAGCAGCAGTATTGCAATACTGTCCTGGGTATGTCTAAATTCAGGACAAAATTTAGAAACTATTTAGCCAGAGTCTTTTTTGTCGGTTGTGGAATTTGGGGATCAAAGTTCGGAAAAGTGTGTTTTTTCATATTTCATATATTTTTATAGTAGATTATACGATATGATGAAAATAATGGTACCTTTAGAAAGTTCATTTAATCGTGGAAAAAATGGTATATAATATGTGTGGGAACAGTAAAGGAGTAAGAGGAAAATTAGGGCTAAACACAAACAGAGCAGAAATGTAAAACAAAACAGCAGTGGGTACTTTCGGACGGACATTGATAAAACCGCCTGGTCTCTAAGGGGTTAAATGACAAGTGTGACACAGACTAAACTCCTTGATCATAGCCACAGAGAGAAACATAGTGCCTTATGTTGGCTGGGTGGTGCCTTCATATCTGAAACATTTAAGAACATTAAGCGGGGCGTGGCCAGCCACGGAGAGGAGAAGACGTACTTAGGCAGAGCTCCCGCTCCGTGTTTCTGATAACGGGATAATCTGGACGATCTTTGCTACTATTTTTGACCTTTGAGATCCCTCCGTGTCTGGCCATCGGGAGAGTGTGTTCCGGAGCCCGTGAAGTCCCCCCCTCCGGACCTGAGAGACATTTGCTGACAAGGTTGCTGCTCGGCCTGTGCAGTTGGCAGCCATCTTGAGGCCTACCCCTGGTGTCGGATGTCTCATCGGATTTCTGCTCCCTGGGGCCCGCTCCCGGTTGGGTGTCTGGCGCGGCTTGTGGAGGGCCCACATCTCGACTGTGGTTGATGCTCGCCTGGTGGGGGCAGTGGGAGGACGAGGAGATGAGAGACGGGATGGCTCACCCCCATCTGGTGTGGCGGTGGGGGCCTTCTTGTCGGGCCTGGACTCGTGTCTGGCCCTCCTTTCCGGAGACGAGGATAGACCTCTGCTGCAGAGTGATCTATGGCGAATGCTGGACGTGCTGCGGGCCTGTAGGGAAACGTCAGCGCTGAAGAGCGAAGGACCTGGTGATGACCTACCTGCTGAGGTGATGGATAGCCGGCGGATAGTCAGTGCAGTGGCAGGCCCTGATGAGGATTTAAACCTGGACGCGTCCACGAGGGATTCTCCTGCTGTGCCTGAAGGAGGTGCGCTGGCGGGCTGTGAGGTCCGGGAGTGCTTGGAGGTCGTCGTGATGGCTGCCGCGGTTGCCCCCAGGTCGGCCATGATGCCAGGGGATGGCCCTTGGGGTCTGGCTGCAGATACGATGCAGAGTTCCATTTGGTCTGGCGGAGTTTCAGGGGAGTTTGTGGCGACTGCCAGGTTGCCGAGTTCCCACTGTACGCCTGATGTGGATGGGGGCCTTGGTGCTCCACGCTGTGTCCCTTTGTGCGATGCTGGGAGCCTTGGCTCCTCCCCAGTTCCGAGACATGGGCTGAGATGACTTTGCCAGCCAGCCTGCATGCTGTGTTCAACCCCCCTCCCTATTTTTGTTTTCCTTCTTGAGCTTCTTTTTCTGCATCCCCACCTTCTTATATATGACACTTACTGAGGACTTTTTGATTACCCGCTGAGTTTATCGTTCTTCGAGGACTTTTTTTTTTTTCCATTGCTGATTACTGACCTTTTATTTTGATTATCCCTCCCCCCTCCACCATGAAGACCTCTTTTTCACAATTGAGACTTTTTGTGCCTTTATAGACTCATGTCGTGCCGGTTATGGAGTTTCTACCTCCCCCCCATCTTCCCCACCCCCCTTTTTTTTTTCTTTCTTTCTTTTGTTGTTGGCACACAACGGGAAATCCCGAGGCGCGCCACTGTGGTACCTACCATGGCTCTGGTTGCCATACTTGGCCTTCGGGCCCCCGGGCCTTGTGACAATATCCTTCCACGGCCTCCCTCGGGAGTGAGCCGGGAAAGTCACAATAACGGCCGTTGCCACTTCCTTTTTCCCAGTTATTTTTATTTTGTGGTTCACCCCCTCCTTTTTTTTCTCACTTTCCCCCCTTCCTTATCCCTTTGCACCGTAACTGGCATGTAGTTGATGTCCATTGCAACCCCCACTTCCCTTAGTTCCCTTCTGAAGCAGTTATACTTGAGACCTCGTTCGGAGTGTCGCTTTTGTTTTTCACTGACGTGCCTATATTGAGGTCCTGTTTTGGCCCTACATGGCCACTTTATGTATATCATTTTGCTGACCGTGCTATAAAAATAAAACTTTTAAATACAAAAAGAACATTAAGCACCTTATACTTACAATTTGGAAATCATGCACTTCCACGGCCTCATCATTTCC
Organism: Leptobrachium leishanense; assembly: GCA_009667805.1. NCBI lineage: Eukaryota > Metazoa > Chordata > Amphibia > Anura > Megophryidae > Leptobrachium > Leptobrachium leishanense. Next base: position 340,331,110 of record CM019064.1, on the reverse strand, counting down.
AATTCCAGTTTTGAAGGTTTCCAAATTGTTCCCAGCATCAATTTCCATTGACCCCTCCTGTACCTTGCCATTGATGCTCATTGTATAATGAACATTATAAACCTACGAAACAAGAAACAGGTTTAATGAGTGACCATTAAAGTATTTAATACAATAATTTAACAGACCCTGAATGTACATAAACTGACATATTATCTCAAACCCCGTTCGAATATTTATCAAAGCTCCAAACCCCTGAATTTCTTGTACATCCCTGGTGGATTTAAACTTTTAGTGAACAAAAAGGAGGTTTATGAGGGTCCTGAGAACAAGCAACAGGACTAGTGACCTGCTCTATGGTGGGTGCCCTTTCAGGTCCCACAAAGTTTTAGCTTGATTGTGCCGTTACAGAGATGACAGCTCCATATGCAAATCAGACTGCTATCACCCAGAAAGGGCGGCCAGTACTGAATGCCAAGGATGTCATCCCTGCATGAGATGTATAGCAACCTCCGACAGTCGTTTCAACCTTGTTAGGCCTCGTCAGGAAGGTTTGCTGACACCACTCAAAAACTCACGTGGGAGTTCTCCCAAAGGGATCAGAGCACAAAAAAATTGGATATTCATTAACCCTTTCCCGCCGCAGGGCTTACCATCTCTTCCCTGCTGTGGGTGGGCCTTGAAGCCGCAGGGCATACTCGTACATTCCGTTGACTTCAATGGGGCTCCTCCATTCCCGCCCACTAGCTGGCACCATTCACTGCTGGTTCAGGCAGTCGCCCAGCAGCCAATGACGCGTGACACATGTCCGCTGCGGGGGGGGGGTCCGCCGCGGCAGCTGGCTACCAGGGTGTACTAGTCCACCCTGGCCAGTGTTAAAATAAATAGGTGGTGCCTTTTAGGCTTTAATTAATAAAATATTTTTTTTTATCACTGAAGAGAAGGCATCTTCCTTCTGGGGAAAAAGGGGGATTGGTGTACCCCATATCTACACCAGAAGTTTGTTTATTGAGCCAGTGTCAGCTTCCCAGGTTCTGAATCACGTGAGTTTGAATTCACTGAATATCTGTTTGGATTATACCACGTGATTATTGAGTTACACTATGGTCCCTGTGTTTTGTGTCTTATTTATATGTGAAACACCACGAGTACCAGCTAAAGAGGGACGGGGCCATCCCTGAAGGCACCCTTTGCTGATATATTGAGCCTTGATATTCGAGGCTCTGAAATACGTGAGTGACCACTTGTCCTTTCATGTTGATTTGGTCTACTTGATTATACATACTGCGCAACTGTTTTTGTTTCCTTTGTATTACATGTACCCAAGAACAATTTTTAACGGTTACTTATTGTTGAACACAAGCATTCTGCAATTACTTTATTGGTAATATCCTTGGCATGCACACTCATTGAGGTGTTGACACCCTGGGGTTTATATGCATATATATGTTTTCTAGACTCCATGTATCCTTCTCCACAATCTATGGCATATATACAGGCGCTTTCCTTCTTTCTCGTGTGCTAAAGGCACCACCTGCCTGGCGGGAAAGGGTTAAGACCTAAAAGGTTAAATTGAAAGCTGTTACTTATTACAAATGTGGAAGCTCAGAATCACAGGCAAATGCAAATTAAGACTCCAGAACTGGCACCCCCAAAAATACACAAACATTGGGCTTTATTAAAAAAAATCATTGTAGCAATGCAGCACAAAAACACAGACCAAGAGAAACGTACAATCTCTACAACACAAAGAGCGGCTGAGCAGTTTGCAATGTCTAGTCCCAAAAAAGTCCTCCAGAACACATGGGACCTCATGCAAGTTCAATTAAGAATACGAAGATTAACTCTGCAACGCCATCAATTAAAACAGTTTTCTCTACCAGAAAAAAGCGTATCAGCTCAGTTTGCCGCATGCTATACTGCCAGGCAGCAGTACCAAGACACTTATTTATTTGTAAAGTATTTTACCAGGAAGGATACATTGAGATTTTTCTCGTTTTCAAATATGTCCTGGGTTCAAGAACATTGAGTGGTTACAGAAATACAAAGCAATAAAATGCAAGATATTAAAAAAAACAATAAAAATATACAGATTAACAGAATATAAATATATAAGAAACATACTCACTATGTTACATGTTTACAGGTGCATTCCGTATTGAGGTATGTTAATAGAGATCTCTTAAGGGTCTTTAGACTGGGGGAAGATTTGATGGCGTCTGAGAGGTTATTCCATAATTGCAGTGCTCTGTAGGAAAGTGAGGATCGAGACACTTTCCTTTTGTATTGTGGTATTGCAAGTAAGGCACTTAACGAGATTGACCATTTAATTCAGTGTTCAATCTACTTTTACTGGGGTTTCTTCCCTTATGCTCGCACAAACATGACACCAGAGAAGAAACCCACGACAGGATCTGAAATTTGGGCTTGTATCACTAGAATTGGGACACTAGGGATGTCTGAGGTTGGGAAGCCGATGTGTGAAAAGTATAAATCTGGACAACTGCCTCGGTTTATCATAAAACTTGACCTCCACATCACAATGGAGGACGTAGAAGGATTAAAAATTGGTTTACTTTCATCCTGTGCCAAGCAAGTACAACTGTAACAGCTCAGTTAAAAATATTTGGTTTCCGGTCGACCTCTAGGGAATAAACTTCCTTTGGACTACATCACTCCTCCTGCTCTGAGTGGCAGATTACTTCTGCTCGGACAACTAATTTTCTTTTATGGCAACTTACTGCTTGCAATGCAAATTTAGTTTCACTATTTCTCTTAAAATGTGTGTTTCCACTGATTCTCTAATTATCCTTAGGTCTGTAAACTCAATGAACTACTCAATAAAAATCTAATTAAAATAAAAAAGCTTTGTCTTTTTACAGCAGGAGGTTAATACTGATATGTATGCAGCATACTGTTTACAATGCATTTTTTCAAGCGATACAAATACAATAATGTGCAGAATAAGAATTGTGTAAAATCTACATTGTATACAAAACGAGATACAAATAAAAAAAGATAGTAGTCTTGAACACTCGCTACTGCTGCATTTTTCAATCAAAACATGCAAATCCATCGGCCTTCCTGCTAGACACCGCAGGTGCCCCTGTGAAAATGACGCAGGATGCTGGCATTACATCTTAAAGAAGCTGCACGTCAGTGGTTTGGCCTCCGATACACAAAGAGTAACCACATATCTACTTAAACGTTTTTGCATAACACCATTTTAACAACGTTATCATTTTAAACAAACAATACAGATAAAATTCAACTGTAACAACATTTTGAACAGACATTTACATAAATATTCCTGGTCACTCACAAAGCGTCAGTGTTTGCCAGTATTGAAAAATAAAATTGCCAGAACTACAGCACCAAAAAACTACAGGAGAGGCTGCACTGGGAACCTTCACCTGGCACCTTCAGATTTTTAGTTTTGTGAAATGCAGGCCCTTGACGACACTACAATACCGGCGATTAGGACATACAGTCAGGTCCAGAAATATTGGGACAACATACACTGTATGCTAAGCAATAATACATGCCCACACAACTTCTCCATTTTATTGAATGGGCAACTACTGTATACTTTGATGCATTATTTTTTTGGGCTGGTGTATTTGGGTTAGCCAGGTTGTTCAGATTTGCTATTAACACCAGCTTTTAGGAGTTGCTAAAATTATGCTCGCAAAGGCTATGCGGTAATTACCATAAAATAGATTGTAATACCATCCGCGTACCAGCGCACGTTCGCATTTGCGCTCACAATGTTAAGTATAGGACACGCAAAGTACAGTAAGCTCGCGCAGGGTTCGCGCAGGTTCACCCGCGGTAGACGATTGTGCACGGTTGTTGTGCTGACTATGTAAAACGGGATTCGGCGCACATTGCGTGAAGATTGTAATTTAGCCCTTAGGATTTTGCTGAAAGCCTGTCCAGCTTTTGTTACTATTGAAATGTGTGGCCAGACACCCCATTTACCAACTGCACAGCCTGCACACACCCAGACCACACACACACATACAGTAGATACCCACAGACACCAGACACATGTGACGGCAAACCCCTTTGGGGGTCCTACTCCCCCTATTCCTTGTACTATGCTGCCCCTGAAGGACAGTTGTGACAGCAGGTTTATTTAAGAGAACCCCATAAGATTTAATGATTTTCTTAGGATCTTTTAGGCATTTTTGGGGGGTTTTTCAGCCAATTTTTCCCCCCGTTTTTCTTTAATAGCGGTTTTTCTTTTTTCTGTAACAGCCCTTTTTATTATCATTCATAGGATCTTATATGTTAATTCCAGACATTTTCGTTGAGTAGTTTTTTTGCAAACAGCGTTTCAATTTTGACACTTTTTTTTTTTTACCCATTTGTTGGTCTGTCGGCTTTTTACGGAGGCTGGTCTGTGCTGTGTTCGGCAGCTCGTCGGCTTTTCCCGACGTGTTTGGTGTGTTTTTTGCGGCAGTTCCAGTGCGTTTTCGGGTATGTTCCCTGCACTCCAGGGACCCTGCGGTGAATGCTGAATTCACCACAGTGTGGGGAAATTTGATTCCCTTAAGTGCGGGGGAACGGGAGAGCACCGAAATGTCGGCACCATTTCGGTGCTCTCTGAATGACCCCCTTTGCGTTATAGTTTTATTGTAAACACTGCTTCTTGTTAAGGTCTTTTTTGTTTAGAGAGGTCTTATTCTGCTGCAGATCTGATCGTCTCTTATGGGTCTGCCCAGGGCCAGAGCTTAGGCCTTTGGGCGCCCTGTGTGAGAAATCTTCACAGCGCCCCACACAACCATGACCACACCCCTTCATAGCAGAACAGCAGAAACTCCAACCCTCTACTGTGACTAAAGAGAAAAGGCATGGAAAGCTATTCAAAGATGAGCGTATCACAGAGCTCCACAGCAATAAACCTCATGTGCAGTGTGTATGAGCGTATTACAGAGCTCCACAGCAATAAACCTCATGTGCAGTGTGTATGAGCGTATCACTACAGTCACAAGCAAGTACGTGCTCAGCTGCGCTACGAAGTTCCCCGACGCGCAGCACTTACAGTAGAGTTGCCACCTTTTCATCAAGCCAAACCCAAACACTCTAGTGTTGGGTTAGGGCAGCCATTTGTTTTGTAGAGTATACATTATAGCACGTGGTATGCATGGCATGTCAGACTGGTATTATGGCACACTGATATTATGCATGGCACACTGGTAGTTCGATCCCGACGAGCACCTCTCCAGTAAGTGTCCTTGGGCAAGACACCTAACGGTACATACTCGCCACCCAGGACATACTTGAAAACGAGAGAAATCTTAATGTATCCTTCCAGGTAAAATCCTCTCAGAAAAAAAAAATGGCACACTGGTATTATGCATGGTACACTGGTATGGCTGGCACACTATTATGGCACTGGCATACTGGCAATGTATGGTGGCACACTGGTATATAATGCATGGCAGACTGGTATGGCACAAGACACTGGTATGGCACACACTGGCATTATGCATGGCAGACTGGAAAGGCTGGCACACTGGTAGAATGCATGGCAGACTGGTATGGCTGGCACACTGGTATAATGCATGGCGGACTGGTATGGCTGGCACACTGGTATGGCACACACTGGAAAGGCTGGCACACTGGTATGACACACACTGGTATAATGTATGGCAGAGTGGTATGGCTGGCAAATATTGGTATGATGCATGGCAGACTGAAAAGGCTGGCACACTGGTATGGCACACACTGGTATTATGCATGGCAGACTGGAAAGACTGGCCTGGCACACTGATATAATGCATGACAGACTGGTATGGCTGGCACACTGGTATGGCACACACTGGTATAATGTATGGCAGACTAGTATGGCTGGCACACTGGTATGGCACTGGCAGACTGGTAATGTATGGTGGCACGCTGGTATATAATGCATGGCAGACTGGTATGGCACAAGAGACACTGGTATATTGGAGAGGGGGTGATTTTTTTTATACTTTTCAGCAATATAATTTAATTATTTTTAATGCTAATCTTAATGCTTGCTCACTGTCGTGTCTCTCAGCTGGGCTGGGCTGGCAAGCACTCTGACTGCTGCTGATGATCCGCGACGACTGAGAGCCGCACACACGGTCGCTAGGGCACGAACAACCACATGAACGTTGTCACGTGGTGACTCGTGAGCCCGTTGCGGCTGCGTGTTTGACAGCGGCTCATGGGAGGATGCGGGGAGGACAACCTAACCCCTCCCATAGTGGGTGGTGCCGGTGCGTCTTCAAAATGAAATAAAAAAAGACAGGAGGAGGGGACCGTGGCGCCGGGGGAACGCAGGAAATGTAAGTATGAGGCAGGCCTGTAGAGCGTCTGTGTTGGATGTCCCCCTGAGTGGATGCCCGGGGCTACCGCCCCACCGCCCCCCTCTGCACGCCGCTGGCCTATTGCCATGGTGCCCTGTGAGAGGACGGCGCCCTGTGCCACCGCACAGCTCGCACACCCCAAAAGGCCAGCCCTTGGGTCTGCCTAACATGATTAATGTTAGGTGTGTTCCTGTGAGGGTATGTTAGCGAGACGGCCCAAAGTCAGATTGTCTGAGCACCCTTTCCCCCAAAGTAAATAAGATGATATGTTAAAAGGTGTTACCTGCAGATTGTCAGAGATAGAGAATGGCCTCCCTCTGTAATCTATCCTCACTGTCCTGGGCTGTGCCTTTAATCTTTACTTCTAAATCCTGATCAGGGATTGTAGTGTGGAGACAGAGTGACCTGGGGTCACGTTTATTGTTTAATGTATTAAGGGTTGTATGTTAATGAGGTGTGCAATGATGAAGCGTTCTAATGGCTGCTCTTCTAAGTCTCAGTAACCTAGACTGCCCCCCTGACCTGTGTATATATTGTCCACCGAAATCCAGAATAAATATATATGGTTTTAACCTCCTTCTTGAGACTGCGGTGAATGGTTGGGGGGAAAAAAATTGGTTATAATCACCCTCTTGGAATCTGTACAGCCGAGGAGCGGACTAACTGAGGTATCCAACTTCTAGGATACAGAGTGTCCCGTGTGCCATTAACCGCTACCACAATTTATTTTGGGGACAGCAGCAGCGGTAGACCACCCTTTTGATGGAGGTACTCAGTCTAGGTACCGACTCGTCCATCACACATGTATACCCCACACATACCTCAGATACCTGTATACCCAGACACTGACCACAGATACATGTATACCCAGACACACACCTCACCCTCTAGTACTCATGCAAATGCCGGTATCGGCACTGATAGAGATACTAGTATCGGTACATCCTTAACACACACCTGTCTAAAAGAGTCATCTGTAAATGCAAATCAGAGCAAAAACCAAGCCACGAGGTACTGACTGCAGAGCTCAGAGACAGGATTGTGTTGAGGCAAAGATCTGGGGAAGACAATAGAACATTTTGGCTGCATTGAAGGTTGCCAAGAGCTCAGTGGTGTAACGTTGGGGGCTTCCAGCCTTTCCGGTGTGCTTGACGGCAGCATGTCTGATGCTGCTCGCTCACCAACACCCGGTTTAAATTTAAACAGGCAGGGAGGTGGCTGCATGAGGCGCGGCTTGAGAGGGGGGCGCGGTCTGGTGAAGGTCTTTTAAAAACCAACAGTTCCTTCTAAGCAGTGCCAGATTGTGGTTATCCATACCTGAGCTCCTTGTACCTGTATTCTCTCGTGATTTAACCTGTTATTGACCTCTGCTTGTTTTCTGACTATTCTGCCTTCCGTTGCCCTAGACTATTTTCTTGTACTACGCTCCTGCACTGATATCGACCCAGCTATTCCCTTTGACTATTCTATACTCTGTATTCCTGATTCTGGCTCGTCTGACTACACCCGTCTTGCTGACCTGGTTTTGTATTACGACATTGTCTTTGATTAACCCTTTCTGTCTAGCTAGTATACCTGGCCAATTCTAAGGACCAGACAGTTAGGGATTCTTCTACGGCTACCCTGTTGGGCTTTAAGGACTGCGTGGTGGGATCCGGGAACCGTGACAAGTGGCTTCCAGAATTCTTAAACAGGAGAAATTTGGAACAACCAGGATGCCAGGGATCAGGCCGAGCATGGTGTGCAGCGGGGTGTGGTGTGAGCCCAGGATGCTGTGAAATATGCTCAGATAGGGCACAGGGTAACAACAAGCTTTAATAAGTAAAGCAAGTAAACAGACAGGCCTGAACTAAAGCACAATAACAGAATACACAAGAGATAGGAACAAGCTAGAGCAGAGAGGAGATGCAGGAAAAAGGGCTGAGGCAGAAGAAGGATGGCTGAGAGTAGTGTGAGTGGGAGCACTGAATATGGGAGTAGATAGGCAGGAGAAACAAGGAGTAGCAAGAGGAGACTGGGATACTAGAAGGGGCGAGGGAAGCTGTAGACAGAGGGAAACGAATAGTACACACAGGAAGGGCAGACTCTGAATATACAATACTACAGGTAACAGATATACAAATAACGGTATCAGATATTGTGCAGGCAATTAGAATGGTCAGATATACGAAGCAGGGGTCCGCTACACAAAGAATCTTAGATAGGGTGCACAGGGAGCAAAGGAGGATACCGGTGAGTAGTGGTGGCAAAGTCCAGAAAGTTCAGGAGAGGAAAGTCTATGGTGAATGGGATGATACAGGCAAAGTCTCAAGAGGTTGATGTGCACTGATGCAAGGTCCAGACTTCAATGAGGAAGCAAAGTCTTCAGGACGTTACTTCCTTTTTAGGCTAGGGTCAGACTGAGGCAGTGCGAACGCGCGTGCAGCCGCACATAATCACGGCCGCACTAGCAGCAGATGCCGGGCAATGATGGCCAATATACGAAGTACGGTCGCACAAAAGTGCGGCAGCGCAACGCAAGTGGAAAATGAACGCATTTTTTCGAGAACGTGAAACCGCAGGTACTGACGCACAGAGTGCGCTGTGTCCGCTAGCGGCGTGTGTGCGTGATTAGGAGACGTCAGACGCTGCTAATGTCCGGCCAACATAACGTCCAGACACAAAAAGAGTTTTATTGATGATCCGTACAAAATCACGGACGAAAATGCGCATAGTATGACCACTATCACGTATTCTGTGAAAAAATGCGTCCATTCGTTCGAACGCACTTTTTCACAGACAACATAAAAATGCGTTCGTCTGACCCTAGCCTAAACTGGGTTAATTGATCAGGGCGGAGTTCAGGTGAGGCTCCAGGGCTTGAATGCAAAATCACTCAGGGCAGAAAGTCACCGAACCTGCATATTCCATGCAGTCACTATTGTAAGTGCATGCATAGTACTCAATACAGAAAAAAATGATTTGTAATTTTTTCTGTGTGATTTCAAATGGGACATCATTTTACGTCTATTCATTACCTGTCCCAACTGAAAAGCTGCACTGTCTTATTCCTTATACTGTTATCCCGATTAGCATTGTGCATCTCTTTTGTGATAGCATTGTGCATCTCTGTGTAATTTCAGAAATTACAAATGGGTTTTTACTGTATTAAGAGTACTGCTACACTGGTATTATGGCACACTGGAGTGTATATGGCACACTGCTGGCACTCTGGTATTCTGACAGCAGCCAGATCCTGGGGAGCACTGAACCTGAACCTAAACCTACGTAACCGGTGTATATCTAGCTCTGATTCTAGTCAGTGCCTCACCAGCCAATGACCTCACCGCACGTCCCTGCTCTGGAGAGACCTGAAAAATGGATGTCCACTGACGATCCCCTTTCAGCCTGACAGAGCATGAGAGGATTTTCAGATATGAATGATGTTAACTACCCAAATCCAAGTGTGCAAATCTTGTCACAAACACAAAAAGACTCGAGGCTGTAATTACTGTCAGTGGAGTTTTAACCAGGTACTGAATCTAGGGTCTGAATACTTATATTAATGCGTTATTTCAGCTTTTTGTTATATTTTTTCATTTATATACACAGTTTGCAGCGTAAATTGACCACCTCTTAAGCATAGACACAACACTAAAGTGTTCCCCTACAAATCCCAACAACTCCCACTCACCAGTGCGTGGTTACAGTGTGCCACAGACACTGGTGTCCCTCCCTTCTCTGAAATTATTACTGCTACCTGTGAGTTGACCATCTTACTCTAAATTTCCCAAATACCAGTAAACATTTCTTTTGCTCTCCAGTTCCTGCCTCTCAACTGGATTTCCTCCCCATTCTATTGCTGTCCTCCTTCTCTGCTCCTTTCAAGAATATCAGAATTCACAATCTGTGAATTATTCTATATGACCTCTACCAACTCAAGACCATGGTTTGGCTCCAACTGATTCCTATCTTCCCCTTGGCTTTGACATTGCTCTGCTACCTGCTGCTAATACTGGTTTGGCTTTGATTTCGGTACCCACCTGATACTTTGTATATTGAATAATATTTCAAAACCAGTCAGGTCCAGAAATATTGGTAGATTGACACAATTCGAACATCTTTGGCTCTATACACCACCACAATGGAGTTGGAATGAAACAAACACAATGTGCTTTAACTGCAGACTGTCAGCTTTAATTTGAGGGTATGTATGTACATCCAACTCAGGTGAACGGTGTAGGACTTACAGCAGTTTGCAGATGTGCCTCCCACTTGTTAAGGGACCAAAGGTAATGGGACAATTGGCTTCTCAGCTGTTCCATGGCCAGGTGTGTGATATTCCCTCATTACCCCAATTACAATGTGAAGATAAAAGGCCCAGAGTTAATTTCAAGTGTGCTATTTGCATTTGGAATCTGTTGCTGTCAACTCTCAAGATGAGATCCAAAGAGCTGTCACTATCAGTGAAGCAAGCCATCATTAGGCTGAAGAAACAAAACAAACCCATCAGAGAGATAGCAAGAACATTAGGCGTGGCCAAAACAACTGTTTGGAACATTCTCAAAAAGAAAGAACGCACCGGTGAGCTCAGCAACACCAAAAGACCAGGGAGACCACGGAAAACAACTGTGGTGGGTGACCGAAGAATTATTTCCCTGGTGAAGAAAACACCCTTCACAACAGTTGGCCAGATCAAGAACACTCTCCAGGAGGTAGGTGTATGTGTGTCAAAGTCAACAATCAAGACTTCGCCAGAGTGAATACAGAGGGTTCACCACAAGATGTAAACCATTGGTGAGCCTCAAAAACAGGAAGGCCAGATTAGAGTTTGCCAAACAACACCTAACAAAGCCTTCACAGTTCTGGAACAAGACCCTATGGACAGATGAGACCAAAATCAACTTGTACCAGAGTGATGGGAAGAGAAGAGTATGGAGAAGGAAAGGAACTGCTCATGATCCTAAGCATACTACCTCATCAGTGAAGCATGGTGGTGGTAGTGTCATGGCGTGGGCATGTATGGCTGCTAATGGAACTGGTTCTCTTGTATTTATTGATGATGTGACTGCTGACAAAAGCAGCAGGATGAATTCTTGAAGTGTTTCGGGCAATATTATCTGCTCACATTCAGCCAAATGCTGCAGAACTCATTGGACGGCGCTTCACAGTGCAGATGGACAATGACCCAAAGCATACTGCAAAAGCAACCAAAGAGATTTTGAAGGGACAGAAGTGGAATGTTATGCAATGGCCAAGTCAATCACCTGACCTGAATCCCATTGAGCATGCATTTCACTTGCTGAAGACAAAACTGAAGGGAAAATGCCTCAAGAACAAGCAGGAACTGAAGACAGTTGCAGTAGAGGCCTGGAAGAGCATCACCAGGGATGAAACCCAGCGTCTGGTGATGTCTATGCGTTCCAGACTTCAGGCTGTGATTGACTGCAAAGGATTTGCAACCAAGTATTAAGAAGTGAAAGTTTGATTTATGATTATTATTCTGTCCCATTACCTTTGGTCCCTTAACAAGTGGGAGGCACATCTGCAAACTGCTGTAAGTCCTACCCCTTCACCTGAGTTGGATGTACATACCCTCAAATTAAAGCTGACAGTCTGCAGTTAAAGCACATTGTGTTTGTTTCATTCCAACTCCATTGTGGTGGTGTATAGAGCCAAAGATCTTAGAATTGTGTCGATGTCCCAATATTTCTGGACATGACTGTATAAGTCCTTCCTGCCTTGCCTACACCAGACGTCCGGTCATCTGCTATTAGTTTCCAGTTTGGTCCCCATAACCAACAAGGACCTAATATTGTTTATTCAACAGCTTTCGGCATATGGCGCCTCAGCTTGTGTTTACCGTTTTTCTTCATCATAACAGGGAGAGGGAAGTTGTGTACAGTGTTCAATGAAAGAGGGAAGGGCGCAGAGAGAAATTAAATTTATCTATACACGTGAACATATAAACTGACAAGTCTTTTCAAAGATGTGAATACAATCATTATAAGCGTTTGTAGTAGATATACCATTTAATATATTCTAACAGAACACTACAAGAATGCCCAATAGAAATTTAAGATACATTCACCAGTTTCGTATCTGTTGTCTCATCTACAAACTCCTACAGGGCAAGAACACAAATTGGAAGTGTGCTTAAATGAAAGGCATCAGTTTATATACACAAGTCAACAAATACACACTACTTTGTGGAAATTTCACATCTGGCCTAGCTTAACAGCAGCATTTCATCAAAACATAAAAGAAGACCTTTCATCCTTTTTTTTTGTAATTGACAATATTTATTTTGAAAGAATGTCGTCAGAATTACATACAGTAAAGTGTAACGGCCATGCAGGACCAAAGCACAGAATTCATACAACAGGGATATGTAAGGCAATGTAAGGCACAATTGAAAACGGGCTGGGCGGTCCCTACAAAAATTGGTGGGGGCATCAGGGAAAGGGAAGGGGAATGTGGGAAACTTCCCAAAATACGTGATATTCCCGGCTCACCCCGGTAACTAAGGGAAGGCTGGGGGCCAACAAAGAGGTCACAGGGCTGGGGGAACCTGCGCACACCGCGTATCATTGGCTGCATTGGGATGGCCAGAACTCAAGTCGTCCCCATGCAGCCAACGACACACGCCACACGTCGGCTGCGGGACGAGATGTACGCTTCGCCAGCGTTAATCCACACCCGACGGGCGATGCCCAACCATCGTTAAGGGATTAATAAGCCTTTTCAGCACCAGGGAGAGCACCGGAGTTCCCTTCAGGTCTTTGGCAGTGTTCTGCTGCAGGTTTTTTTCTTCTTTTCAGTAGTGTTCGGCGTCTTCCCGTCGGTCTATCTGGGTCGTCCATATTCACTTTCAGTGGACGACCCAGATTGTTAAAAAAGTTGTCCATAGTCAGAAGGCCAAGTCGGCCTTCTGACTACGGACCCAGTGGACGGCCAGCCTTATGGTGGAGGGTACATTAGGTCAGCTGTACTATATGTCGTCTAGGATTTCACCATTCTATTTATTCCCAATAAAAAAATTAATAAAATAGATAACTTATTAGTGTATGTAAGCACAGAGCGAGATGTTGCTGACATTTTGTACCTTTTCATACCAAGTGAAACTCTATTTGACATTCAGCAGTAATGACACCTTAATCCAATCATCTAGAGAGGGTTTATTTAGTTATCTTTCAGCTATACCACGAAAACAATCTGGGAGAGAAACAACGGCAGATATTTAAAAAAAAACACAGCCTGGAGCAATTTCAAGTTTTATAAAAACAAAATCCTTCAATAAAGGCCACCGAATATATTACCCTGATATGCTAATCCATTAAATGCACGTCAACCTACAGGAAATCTTGTTCTCCCTGGGGTTACTGAATCTTCTTAACCCACTGCAAGAAACGTGTCACCAGATACGATGTAACCGTATTTAACTGTATCATAAAAGACATTGCATCTCTTGAAGGTTTTTGCAGTTGTCAAGATGGTATGAAAACTGAAGTAACATTTTTAAGATGTTTTAACCCTTGCTCCATCAAATTCTTTGCAGGAGAAAACATAAACGAGGTCTGAACACTTAACATCAAGGTGTATTGCGTTGTAACTGAAAAAAAAGAATCTTTAACACAGCTATTTTTGCAACATGGCTAAATTTCTTTCTACTGTATTTAGGTTATTGTATTTGGGCTATAATTCTCAAAATCGTTTTTTGGTGGAATGCAAGTTGATGGTTATTGATCAGACATGCTGAAAGAATATTACGTCTCTATTATTTTTATTATCATTCACAAAGCACCAACAGTTTCTGCAGCTATTACAATTACATAAACCATTAGTCCTGGGTGTTCAACCTTGGCCCTCCAGATGTTTCAGATCTACATTTGCCTCAAAGCTCTGTCAACCTAATGAGTGGCTTAGTATCATGGGAGATGGAGTTCTGAAACATGTGGAGGGCCAAGGTTGAGCACCCATGCTATTTGTAATTATTTAGCAATATTCTTTGTCTTGAGCTCTCTGTAAGGTTTGGAACCGTTTATTCAGAAGAGCTAAGAGTAATGTCGTAAGCTATTGGAAATAGTTTAAGTCAACCTCCATAATGGTTATAAGTAGGGCTGCAACTAATGATTATTCTCATAATCGATTAGTTGTCTGATTATTATTTCGATTCATCGGATAAAAAAAAAAAAGGTTGTTTACTGTACATAAATGGAATTTTATGTAAAAAATTAATATCCACAACCCCTCCCTTTTTTTCATAAGCAATTTGCGTAGTGGACGTAACTTTCGTACGTACATACGCAAATTGCGTATCTTGCATACTCTTCACACAAGGTATGCAAGTGCTTGGTCAGCGGGATGGGTTGATGCTGCATGCGCAGCTTAAGCCCATGTTTGTTTTCTCAAATGAACGCGGCTACAAGCACTTAGTCATAGATGATGTCAGCATGAAATCGGGGTTAATAAGCTAAAGTAGTCAGGGTGCGTAGAGTGTCCCTTTTAAATAATTGTGAACAAACTGAGTAGGAGGAGGGACTGGAGGTGGAAGGGAGTGACTTTGCTTAAGTGACTTGACCTGAGTGTGAGAGGGAGTGGGTATGGACAAAAGACTGGATCTGAGTGTGGGAGTGAGTTGGGGGGAAAGGGACCAGACCAGAGGGAGGAAATGGCAGTTCCCGACAAAAGAGGGTGTGGCAGGGAGGGTGGGGTGGTGGCACATGACTCCAGCTTCAAGTAAGGTTAAAACACAGGCATATAGCTCCTTCACCCAGTGGCCGTATCCTATTGTTTGTGTTATAATTCTTAAAATGTTGTAAACGGAATAAAAACAAACTGGTTGTGTCTGACATAACCCTAGAACTAAATCATACCTAGTAAAGCAGCAGCGTGTCTTCTCCAATCAGCTCCGAAGCTTAGGTTATTTACGTTTAACCCAGTTTTGACTCTAAACAGTCAGGGTTATCCAAAGAGATTCGAAAAGTCACCGCACGTTCGGTGACTTTTCGTTCTCTTCAATTCGGTTCCTTTTGCCGATTGCATTTCGGTGACCCTGCGGTGTATTCAGCAAACAGCACAGGGTCCCCGAATTGCAGGGAAAGGCTGCCGAAAACCTGACGAAAACTAACCGAATGCACGCTGAAAACAAGCAAAAACATCTGGATTAACCTTCGAAGAAGCCGAACAGGAGCCGAATCACACAGAGCCGAAGCAGCTGTGACGTAGAGGAGGCAGTGAATAAATTAGCAAAACCATTTGTATGAATCTGGGAAACTGAAACGCTGTTTGCAAAGAAACTACTGAGCGAAAATGTCTGAAATTTTCACAGGAGGTCCAGGGAATGATAATAAAAAGGGCTGTTACAAAAAAAATAAGTAAACTGAAAAAAGAAAAAAAATAAATAAAAGAAATCAGAAAAATGCTTAAAGTATCCTAAAAAATATATAAATAAAGAGACTTTTTGCTGCAGAATTTTATAATGAACGGTTTATTAGATATTGAATTAAAACGGGAATATTTTTAACATTGAAGCCTATGGGATTCTCCTGAATTAACTTGCCGAATTAAACCACCGAATGACAGGGCATTAGGGGAACCTTTCACTGCTGGTTTGTGTTCTCTGAATAGCCGAAGCAGTGCTTTTTCATGGGGTTTTCACTGCCCTCGAACAGGCACCGAACAGGCACCGTATGTTCAGGCAATTCGCCAGGATTTGGCGAATTGCCTGCTCTCTGGATAGCCGAATGGTCAGGAAAGGTAACCGAACACTGATTTTCAGCGTTCGGTTACCTTTCTCAAGCAATTCGGATCTCTTTGGATAACCCTGAGTGTGTGCTGTACACAGGACGATTAAGCGACACCGATTAATCGATAATGGAAATGGTTGACAACTATTTTAATCATCGATTAGTTGTTTCAGCCCTAGTTATAAGCCTCCTACAGTCATGGAATTAATGTCTGGCAAACCAAATATTTTGTTTTTGACTAATTATGAGGATGGGATAAAAGTGTCTGCAAAGCCAATTAGGAGGCAACACAAAGGGCATATGAAATAAAGGAGTACTAGGAGCTGGGGAGACAAATGTACATAGTGAGCAGTACATAACCTCCGTCCGTTTTGTAAACAGTGCAATATTGGCATAAATAGTTGCACTCAAAGTAAAACATTCACAAGCACATAATATGTCAGTATCCTTAAGCTGGATCTCACCACACCACCCCAATGTAGCCTCTGTAAACATCACTTCACCTGTGAATGTTGGAGGAGCAGAAAACACGGGGATGTACTAGATTAAAAAAAAAAAAACTAAAAACTTGATTTAGTAGCATTACTGATACAATAAACAAAGATAAAACCAAATATCGATTCAGTCCATTTGATCCTTTTTGACTTCATCAGGAATCTAGCCCAATTTTAAGTCATGGACTCGGAGGCTCCTATTTGCTTCTCTTTGACATTTCACTCACAGCAGCAATAGAAAAATGTGAACAAGTGAAAAAAACCCAACATAACTTCCCCTTAAACCCTCTCCCAGTCCATAACCCTTTGCGGTCCATGTCTATATATGGGAGTGAACATGGAAATGCGTCCTCTTTCTTGCTGCGGCAGAGGTGGAGTTAAGTATTCAATGTTTTTCTCTTTCTAATAATAGTCTGTTTAAATACTATAATTGATATTTAATTTGTTAGCGCTGGCTGTTCGGCCGCCCCCGCTTCAACCAAGGGGCGACCGCCGTCTTTTCTTCATTGTTTTTGCACCATTTTCTTTAATTAAAGGTTTTCCCTTGGATTTTTCGTGGGCTTTTGCCTCACGCGCACTGTATCCCCGGCGTGTGCAACCAGCCATGTCACTCTGGTCTCTGCCATTGCCGCGCTTTCACTCGTGCCGCCCCTTTTTACCTCATAAGCAACCACAGCCATGAGTAAATGCCGCACAAAAGACCTAACACCAATCTCCCTCTCCTGCCGATTCAGACACGGGGAGGGCTCCGTTATGGCAGACACATACCAGGAAGCTCTAGACTCCTTACAAGATCCAACACCTTGCCCGGACATTTACCTGCCTCCTGACCCGTCTTGGGACCCTCAATTCAGGCCTCTATTGACGCGGCTGTTCAGTCAGTGGTCTCTAATTTATTGGTTGACCTCCACCGGACCCTGGAAGTTGTAATGGCGGCCGTTAAGGCCCTTCCTACAATCCCAGGACCCTCCAATTCCACCTCATGTTTCCCTCAAGGGGAACCTCTACCTTACTTTTCCTTGGGGCAAAAAGGCCTTATGAAAGTCAAAACATATTGACAGAGGGGCTGGCAACCCTGTACCACTGCGTATATATATATATAATATATATATTTATTATATTATATAACCGAGTCTTCATCTTGGAAAAGAGCCCAAAATTGCAGGGCGCATGTTGCGATTACACCAAGAAGACAAAAGGCTGATTATAACACGGCTCCCATCGAGGAGACCACCGGGAAAGAGGTTGTGCTGGCCACCCTCTGTGGCGATGATGATGAACCCCCCAGATGAGGAGGTTGCGGTAGCTCTTTGGGAAGAGTCTGAGGGACCTCCTTTTTTACGAAGAGGGTAATGTAATTTATCATCCCCAAAGAAATCCCCTCTTTTATCCAGAGGACCTCTCCCATCCTCAATCCACTGAGTGGTATCCCCTACCGCATGTAGAGAAATGGGTGGATGCTAATTTAAGACTGCCTTTGGACAAGGCTATCAGGCAGAATATGTGGGCAGAAAGCCTGCGTCCTACAACGACAGGCAAAACATGTATAACACCAGAGATCGACCCTTCCATAATTACATTTATTACCATCCGTGGGTGGTCCATGGACCATGCCTTCCGTACCTGTGAAGATAAAGTGTTAGATATCGCAGAACCCCTGGTTAGACGTTTCAACATAGCGGAGGAAGCTAAACTTAGTAATTCTACACTCTCCTCAACTCTAGTTCGTGATTGGGTCCAAAGGGCTTTATCCTTCTTCGGCAATGCTAATGCTGCTTTAGCCATGGAACAACGTAAATCTATCCTGCTAAAAGTGGATAATCAACTCACGGCTATTTCAGACACTGACGTAGGCAGCGCAGCCCAGGGCCTTCTCTTTGGAGAGGCCTATGTCAAGACCATGGAAACTTACGACAATACCTTCAACTCTTTGGAGAAATTATCTGCCTTGCTAAAACGAGTGTTCCATGGCAGGGCCGGTAGATATAGGGGGCGCCCTACCGGCCGCCAAGGGACCAACACCAGGTCTTTTCCTAGCCCTTCAGCGCAACAGCCAAAAGAGCTCAAACCCTCTGGTTCCTCCTTCCCCTCTCACACCCGCCCGTAGCACGCTCAATGGTTACGAGACTCCAGGACCTCATTCCGCAGCAGATGACCCCCAGATAAGACCTTGGGTGATAGCTCCTTTTCCAGGGATACAGGTCGGGGGTCGAATACGATTGTTCCTATACAAATGGCGAGTCCTTACATCAGACCACTGGATTCTAGATACGGTTCAGGGTTTCACAATTTCCTTTGTGTCAACTCCGATACAGACTCGCCCTCCACCACCTCTCTGTTTCTCTCAGGAACAGGAAATGCTGGTGGACAGAAATACACATATTGTTAAAAAAGTTGCCATACAATCGGCCCCTGCCACGTCAACAGGATTCTTCACCAATTTGTTTCTGGTCGCGTAGAAAAGAGGTTGCTTACGACCAGTGATCAATTTGAAAGACCTCAACACCCACATGGCAATACAACCATTACAACAGTGCTTCCCAAACCTGTCCTCGGGACCCTCAACCAGGACAGGTTTTGGAGAACACCTTGGGGAAATGCAGACTGAATCCTGCAATCACTGAGCAGCAAATCATATCACCTGTGCTGTGCTTCAGATATCTGGCAAACCTGGTGAGGCGGAGGGTCCTGAGGACAGGTTTGGGAAACACTGCATTACAAGATGGAGGGTATGTATTCTCTCAGAGACATGTTACGTCAAGGGGATTGGATGGAAAAATAAATAATAATAATAATGCGACCTAAAAGACGCCTATTTCTCTGTACCAATTCACAAGCCTTGTCGAGACTACCTTCCTTTCAGATGGAGAAGAACGATGTGGAGGTTTTCATGCCTCCCTTTTGGACTGTCCTCAGCCCCTTGGGCCTTTACAAAACTACTAAAACCGGTGGTAACATCCCTTCAAGAACACGGGGTTCGTCTGGTCATCTACCTGGACGAAATCCTGTTGATGGCAGTCTCTGAATTGATCCTTCTTTCCCAAACAGTGGACGGTGAACACTAGGAACTCAGATTCCTCATCATTGCAGAGAAGTCTCACACAACACCTTCACGAAGCTTGGAGCTCCTCGGTCTCGTGGTGGACTCCACTTTAATGTCCCTTCATCTCCCTCTTCAAAAGATGGTTTTGATCCCGAAAGAAATGCAAACTCTTCTCCATAGAGATCATATCACACTTCATTGCCTGGCCTGGATGATCCGTCTACTCTCAGCCACTCACTTGGCAGTACCTCCAGCCTCATTGTATTATCAGGCCCTCCAACGTTTGAAGGCCCATTTTCTCCGCAAGGGACTCCCCTATTGCTTTCTAGTGACTCTCACCAAAGATGCCCGCTTGGGTCTGATCTGGTGGATCGAGAACCTCCAGTTTTGGAACAGGAAACCTCTGGTCCTTCCAACTCCAACGATTGTCATAGATTCGGATGCTTGCCGCACCGGCTGGGGATCCCGAAATGGTCCCAGCGTCAGAGACATCACTCCACGTCAATTGCCTAGAACTATTAGAGGGTTTGTTCGCAGTAAAGTGTTTCACAAAAGATTAACACGATTGTTCCATCCTTCTCAAATTAAACAATTGGCGGTTCGAAGTATCAGCAGCCTAGGGAACCTGTGATCGGAACCCCTTTCAATGGTGGCGAGGAAGTTTTGGTCCCATTGCTTCACCAACAACCTGACTGTACTGGTCCAGCTCATTCCGGGCATGACAAATCTTGTGGCGGACTGGAACTCCAGACACACAGAGGACTCCGGAGACTAGAAGTTGCACTCCTCGATGTTCACAGTGCTTGCCACTCTTTGGGGGTTCATGGACGTAGATCTTTTTGCCTCCAGACTCAACACTCAAAGGCCACATTTCTACAGTTGGCGCCCGGAACCGGAGGCATTAGAGACTGAACCCTTCTGCAAAGTTGGATCGGATCGGGTCATTACGTGTTTCCTCCATTCACCATGGTAGCAAGGACGTTGTCTCTGATTCGATCTCAACGAGTTACGGTGGGGTTGATACCTCCCCTCTGGAGGGGTCAGCCATGGTTTCCATCCCTTTTGGAGTTGTCAGTAGACTTGCCACGACTCCTTCCTGTCCGCTCACACCTGTTGTTAAATCCGGAGGGGCAACCTCACTAGTTATTTTATTTGGGTAATTGCCACCTGGTGGCATGGTTGGTCTCAGGGGACTTGGATCTCTCCCATGCATTTCAGAACAGACTCGCTCCCTGCTCTTGGAAGCCTGGGCCAAGGGTACCCATTCTTCATACAGCTCAGCATGGCGGGGTTGGTTCAGCTGGAGCGTGGAACGACAGTTGGATCCCTTTTCAGCCCCTGCGAAGTATCTGTTGGACTTCCTTACGGATTTATTTCATGATGGCCGGGCATTTCGTACGACCAATGTGGTCAGGTCAGCTGTTTCTGCTTCCCATGTGGGTTACCACGGTGTCTAGTAAGTCGTCATCCGTTGGTGTTCCTGCCTTGACTACTGCAACCTCCTTCTCTCTGGCCTTAAGAGATGCCAGATTATCGCTCTGCAGTCTGTAATGACACTGTGCCAGACTCCTCCACCTCACCTCACCCCCTTTCAATCTCTACATTGGCTCCCTGTCTCCTTTAGAATCAATTTCAAAATACTGGTCCTCACATACAAAGCTCTCCATAACCGCGCCCCTCCCTACATCTCCTCCCTTATTAACAGGTATATCCCATCCCGGCCACTTCGCTTTGCCAATGATCTGATGCTATCAGCTCCTCATACCCGCACACCCACTTCTCATCTTCATTACTTTTCCCGAGCTACCCCCTTTTTATGGAACTCCCCCGTAATATTGGACTCTCCCCAGTCCTTCAAAAAGTCTCTGAAACCGCATTACTTTAGAGAAGCCTATAGACTCACACCATGATCTCCCCACTGTCATTTCCCGCTCCTCTTCCCATTCAGCCCTCCTGCAACCAGCCACTTTACTTACCCTATTCACCCTCACCTAATGGGTCACCCCTCTCCTCTTAGATTGTAAGCGTTCGAGCAGGGTCCTCCCTCCCTCTGTTCCGCGTGTGTAACATGTATGTATGTTATTATTTCTCTCCCATTGTACAGCGCTAAGGAATTTGTTGGCGCTTTATAAATACTCGTAACTGTTATGGGCCATTCGTTTATCTCATCCCCCGGCTCCTCATTATACCTCTACCTGGAATGTTTCAGTGATCCTACGTTTTTTATCTAGTTGGCCACCTAATGATGTACTCTCCCTTCGTCAATTGTCAGAAAAGTTGTTGATGTTATTTTGCCTTTTCTCCTGCAAACGTTGGAGCGATGTGCGCGCTTTAGATATACCATCATGTTCCTTCGGTCCTGACGGGGTTAAGTTTGATATTGCTCACCGTACAAAAACATCCATCACCTCTTTATTTCACCCTTATTTCACAGATCACCCGCTTATCTTAACAGTGGGAATCGCTATTCCACTCTTGCCACAAGTTGGGCTTGCAGGTCAAGTATAGAACTTCTCTGTACTTCCCAAATGTAACAGAACGACTTCTATACTTTGTAAAGAAGGGGAGAATTTGCACCTAGGTTGTGAAGAATGAGCTATTCCATGGACCAGAAGAAATACCATCTCCTAAAAACTGGAGTCTTTTTGAGTTTGCAAAATCTCCTAACCCTCTAATACTATATTAAAAATTTACTCCATGGAGCCGATAACTGCAGCGGCACACGTCAGCGATGCTGGTATCAGACTGAGTCTGCGCTTCATTCAGCACCCAGTCACTAATAAAGCGGGTGGTGTGGAATAGCTACAGTGTAAGTTTTTTTATTTACAATCTCTTTTTTACCGGCAACTGTGAAACAAAGACCTACAAGGTTAACATCTCTTGTGGTAAATACATTTGATGAGTCTGCCTTTTGTCTGTATACTTTACAGCTGAAACAACTAATCAAATTAATTGTCAAAGAATCGATAATGGGAATACGTGACAATTATTTTCATTATCGATTCATTGGTTTGTTGATTAATCGACCTGTGTACAGCACAGACGGTTCAGTCAGACTAGATTAAACATTAATAAGTTCAGAAGCTACATTGGATCTGATTGGAATAAACACGCTGGATGCTTTATTCACTATGATTTAGTTCTGGAGTTATGTTAAACATAACCAGTTTGTTTTTATTTAATTTACAACAGCAGCCGAACTATAACACAGACCCTGGCGTACTGCCACTAGGAGGAGCTGTACCACCAGTGTATTATCCTTACTCGGAGCTGTAGTCCTGTATCATCACCCCATCCTCCCTCTATCCAGTCCTGAGCTGCCATCCTTCTCATTGGTCCAGTCCAACTCCCTCCCTCTCACACTCGGGCTTGGTCCCTTGCCCAAATTCCCTCCCTTTCACACTTGGGTATGGTCCCTTGCCCAAATGCCCCCCCCCCTCTCACACTTGGGTCTGGACCCTTACCCAAACTCCCTACCTTTCACACTCGGGTCCGGTCCCTTGCCCAAACACCCCCCCTTCGCACTCGGGTCTGGTCTCTTGCCCAAACTCCCTCCCTCTCACACTTGGGTCCGGTCCCTTGCCCAAACACCCCCCCCCTTCGCATTCGGGTCTGGTCCCTTGCCGAAACTCACTCCCTCTCACATTCGGATCTGGTCCCTTGCCCAAACTCACTCCTCACACTCGGGTCTGGTCCCTTGCTCAAACTCACTCCCTCTCACATTCGGGTCTGGTCCCTTGCCCAAACTCACTCCCTCTCACATTCGGGTCTGGTCCCTTGCCCAAACTCACTCCTCACACTCGGGTCTGGTCCCTTGCTCAAACTCACTCCCTCTCACATTCGGGTCTGGTCCCTTGCCCAAACTCACTCCCTCTCACATTCGGGTCTGGTCCCTTGCCCAAACTCACTCCTCACACTCGGGTCTGGTCCCTTGCTCAAACTCACTCCCTCTCACACTAGGGTCTGGTCCCTTGCCCAAACTCACTCCCTCTCACACTCGGGTCTGGTCCCTTGTCCAAACTCACTCCCTCTCACATTCGGGTCTGGTCCCTTGCCCAAACTGGCAGGCAGGTATATTTAAAATCCCAACTGCCCATGTACAGTTGCGACGGCGGAGGAAGCCCACAGCTTCACACAGTGCTACTAGCCCAATAGGGATAGAGAGAGGGTCAGTGGGGTGTGTAAAGGGTCCCTTTAATTTTATTGGTTCCTAACATACACCCACAGAGCCTTACAAATAATGATATGCAGGGATTTATCACGCTGTACGTGACAAAAAAGTGATATTTCTGCTTCTATGCAAACATATTTGAGATACTGAAAGAGAAGTGATGCAGCACGCTTTGTAAAATATTTCTGTAACAGTGGAACACGTAACTTGAAAACTGCTAAATGTGCACGATATTGGTTAACTGCAAACTACGAGGGTTATCCACTAAATGTCATCAATGAATCTTCTCCTGCCGCTGTTTTTCCCTATTTAGGAAACAGTGAAGTTTGTAGTCCTTGGAACATCGAATGTTTCAAATAAATGTTATGTTACTATTATTTTAAAACATACCGTGTTTGGTTTGGAATACTACAAACAGAAGTCACTCAAAAGCGTTATTTAGTCTTAAAAATCGCTCCTTTGACTTGGGTATGTGGAATGTTCCAGTGTATACAACCCTGGTTAGGGCTCCATTAACTGTAGGAGAATGGAATGTCACAACCACTTCACAAAAATAGGTAAACGACACAGGGATAGCAGTGTTCTACAAAGCTTAAGGAAAATATGGCTGACTCATCAAATGAAAGAGTAAAATCAGAAAGAATTACAGATTCTCTACAATAACTACCCCAAAAGGCAACTAGTAGATTGCATAAATTGCTTTCATCTTTCCGAATTAATAACTAAATATTTTTTAACTTATTCATTCATATTTTACATACAAATTATCGGACCAAAAACAGAAGGGCTTCACAAATACATAACAAACCTAGGAACAATTCTTTAGGAACCTTGCAATGTTTTCTAGAATGACCAGTACAGAATAATTCAGACATGTTAGGGTCTGGCTACCCATGGATACCTGTTCCTGTATTTAACAAGCCCTGTTTTAGAGCAGCCTTCAATGCACTGCAATTCCCATCATCACCAACTACAATGTGGTTGGCTATTTAATGTGGGGCTCCAACACCACACCGGTTTGACATGTGAACATTGTGCTCTCACATCTTAGTTTCAACTCATTCTCCCATATAATTATAAAATTCTACCTAGTTACAATTTATGTAATTTCTCATTTTTTATTGCATTTACAGCGCTGGACAGTAATTGATGTTTACCAAATGGGGAGCTTTAGAAATCAGGGGCATTAAATAAACTGTTCCGTACTTTTTAGCAAGTAGCAACAGAAAACAAAAAACCTGCTATCCCCCTCTAAAGAGTTATATCTATGTGTTTTGAGTTCCACGTACAAAACAAAAATTAACATTACTGTGGCCAAATGAAGAATGACTTGTTTGGGTTAGAAATACTCCAGGCTGCTTTCAGTGATTGCTACTGTACTGTGTGGAAGGTAGCGCTGCGGGTAGTGACTGGCTGATATACAAGCACTGATTGAGTACGACATAAAGGGGCTTTTGTCTGCAAGCAGTCACCACTGACCCCAGCTCAGCCTACAAGACCATAAAGATGCAGAGCAGGGTAAGCCAGTCCTGTGCTTGCACCCTGGAGACACATCACAACCCCGGTACTTTATTCCAAACCGCACAATCACTTTGGATAAAATACATTATATCCATTTTATCTTAGTATTTTAAAGGGGTGCATTATGCGTTTGTAGCTTTTTTCTGCTAAATCCAGTTAACACAGCATGTTACAAGGCTCCGTCCTCTGCCGCAATAACAATCTATTTTAATAATTCATGTACGGTACTTATTGTGCAGCCAATTAGGATTGCCAGCTGGACTCATGTTAAACAAGTGAGCTGACTGGAATCAATATTTTGTTTTTTAAATGTTGCTTTGGAATATTCTGATTTGAGTTGGTGTAACTTTAGCTTTTTAGTGGATGAACCTGTAGACAAAGTTACCATACAATGTCTTGCATGATAGCGAGGAGAACATAACATCTTGGAAGGCCATCGTCAAGCTTGTGTCTGACTTCCCGAAATAAAAGATTACTGGTGATGTGAATCATATAGGGAGACTCATGGACCAACAGAGGAACCAATCAAATGGTCCTCCCTTTTCTTACACCCTATTATCTGTCAACAGAATCAAACGGAGGGGATGGAAGGAAGAAACCAACCAATCCTAATGACCCTTTAGTATTTCCGCAGGGGGCGGATCTCTGCTGCATTAAACACCACAAATAAGATCTATGAGGCTTTAATGGTGATACAACTTTATTCCATCTACATTTTGAAAAACACACAGCTAGAAAAACAACCTGGTGTTAAAAGATGTTTGGATGACCACCATGAGCAACCTTACAGAATAATAGAGACTTCATACTTTTGTGGAGAAGGTCCACTTGTTTAGGCAAGTGTTGCATTGTCTTAAAAGAAAAAGATATAGATTTTAACTTACATGTCTGTCATTTACTTTCCAGAAGTAAAAAGCTCCAATGGCACCAAAGAGGAGAAGCAGGGCCCCTGAGATGAGTACCACTGCCCCGATTCTCAACAGACGCCCATTGGCGGACGGTTTCATAGTCACCGCTGTGTATGCCTGTAAAAGAAAGAGACATAAGATATATCACTGGGGCATGTACCAACATTAAGAACTTGTACTACTAGTTCACTGCCAGCCCATCTCACCACCACCACAGGTGGAAATATATTTCACTGCAGAGTTCCTAATAATAAACTAATGGATCTTTAAATGGCTTAAATGTGTATATTAAAAAGAATATTACAACTGAAATGTCTATTTGAAGGGATATTACTGGTCTCAGATAATGCCGTTGATCCACACAGTTTTGCTGTGCCATATTAGTGTCTTTGTAACTTGTAGCGACAGCCAATCCATGGCAATAATTGTCAAACTGCAGAAGAAAAGTCCTTTATTTTATTTATTTATTTGGTCCATTGCTTATGAATTCTGCATTACCTGGCTGCCTCTCATCAAGGCGCATTATCGTGTATTCCCTGAAACTGCGGCTCAGGCGGCTGCAAATCTTTCACAAATTCCTGTTCTTCACTTCATTTTGACACCGCTAATCCTATTGCTATCCGGAGCAGAAGGCGATGTGTAAAGAATAATAACGTATGCATTTATGAAAGGCACATTTGCCAGAATTCTGCCTGACTTTTAGAATAAATTGAACCTCTAAGGGATTAAGCAACAATAACAAACAACAAATATCTTTGACACAAGTCGAGCAAACACAGAGTTGTGCACAAAACTGGAAACGGAGAATTGCCAAACGACATGCAAATTTTGGGCCAAAGAAATAGAATCGAGAAAATACGGTAGATTTTGTTTTCCTTTTTTTTGTCAATATTTAAGAATTTTGCTTTAATATCTCCGGTAGATTCTAAAGATTTCCAGATTTGTGAATATCTATGTGGAATCCCAAAAACCATTGGAATTCCTTCGGATGCCTGTTTACATTTCACACTGCGGACCAATGTTTATGTAAGCCTGATGCGGTAAAGCCACAGTGAACTGAACCTGAATTAAATGCTAGAAATCAGGTCATCATTCATGTGTGGTATTCTAATGTATCAACTCCTTGTACACTGATCTAGTAAAGCGCTGCGGGATTTGTGGCGCTATATAAATAAAAGGCTAATAATAATTATAGAAATACTTTCAGGCATTGGATAAATCCATTCACTCTACATCATAAATCCCACTCACCTGGCCTTCAGTAACTGATAAAAAGCATCAAAATATATTAGTGCCAGGAGTGCTGACCCTGCAGTTTACAAAATACTTCATATCATTGGAAGGCTACAGTTGGACTCCAAATCAAAACACCCTTAGGCTGCCAAGTACCAATGCTATATACTGTGTGTGTTATATATATATATATATATATATAAACACACACATATATATATATATATAAACACACACTCCTTGATAAAGCCTCTGCGTGAGCTGAAACGCTGGTCATTTTTAATGTTGTCCAAATAAAGTTTTGTTTTTTGTTTTATTCAAGACCCTGAGTTCATCCATAATGATATTTGTGTGTGTATATATATATTATATTTAATATTCAAAATTTTTATTTTGAACACATGTTCAAACAAGAAGTACATGTTCAAACAAGAAAAACAGTACAACAAGCCAGAGAAAATAAACGACAAAGCGGCCGCACAGGACAAACACATAAAGTCTGAGAGATAAAGAAAAGGAAGCAATAAACTAGACAAAGATTAAAAAGCCAAAATTATTCGCAATGGGGGGGGGGGGAGAAAAATTGTGCCTGGGCCAAAAATTTTAAATAAAAAAAAAAGGGGGGGTGACAAAGGCCAAGATTGTGGCTTTCCTGGCTATCTCCCAGTAGCCCGGAGGGCAATAGGAGGCCATGGAAGGGAAGGGTATTGGATTTTTTTTTGGACTTATGCACCAGGAATTTAATAACCCCTTCAGGACACCTATGGATTTGAGTGAAGATCCCCCCGCTATAATTTATATATATACATACACACGCAAGGACAAGGCACACAAGGTATCCCGCATGGGGTGTTAACTGATGACAGTTGTGAATTAACATCCAGGGATATCGTGAGACTTTAGAAGCAATTTCCAATATTTTTATTTGGTTGATCACCATTTCAGCCCCCAAAGAAGGCCTCGATTCCAACCCTGGTGCTAACTTAACCAGAGCTATTCTACACATATCAGAGTCATTATAGTCTATGGAGTTGCTAAATTTACGACAGCTCTGGTTAGTTTTACACCAGGCTTTGGATAGAGCGCCAGGACTTGTGTCAAGATGTTATAAAGCAATAAATTGATTGTCGAAATAATGAAAAAAATTGCTACGAAATTCTTACGAGTGTGCATGTACCTGGGTGTTAGTTTTATATATGTATAAGGTTAAAATTAAGGAGGAGGACAAAACTGCGAGATTAAAATGCTACATCACACTGCACGACTATAAATCAACGCGAAAAACATCTGTAGTATGCAGGAATGAATTCTGGGTAGGACATGCAAATGAGGATAGAAATTTCTAACTTTTTGGTACCACTTGCCTGCTGTAGCGCTGACAGCCTGCTTGCCAGCATAATATGTATACCTTTAACTCTGTGTATAGGTGTGTGTGTATATTCATACAATATATGCTTTTACTTCTAAGAGATTTGTTTACTTGTGGGGGGGGGGTTCAGAATTTAAGGATAGATGATAGAAAGAGCCCAGTATTCGTGATCAATAAAAATAGAGTGTGAATATATAAAAATAATAATAATGATGATATAAAAATAATAATTACAAGAATAAAAGTAATAAAACTATGAAAGCAAAGTGAGCTGCTCCTGTCTCAGTCTGCTGCCCACGAGTTGAAGCCCCAGTAGCTGGCAGCTCACTGCTGAGCAGACCTGCCCCTGGGGTGGCTGTGATGGGGTGATCTCCCCATGCTCCCTTTACCCCCCCCCCCCCCGATGGTGGAGGAGAACTGTAGAAAGTTTATGGAAGTTTCTCTGGGAGAGGGTGACTCACTGGTGGCATGTTCTGCTCCACGTCCTCGGGTCCCGCCAAGGCGATAGGGACTTTCTCAGAGCTCTGTGCCATGATGTGCAGCCGCCGCCGGTGTCCCAAACTGAGCCTCCTGTACAGTGCACGCCGCTCTCCGCACCTCTGCCTTCAACACGTGACACCCCCTGTCAATCACCCGGCGTCACCCCGCCCCCGCTGCGCACCTACCGCGCACCTTCCTCGCTCACACTGCGCGCCTTTCACGGCGCGCGGGGCTCGTGTCCCCCTCAGGAGGTCAGAGAGCCCCGCCATTATCCATTCATCCAGCCAGCAGCAGCAGCAGTGGCTGCCAGCACCTTCCTCTCAGAAAAATATCTCCCAAATATCTTCCTGTGGAAACAGGAGGGCCATTCATTGCCCAGCAGCTCCCTACGTTTCCCACACCTTACTGGGTTTGGGTGGAAAACTCTCTGGCGACATAAAGCACTATTGTGTTAGGGCAACACTAAACAGATGAATATTTATTATAAGCATGGATTCTGTCACCCGTGTCCTATCCGTCTAAAAATATATATCAATCAAGATAATAAAGCTTTCCTCTGAAATGTTTTTCCCCATTTAAAAATCCCTGTTTCAGGAATTGCCTTGTGATAGCTGGTGGGATTGAGGAAAATCTGAGGCAAAACTTAATCTCATCTACTTTATTCCAATTCCACACAATGGGCCTGATTCCAACCGAGCTGGAAAAGGGAGAAAATCTGTGCTCACACAGAGTTATTCAGAGAAAGGTGAAAACCAGGAGAACTGGCAGGGGAAGAGAACAATCTAGACCAAATAGCTGGTTTGGAAAGCGAGATAAAATGGGAGATTTTTCTGGTTTGGCTATTTTGACCTAGAATTTTCACTTCTTCAGTCATTCTCCTCAATTTCACCTTTCTCTGAATAGACCTGACAGATTTCCCTTTCCGTCTCCCTGCTACCGATGCTATTCTGACCCAGACACGCTGTGTTCATATGGGCAAGGAATAATGCTGAGACGCAGAGCACCACTGCGACTATCAGCTCCTGGAGTCCATAGGATTCCATGGCACCCTGCACAGAATGTTGTATTAGGTGCAAAGAATATGAAATATTCTTCAGAGAGGGTGGGAGGCAAAGCCATAATGAAATTTCCATCACTTACAAAACAACGGGCCACATCATACTGGTGTGTACGCATGCCCATTGCCCAGGTATCAGGCTGTCGATCTGAGTAGCCAAACGGCAGGGCTGCGGAATATGCTGGCGCTTTATAAATAAAGAATAATAATAATACATGCGGGTTGCAATATTGCTTGTGTATGCGCTTAAGGCTAATGTCAGATGAACGCAGTCTCTGAGCGCACTCTGTATGTGTGCATTACG
Source organism: Leptobrachium leishanense (assembly GCA_009667805.1). Lineage (NCBI taxonomy): Eukaryota > Metazoa > Chordata > Amphibia > Anura > Megophryidae > Leptobrachium > Leptobrachium leishanense. Next base: position 340,300,482 of record CM019064.1, on the reverse strand, counting down.
GACAGATGTACTGACGGAAGATACTGTAGACACCACACCATCCGTTTTTGTTGACGGACGTAGAAAAAAAAGGGAACTATTGGGAAATAAAATTATGAAAAATAATAAAAATTTGAAAAGGATATGAAAAGCCATTTTGTGCGTCAAGGTGCTGGACGTCGCAAATGCACTGCGTCTGACATCTCATCACTCACACAGAACGCTACACAGACGTGGTGCACTCTGCGCTTCCATGGTAGCGGTTTTACATTCTTGCCTAAATTGCGTCCATTTTCCACGTGCGTTGTGCGTGCGCAGTTCGAGGTTCCAAGTTTCTTCCCGGAGGCCAGGGCCGGATTAACATAGGGGCAGATGGAGCAGCAGCTCCAGGCCCATGCCCATGCCCAGAGAAAGGATAACTATGTCTGCAATTGCATTTGGACCCTTGTATCGCCAACTCCATAGCAGCTACAGGGTCACGTGAGATATCACTGGAAAGGCCAGAGCATGACCTTTCCACTGATATCAAACATGACTAGGTTTTAAGTAAAAAATAATAAATATTTTCTTTCCAACAGTAATATTTTTCACTTTTTAATTGTAAAGTAAACAATGATGCTGCACTAACTAACCATCACATTTCTCATGTCACCAACAAGTGTGGAGGTGATGGTACAATCCATTGTTACGAATTGTTACATCAAAAACCTAAGCCGCCGCACTGCAGCGAAGAGCACTGTGGGGAACTTTGGACCACTGCGTCACTAATCTTTACACCTCACAAGGTCATTTGAGGTGTCATTGGACAGGGCAGAGTCTGACATTTGCATTAATACCAAACCCAACCATGTAAAATCTAAAAGAAAACAATTTTCTATTTATTTTTAGTTTCAAAGCGATGGCATTGTCCATTTGTCACATATAAAATGAGCAATACCTCTGCCATTACTCACCGTCTCATTTTCCATGCTGGGAGCAAGGTCAGTGTTTTATACATAGTCTTATTATTCGTAAAAAAAAACATGTTCCAAAACACAAGGGAAGTATGTCATTTTTTTAAAATTTTTGGTTAAAATTGTATATTTTCTCTGAAAAATGCAGTAACAGTTTCCCATTTCACATTTTTTTTTTAACAAGAATGCCCTATAGAATATTTAAACTAACCACAAAAGGTTTGGATGCTAAAAATGGGGAATTTTTTTTTACACTCTTTAAATGATTCATATCTGAATGAAAAATTAATCTCGCAGTAACTGCTTGGTTAGATATACCCGTATCTGCACTATTAAATAACCAAAAATATGTTTTCATTTCACTAAATTAAAAAAAAAGTCCACCAAAATATTCAGCTCCAGGCCCATAGAGATCTTAATCTGGTCCTGCCCGAGGCTGGCTGCGGGGAAACCATGACGTGTTGGGAACGTCCTCCGCATGCTGCGGGAAATCCCCATGATATCTCCCACACGTCTTTCACAGCCAGTGGGGTTAAAGTGCACTGCGAGCTCTGCTCCAGCTCAGATGTGCAGGGGCTATGGAAGGGACATGGGAATTTGTTCCCATTCTCACGATGCTTGCAGCCAGAGGAAGGATCAGATTGCGACGCCCTCTGCAACGTGGGATCTCAGGTAAGTATTTTTTTTGGGGGGGGGGGGTCGAGTTATGTAATTTTGCAAAAGCACTTATCACCAGATTTATATGTCGGTATTCAGTCACTGAATACCGTCTGGCTTAGAGAAGGATGTGCTAGGTTGGAATAGCTTGTTCTCCTCTAGGGAAGGGCAAATTCACATCTTCTATACAAAGTATAGCAGACTTGAATTTACAGTAAGTTCGTGCAACAACCGAGGCGCAAGCAGGGCTTGCGTCTCAGTTATAGTAGCACAGGACGATTTGGGGTGATTTTCACTCACCGTTCCAGAAGTTAACATATCAGGCCGGTTGGAATCGGGGCCCAAAATGTTTACTATTTACTGCCACGACACTACATCATGATTCCAGACCTGCCAAGTCACAGTTTTCCATTAGTCCTCCCCATCCCTTGGATTTTGGTGGACTAAGCCAGGGAATTTTCACAGAGAACAGCTCTTAAAGTTCACACACCATCTGTTGTGGAGTCTTTTATTTTTCAACTTCCAATGCTGTTTTGTGAGTTTTTGTAGCTTCCAATCCGCCTGCTTTACTTGTGGAGGCAGACATGGTTTTTGGTTCCTTGTGGGAAAGATTAAACATCTAAAGCTGTGTGATTGACAGCTTTGCCTAGGATGGCTGAGGAGGGGTTCAGATAGCAAGGATGCTTGTAATATTAACTTTCACAGCTCAATTCCTTAACACCCCATCCCACTGTTTGGCTGCAATGAAAACACACATATACAGTATAAACTTTTATATATACTGTATATATATATAAAAAAGTGAGATAAAAAGCCTCCACACTATAATAAGTGTGTTTATTATTGCAGAAGTCACTTGCACATCACAGCAATTTGATGAATTGCATCCCAGAGCTCCTGTGCCACATTCCCCATATGCAGCAAGGAATTCTGGGTAGGATATGCAAATGACATCTATCTCACTTTTATGCATCCTGGATCTGTTATTACACAGAACACTAAAATCAATGCTATGCCATACTGTGGCTTTCTAGCAGAGATAAGGATTATGCAACTGGTCAAAGTCACTCCTAGGACAGCGATGTTTCAGGTTTATTGGACCCTCATCAGCTAGGAGCTAGGCATGATGATCAGTTGCAGTGGATGCTTGGGACCCATAGGGAAAATCAGTACCTACAAGGGTTGTGGGTATATAGATATATATATCTATACACCCCACCAAAAAAGCACATACTTGAAAACGAGAGAAATCTCAATGTATCCTTCCTGGTAAAATCCTTTATAAATAAATAAATAAAATTCACTAATCTCCAAATTTGCCACCGACTTTCACCGAATGGTAAATTTCCACGTTCGGGGTAGTTTCGGGTCAATTCGTCTATTCACTAAACTGTCAATTTGCCAAATACAGGCAAATTGACAGCGAAAGACGGGACAATTCGGCAACACTAAAATTGTCCCATAGAAGACTATCAGCTCTATCCACTAACAGGTGAAACTCAGGAGAATTGGCAGAAGAAGAGAACAATCTAGACCAAATAGCCAATTTGGAAAGTGAGATAAATGGGATACCATAGGTTTCAATGTAAAAAAGTAAATCTTTTAAAATATTTTTTAAAGAACATTTATTCCTTTTATTTTTTGCAAAAAACCCTTTAATTTTGTTATTTTTTAACCCCTTAGTGACCGCGGACGTACCTTGTACGTCACAGCTACGGGTCTCTTTTAGACCCGCTGACGTACATAGTACGTCCTGCGGTCACTTGAGAGCTGGAAGCGATCCGATCGCTTCCAGCAGCTCAAAAGTCATTGCAGGCTCCCTGGGAGTCCAGGCATCCCTGCAATGGTGGTCTGAAGTGCCGGGCCCCTTGTGATCGCTCCCCGGGAGCGATCAACATCCGGTATTACCGGAAAGGTGCCCCGCACTTCTACAGAGCGCTGGAAGCGATCCGATCGCTTCCAGCTGCTCTGAGTATATTGCAAGGATTCCTCGACATCGAGGCATCCTTGCAATATGGATACCTGCCGCTGGTCCGCTCTGTGGTTGCTCCCCCCGAGCGATCACTTCCGATAGCGGCAGGAAGTACTGAGTGCCACGAGGTATCGTGGCACTCAGTACAAAAAAGATCACATAAATGATCAGGTGCTCTGCTGGGTGCCTCGGGGGATCAAGGCACCCAGCAGACTAAAAAAAAGTGTAAAAAAAGAAAAAGAAATTAATAAAAATGTATAAAATAATAGTGACAGCCAAGATGGCGCTGCCCTTATAAGTGTAGCGCTGTTTAAAAACTCTGTTGATGTATTGCTCGGGTTTGGCCACCAGAGGGAGACAAGCGCAATGTAAAGTGTACTGGACACAACGGGACTACGATTTCCATCATGCTTTGCGGCGGGGACAGGAAGTGGGTGGGAGAGAGCAAAGGACATCCGCAGCCTTGTGCGAAGGAGAGCCAGTGTGAGCCGAGCGACAAAAGGTGGAAGACGCACGTGAGACTGCCGGAGATTGAGACCAGGCCGGAGAGCAGGCGCTGCCTTGCGGGTGCTGAGAATCAGAGACAGTGCTGGCGGAGACCTATCCACACATCGCTGAGAGGTTTTTGTGCAGACACAACGTTCTGGTTTGGACCCCGAGTAAGGAGACCGCGATGATCCACTGGGAGTGCAGGCGGTAGGCCGTAATTCTCGTTACCGAAATCGGACAAGCAGGAGAAGCGGATCCGGTGGCACAGAGTTCCAGAATAATCAAGTGGAGAGAGATCCTTGATCGGACAGCGGAACAGATTGTCCAGCGGATGGGTGAGAGGCCTTCCAGGCCACAGTCCAAGTTTAAACAAAGCACGCTGCAGTATTGTTTAAATCTACAGGGCCCCAACGTGACTAGTCGAAGAATTGCTCAATCCATTCACTGGCCAGTTGAATATAGTACCTAGGTACCTGAATCGCATACACACACACCTTTTTGGGACATTACTTTTGCGGGACTTACACTCCAGAAACAAAGGGGTTAAACTTTCCTTTTGCCGCCGCGTATTTTCGCGCATTACGAAATCCTGTCGTTCATATACCGTATTCACATTATGTATGCCGCTTTATTGGGATCAGTAAAGTATATAATCTATAAAATCCAAAAAACAGTGCTGGTGTATATTTATTCCCTAGTGCGGTGAGACTAACCCGAGGTTAAATTCAGCGGCTCCTCCGGGAGTGAGCGCTACACGTGGGGGCTCGTTCCAGGATTACAGTCTCTATAATAAAACCGCATTTAAAGGGTTAATTATGGATCCAGACACTGCTGCCAAATGGTGTGAGGAGCAAAGTAGTCAGACAGAGTTAAGCATAGTCATGGATATTCCATGCAGACACTGGGGCCGAAGATCAGATTCGCCAGGCCGTGGCCGCGCTGACACCAGATCATCGGGGGTTAATCCTGGACATTAAAGCGAACACGGATACTTCTCACACATATGTTCTTTTTGAGTGGAGAAAGGGTGTTCCAGTGAGTTTTCAGGGTGCGAGCGTGAAGCTGACCGATGAGGTGGAAGTTCAACTGATTCAGCCAAGTGCGCCACGTGGCGATCCCGCGAGTGTTCCCGCGCCCAGTCCACTGGCCATGATCCGGCCTGAATTCATAGTGGCTATTGGAGATCTGCTGGCTAAATGTCAAAGAACAAGCCCTCCTCACACTAACTTTGGTTATCGACGGTTGAGGAATTTTACAGGAAACGTACCAACTCCGGCGGGAGAAGAAACCTTTGAAGAATGGGTAGAACAGGTGATGCAGGCTCTGGATGAGTGGGATGTCCCTGAAGCGCAAAAAAAGCAAAGAATCACTGAGAGCTTAAAGGGACCTGCGTCAGAGGCCGTCAGAAACCTGAAATTTAGTAAGCAAGACTGCACTGCTTTAGATTACCTAAACGTATTACAGGAAGTCTTTGGGCGAACAGAAAAGGCTGCTGAGCTCATGTAACAGTATGAACACACCTACCAACGAAAAGGTGAGAAGATGACTGAATATATGAGGCGCCTAGATAAGATTCTGCACCAGATACTTCTTAAGAAAGGGGCCGAACCGGCCACAATAGATAAAATCCGAATGCAGCAGATATTGAGGGGCGCTCAACCTCTAGATCCTGTGATGCTACAGCTGAGAACCAGAGAAGGTAACCGAGAATTGAAATACCTGGAATTGATTCGAGCTGTTAGAGAGGAAGAGGCTCTGCTAGAATAAAAGTCTTTAAGGAGAGGAGAAAGAGCTTGCGCACAACCAGTAAGGCATAACGAATATCTGCAAACTGAAGATGATTCGTTGGACGCCTATGGATCTGAAGTTGACGGACAAGAGCATCTGTTAGTTCCTATATCCACAGAGTGTACTGCCAAAGAACTGACCTTTCCTGCATATAGTGAGTTACTCAAAACCGTTAAGAAGGTACAAGAAGCTCAAGCTGAGCTGAAACAAGCACACACTGACCTGTGCCGAGTACTTTTGAAGGTGGCAAAGACACAGACCGATATGCAGAAGTTCCTCACTGATATGCGGACAAAGGGAGTTGCTATGGCGTCTGGCCAGGGTCCTTCAACCGAGTCACCACGATCAAGTACGTCTCCGTCTTCCAAGAAGAGATGTTTCAACTGTGGAGAATGGGTCATTTCCGAGCGCAATGCAAAAGCCAAAGGCCTGATGGAAATAGGGTAGAAGAGTTCCTAAAAGCCTTGGAAGGGCTGCTACCTACCTCACAGGCGGGAAACGCCAGAGGGCCCAAGTGAAGGAGCAAACTAGGTGCCCAATGGTTGAAAACCGCTCCAAAATTAAAACCAAAACCGAACGGCAGAGAAGGCCCAGAGTCTTGCCAACTGCTGAGCCTGCCAGGACTGAAAGAGTTACTCCCTTAGTGTCCGGTCCTATGTCATGGGGAAGCAATGCACACCCAAAACCTACATGGGCCAAGAAGAAGGCCAGGGTACAGCGAACTGGTTCAAAACTTCCTGCTACTACGACAAAGTTTCCTGACCAACTGATAGGTCCCTCTCCCATTGTTCCAATCCAAGTGGAGGGAGTCTACACTAAAGCTCTGTTAGACTCAGGGGCTCAAGTGACGTTGATCTATCGAGACTTCTACGAAAAGCACTTGAAGCACATACCTCTACAGAAATTAAAGGACCTTGAGATCTGGGGTATCGGAACTGAGAAACTTCCCTATGATGGATATCTACAGGTGAATTTAGAAATCGGATCTGAAGTCATCGGACAGTCTGGAGGTTGTGATGCATTGGCCATTGTGTGTCCTCGGCCTTCAGGGGCCAACAGAAGTTCTATGATAGTGGAGACGAATACTGATCTGGTGCGACGTCTCCTGACTCCTATTGTAATGGAAGAAGGTTCTACCAGGGGAGTACACCCGATGTTACGCCCAGTCTATCAGCGAATGGTCGAAGAACAGAGGGCACCTGCCGAAGTGGGGCGCCTGTGGAGATTGGGAGGAACAGAGAAGGTTCTGCAATCAGGAGAAGTGGCGAGTTTCCGGGCTTCAGTAAAGTTGAACGGATCACAACCAGGTCCCTATGTGGTACTGGAAACGGATTTCAATCATGGGAATGAAGCCGGAGTAGAAGTAATCCCTGAAATAATCTCCACAAGAGCTTTGAAACGGATACGAGGAAGAGTCTCGGTTAGTGTATGTAATGTATCTGATTCTCCAGTGATCCTGAAAGCACGAATGCCCATCGGGCAAGTAGCGTCCGCTACGCCTCTCTCCCCTACTGACTTAGGAGGGGGAGTGAACAAAGAGATTCCAGCTGGAAGGTTCTATCCTAAGGAAGCTCCCATCTCATCTGAATGGAAGAAACGTCTTCAGTCCCAGATCCTAAAATGGAGAGACTTGTTCTCGAAGGATGAGTTCGACGTGGGTCTAGCTAAGAGTACTGAGCATCGCATTCGACTACAGGAAGATAAGCCGTTTCGAGACAGGTCAAGACGAGTTCCGCTGGGAGACTTGGATGATCTACGAGAACAGCTGAATGAACTACAAAGGACTAAGGTGATTCAAGAGTCCAGGAGTCCATACGCCTCTCCAATAGTGATGGTTCGGAAGAAGAATGGTTCTATTCATCTTTGTATAGACTATCGCACGCTAAATCAGAGAACCATTCCGGATCAATATGCCACTCCTCGGATAGAAGATGCCTTACAGTGTTTGTCTGGAGCAAAATGGTTTAGTGTACTAGACCTGCGAAGTGGGTATCATCAGATACCAATGCATTCTGAGGACAAAGAGAAGACTGCGTTCATCTGCCCACTGGGGTTCTTTGAGTTCAACAGAATGCCTCAAGGCCTTACGGGGGCTCCTGCCACGTTCCAACGGTTAATGGAGAAGACAGTCGGGGACATGAACCTGATCGAAGTGTTGGTGTATCTGTATGATACTATTGTGTTCGGTAAGACTTTGGAAGAACATGAGCAATGGTTGGAGAAGGTCTTGAAGCGGCTCCATGAAGAGGGGTTGAAACTGTCTCTGGAGAAGTGTCAATTTTGTTTACACTCCGTTACGTATCTGGGACATGTTGTTTCAGCAGAAGGCGTTTCGACGGATCCTCGAAAGTTGGAAGCCGTAGCTTCCTGGCCTACACCCCGAAACGTTACTGAACTTAGATCTTTCCTGGGGTTCTGCTCATATTACCGAAGATTCGTAGGAGGATTTGCCAAGATAGCTCAACCCCTGAACAAGCTCCTACAGAAGGAAGATGCAGGAGAAGGCCCAAAGGCCTCTGATCGAAGTTCGTCGGCTCCGGGGCCAAGGAAGGCTCGAGAATCCATCCAAGAAGAATGGACTAATCAATGCGAGAGTGCTTTCATGAAACTGAAAGAGAGTCTAACTCAAGCTCCTGTCCTGGCTTACGCTGATCCTCATAAGCCGTACGAATTGCATGTGGATGCCAGCAGAGAAGGTCTAGGGGGAGTTCTATACCAAGAATATGGTGGATTATTGAGGCTTGTGGCGTATGTGAGCCGAAGCCTTACGCCTTCAGAAAAGAACTATCCTACCCACAAGTTGGAGTTCCTAGCCTTGAAGTGGGCGGTAGTAGACAAGCTGAAAGATTATCTGTATGGAGCCGAATTTGTGATAAAGACTGACAACAATCCTCTTATGTATGTCCTTACTACTGCGAAGCTGGATGCAAAGGGACATCGGTGGTTGGCCGCTCTGTCAGGGTTTCGGTTCAGCCTGAAGTATCGTCCTGGAGTGAATAATCGAGATGCAGCTGCTTTGTCGAGAAGGCCCTACACTACAGAATGGACTCAGTTAACTCCAGATGGGGTGCAAGCCTTATATCAAGGAGCGGAGCACCGGGTCAAGGGAGGGGTTGAAGCAGAAGCTATAGGAGTTATGGCTGCGGCTGTTCCAGAGTTCTATTGTAATCCTACACAGCTGAGGGATGAAAGTCTGCCTACCTTCTCGAAACAGGACCTAAGAGCCGATCAGGCTAGAGACCCTTTGATTGCGTTAACCGTGAAGGCCCTAAACGCGAACCAACGGGAAATTCTACTGACAAATTCCCCAGAAGGAGCCCGATTGGTATACAAAGAGTGGGAACGGTTGAAGATGTTGGATGGGGTGGTCTACCGAAGGGGCCCCTCAAACAATGCTGAAGAGACCCAACAGTTGTTCCTTCCCACCAAACACAGAGAGGGTGTGCTGCGGTCATTACACGATGAACATGGGCATTTGGGTGCAGAGAGAACTTTTAAGCTAGTGCGAGACAGATTTTATTGGCCCTGTATGAGATCTGAAGTTGAAAGTTACTGTCATTCGTGTTTGAGGTGTATCCAGAGGAAAACCCTACCAACCCGAGCTGCTCCAATGAGCCACCTGCAAAGTCAAGGACCCATGGATTTGGTGTGCATTGATTTCCTGTGCTTAGAGCCGGATGCTAGTGGGCAGGGAAATATTCTAGTAGAAACTGATCATTTCACGCGTTATGCCCAAGCTTTTTCTACGAAAGACCAAGGTGCTCCTACGGTGGCGAAGGTTTTGATGGAAAAGTTTTTTGTTCACTATGGCCTACCAAGGAGAATACACTCGGATCAGGGCAGAGACTTTGAGAGCCGGCTTGTTGGGCAATTGCTGGAACTGCTAGGAATTCAGAAGACCCGAACTACACCATATCACCCTCAAGGTGATGCCCAACCAGAAAGGTTTAATCGCACGCTGCTAAATATGTTGGGGACATTGTCAAACAGAGAGAAGCAGAGCTGGAGTCATCACATAGCTACGCTGGTGCATGCGTATAACAGTACGGAGAGTGACGCTACTGGATACTCACCGTACCGTCTTATGTTCGGAAGGGAAGCTCGACTACCGGTTGATTTGGAGTTTGGGCTATCTCTGGATCAGACGTCTGTGACCTCTCATAGAAATTATGTGGATAGACTTCGGAAGAATTTGGCCTCTGCGTTTGAACAAGCCCGTTTGACCTCAGGAGATAGGGAACAGAGGAATAAACGAAACTACGACTTGAGAGTTCGGATACAGGATCTACAACCCGGTGATAGAGTTTTGTTGAAGAACTTGGGTGTTTCTGCAAGGCATAAGTTGGCGGATAGATGGAGTTCTCAAGTCTACATTGTCTGCAAGCAACTGCCGGGTCTGCCAGTTTACCAGATCCGACCGGATAGAAAGGCCGGGCCTCTAAAAAACTGGCACCAAAATCATCTGTTGCTTTTGAGGGAGGCTGTGAGGATACCAGTTGGAGACGAATTTCCTCTGCCGAACCCGTGTGCTCCATGTTTGACTCCTGTTACTCGGTCTCAGCAGACACGGGTTGTCGAAGAGAGTGAAAGGGATAGTGAGGAAGGAAGTTTTTGTCTAGACTGGGTGCACTCCCCCCCCTAGCCTGAAGAGGTCATTCCAGTTTCCGAACGGTGGGAGAGTAACCTGAGGCCTGAGGCTCCTGAATTCCAATAGGAAGTTCCCGAAACTTTGGAAATTCCTGTAGTTCCCGAAAATATGTCTTTTGATTATAGTTCTATGCCTTCACTGGAAGGATCATATTCCGAAGAGATGTCTGTTCCAGTGGTGGACGAAAGAACTGAACCTGTACCTGTAGTACTTCCACCTGAAGAGGAGCTGATTGAGCCAGAGTCAAAACGTTCTATTCGACCCCCTCAGAGACTTACCTATGACTGACCGGGACATAGCACTGAAGAGGCTGTCACCACAGTGCGAAGGTTGCCCGAAGTGTCTGCTATGTTAGCTGAGGTAGTCAGGAGCATGAGTCAACTTGAAGACGTATATCTGACCCATTGTATGTTTGCTGCTGAGCCTATATATATTGCCTAATGTAATGTTGAAATGTTATGTAAATGTTACACCTCCTTGGAGAGACCCAAGAGTTCTAGGAGGTGGAGAGTGTAGCGCTGTTTAAAAACTCTGTTGATGTATTGCTTGGGTTCGGCCATCAGAGGGAGACAAGCGCAATGTAAAGTATACTGGACACAACGGGACTACGTTTTCCATCATGCTTTGCGGCAGGGACAGGAAGTGGGTGGGAGAGAGCGAAGGAGAGCCAGTGTGAGCCGAGCGACGAAAGGTGGAAGACGCATGTGAGACTGCCAGAGATTGAGACCAGGCCGGAGAGCAGGAGCTGCCTTGCGGGTGCTGAGAATCAGAGACAGTGCTGGCGGAGACCTATCCACACATCGCTGAGAGGTTTTTGCACAGACACAACGTTCTGGTTTGGACCCCGAGTAAGGAGACCGCGATGATCCACTGGGAGTGCAGGCGGTAGGCCGTAATTCTTGTTACCGAAATCGGACAAGCAGGAGAAGCGGATCCGGTGACACAGAGTTCCAGTATAATCAAGTGGAGAGAGATCCTTGATCGGACAGCGGAACAGATTGTCCAGCAGATGGGTGAGAGGCCTTCCAGGCCACAGTCCAAGTTTAAACAAAGCACGCTTCAGTATTGTTTAAATCTACAGGGCCCCAACGTGACTAGTCGAAGAATTGCTCAATCCGTTCACTGGCCAGTTGAATATAGTACCCGGGTACCTGAATCGCATACACACACACCTTTTTGGGACATTACTTTTGCGGGACTTACACTCCAGAAACAAAGGGATTAAACTTTCCTTTTGCCGCCGCGTGTTTTCGCGCATTACGAAATCCTGTCGTTCATATACCGTATTCACATTATATATGCCGCTTTATTGGGATCAGTAAAGTATATAATCTATAAAATCCACAACAGTGCTGGTGTATATTTATTCCCTAGTGCGGTGAGACTAACCCGAGGTTAAATTCAGCGGCTCCTCCGGGAGTGAGCGCTACATAAGCTTGCCCGCACCCGGTTAAAAAGGTGGGAGACCTCAGCTCTGAGCCACGAGGAGCTGTTGGCAGTCAAGTACAGAGACAAGAAGGACGTATACCTTCTCACCACCATCCACTCTGAGAGGTCTGTGGAGGTCTCTGTACGTGGCAGAGCTGAGTGCATCAGGAGGCCAGTGTGCATCAAAGCATATAACGGCATATGGGTGGGGTTGATCTGGCAGATCAGCTGCTCCAGCCCTACCAAATTATGCGGAAGTCAAGGGCCTGGTACAAAAAGGTTGCAATTTACCTGATGCAGATTGCAACCCACAATGCCCTTTTGCTCTGCAAAAAGGCAAACCCTGGAGTGACGCTGTCCTTTTCACAGTTTCAGCTCCAGGTCATTTCGGGGCCTTTGTACCAGGATGCACCTGCTCCCCCCGGGCGGTGATGGGGGACAGAGTTGGGGCTACACATTTTATTTATAAAATCCCCCCTACTGAGGGCAAACAGAGACCCCAAAAAAGATGCAGGGTGTGTTTCAAGAGGGGGCAGAGGAAAGACACAACCTTTTACTGCCCAGAATGCCCTGGACAACACGGTCTGTGTCTTGGGGACTGTTTCAAGGTGTATCACACCGTGCGTAATCTGTAAATTTTTTTCCTTTCTATTTTTTTCTTACAGTCTAGTTAGTTAGTTCAGTTTAGTTTTTTTTTTCTTTTACTGCACCAGACTTTTACATTTTATTCCTACATTTTTATGTTCTACAACTGGTGCTGTATTTTGCCAAAATCTTGGCAAACCTATGCATGGGGGGCATGGGTGTACTCAGGAGACCTTGCAGAAAACAACCTGGAGAGTTTTCATGCAGTAACTGACAACAGTGTCTCCTAAATCACAGTCCAAATCTAATGTGGGCTTAAAAATAAAAAAAAATAAAAAATTACCACCACACCTTCTCAAATGTTTTGGGCTAAAGCCGTTGCATCCATGGCATCAAAGCACTCCATATGCAATACCTTGGGGTGTCAACATTTCAAATATATACACTTTTCTGGCAATAATTCAAACTGGGGTATGCGGTAGACCAGGGCTAGACTATTTTGCGCCCTAGGCAGGACTGCCCCCCCACCAGAAAAAAATTGTCAACTGTTAAAATGTGGATGAAACACACACAAACAGTGCACGGGGGGATGACAAACTGTGCACGGGGGACACACGCTGCGGGAGGGGGGCTACACACAAGGTAGTTCGGTGCCCATCTTACGCCTCTGCTGGTCAGGCCAGGATCAGTCTGTGCTTCTTTCTTTCGCCTTTTCTTTCCTCTGCCCTCTGTGCTTCTTTCTTTCTTTCGCCTTTTCTTTCCTCTGCCCTCTGTGCGTCTTTCTTTCTTTCACCTTTTCTTTCCTCTGCCCTCTGTGCTTCTTTCTTTTGCCTTTTCTTTCCTCTGCCCTCTGTGCTTCTTTCTTTCGCCTTTTCTTTCCTCTGCCCTCTGTGCTTCTTTCTTTCGCCTTTTCTTTCCTCTGCCTCTTTCTTGTCTTTTCTTTCCTCTGCCTCTTTTTCTCTTTCCTCTGTGCGTCTTTCTTCAGTGCTCAAACCCCCATATCAATGAGTTCACCCCATATCAATTTGAGTTCACCCCATATTAATTTGAGTTCGAGTTCACCACCATATCAATTTGAGTTCACCCCCATATCAAATTTGAGTTCTTGAGTTCACCCCCATATCAATTTTAGTTCACCCCATATCAATTTGAGTTCACCCCTATATCAATTTGAGTTCGAGTTTACCCCATATCAATTTGAGTTCACCCCCATATCAATTTTATTCACATTGCGGTGCTCTGAGGCTGGAGTCAGAATACCTGCCGTTGACCCCCGATGATGACGTCACGTGGCTGCCACGCGACCTAATCAGCGGGGGGCTGACGACTTGCAGGCATTGGGGGCGGTGCTGGCAGAGGAGAAGGAGTGCGCCGCTGCTACGTGACACACTTGGCAGTCTGCGGCCACGCGCCAACAAATAAAACAGATGGGGATAATTCAAGTGGTAGGGGCCGGCTGCGCCCAGGACGGGACTGCACTTTAGGCGGCCACCTAGCTCGCCTAGCGGCAGCGCCGGCCCTGCGGTAAACCCAAAACAAAAGATAGGCCTATCTGAAGAAATAATCTAAATTTCAACTTTCAAATCTATATATGGGTGGTATCATTTTACTCAGAAGATGTTGCTGAACATATTTTGGGGTGTTTTTTGGCAGTAACCCATAACTGGATTCGACAATTCATGCCTAAAGTACAATGTGTGAGAAAACATAACAGAAAAAGTGACTACCTGAAAGTTTGACAAAGAGCTAGTGCATGGAAAGTGTTAAAATACAACTCTTTGAAGTACCCTAGGGTGTGCCCTTTCTAAAAATATATGGTTTGATGGGGGTAAATTACTTTGGTCGGCTTCAAAAATGGCCCAAATAGGACATGGGTGCAGGATGGCGAAATGTGAAAATTCCAAGTAGGAAAACTGAAATGCGCACCACCCAAATAAAGCCTATTAGCCCCCAAATAACCCGACATACCTATACATGGGTGGTATCAATTTACTCAGAAGATGTTTCTGAACATATTTTGGGTGTTTTTTGGCAGTAAACCTCAAAGTTCTCAGGACATGTATTCTTAAATTGCACTCTTAAAAAAATAAAATCACCAAAAAAAGTTTTTTCTCAAACTTTGGCATAGATTTGAGGTAAAATGGTTGCATGGAAAGAGTCAAAATATCCCAAGTTTAATACCTTGATTTGTGTACTTTTAAAAAATATGTATATGTGGAGGGTTATTCATGAATTAGTGACAGATATCAGTGTTACAATGTCACTATCACTAATTTTGAAAATAAACCCTTTGGAAATGTCAAAGTGCTACTTGCACTTATTGTCGCATAAGATAAGGAAAAAAGCAAGGAATATGTAAACTTTGGGTATTGCTAAACTCAGGACAATAATGAAAAAAATGGTATCTTTAGAAAGTCCATTTAATGACGAGAAAAACAGTGTAAAATATGTGCGGGTTGCATAAACGAATAAGAGGAAAATTTGACCTAAACACAAACAGCGCAGAAACGTAAAAACAGCAGCGATCACTAAAGGACGGATTTGTGTAAAACCGCCTGGTCACTAAGGGGTTAAAAGACCTTTTTGTTTTTTTCGGATGACATTCTTTTTTTAAAAACAATTTAAAACACTTTTACCACTTCGCTCTGCTAATGATCTGACGCTATCAGTACCTCCTACCCGCACCACCAACTCCCGCCTTCAGGACTTCTTCCGAGCTGCCCCCTTTCTATGGAACTCACTCCCCCGCAAAATTAGACTCTCCCCGTCTCTCCAGTCCTTCACGAAGTCTCTGAAACAAGAGACTAAAAATTGCAGATGAGCTGAAGGCCCCTGTCAAAGAAACTTGGGCTTCCATAGCATCTCAGCAGTGCCAAAGACTGATCACCTCCATGCCACGCCGAATTGAGGCAGTAATTAAAGCAAAATGAGCCCCTACCTAGTATTGTGTACATTTACAGTAAGTGAACATACTTTCCAGAAGGCCGACAATTCACTAAAAATGTTTTTTGTATTGGTCTTATGAAGTATTCTAATTTTTTGAGATAGTGAATTAGTGGGTTTTTGTTAAATGTGAGCCAAATCATCACAATTATAAGAACCAAAGACTTATATTACTTCAGTCTGTGGGCATCGCATTTTTTTAATACACAAGTTTCACAATTTGAGTTGAATTAATGAAATAAATTAACTTTTCCACAACATTCTAATTCATTGAGATGCACCTGTATAGTAATTTTTTCATGTTTTATCATCTGAGCTTTTATATATATTCATTAATAAATTAACAAAAAATACATTTTATTTTTCTTTATTTTTTTAATTATATTTAAATTTTTTGTGCTTATACGTAACCTGGCCATATTTGGTTTCATTGGAAAGGCCATGCTCTGGCCTTTCCAATGATTCAAAACATGTCCCTCTAGCTGCCATTGATTGGGAGATACAGAGGTTCAAAGGACCCACTATCGCCACCATAGTATTTTCTTAGGAAATCCCTGGGCAGCTAGGGGTTACCCGGCTAACTGATGTCATAGTGCCATGCGCAATGACATCAGTTGATGAAGGGGGACCCGGAGGTGGGGTTGACATTTAAAACGGCAGCCCCCACCGGAAATAGGTCGCGATCCAGCGCCAATAGGTGGCGGATCGCGGCCTGGCATCTAAGGGTTAAAGAAAGGCATCGTTGTAAAGGTCAGAGTGTGACCTTTCCAGCGGTGACTCTCTTGACTTTTTACCCCCCCGGCGATGGGGAGATAGAGGGACCAAAGGACCCTGCTCCCCTTCAGGCACTCCCCCTTCTCTGGTGGGGGAGCACCTGAAACTGATGTTATCACACCCGTCGCGATGACGTTAGTGCACTGGGAATGGTATAAACACCCAGATCTGACTTCAAGGAATTCAGATCTGCGTGGGACCCTGGACAGAGAGCAACAGGGGGAATCAAAGACATGGGACATGCTATGCTTTGCAGGAAGTGGGGGTCTGAGAGAGCAGGATATTTTGAGGCTTCCAGGGATGGATGTGGGGGTACACTCATGCTGTGAGGGCAGGATGTGGGAGGTACACTCAATCTGGGAGTACTGGATGTGGGAGGTATACTCAGGGCCGGTGCTAGGCTATATTGCGCCCTAGGCCAGATCAGCTACTTGTGCCCCCCAAAAAAAAAACATGTGACATGTGTGAGCGTATCACAGAGTTCACACATGGGCATATACTGCCCCCAGCAGCTCACACATGGGCATATACTGCCCCCAGCAGCTCACACATGGGTATATACTGCCCCCAGCAGCTCACACATGGGTATATATTGCCCCAGCAGCTCACACATGGGTATATACTGCTCCCGTAGCTCACACATGGGTATATACTGCCCCAGTAGCTCACACATGGGTATATACTGCCCCAGCAGCTCACACATGGGTATATATTGCCCCGTAGCTCACACATGGGTATATACTGTCCCCGTAGCTCACACATGGGTATATACTGCCCCAGTAGCTCACACATATGTATATACTGCCCCATAGCTCACACATTGGTATATACTGCCCCCATAGCTCGCACATGGGTATATACTGCCCCAGTAGCTCACACATGGGTATATACTGCCCCAGTAGCTCACACATGGGTATATACTAACCCAGTAAGTAGCTCACACATGGGTATGTACTGCCCCAGTAGCTCACACATGTGTATATACTGCCCCAGTAGCTCACACATGGGTATATACTGCCCCAGTAGCTCAATCATGGGTGTATACTGCCCCAGTAGCTCGCACAGGGGTATATACTGCCCCAGTAGCTCACACATGGGTATATACTGCCCCAGTAGCTCACACATGGGTATATACTGCCCCAGTAAGTAGCTCACACATGGGTATGTACTGCCCCAGTAGCTCACACATGGGTATAAACTGCCCCAGTAATTCACACATGGATATATATTGCCCCCATAGCTCACACATGGGTATATACTGCCCCAGTAGCTCACACATGGGTATATACTGCCCCAGTAGCTCACACATGGGTATATACTGCCCCAGTAAGTAGCTCACACATGGTATGTACTGCCCCAGTAGCTCACACATGGGTATGTACTGCCCCAGTAGCTCACACATGGGTGTGTACTGCCCCAGTAGCTCACACATGGGTATCTACTGCCCCAGTAGCTCTCACATGGGTATATACTGCCCCAGTAGCTCACACATGGATATATATTGCCCCCATAGCTCACACATGGGTGTATACTGCCCCCAGTAGCTCACACATGACTGGGTATGATGGGTCTCTCCGCCGACCGCTGTCACGATGCTCTCTCACGCTGCGTGCTTGCTGTGGCCTCTGGGCGCAGCTCGATCATGGAAGACAGCTCGCGGTGGCTGTCCAATAGAGAGTGAGGGAAGCGGGGATAACCCCGCCCCCTCAGCATGGACAGCCACCGCGAGTCTTCCATGATCAAGCTACGCCCAGAGGCCAGAGCAAGCACGCAGCGTGATAGAGCGGTGTGACAGCGGCCATCAGAGAGACCCGTCACATCATACCCATGTGTGAGTGTTGGTCTCTCGGCCGCGCTCTAGGCGGCGCTGCGCTCTTGTTAGGTCGGGCTGGTGGTGAGGTGCCAGTACTGAGTGGTGAGGTGCCGGTACTGAGTACCGGCGAGTACCCCCTGAAAAAAATCCCTGTTCAACACTAGCTTTAGACTTCTCTAGAAGGGCATTGTACAAAGGTCATTTTGTGTCTATGTATTTAGTTTAGTGTCATGTGATGGCGCATTGCTGAAGTATTTGGTTTGCTATCCTGTATACATTTTGGATGCAAATGAAACACTGTGGCTGCTATATAGATTTGCCATAATAACATAGGATTATCAATGTGCTAAATATTGTCATCCAGATAATTAGTCCTTCTAAAGTTTTTGTTGCTTAGCTTGTTTCAGGCGCGGCTAGTATACCTTTTCATAACATTTTGTTCTGTAACCCCTTCACTACCAATATCGAGATATCTCGGGTTTCAAAGGCACCATCTGGTGCCCCGATATCCAGCTATCTCTATGTGCTGTTCTACAGCCCAAAAGCAATTGAAATTCGTTTGCTGCAAAATAATTTTGTTTGCTTTTGGGCTTCAGAAGGTGCCACCAAAGTTTTAGCCCTGTGGGCATAATGCCCAAAGAGTTAAAACTGTGTAAAATCTGTAAAAATGAAAGTCGGCATTCAGCAAGCTGACACATTGTAGCAGTGAAATGCTCAATGCAGCTGTAACTCAATTTGGCACCATCTACTGGGCAAATATGTTAGTACAGTAAAAAAAATAATCATTGGGAGTATTTTTCAAGTTTTCTTCAGTATAATTAATTAAAAATGATTCTTCAAAAAAACACTGGTTTCTGACAATGTTTTTTTGGAAAATCACTTGGTAGTGAAGGGGTTAATTTATTTTTTATCATCTTAATAATAATATCAATAAGTGGGATCAGTCCTGACTGTAGAATTATTTCATCTTTTTAACTTATATATATATATATATATAATATATTGCGTAGCCTGAGAAGCCCATTGTGACACCACAGCATTATACTGAATAATAGATATTGTAGTGAATGTATTGAATGCATTTTCTATAGCTCATGACTGATATCACCATGAAATGTTTGGTATATAGATATTTGTTGGCTAGTGTGACATTGTCTAATATCAGATTCCTGCAGTGTCGAAGCATTGTTAAGAGAACTGAATTCTACTTAATGTTTTTTTTTTTGGATGGACAATGTGCATTTGAAGCTATTAAATCATTCAAACTCTTATCTTGCTCGTCGTGGGGGAGTTTTCATACAAAAACTAAAACACGAACAAAGTGAACCAAACCCCTGTTTGTTAAATTGACAGAGGCGTATTCATTCAGTCACTTCAATCCAGATCATTTGTGTGGCGTGTTGTAAGCACAGTCAGTGTGTAATCTGCTACCATTATCCCCGGCAATTTTTTATATTGTTAATGACTATTGTTACCTCAAAAATGAACATCAAGAAAATATCTGGCACTTCATGAAAAAAAGGCTATGTTCAACAGAAAAAAGTCTCTTTCCTATATGTTGCTTATTTCAACAATTAGGCATGGTACCTAAATCTTCCTGAAGCTTCATTAAGTCTCCACACTCAAATGATTTGGTTTGCTACTATTTTCGTGCAGCCTTGATTAGCTTCTAGTCAATACAATCACTTTACTAGCCTTTCTTTCGGTGGATGACTTCAATGCTCCTTGTTCTGTGCGTGTTTTTCTGGAGACTGCTTTCTGTGCTGAGAGAATACAGGCACAGAATAAGAGCATCTTAAAAAAGCAGCAAGAGGTTGTAGGTAATGGATGCGCAGGAAGACAAAATAGCATGTGACTGGAGGATCTGCCAAATTACAGAGAAAAAAATTCCATACATATACAGAAGATACAAAGAACATTTGGGGTGTAAAGAAATCCATGGCTTCCACATATTATTGTGGAATAATGAGAAAGTAAAAAGGAAGTTTGAACAGCAATTCTATCTTTATTTTATTGTTCTATCTGCATTATCTTAGGTTCTCATGTGGTCTTGAGAGTAATTTAGACATGAGCCTTAAGAGGTTATTCAAAGAGTGCCGAACTTGCCACCATTTTTTCACACGGGAACGCTGTGGTGAATAGTGAATTCACCGCAGGGTTGGTGAACTGGAAATCCCAAAGTGCACCAAATGAGAAATTTCAGTGCTTTCTGAATATCCCCCTTTAATGTACTTTGAAAAAAGGGGAATCAACTATACAGGAAATGCAATATGCAAATGCACATCTAAAGAGCTCGAAAAGCACACAAAACACATTTTATGCAATTTAGATATAACAAAAAGGGCAACTGTTTGAACTTTCCCAAAAACCTTGCTAACTCTAGAGGGACCAAGTTAGCAATGTTACAGTACTACATTTTTCCTGTGTAGTACGTTTCAATGAATGTGAATGTGATATTCTAGTGCAGTAAAGTTCCCCAACGTCCTCCGTTAGGTTGCAAAGGACTTGCCCAGCCCATTGTCAAAATTCCTTGTGCCAATAGGATGTGTGATGACATGATGACACGTCTTCACGCTAAGCTCCACCCACACCTTCAAGTGAGTGACAGACACTGGGAAGCTGTACTCGCCTCTGCCCATCCTCAGGGAACATAAACAAGAGGTGGAGAGGGTCCTGCTCACTGCAGTTTATAATCTAAAGGAATTAGCATGGAGAAAGACAAAAGGAGTGTTATTAGTGATCAAGATCACTAGAACCAGTTTTTCAGAAATTGTTGGGACAAGGAAGGACCTCTATTTTGATGTGGGGGTAGGCGAGGAGAGAGATCGGTCGGCAACAGTAATGTAGTACGCTAATCTGAGGATATGGGTTTTGAGGGATTTCTTGAAGGTCCATAAATTAATGGCGAGACTGACAGGGCATGGTAGGTTATTCCACAGGACCAGATCTGCCTTTGAGAAGTCTTGGAAGCGAGAGTTGGGGGCAGAAGTGGAAATAGAGGACAAGCAAAGGTTGCCTGCTGACCAGAGTGATCTAGATGGGATGTGCCTGTGGAGTAAGGAAGACATTTAAGGAGGATTTTGTTATTGAAGGCTTTGAAGGTCAGCATCAGTAATTTAAATAATATCCTGAAAGGTACAGGAAGTCAATGAAGGGATCGAAACAAGGGGTAGGCATGTGATGAGTGATGAGTGAGAAATATATAGTATACAATTATTTTAATTCTGATTATTACATGAGTCAACCAAACCAAGGACCATCCTTGCCATAATTGTGATAGTTCAGATGGAAAAGCTTTCTTAGCAGTCACAGTGGAAAGGGGAAAATGAAGTCGACACATGGTTTAAAACATGTTTAGGTAAATTTCGATCAAGTAGAAGAAACAGCAAAGGTATTGCTTCAATTGATTGAACCTTTTAGTAAACCCATTAGACTGGTTGATGATAGGATGAAGAGAAGTAGAGATCAATATCCATTTTCTGACGGATGGCCTTCTAGCATGTACATTAAATGGGAATCTCTACCACATTTTATATGAACTTAGCCTGAACAGAAAGCTTTATAAAGGACGAAAACGTTAGCTATAGTTGTTGCTGAGAGTAACTCTCGAAGAGGAAAGAAATCAGCTAATGCAGGTAATTGATCTACTAGTACAAGTATTACAGTGGTTATTGATATATGAAAATAGACAATGAAATGGACATAACAGCTGTGAAAGAAAATGAACAGTTTAGTAAGACCACACGAGAAATCATTCAAAATATTTGTGCCATTTAATAGGTGCCAAGAAATACTTTATCTACAGCATTTATAATGTTCACATTTCATTTTTTCCAGCACAAAAAAATCTAGGGTATAGTGATTAAACCCAAAATTAATGTCTGCATTTAATGGTATGGTATAGGGTTAAAGCAGGAGTGGGGGACTGAGGTATAAACAGTATCCTATCCTGACCCTCTTTCACATTTAAACCTTTTAGAATTTTTATTAAATTTTCCTTAAATCCAGCACTAGGCTCTATTCGTGATGGCCTTTGTATGACATACTGTCGGCTTGTAAGTCGTAGCAGTTACATGGCCGCAAGCGTTCTGTGGTGCTGGAGCAAATTGGGTGCAATTCCTGCAAGATCACGCACCGCCACGGAGTGATCGCGAAGGGGGATGAGAGGTGAATATCGGATTAACGGGGGGCTTTTAGAGGGTGCTAAATAATTTTGCAATAGCGGAATCATTTATAACCAGCTTTTAGGTGTAGCTAAATTTTTGCCTTGTGAGTCCCTGCGGTAATTAGCACTAGGGTTTTGTAGTACCCTGCTTATCTTAACGCTAATTAATGGTGGTACTCCCCATGTCAAGTATAGGATTCGCAAAGTACAGTAAGCTCACGCAAGCTAGCACAATCATAGATGCTCTAAGTGAATTTGATGGGTTTAGCATTAATAGGTAATTGTGAGGCTCGGTCTGAATATTTCTGGGGCATGTTATGGGCTTGCCTGATACGCAGGACCGAGTAGCCCTTTACTCAGGTTCTGTACCAGTTCTTAAGATGGCTGGGTTTTGTAACTGTAAAAGGTGAACCTATAAGGCAGGGACAGCAATAAGGAAGGGAAACACCGTTCCTTGTACGGCCGGCAGTATGCGACAGGAGAGGTATGGAAAAAGGGTAGATGGGAGAACAGAACATGGCAAAGCCTGGCAGCTGAAAATACAGTTGTGTGAAAAAGTGTTGGCCCCCTTCCTGATTTTTTATTTTTTTGCACGTTTGCCACACTTTAATGTTTCAGATCATCAAACAAATTGAAATTTAAATATTAGTCAAAGATAACACAAGTAAACACAACATGCACTTTTTAAATGTAGGTTTTTATTATTAAGGGAAAACAAAATCCAAACCCACATGGCCCTGCGTGAAAAAGTGTTTGCCCCATGTTAAAACATAACTTAAATATGGTTTATCACACTTGAGTTCAATTTCTCTAGCCACACCCAGGCCTGATTACTGTCACACCTGTTTGCAATCAAGAAATAAGACCTGACTGACAAAGTGAAGTAGATCAAAAGATCGTCAAAAGCTACACATCAAGCCGAGATCCAAAGAAATTCAGGAACAAATGAGAAAGAAAGTAACTGAGATGTATAAGTCTGGAAAAGGTTACAAAGCCATTTCTAAAGCTTTGGGACTCCAAACGTGCAAAAAAATTAAAAATCAGGAAGGGCGCCAATGCTTTGTCACTCAACTGTACTGCAATACAGGTAGAATAGTCGAGAGGAAATCCGAGTCAAGGGGTATAGAGGTACAAAGGTAAACAGTCAAATCTGGGTCAAATACAGTAAATCAATCAGATAGAGCGAGCAATAGCAACAAAAGGGCACTTAAGGGTCAGCTGATCTGAAACCTGAAAGGGCAGTGAGAAGTAAGTTAAGGAGGTTTAAATAAGGCATCCTGAGCTGTGATTGGTGGGTTGGATCACATGGTACCTGGGAGAGCCGTCGCAGGTACGTTTTAGTTACTGTTTTGTAAATATTTAAATATTTTATAGATCAAGATTATGCAAAAAATAAAATGTAATAAACTTGCTTCCTTTTTAGTTATTGTGCATTTAATCCAGGCATTTGCAAGGTGTCCACTGACGTCCATGAGTGGCCCTTGCATGGTCAGAGATGAATTCTCATCCTGACTCCTCCTTGATGCAGTGCCCTAGCCAGGGGCAGACTGGAGGGTCGGGGGCCCTATCAGTTTTCCTTGCTGCCCCTGCACTGTGTGGATGTGAGTCTAGTGTCATAGGGATTCCCTCTCCATTGCGGAGGACACTCCACGCCTGTCCTATTGTCTCCCTGTTCAGTGCTGATCTGGCTCCAAGCAGGGGCTTCAGCCACAGCAGACTTACATCTTGCATGTCACCCTCGCTGTGGGACTGCCCCCCTGGCCGCGGGAATAATTGTGCATGCGTGTGATGAAGTCACAAACCGGGATTCTCACCATGCCTGGCAGGGGAACCCCATTATAGGAGATGCAGGGGTCCTTTGGGCCCCTGTATCTCCGGATCCTTATGTCCTACAAGAATGGTTGAGGTACCATTGGACCTTAGCTAGTCTGACTATTCTGTATTGGTTTACCCAGCCACTTTAAGGACCAGTGTTTGGCTTTGGATGCTTGGTTGCGACACCCACATTACCTACTGCTATTCTGACAAGTCCGCATGGTCTGAAAAGGTTAGTAAGTGATAGGAAAATATAGGTTAACTGCTAGTTAGTTCCATTACTGGGTAGCATTTAGTTTGTCTGTGTGAGTACTAATTTGACTTGCATGAGGTGCACATTGGCATTCTCCAGGTGTTTGTAGGGTTTGCTATAGTCAGGGCTGGATTAGGATCTCTATGGGCCTGCAGCTGAATTTTTTGGTGGGCTTTTCTTGGAATTTAATGAAATTAAAACATATTTTAGGTTATTTAATAATGCAGATATGGGTATATCTAAGCAGGCAGATACTGTGTGAGAAAATTTCCATTCAGATTTCAATCATTTACAGCGTGTAAAATAATTTTTTCACATTTTATCATCGAAACCTTTGTGGTTATATATTCTATAGGGAATTCTTGTTAAAGAAAATTGAAATGGGAACCCGTTACTGCATTTTTCTGAGAAAATCTACAATTTTACCCAAAAAATTCAATAAATGAAATATTTCCCTTGTGTTTTAGAGGATGGTGTTTAATGAATAATATGACTATGTATAAAACACTGATCTTGATCCCAGCGTGAGAAATGAAAAAGTGAGTAATGGCAGTGGTATTACTCATTTTATATGTGACAAAAGGACAATGCCATCGCTTTGGAACTAAAAATACATAAATAAATACAGTGGGGTTTTTTGTTTTCTTTTCTGTTAGATTTTACATGGTCACGTTTGGTATCAATACAAAGGCCAGACTCTGACTTCTTCAATGACACCTCACTTGACCTAGTGAGGTGTAAAGATTAGTGACACAGGGTTCCAAAGTCCCCCCCTCAGTGTTCTTCGCTGCAGTGCGGCAGTCTAGGTTTTTGATGTAACAATTCGTAACAACGGATTGTGCCATCACCTTTACACTTTTTTTTTTTTTTAATTCTTTATTTTGAGAATTATACATAACAAGAAATTCACGAAATCAAACGTAGAAAAAGACAGCCGTCTAGGGCTGGCCAAACTAACTACGGTCAGCCAGTCAGATAATGTAAGATGCAAGTAGTAACAGGTCAATAAGGGAATAATAAAAACAAAAAACAAAAAGCAAGAAGTCCCAACCTCAGTGAAGGAAGAAAATACAAAAGAAATACATAAGCATGTAGGACTATCAACGTAAATGCCATAAATTGTCCTGATAAATTATACTCAGAGCTTATCTATAGACCAGTGACACGTAAACAGAGAAGAAAAAAGCTGGGGGAGTAAACAATATTGCTCAGGTCTCAGTCTGGCTGAAGTTCCGGAGGGTCCGGCGAGATGCCCGCCGCTTCAAGGTCGGACCAGGCGGTTTCAGGATCAGTGATGGTGTAGGGGACATTATTATGTGTCACCACTAATGCTCCCGCCAAGCCCCACCGATAACGGATCCCCCTCCGACGAAGAACCGCAGTCACAGGACGGAACCGCCTGCGAGCAAGCAGAGTCTGGAATGGAAGATCGTGATACAAAGCCAACGTGGAGCCCTCAAATTTCACTGGATCTCTTGCGCCAGGAGCAGACATAAGCTTGACCTTAAATGCTACGTCACGAAAGGCCACCACGACATCACGGGGTGTCCCCTTCGAAAGCGCTGCAGGTTTCCGAACCCTGAATACCGATCTGATCACATCTGGCTTGTCAGGAGGGAGTCCCATTTACACTTTTTGGTGACATGAGAAATGAGCTGGTGCAGCATCATTGTTCACTTTATAATTAAAAAGTGAAAAATATTGATGTGATAGTAAGAAAATAAAATATTACTTTATTTTTATTGTTACATAAAACCTGGTCATGTTTGATATCATTGGAAAGGGCATGCTCTGTCCTTTCCAGTGATACCTCACATGACCATGTAGCTCCTATGGCGTTGGAGATACATTGGTCCAAATGCCCATCAATGCAGACATATTTATCCTTTTTCTGGGTCTATTCTGGGGCATGGGCCTGGAGCTGCTGTTCCATCAGCGCCTATGTTAATCTGGCCCTGGCTATAGTAGACAATGATGACCTGTTGATTTTCACAATATAGTGAGAAGAGCCTGTGAGTTGTTGATGTGTTTCACCGTTTACATATTAAGGCTAGTGTCAGACGAGCATCTTTGGGTGCTCGTCTTTGGAAAACGGAAGGAATGTCTGTGAGAGTGGACTCGACTCCCATCTGGCCACCTCGCTAAGCTTACTCAGTGCGCTCAGCGCTGCAAAGCGTGATCCTCCTATGGAGAATCGCACTTTGCAGCTCCGTCAGCCAGCGTCCTAGTGCTTTGACGAAGAGGCTTGGATAACGGACGCTTGTTACGCGTGCATTTCGTGTCTTTCCAAATATCTCTTACTGTATAATTAATTAAAAATGATTTTCCAAACAACCACTGGTTCCTGACAGCGTTTTTAGGACAATCACTTGGTGCTATAGGGGTTAATGGCAAAGAGTGGAGTCCCTAGTGCAATCACTTGTGGGAACTCATGGCTCAACTTAAATCCACCATCGACTAATAGTGAATCTAGCCCATTGATTACAACAGACCTCCATCAGGTGTCTTTTCCTCTAATCCTGAGGCTGTTTAGGAGAAAACTAGATGAAATGGCTTTCACTTGCATTTTATTGGTTTTCATGGACAAAAGGAAGAAATGCAAGCATGTCAGAGGATAAAGAGCTACCCAGCAGCTTCAGTGATGTTTAGAAACCAATGCATTTATAACCAACTAGGCAATGAGACAAGGACCAAACTACAATCAGAATAGAAAACCTTGTATTATACATTGTATTAGTAAATATATTGTATTTTTTATTACTTAATACAGTCAGGTCCAGAAATATTGGGAGATCAACTTGTACCAGAGTGATGGGAAGAGAAGAGTATGGAGAAGGAAAGGAACTGCTCATGATCCTAAGCATGCCACCTCATCAGTGAAGCATGGTGGTGGTAGTGTCATGGCCTGGGCATGTATGGCTGCCAATGGAACTGGTTCTCTTGTATTTATTGATGATGTGACTGCTGACAAAAGCAGCAGGATGAATTCTGAAGTGTTTCGGGCAATATTATCTGCTCACATTCAGCCAAATGCTGCAGAACTCATTGGACGGCTCTTCACAGTGCAGATGGGCAATGACCCAAAGCATACTGCAAAAGCAACCAAAGAGTTTTTGAAGGGACAGAAGTGGAATGTTATGCAATGGCCAAGTCAATCACCTCACCTGAATCCCATTGAGCATGCATTACACTTGCTGAAGACAAAACTGAAGGGAAAATGCCCCAAGAACAAGCAGGAACTGAAGACAGTTGCAGTAGAGGCCTGGCAGAGCATCACCAGGGATGAAACCCAGCGTCTGGTGATGTCTTTGCATTCCAGACTTCAGGCTGTGATTGACTGCAAAGGATTTGCAACCAAGTATTAAGAAGGGAAAGTTTGATTTATGATTATTATTCCGTCCCATTACCTTTGGTCCCTTAACAAGTGTGGGGCACATCTGCAAACTGCTGTAAGTCCTACACCGTTCACCTGAGTTGGATGTACATACCCTCAAATTAAAGCTGACAGTCTGCAGTTAAAGCACATTGTGTTTGTTTCATTCCAACTCCATTGTGGTGGTGTATAGAGCCAAAGATGTTACAATTGTGTCGATGTCCCAATATTTCTGGACCTGACTGTATATCGGTTTGTGCTGCATGCAGGAATACGAAATCGAAAAAAAGATATCTTAAGGACTATCAGATGAACCCAAACACTAATTTTAAAATTAAAGGGGTGCTGACATGCCATTCGAAGAACATTATATATGCGATTATATGCCCTTGCCAACTGGTGTATATTGGAAGAACTATCAGACCCATGCAAGTTAGGATAATGGAGCATATTAGAAATATTAAGAAAGGATATGAACCTTGTCAGCTCATTTTAAAAAGACTCATAATTGTTCAGTAGAAGGGATGCAATTTCTAGCTATTAAACAGATAAGAAGAAATTGGAGGGGGGAAGATTTTATTCAAAAACTAAATCAGGAGGAGATGAGGTTGATCTTCACACTAGATACTTTAATTCCACAAGGATCTAGATTTTTTTATAGAAGATTTTATACTAATATCTTGTTTGTTGCTATGTTTTATTTTACGAGCTCATATTGTGGAATTTATCATTACGAGAAGTGTGAGAGGCCACCTGCAGTTGCCTATTGCTGTATTATACCAAAGAAGAGCGGCAATCTGGATGAGGACCATATGGACAACTCCTGATTTAGTCCAGATCGATTACAGTAAAGATTATGATGGCCGCGATCGATAAAGAAGAGATGTGGACGTATGATCGTATCGAACTTGTTTTTGTTTAGGTTCCACATGTTGTGTTGGGACAATTTCTGGTTTCGCTTCGGCTATGACGCGACTCGATTTCCGGTTTTGTTTTTTGCCTAAGATGCGGTTCAAGGGCTGGCGGGGTAGTTCTCCTCTTTTCAACGTCACCGCCGCTTCCGGATAAGGCCGGGCGGACGTGACGACGCCGGGTTGGTAACGTGATTCCTGGGCATTTGCCGACGTTGTAACGGCGAGGATGTACTTGTGCGTCGCAAACTTCGGAATCCCATGTGACCCGTGATGATTTGAGGTTTGAAACTATTTAAGCCTTGGACATGGTCAGCTTTGTAATGACTTTTCCACTGATGAAGCCCATTGTTAATTGGGGCGAAACGCGTCTGGATCTCTGGATCTTTATCTTTTCTTGCTATTGATTTTTTTAAGCTTTTATCTGGTTCACCAGAATTAAAAATATCTGTTATTTTATTCTCTTCCTCTTTTTTTCGAATTATTAATTCGAGTGAGAACCCTCTCATGTTGAGCCGTGTTTATAAGGTTTTGGCGGGATTACCATAAACCTCAAGTGAATACACTTGGAGTCTGGTCATAGGCTCCAGTGGGGTGAGTGCGATCTTCTCATTATTATTTTTTAAATTTACATATTAATAATCTGCACTATTTCGCTATTTTCTTCCTGTTTTCCTTGAGAAACGGAGACATACCAAGATTTCGATGCGGTTGAGGCCGACAGGCATGCCCAAAAATGTCTGCATGCTGAATCCATAGAGCGTTTTGACACTCTTTGAAATGTGAGTGATACATCATATGTTATAAAGAATACATTACGATCTACTAATTGATTCAGACTATGAGACTCTATTTCTGTTTTTTGTGTTATTTATGCAAACACGCCGACCTGTTCTGTGACAACATATCTCGTTTTTTGTAAGTGATACTTCCTTGTGATTTTGTTTTTACTTTGGAGGTGGGTCACCCGTGCGAGTGCTGCACCATTACTTTTTCTTTATATGCTGACTGTATATCAGTTTACTGAGCACTGCTTGCATATTCCAGTGCAGTGGTTTATCCGGTCCCCGATTCCAGCCCTCATATTGGGAGACAGGTGAGCAGGGCCAGATTTGCAAATGTGGAGCACCCTTACCCCCCAAACAAAAAAAAAGAAACATGCCAAAATTACTATTACAATTTTAAAAATACATTTTAAAAACCTAAAGAACTGTTTTTCTCGGTGCTCAAATCAAAAGAAGAGGCAGAATCTGTTGCCTTAGTTGAATTAGTTACAGTTACAAGTATTTATAAAGCGGCAACAAATTCCTTAGCGCTGTACAATCGGAGAAACAGAATAACAAATATACATATATGTTACACACACACTGAACAGAAGGAGGGAGGACCCTGCTCGAGAGCTTACAATCTAAGAGGAGAGGGGACACTGCTCCAGAGCTTACAATCTAAGAGGAGAGGGGACACTGCTCCAGAGCTTACAATCTAAGAGGAGAGGGGACACTGCTCCAGAGCTTACAATCTAAGAAGAGAGGGGTGACACATTAGGTGAGGGCGAATAGGGTATTTGAAGTAGCGGGTTGCATGAGGGCTGAATGGGAAGATGTAGCAAGAAATGTGCAGTGGGGATCATGGAGTGAGCTGATAGGCTTCTCTATAGTAATGCGTTTCAGAGACTTCTTGAAGGACTGGAGAGACGGAGAGAGTCTAATGTTGCGGGGGAGGGAGTTCCATAGAAGTCCTGAAGGCGAAAGTTGGGGGTGCGGGTACGAGGAACTGATAGCATTAGATCATTGGCAGAGCGAAGTGTTTGGGATGGGATGTACCTGCTAATAAGGGAGGAGATGAAGCTAGGGGTGCAGTTGTGGAGAGCTTTTTATGTGAGCACCAGTATTTTTAATTGGATTCTATATTAGACAGGAAGCCAGTGTAGAGATAGGATCAAGAGAGGGGAAGATTCCATAGAAGAGGGAGTGGTTAAAATTATGAGTCAAAGCAGGGACAGTAACTGGTAGGACAGGCCGCATAAGGTGTGAGGGGATGGGATCAAGTGGACAGGTGGTCGGGCAGGAGGACATGAGAAGTTCTGAGACCTCCTCCTCCGAGACTGGAGAAAAGGAGGACATAGTAGAAGAGGGGACAGGGAGTGAGGGAGTCAGTGGGGTCAAATGGTTGAAGGAGGAGGGCAGTAAATGCAGTGGCATTGTTTTATATGTAAAAAGCATATAATGTCTCTGCTGTAGAGCAGAAAAAAAATATTTTTACACATTACATGGTCATGTTTGGTATCATTGTAAAGACTAGACTCTGACCTTTCCAATGACACTCACTTAACCTTGTGTGGTGTACAATTCAGGGATGCAGGTTCCAAAGTCCCCCTGAACTGTTCTCACTGCAGCACCATGGTCTAGGTTGTGAATTAAACAATGCGTTGCTTCACCAGATACACACTTGCTGGCAGTATGGTAAATGAGGTGAGTTAGTGCAGCATCACTGTTCATTTTATAATTGTAAACTGAATAATAGTGCCGTGTTAGAAAAATAAAAATAATATTTTAATAGATATTTTATTTTTACATAAATCTAACCTGGTTATATTTGGTATCCCTGGAAAGGCTAAAAGCTGAACTTTCCAATGATACCTCATATGTCCCTCTAGCCCTTAGGGCTCCCGTGGTCTAAATTTTTACAAATTGTAAAAAAAAAAAAAAATTTTTACACAGAGAAAGGCGCCCCCTTGTGGCAGGCGCCTGTAGGCACATGCCTATTCTGCCTAATTATAAATCCGGCCCTGCAGGTGAGACAGTATTAGAGGAGTGCTCTCCTTATTTGATATCTTGAGAGTGTCTGTCCAGGCCTAACTTGTAGAATATCCTTTTTAATGTGTGCTATGGTTCCTTTTTATCATATTTCCTAAGTTGCTCTCATCCTTCCTGTTTTTTTCATATGTAGAATGAGACAACGTCCACCTGGACGTATAACATACATATAAAACGTAAGTGGTTATGGTGCATGGAGGGTTACTTTAAAAATGAACATTAAAAGATAATGTTTGAAAAACAAGAATTAAAAAGAACAAATCTGGGGCAAAGTTCTAAAAGTGAAGCAATCAGCATGAATCATCTATTGAGCGATTCATTAGTTTCCATGGTGATTTTTCATCTTTTAGAACTTGCCCCATAAGGAAAGACCATAGCAATATCTATTGTGGTGAGTAACTCCCAGAGAGGAAAATGTAACCCTTAGCACATTTTGAAAATATATTTTGTTGTATTTTAAATTCACTTGTTGAAACAGACAGTAGCACTATGTGTATATTACAGACCATTAATTTTATATACACAATAACATTAACAAGCACCTGCTTTCCCCTCACATCAAAAACACAGTGCCGGATAGAATTCCGTTCTCTTTTTTATACAATACTGAGAAGCATGTTGATTTTTTTTCTATAAAAGATATTTATCAGTGAACTGACACCTCCCTATAGTTTTTTTTTTCCAGGCAACATCTCTTAGCACTTAAAATAAATGTGTTACTTTGATAAACGCCCTGCCAATTTTTTCCCTTCATGCTTTTGTTGAATAATTCTACCCATTCGTGCTTGTAATCAATTGGATTAAAGTAAACCTTTCATGCACAACATAAGTTGTTCTTATTTGATACAGAATGGTTACGTATATATGAGCTAGTGTTTTTTGCTAGCACACACAGGGCTAAATTACGCGCCGGCGCAAAAAAACATTATCGCAATGGGTAAAACCCTTTGAGCTGAATGCCGTATTACATAGTCAGCGCAACAACCGCGTACAATCGTCTACCGCGAGTGAACCTACAAACCCTGCGCGAGCTTACTGTACTGCGCGAGTTCTATACTTAACATTGTGAGCGCAAATGCGAATGTGCGCTGGTACGCGGATGGTATTACAATCTATTCGCGGTAATTACCGGATAGCCTTTGCGCGCAGAATTTTAGCAACTGCAAAAACCTGGTGCTAATGGCAAATCTGAACAACCTGTCTAACCCCAAATATCCAAGCCCATAAAAAGGAATGCACCAAAGCACAGTGGCCCATTCAACTCATACCAAACCAATACAATGGATGAAGTTGTGTGTGCTTGTATAATTGCTGCAGCATATATACTAATTTTGCATCACAGAGAAAGAGCTCGTCTCCAATGGCAGCAGGAGTTGGAGAGGGAGCGTGCTGTTCCACAGGCATGATTGACATTGGAGCATTTGACTGATGCTGAGTGTCGTCTCCGCTACCGGCTGACCCAGGCACAGATAAACAGGCTCTACCTCCAGCTGCGGTCCCATCTAGAGTCCAGGTCAGGGACACGGATATTTGTCCCAGGGATGACGAAGATGCTGTGCTGCCTGAGGTTCCTTGCCATTGGCACCTTCCAGCAGCCTCTAGCTGAATTAGGCAGTGTCAGTCAGAGCACCTTCTCCATCGTGCTCCATCGCTTCCTCCTAGCAATGAAGCGCAACTGGCACCACTATATAGGGTTCCCTACCACCCATGAGGGATTCCAAAGAGTCATACAGGGCTTTTTTGCACTTGGAGGCTTCCCCAATGTCCTAGGGGCTGTTGATTGCACCCACGTAGCGATCCGTGCACCTTGGGTGGAACCTGCAGTTTATATCAATAGAAAACATTTCCATTCAATCAATGTGCAAATGGTGTGTGATGCAAACATGTCATTATGCACCTATGCGCCTCCTTCCCTGGAAGTACCCACGACTCCTTTATTCTGCAGAACTCCTCGGTGGCACAGGACATCGAGGACGGACTGCTCCCTGAAGGCTGGCTTCTTGGTGAGTGCATATATCTGCTGCATAAACTATTAATGTCCCTTAATGTATTGCCTCATCTAACAGAATATCACTGTGTGTGTGTGTCATGTGTCATGTATTAGGTGATGCTGGATACCCGCTCAGGCCATGGTTAATGACCCCCACCAGGAGACCGCAAACGCCAGAGCAGGAGGCCTACAACTTAGCGCACCAGAGATCCCGCAGCGCCATTGAGAAGACCATTGGACTGCTGAGAATGCACTTCAGGTGTATTGACCGCTCTGGTGGCGCCTTGCAGTACCAGCCCCCCAAAGTGGCCTTAATAGTCTTGGCATTCTGCATGCTGCATAATATGGCGATTGAGGACGGCACCGCCAAAGATGAGGATCTGGAGCCTGCTGTGAATCCTGATGTCGTCCCAATACAGACCCCAGCTGCTGTAGAGGATGTGGATACTGAGGTCAGACAGAGCATCATCCACCAGTACTTTGCAGGTAAGCTGAAAAAGAACATCACCTGGCTCATTCAGAGAAAGATGGCAATCTGGAAAAATTGCAGGAGAAGAGAACAATCTAGCCCAAATAGCCGATTTGGAGAGAGGAATGGGAGAATTTCTCTGGTTTGCCTAT
The DNA here is from genome assembly GCA_009667805.1 of Leptobrachium leishanense. Classification (NCBI taxonomy): domain Eukaryota; kingdom Metazoa; phylum Chordata; class Amphibia; order Anura; family Megophryidae; genus Leptobrachium; species Leptobrachium leishanense. The sequence goes on along the minus strand of CM019064.1, from coordinate 340,266,509 downwards.
TACCACCCAGAATCCTCCCTTCTCCAGTCATTCACTTCAGTGTCACCATTCTTTCAATCGACCTGCATGCCTTTGGTAGTGGCAGTGTGATTTATTTCATGTGTCTTCATTGGATTACCTGGTCATATCTGTTTGTGATAGAATGTCCTGACTAGGACCATTCCACTCATATTATTATTATTATTCTTTATTTATAAAGCGCCAGCATATTCCGCAGCGCTGTACAATAAGCACAGTATAGACAGGGTTACAATACATTGAACAACATTTGACAAACAGTACAGGAGGAGATGAGGGCCCTATTCCCGTAGGAACTCACAATCTAGGAGGGTTGGGGTTGGAAACAGGAGGAGAGGACTGTAAGGTGAGAGTGATTGATGGTTGCGTCAGTGAGTTGGGTGGTAGGCTTCCCTAAATAGGAACGTTTTAAGGGAGCGTTTGAAGGAAGAGAAGTTAGGGGAAAGTCTGACAGTACGAGGGAGAGCGTTCCAGTGAGTGGGGGCTGCGCGTGTGAAGTCCTGCAGTCTATCATGGGAAGAGGTGATGCGGGGAGAAGCTAGGCGCAGGTCACTGTTTGACCTTAGGGAGCGGGCTGGGGTGTATTTGGTGATTAATGAGGACAGGTAGTGGGGCGCTGAGTTAGTGAGGGTTTTGTAGGTAAGGATAAGGATTTTGAACTTAATTCTGCAGTGGATGGGGAGCCAGTGAAGGGACTCGCAGAGGGGAGCGGCAGAGACAGAGTGGCAGGTGAGGTGAATTAGCCTGGCGGAGGTGTTCAGGATGGATTGTAGGGGGGAGAGGCGGGACAGAGGGAGGCCAGATAAGAGATTATTGCAATAGTCGAGTCGGGAGATTACCAGGGCGTGTATGAGTTGTTTTGTGGTGACAGCGGTAAGAAATGGCCGAATTCTGGAAATATTACGCAGTTGGTATCGGCAGGAGGAGGGAAGAGACTGGATGTGGGGATGAAGGAAAGAGCAGAGTCAAGTGTAACTCCAAGACAGCGAACTTGGTTTGATGGGGAGATGGTGATACCCTCCACCATGATAGAGAAGTCAGGAGGTGGGGAGGCATTGGAGGGAGGAATAAGTAGGAGCTCAGGCTTTGACATGTTGATCTTTAGGTGGTGGGAGGCCATCCAGGAGGAGATGCCAGATAAACAGTCACTGACTTTTGAAAGGACAGGGGGAGAGAGATCAGGGGTAGAGAGGTAGATCTGAGTGTCATCAGCGTAGAGGTGGTAATTAAAGCCAAAGCTGTTGATGATTTTGCCCAGGGAGGAGGTGTAGATGGAAAAGAGCAGAGGACCAAGGACAGAGCCTTGAGGTACACCAACAGATAGAGGCAATGAAGAGGAGGAGTTACCAGCAAAGGACACACAGAAGGACCTGTTGGATAAATAGGAGTCAACCCAAGCAAGTGCAGTGTCACCGAGACCCAGAGAGTTGAGGGTCTGTAGAAGGAGGGGGTGGTCAACAGTGTCAAAAGCAGCCGAGAGGTCAAGCAGGATGAGAATAGAATAGTGGCCGTGTTTTTTAGCAGTTAGGAGGTCGTTGGTGACTTTGGTGAGGGCAGTTTCAGTTGAGTGTAGGGGACGGAAGCCAGATTGCAGGGGGTCAAGTAGGGAATTGGAGGACAGGAAGAGGGAGAGGCGGTTGAAGACTAGTTTTTCTAAGAGCTTTGATGTGAAGGGAAGCAGGGATACAGGGCGGTAGTTGACCTCATATGTCCTCATAGCTGTGAGGGCTGCAGAGATACCAGGGTTTAATTAATTAATTATATATACAGTCAGGTCCAGAAATATTGGGACATCGACACAATTGTAACATCTTTGGCTCTATACACCACCACAATGGAGTTGGAATGAAACAAACACAATGTGCTTTAACTGCAGACTGTCAGCTTTAATTTGAGGGTATGTACATCCAACTCAGGTGAACGGTGTAGGACTTACAGCAGTTTGCAGATGTGCCTCCCACTTGTTAAGGGACCAAAGGTAATGGGACAGAATAATAATCATAAATCAAACTTTCCCAACCATAACTTGCTCATGACTACCTCAGTACTAGTACTAGTCTACCTCATGACTGACAAGCAGCATGAGCAAGTTATGGTTGGCTACACAGCAGCCTGTGGCTTCATTTTTTGGATAGGACTCACCCTCATTAGAGGTGCCTTGACGTGGCAGTGAGCTTACTCTCTTAATGGCCATTAATAGAAACCAAAGCCTCTAAGTGCGTTTTGTTTCACACGGTATAATGGGAATAAGCGCAGTTGACATTTTTTTCCTTGTTATGTTTTACACATGTTGCTGGGCTGGATGCATTTGGTGATTGCAGCCACCCCATCGGGGAATAGGCGCGACCCCACCCCTCCTGTACTATGTATGTTTTAATGTACTTCCAGCCAGGTCATCATTGCAGCTGTTCTGCTCCGTGTCTTTGTTCTTTTATCCCAAGGCGGATTTTGTTTCTGGGTGAGCTTAAATAAAAGCCCACCAGTCTACCTCATGACTGACAAGTAGCATGAGCAAGTTATACACGGTATAATGGGAATAAGAGCAGATGACATTTTTTTCCTTGTTACGTTTTACCCATATATATAAAAAACAGTATATATACACACACACACGCACCCTTATGCATACATACACACACACGCACCCTTTTGCATACATACATACACACACACACACAAACGCACCCTTATGCTTACATACACAGACACACACACGCACCCTTATGCATACATACACAGACACACACACGCACCCTTATGCATACATACACAGACACACACACGCACCCTTATGCATACACACACACACACGCGCCCTTATGCACACATATACACACACACACGCACCCTTATGTATACATACACACACGCACACGCACCCTTATGCATACATACACAGACACACACACTCACGCATTCAGACAAAATATATCATTACTATGTGTATGCTTCAGGGCTTCAGCAACCTTGGATACCCAGAAGTTTTGGAACTACATTTCCAATGAGTCTCAACTAACCTAATTAGTGGCCGAGCAACATATGAGATATGGTTCCAAAACAGCTAGAGGATCAATGACCCCGGTATACATCATGTCACATCAAAATGCTAGATCAAATAATTTAAATTTCCATTTGGATTTCGATCACATGCAGCGTGTAAATTTATTTTACCACATTTTTTCATCCAAAAGATTGTTAGTTATTGTTAGTGAGCGTTAACGTTAGCTCTGGTGTTCCTAGTGCGGGCGCACCATATTACGATCCAAACGCTAACGGGTTAAAAAGCCCATTTCCGTTTGGAATCTTGCGCTTTTCAGCACGAGGTTACAGTACTTTGTGCTCCCTATACTTAACATGCGGAGCGAAAAGTGTTAATCAGCGCAGGATTACAATCTATTAACACTGATTACCGTCCGGCTGCGGTTACTGAACATTTACTCACAGCCAGGACCTGGTGCTAACGGATTCCACTTCTGCAGAATCGGTCAGCACCAGCTGAAACCCCCCAAAAATCCGATAGTCACCTCTCATCCCGCGGCAAGAACGGCGGCTCCATCCGCCTCTTCTGGCTGCCAGGAGCAGAGGGTGATTGGGAGAAAAAGTCCCTCAGTCTCACTCTGGGAAACACTATGCCGACCTGCTGGATTCCGCAAGGACTGCAACGACGTGCCAAGTACATCCCCTACACACAAACATGAAACTAGAGGATGCGCTCAGCACGTCGCCAGCAGCAAAGTGGTTAAATGTTAAAAAGGGAGTGAAATTTGAGTAGAGTGGCCCATTTAACCTCTTGCTGACTTGCACCAATACTGTGTCCTACCTGTTCCTCATGATGCTGCCAAGATGCTCGCTGTAATTCTTTTTTGTGGAGTGCAGGCAGCAGATATTGTGGCGATTTCTGTGCGCAATACAATCCTTTAGGGTGCAAGACAAAGGGGCAACACCGGACTGAGACAAGGAAACAGAGGCAGAATTTTACGCACAGCAGCCTGTTTAAAGACAAATACATGCATTGATACACACAGCCATACTTTTACATACAAAATTATAAATCCTCCTCTCTACACCCCAGGGGTATGTAGCAATAAAACCCACAGTAATGTGCATTGTGCATGAGCATATCCCAGAGCTCCACAGCAATAAAACTCAGCAATGTGCAGTGTATGAGCGTATCACAAACTCCACAACAATAAAACTCACAGTAATATGCAGTGTGTATGAGCATATCACAGAGTACCACAGCAATAAAATCCACAGTAATGTGCAGTGTGTATGAGCATATCACAAAGTACCACAGTAATGTGCAGTATGTATGAGTGTATCAGATATTCACAGCAATAAAACCTACAGTAATATATGGAGTGTATGAGCGTATCACAGAGCTCCACAGCAATAAAACTCAGCAGCATGCAGTGTGTGAGTGTACTACAGAATCCACAGCAATAAAACTCAGCAGTATGCAGTGTGTATGAGTGTATCACAGAATCCACAGCAATAAAACTCAGCAGTATGCAGTGTGAATGGGTGTATCAGAAGAATCAACAGCAATAAAACTCAGCAGTATGCAGTGTGAATGGGTGTACCACAGAATCCACAGCAATAAAACTCAGCAGTATGCAGTGTGAATGGGTGTATCACAGAATTCACGGCAATAAAACTCAGTGATATAAATATTTTAAATATACTAATTATTAAAAAATATTTTAATATATAAAAATTGCCCCTCTCCTGCTTACCTTTTTTTTTTTCCTTACAGGGAGGGGGTTGAATATGATTCATTGGTGGTCCAGTGGCACAGAGGGGAGCGGGGGGTCGAGGAGGGTGAACCCGGCTGGTCGCATCCGATGGATAGCCGCCAGGACCTCTGATCTCTGCAGGCCTGGCGGCAACCTCCGCTTCCATGGTGGTCCCTGTGGTTTGTGGGGTGCTGCACACAGGGACACAATCAGTAAGCGCCGGCGGTCAGGTGACAGTCATCAGCGATTGCCGGCAGTCATGTCAGTGTGGGACGTGCTCTGCGGTCTGTGCACTATGCACAGATCGAAGTGCAGCACCCCACAAACCACAGGGACCACCAGGGAAGTGGAGGCTGCCGCCAGGCCTGCGTAGTTGAGGGGTCCTGGCGGCTCTCCATCGGATGCAGCCAGCCGAGACCCAGAATGTGCCACGGGACGGCATTAGGGTGTGCCCAGGCACACCCAGCACACCCCGTGCGCACGCCTATGTATATATATATATATATAGATTTCCAATAGTTGTAGGGAGCACTCGAGGACTTAAATATAAAGTTGAGATTTTATTGAGCAAGTAAGTCTAAAAAACGACGTTTCGGCCTACGCAGAGGCCTTCATCAGGTATAAAAACAATAGTGGACTCGCTCTTAATATAGTATCTTAGTTAAAGATTGACCAGTCTGTAGCTCATTGAAGTTAATTGCACGTCAACCGGAACCAGTTAGCACGCCTCTTAATTCATGTTGTGTAAACTACGTCCTCAGTGGAAGTTTCCGTTGCTAAGCAGCAAGTGGGACGCTGCCTATGAGCAACGGTGAATATGTTAAAGGGCACTGAGAGATTAAAGTCATCGGAGGTCCGGGAGGCACAGAAAAGGAAGTATATGGAGAATATGGTTATGGTAAAGATGTTAAAAGGAAGAAATAAAGAAGAAATAAAGAAAATAATTGTCATTGGAGGAGATGTAGCTAAATAGAAACACTCTATATGTTACATGTACCGGGATCCACCTTATCGTAGACCCAAACCCCGGGTACAAAAGACCAAGGTAACAACAGTAGACGTCACCTCAGGGGAATCTGGCTCAGATGTTGAAGCAACAGGGGTTCAGAATACAAATCAACCATCTCAATCTTTTTTAGAGAACAACACCCCCAGAGAGGGGCAATTGACAATACCAGCAAGAATACAAACCAGAGGGTACATACAAACCACACCTACCGAAGAAGGATTCGTCGCGGACAAAAGAACAAAATCAGGGACAACCAGAGGTCGTCCACCTCTATACAAGAGGTAACACCAATCTTCAATTTGTCTGATAAAAAATTAACCTCGACCCACCTACGGATCCTCAACAAAGGACTTTCATTTGTACCAACTAAAAATGCCACTCCCTTTCAACGTGAAATTGAACATTATAAAATCATTAGAACACTGGCCTTGCATGAAAATTTTCATCAAAAACCTGACCAACCCAAAAATCCTTTACGCCTGAAAAGTACTAGAGAATTCAAAGCCTCGAATCCTCTTATCAACACATTGGGCTTGGTATTGAATTCAGAATGCAACATTAATCCTGCAATGACAAATAAAAATAAAAAACAAAACTTAACCAAAGAAGAGATTAAGGCAATAAGAGAACTGGCTGAAGACCCCAACATAATCATACGCCCTGCGGATAAGGGAGGTGGAATTGTGATACTCAACTATCAAGCATATCGCCAAGATATTCTACAACAACTCTCTGACACTAAAGTTTATAGAAAGTTACCTACGGACCCGACCAGAACCTTTAGTAACAAAATATCCTCACTAATTGAGGAAGGTCTACTCTCTGGTTTTCTTAATGAAAATACTGCCAATTATCTTCAAGTTACACATCCTTGTACTCCGGTACTATACACAGTACCTAAAATACATAAGGATCCACACACACCACCCGGGCGTCCAATAGTCTCGGCTTGCGGAGGCCTGTTGGAACCTATTGGAAAATACATAGACCGATGCAGCAAACCCACAGTACTAGCTCTCCCCTGTTGTCTGCGGGATACAGGTCACTTCTTGGATCAAATCTCACAATTAACCTTACCGGATGGCAAAATCCTCTTTGTCACCATGGACGTTAAAAACTTATATACAGTCATACCACATGACCATGGAGTAGAAGCATTTAGACGAGTACTTATCAATTCACCAGAATATGTAGGCCCCCCAATTGAATATCTATTAGAGCTATTACGTCTCACACTTGAATGTAATTTTTTTCGTTTCGAAAAACAATTTTATTTACAGATTGCGGGTACAGCAATGGGGGCCTCTATGGCACCATCCTATGCCAACATTTATATGTCACAATTTGAACAGACCAACATTCTATCCACTTTTGGAGATCAAATATTTTTTTATGCTCGTTTTATAGATGACATTTTTCTTATTTGGCAGGGTACGTCTACATCCCTCAACTCCATGGTTAACCAACTAAATCAGTTACAATCACCCATTAAACTAACCTTTAACATGGATGACCATGTTATTAACTTTTTGGATGTCTCTGTTTTCGAGACAATAACAAATTGGGATACACGCTGTATCGTAAAGAAACAGATAGAAACTCTATTCTTCAAGCAACTAGTCATCATCCAAGACATTTAAAAACATCTTTACCTATATCGCAATACTTGCGGGTCCTGCGAAACAACTCGGACCCCCAATTATGTCAAGCACAAATATCTGAAATGACTCAAAGATTTCAACAAAGAGGGTATACTACATCGGTTCTAACTAAAGCATTGCATCAAGCACAAAATAGATTTTCTAATCCTAAATCTACTAGCCAACAACAAAATACACCTAGGATAGTTCTACCGCTTACATACCACACAACAGGAGACCAATTGGCATCGACCATACGTAAAAATTGGCAACTCTTTCAATATGATCCTACATTACCTACACAATTCAAGTCACCACCTCTGATCAGCTTCCGCAGAACCAAAAATTTGAGAGATCTTCTAGTTCACACTGACCCGGTACAATCTTACGAAAAAATAACATCTTTACCCAAACAAGGTTGCTTTCGCTGCCTAGACTGTGTTACCTGCCGACATATGCTACCTGGTACTTCCTTTGCACATCCAACCACCGGAAAGAGATTTAAAATACGTTTTAGAATAACATGCACAACAGAATATGTCGTTTACCTTCTACATTGTCCGTGTGGATTGGCATATGTCGGCAAAACGGACCTTACACTCAGAGACCGTATTAGAGGACATCGCTCGGCTATTAATGTTGCATTTCGTGATGGCAAATCAGAACAACCGGTAGCCAAACACTTTTTGGAATCTCACCATACTCTACCGACCTTAAAGTTTATAGGAATTGACCATGTGCCTCCTCCTCATAGAGGAGGCAACCGCTCCCAGATTCTACTACAACGGGAAAATTATTGGATCAGGACGTTGAACACATTAGCCCCCAATGGACTAAATGAATACTTGTCATACACGTCATTTTTATATCCAAGATAATATTGTATTTTTCTTACATCTTCTTTATTCCATTTCTACTCACTTTCCCTCTTCACATATACTCACCTTACATCTTCACATTCACCAATAAACATCTTCACATGACACGTATCTTTTTCAATTTTTTTCTATTTTCTATCTTCTTTGTTCACATTTTTCTTTTCTAGATTTATATTTTTTATAGATTCATTTCCTCACAGAATTATTTCTATTTCCATCTTCACTTCCCTCACACATCCATATAAATTTTTCAGTGACATTTAGGTTACACTCTTCTCCACGTTCGCTTATCATACACACACACTAAGGGTTACATTCACATACATTTTTTACATTCACTCACCCATCTCAACTTCCTTTTTCAGACACTCCACACACTAGCATTCATCCTGTCACCATACGCATGTCACACACACACGCCTCTTCAGCACCTTCCCTACTACATCACTGATTCTTCCTTTACATTATCTTTATGGTTACTGTACACTTTTCACATTATCACGTAATATTGCTTTTTGCATTTTTTACACCAGATATTCTTCTGATATAAGTCACCGGAGTTTTTCTTTAACTACATTTTTTCTACATCATTTATCTACATTGATTCATAATGTGGGTTTATATTATCTTCATTAACCCCTCGACGATTGTACTGATTCTTATCCTCTATAATGATCACCACTTTGGTCTAGCGTCCTGCTGCTTCTAGGCAACAGGAACAATTGCCTCATGTGTTACCTAATTAATTTATCCACAACTGAACTATTTCATCTCTCCTTACAATGAGTGCTTCCTATATGGGACACCCCGCTGTTTCTAAACAGCAGGTACAATAGTTTGCACTATTTAATCTATCTTGTGTTGGTTGGGCAGCCTTATCTCCTTCTTTTTTACAGCGAGCGTTGCTCTGATGACGCGTCCTGTGGTCTCTTAGTCACGTGAATTATGGCTCTAAGTGCTGAGATCCCGGTACATGTAACATATAGAGTGTTTCTATTTAGCTACATCTCCTCCAATGACAATTATTTTCTTTATTTCTTCTTTATTTCTTCCTTTTAACATCTTTACCATAACCATATTCTCCATATACTTCCTTTTCTGTGCCTCCCGGACCTCCGATGACTTTAATCTCTCAGTGCCCTTTAACATATTCACCGTTGCTCATAGGCAGCGTCCCACTTGCTGCTTAGCAACGGAAACTTCCACTGAGGACGTAGTTTACACAACATGAATTAAGAGGCGTGCTAACTGGTTCCGGTTGACGTGCAATTAACTTCAATGAGCTACAGACTGGTCAATCTTTAACTAAGATACTATATTAAGAGCGAGTCCACTATTGTTTTTATACCTGATGAAGGCCTCTGCGTAGGCCGAAACGTCGTTTTTTAGACTTACTTGCTCAATAAAATCTCAACTTTATATTTAAGTCCTCGAGTGCTCCCTACAACTATTGGAAATCTACATATCTCAACGAGGGACGTTTGCACCGAGGCAGAACTCAGCAAAATCTGGTATGTGTGCAGAACTTTTTGGACATTATATTATATATATATATATATATATATATATATATAATATTTCAATCTTCCCCCTACTAAGGCGTCTCCATTCAATGGCACATGTGGCTCCCTGCTCCTATGCTCCACAGTCCTAAGCTCCACACTCCTACGCTGACCCTCTCCACATCTGCTACCTCCCTCTCCACGTCTGCTACCTCCCTGACTCCCACGCCCTGACACCTCTCTACCTCTCCTCGCCTCCTGCTGCTCCTCAACACTCCTCCTCCCTCCATCTCGCCTCCATGACAAACAGTTACAGACAATTACAATGGGGAATACACAGGGTCAGGGTGACAAAATGAATACGAAACGGGGTAGGTAGGGGTTATGACAAGTATGTATGTGTGACTATGTGTATTGTGTATTAAGGTGTAGTGATGTGTGCTGCTTAGTAATGTATAGGTGTGCGTGTGATTATGTGTTATGTGGATCTATGATGTGATGTATGTGTGATGACACGCAAATGAACCTGCTCCTGCACTAATATCTCCTCTATCTCTCTCTATACTCACCAAAACCACCAACCGCCCGGGACACTGTAACTGCCTAAAAATAGAACAGACACAGTCACAGATTGACAGTGGCAGGCACAATTTATTGACAGCAAAATATGGTGCAGTTCGCCACAGTTCGGCGATCTTCAGCAGCACCAAAATTGTCCCATAGAGAAGTAAAGGTTAATCTATTCACAGAATGCCGAACGGCACCGAAGTGTATGCCCAGATTTATCGTGTTTCAGTTCGACAGGTTTAAACAGGAGAATCACATAGGATTCAATGTAAAAAAATAATATAATTTTTATTTTTTAAAAACAAAAAACGTTTTGTGGTGTTTGGCGGTCAGATCGGCAGTTTTCAGCGGCCAGTTCGACAGTCTCCGTAGGCCAGTTCGGCAATCTTCAGTGACTCCATCTTCGGTGCACTACGGATGTCCCTGCGGTGAATAATGAATTTAAGTTCTTATTTATTTGATATCTCTGGAGGATGGCAGGGGAATTTGCAGTGCCCAGGGCAGTACCAAGGCTAAATACACCCTTGGTTGCCCCAAATGAATTTGGCTTTGTTAAATAGTTCACAGAAACATGTTCTTACTTTTTTTTTTTACAACATACAACCATAGGTAATTAAGTCCCCCCCCCCAAAAAAAAACTCATGTTGATTTTAGATAAATATTGTAACAATCATTCTTAATTTTTTTCTTTAACTACATGTGTTGGACTCGCAGTCCAGAAACAGTAGGAAATCCATTACTGTCCAAAACATAGAAACATAAGGCACAGGAAAAGGAGACTGCTGATAAACTCTCGCTAGTTAGAGAGCATCCATGTGAACCCTTGAGAATGATAGTCCAAATGGATACACTCAATCTTTCCGTGTGATAATTAACATTCACATGATGGATTTTATTACTGATATTTAATTTTATAAGGTACCGACATATTCCTCAGTGCTGTACAATGGAGAACTGTAATGAAGGGGAAACAATTTACGTTTTTATTGAGATGTTTTTATCTTGATTCATTTCAACGGCAATTTTCCAGAAGCAAATATAATAGGTTTATTTGACATACATTGTATTCCATATGAAGTTTTCTATTGTAATGTACCACAATTATCCACTGCAGAATTTACCCAATTTACCATGAAATGGAATTTTAGTCACACAACCTCTATTTCAAATTACATTTAATCAAATAGATGCTCTGGATGTGCTGTCTAGACAGTACATAACCTTATAACAAAGGAAATTCAATATGAGAGCAATTTGCATAAAGGTTTGCTAGCTAAATGAAGCAAATTAGGACACAGGTTTATCTTTGAAGCAAGGATGGTGAACCTTGTCTTGTGGAGGTATCTACAAAATTCATTTTATTGTGATGCTCAGTTTACGCTGCCTTTTAACTTTCGATTCTGACCTAATATTCTCTCCCCACATCCATACAGTGACAAAATCCTGTTACTATCAACTCAAGAACATTTAGATACATTTTCGCTCAGTAGTTTCTTTGCAAACAGTGTTTCACTTTCACACATTCATACAAACTGTTTTGCTAATTTATTCACTACCTCTTCTGCTGTGTCGAAGGCTGTGATCGGCTCCTGTTCGGGTTTTTCTGTGGTTTTCGACAGGTTAATCCAGATGTTTTTGAGGGTTTTCGGCGTGCATTCGCTGGGTTTTGCGGTGAGTTTTCGTCGGGTTTGCGGCAGCTTTTCCCTGCAATTCGGGGACCCTGTGGTGTTTGCTGAATACACCGCAGGGTCACCGAAATGGGATCGGCAAAAGGAACCGAATTGAAGAGAACGAAAAGTCACCGAACGTGCGGTGACTTTTCGAATCTCTTTGAATAACCCTGTATGTCTCGAAACCATTTGGTACTGAGTTTTACTTACAGGGTTATTCGAAGAGATTCGAAAAGTCACCGCACGTTCGGTGACTTTTCATTCTCTTCAATATGGTTCCTTTTGCCGATCCCATTTCGGTGACCCTGCGGTGTATTCAGCAAGCACCACAGGGTCCCCCAATTGCAGGGAAAAGCTGCCGCACACCCGACGAAAACGAACCGCAAAACCCAGCGAATGCATGCCGAAAACACCCAAAAACATCTGGATTAACCTGCCAAATACCACGGAAAACCCGAGCAGGAGCCGATCACATGCAGCCGAAGCCTCTGGAGAAAGCCGAGACCGCAGAAGAGGCAGTGAATGAATTAGGAAAATAGTTTGCATGAATGATTGAAAAGTAAAACGCTGTTTGCAAAGAAACTACTGAGCGAAAATGTCTGAAATTTGCATATGAGGTCCAGGGAATGATAATGAAGAGGGCTGTTACAGAAAAAATAAGTAAACTTAAAAAAAATAATTAAAAAAAAAATCGGACTTTTAAAAAAAATAAAATTAGAAAAATGCTTAAAATATCCTAAAAAATCTATAAATAAAGAGACTTTTACTGCAGAATTTTATAATGAATGGTTTATTAGATATTGAATTAAAATCGGAATATTTTTAACATTGAAGCCTATGGAATTCTCCTGAATAAATTTGCCGCATGAAACCACCGAATGGCAGGGCATTTCGGGAACCTTTCACTGCTGGTTTGTGTTCTCTGAATAGCCGAAGCAGTGCTTTTCATGGGGTTTTCACTGCCCTCGAACAGGCACCGAACAGGCACCGTATGTTCAGGCAATTCGCCTGCTCTCTGGATAGCCGAATGGCCAGGAAAAGTAACCGAACGCTGATTTTCAGCGTTCGGTTACCTTTCTCAAGCAATTCGGATCTCTTTGAATAACCCTGTTAGTGTTATTGTTCTGTCTGTCCTCCTTGGCTGGGAGTACTAGGGTTCGCGGCCCAGACTGTCTGAAAATCAAAGGGCTCAGATGTCTGTCCAAAAGGATCCACACCAAGGTTGTAAGGAGTGAGCGCCACAGCGAACGTGACATTATGTCAGGGCCAGTCTACATGGATCCGACAGACTTAACCTTGTTGATGACTAAGCTAAGTGATATCATTAACAAACAGGAGGAGCAGGACCACCGCATGGACCAGTATGCTCAGGCTTTGAGTTTACTGATGAATCAGTCCAGCAAAGCTCCACCACTGCCTTCTCCAGCGGTAACTATCTCGTCCCCTCCTCCCATCCCTGTTTCTGACGCACCCCATATAAGCCTTAAATCCCCCATATGTTTTGATGGTACATCTGGTTCTTGCAGGGGATTTATAACGCAGATTGATATCATGTTTGAATTGAATCCTGGGATGTGAGCCACAGACAGAGCCAAGGTGGGGTATGTCATTAACCACCTAACAGAAAAAGCTTTGCTTTGGGCAACTCCTTTATGGGAACTTAAGATTTTGAAACCAGTTATATACAGCTATGCAGAGTTCATGAAAGACCTTAGGTGCACTTTTGGTCCTGCAAGGAGGGCTACTGGTGCTGCCAGGGCACTATGGTGTATCAAACAAGGTAATCGCAGAGTGGCTGATTACGCCATTGAATTGACAGTCCGATGACAGCATAACAGGCTGATCCTCCTCCACAGGTAACTCATCCGGCTGCAGCTTCTCACTAATGTCCACAGTCCTGGGACACCACTCTGCAACTTTTTCCAAGGTCGACTGGCCAGGGTTACCGCCCAGCAGCACCGCTCCACTGGACAGGCCTCCACGAGGAACCACCACTCCTCGAAAGCGCCACAACGCTGCATACAAATCATCCAGGATACCCTTTGTGAGCGGCCAATCATCCTCCCCAAGGAGCAGCGCAAGACATTCCTCCAGGCCCTCAAACGTGGTCCCCAAACTTCCAGGAGGGGGAAGCGAGTCAGCGCAGCACCAGGTGTTGGACACACCAGACACTCTTGTCGCCAGATCAGTTCCAGTGGGCATCAGATGGGGGCCCTCCATTCTATAGCCCAGACCTGGCAGGAAGCCGGTACAATAGTCAGCTGGACACCACACGGAAGCGGCAGGGCTTTCAGGAAGCGCTGACTCGGATGGAGGCCTCCAAGATGGCTGCTAGTAGTAGGACGCAGAGCAGGCCAAAGACCGCTAGGCACTCCAGGCAGCACCTGGCAAACAGCAAGAAGATGTGGGTGCGGGGCAGCAGGTCGGCTGAAGGAGTCTCCCTCCCAGTAACTCACAGTGGCCGACGGTGGGTTGCTATAGTCCGCTGTAATAAGGACAATATCCGGAGAGCTCCTCTTAGTGCGTCCGCACACGCCGGCTGTCCTAACCATTACTTTTCTATGGGACAATATCAGCACAAATTGTCCATACACTTTCATAGTATATTTAGTAGAAGCTCTATATAACAGAATATGTTGTTTGGCTGCTAATATCAAATGCTTTAATTGCTCTTGACAAAGCTGCTGTACCACATGGAGAAATTGCTTCAAACGTGTTTTAAAACTTTCCCCCCCTCCCTATTTTCTCTGTAGATTAGTTGGTGAAAATAATTGAAATTGTCAGAATTAGCAATTCTTTCTTCCACTAATCCTTCTATCTCCCTTAACACTGGAATATGTAATTTATTTATTTATTTGTAAGGTATTTTACCAGGAAGGATACATTGAGATTTCTCTCGTTTTCAAGTATGTCCTGGGAATTGATGTATTACAGAATATAATATTGTGTCTTAAGTAACTATTGGACACTGATATAATTTCAGATATTTAGCATTACCATTAGTTTTTGTTTGGCTTATTCCTACTACAGCTACTTTATTTCCCAAGTCCTTACACAGTGCTTTCCAAAGTAGAGACGAAAGACCATGGACCATAAACAAATTGTACTGGGGAAGTGTTATGTATTTTCAGTGCATGTTGCTACATTAATACCAATGTTCTAATCTCCTATGTCCATCTTCTGCTGGTTTTGTAATGTTGACTTCATACAGATTATCATTTTAATTGGTTAACCTTCACCCTTGGAGACTGCTTATGCATGTCCTCTGTGGGTGTTTATCTGTTAATATCAAATGCTTCCTGTAGACTATATTCTGTAATTGTCACCTGGTGCTTGTATCTTCTTCTACTGCTTCTCTCCGTTCAGTCATATCCGACTCTTGGTTACTCCATGAGTCAGCTGTTTCTTTCAGTTCATTAATGCTCTGGTTGTATTAGCTTTGATGTGTCTAACCAACATGTTCTTTGGCAGCCAGGTTTTTTCTTTCCATTAAGCATTCCGAGTACAATACCCTTCTCCAGGAATATTCACAGCATAACATGGCCAAAATAACAGGGTTATTCAAAGAGAATTGAAAAGTCACCGCACATTCAGTGACTTTTCGTTCTCTTCAGTTCGGTGCGATTTGGCGATCCCATTTCAGCGACCCTGCGGTGTATTCAGCAAGCACCACAGGGCCGTCGTAGTGCAGGGAAAAGCCGCCTCAAACCCGAACACTCACCGCAAAACCCAGGCGAATGCACACCGAAACCGCCAAGAACATCTGGATTAACCCCGCCGAACATGCCGGAGAAACCCGAGCAGGAGCCGATCACAGTGCAGAGCAGCCGCCGGAAAAAGCCGACACCGCAGACGAAAACCCCCCCAAAAAAACAGTACGCTTGAATGTTTGAAAAGTGAAACGCTTTTTGCAAAGAAACTACTGACCGAAAATGTCTGAAATTGACATATAAGATCCAATGAATGATAATAAAAAGGTCTGTTACAGAAAAAAGAAAAAACGATAAAAAAAAGGGAAAAAAATTCGCAAACAAATCTTGAAAAGTGCCTAAAAGATCCTAAAAAAAATCTAAAAATAAAGAGACTTTTTACTGTAGAATATTATAATTAGGGTTGCACCGATACCGATACTAGTATCGGTATCGGGGCCGATACTGGGTACTACAGGAGTACTTGGTACTCGTGCAGTACCCCCGATATTTTTTCCGATACCGGAAGCCGGCATTGAGCCGGCTTGCCAGCATCCGAGGGGCTGCGGCGGCTGTCCGAATGCTCTATCGGCATTCGGACAGCCGCCCTTGGAGCTGCTCACCGCAATACTTACCTTCCTGGGCGCCGCCGGGAATGTCTCCGCGCGTGCGCTCGTTGGAAGGACCCCAGCCGCGACCACGTGGGACCATGTGATCGCGGCTGGGGTCCTTCCAACGAGCGGGCGCAGAAACTTTCCCGGCGTCGCCCAGGAAGGTAAGTATGAACACAGTGAGCAGCTGCAGGGCCTGTCTGAATGCCGATAGAGCATTCGGACAGGCCCTGCAGCTGCTCTCCGTGATGATACTTACCTTCCTGAGCGACGCCGGGAAAGTTTCCCCGCGTGCGCTCGTTGGAAGGACCCCAGCCGCGATCACATGGTCCCATGTGGTCGCGGCTGGGGTCCTTCCAACGAGCGCACACGCGGAGACATTCCCGGTGTCGCCCAGGAAGGTAAGTATCGTCACGGGGGGATCCATGAGCTGGGGGGCATACCCATGTGTGAGCTGTGGGGGCATATCCATGAGCTGGGTGGGCATACCCATGTGTGAGCTGGGGGCATACCCATGTGTGAGCTGGGGGGGCATACCCATGTGTGAGCTGTGGGGGCATATCCATGAGATGGGGGCAATACCCATGTGTGAGCTGGTGGGGGCATATCCATGAGCTGGGGGCATACCCATGTGTGAGCTGTGGGGGCATATCCATGAGCTGGGGGGCATACCCATGTGTGAGCGAATATATTCGGGGGGATATACATGTGAGCTGGGGGCATTTTTATATGGTCTGTTCTTATTGGAAAGCGTCACATGACATTAAAGAAAAGTATCGGTACTCGGTATCGGTGAGTACTTTTAAAAAGTATCGGTACTCGTACTCGGTCTTAAAAAAGTGGTATCGGTGCATCCCTAATATATATTCATACTGCCCCAGCTCATGGATTTGCCCCAGCTCACACATGGATTTTCCCCAGCTCACACATGGATATGCCCCAGCTCACACATGGATTTGCCCCAGCTCACACATGGATTTGCCCCAGCTCACACATGGATATGCTCCAGCTCACACATGGATATGCCCCAGCTCACACATGGATTTGCCCCAGCTCACACATGGATATGCCCCAGCTCACACATGGATTTGCCCCAGCTCACACATGGATAATGCCCCAGCTCACACATGGATAATGCCCCAGCTCACGCATGGATAATGCCCCAGCTCATGGATTTGCCCCAGCTCATGGATATGCCCCAGCTCATGGATATGCCCCAGCTCACACATGGATTTGCCCCAGCTCACACATGGATATTTCCCCCCAGCTTATGGATTTGCCCCCCCAGCTCACACATGGGTATGCCCCCCAGCTCACACATGGTTATGCCCCCCAAGCTCATGGATATGCCCCCCAGCTCATGGGTATGCCCCTGAGCTCATAGGATATGCCCCCCAGCTCATAGATATGCCCCCCAGCTCATGGGTATGCCCCCCAGCTCATGGATATGCCCCCCAGCTCATGGGTATGCCCCCCAGCTCATGGATATGCCCCCCCAGCTCATGGGTATGCCCCCAGCTCATGGATATGCCCCCCAGCTCATAGGTATGCCCCCCAGCTCATGGGTATGCCCCCCAGCTCATAGATATGCCCCCATAGCTCATGGGTATGCCCCCCAGCTCATAGATATGCCCCCACAGCTCACACATGGGTATGCCCCCCAGCTCGTGGACTGGATCTCCCCCCTCCCCCCGCGATGATACTTACCTTCCTGGGCGCCGCCGGGAATGTCTCCGCGCGTGCGCTCGTTGGAAGGACCCCAGCCGCGACCACGTGGGACCATGTGATCACGGCTGGGGTACTTCCAACTAGCGCACGCGGGGAAACTTTCCCGGCTTTGCCCAGGAAGGTAGGTATCATCGCGGAGAGCAGCTGCAGGGCCTGTCCGAATGCTCTATCTGCATTCGGACAGGCACTGCAGCTGCTCACTGTGTTCATACTTACCTTCCTGGGCGCCGCCGGGAAAGCTTCCGCGCGCGCGCTCGTTGGAAGGACCCCAGCCGCGATCACATGGTCCCACGTGGTCGCGGCTGGGGTCCTTCCAACGAGCGCACGCGCGGAGACATTCCCGGCGACGCCCAGGAAGGTAAGTATCGTCGTGAGCAGCTCCAGGGGCGGCTGTCCGAATGCCGATAGAGCATTCGGACAGCCGCCGCAGCCCCTCGGATGCCGGCAAGCCGGCTCAATGCCGGCTTCCGGTATCGGAAAAAATATTGGGGGTACTGCACGAGTACCAAGTACTCCTGCAGTACCCAGTATCGGCCCCGATACCGATACTAGTATCGGTATCGGTGCAACCCTAATATATATATATATATAAATAATCGGGGGGATATACATGTGAGCTGGGGGGCATTTTTATATGGTCTGTTCTTATTGGAAAGCGTCACATGACATTAAAGAAAAGTATCGGTACTCGGTATCGGTGAGTACTTTTAAAAAGTATCGGTACTCGTACTCTGTCTTAAAAAAGTGGTATCGGTGCATCCCTAATTATAATGAATGGTTTATTAGATATGTATAACATTTTAGCCTATGGGATTCTCCTGAATAAACCTGTCAAATGAAACCACCGAAAGGCAGAGCATTTCAGCAACCTTTCACTGCTGGTTTTTGTTCTCTGAATAGAAGAAGCATTGCTTCTCTATGGTGATTTCACTGCCCTTGAACAGGTAATGAACAGCCACCGTATGTGCAGGCAATTCGCCAACATTGGCAAACTGCCTGCTCTCTGGATAGCCGAATGGCCAGGAAAGGTAGCCGTACGCTGAATTTCACTGTTCGGTTACCTTTCGCCAGCAATTCGGATCTCTTTGAATAACCCTGTAAATGTATTTTTTTTTACTTCCAGTGATGTATCTGGCTATAAGATAATGCACCTGGGACGTAAAAACCAAAGGGCTGAATATAGAATATTTGATACAGTCCTAACCTCAACATCTGAGGAAAGGGATTTAGGGGTTATTATTTCAGAGGATCTAAGGGTAAGTAGTCAATGTAATAGAGCAGCAGGAAATGCTAGCAGAATGCTTGGTTGTGTAGGGAGAGGTATTAGCAGTAGGAAAAGGGAAGTGCTCATGCCACTGTACAGAGCACTGGTGAGACCTCACTTTGAGTACTGTGTGCAGTACTGGAGACCGTATCTCCAGAAGGATATAGACATCTAGAGAGAGTTCAGAGAAGGGTTACTAAAATGGTGTACGGCTTGAAGGAGAAAAGTTACCAGGAAAGGCTTAATGATCTTAACATGTACAGCTTGGAAAAAAGACGAGACAGAGGAGATATGATAGAAACATTTAAATACGTAAAGGGAATCCACAAGGTAGAGGAAGGGAGTATATTTAAAAGGAAACAAAGTAGCAAAACAAGAGGACATAGTCTTAGATTAGAGGGGCAAAGGTTTAAAAGTAACATCAGGAAACATTATTTTACTGAGAGGGTAGTGGATACATGGAACAGCCTTCCAGTTGAAGTGGTAGAGGCCAAAACAGTAATTGAATTTAAGCAGGCATGGGATAGGCATAAGGCTATCCTAAACAAAAGATAAATCCAGGTAAAGTATCCATGTAATTGGGCAGACTAGATGGGCCGAAAAGGTTCTTATCTGCCAAAATTTTTCTATGTTTCTATAAGCAATTTAGTGCTTGCCTATTGGTCTCCTTCTCTGTCCATTGAATTTGCAAGACCCTGCTCCAACACCACAGCTCAGAAGCGTTTTCTTTATGATTGGTTTTAAAGCTGATGTCCTTGTTTTACAAATACGGTCCATGCTCATCACTGATGCATGACATTCAATGCTACACCTGATCAGTGATCCTATGAAGGTGAATTCCTGCACACACTTGACCTCTTCATCATCAATGACTATTTTGATATTACCATCTTAACATACTATTTGGGTAATCTAGTTCAATAATGTCAGCTACCAGAGGCGGAGCTGGACGCTGGCGTGAGCGGTCACATTTCGAGGAGCTCTCTGAATTTTATCTACTCTATGACGAATTCTTGCGACTTACGGCTGGCTGCTGTACCTTTTTCGGGAGGGATCGTCGCCCACTGATGTGCCACCCTATTCCTGCACCCTCCCGTACTGTTTTGGGTGCAAAGCTGGGTGATTGTGCTCTCCGGCCTACTCCGCGGTCTACTGCTGGTGGCCATTTTGGAGACCTTTCTCATGTTACCCAGCTCCATGTGGCACCCTGCAGATCTGCACTGCGGCGCTTCCTTACCCTCTCACTGCTGGATTTGAGATGCGGGAATGGAGGGCCCCCATCTGCCGCCTGCTGTGGGAGTTGCGGCGAAGGGAGCTGCGGGAATCCGGTGCCGGGATGACTCAATCTGGCTGACAGGGGGAGACCTGGTGGACCTGCTGGCCGAATTCCGGGAGGCTTGGCGCGCCGAGTTCTGAGCGGCTGGATGGAGCGCAGTGGCCAGTCCTGATGGTTGTTTGCGGAGTCCAGACGGCCTTGATGTATCTATCCCCTCCTTGGTTGACCCTGCTTCACCGGTATCTCTGTGTCCCCCGGTAGTCTTACCTGTTCCTGTGGCAGAGGCCCAGTCTATCTGTGCCGTGGTGGGGCCTTCTTGCTCCCTGTCCTCTCTGGAGACTTTGGAGCTGCGGGACGGAGGTGGGCCGGTCTCAGTGTCATTCCCTGCTGCCCCTGAGGCATGCCTGGAGATGTTGCAGTCGGCCCCGGTGCTGCTTATGGCAGTGGCACTGCTTGGTTTTAGCCGGCCTTTTCATCTGGAGGAGCAGAGGGTGTCTATGGCCTTCTGGGAACATTCAACCTCCTGGGCCTGCCTGCAGAGGCCTCGACCCCCCTGTTGGACACGGGATGAGGAGACCCTCTAACCCCTTACTGCTCACATTTCTGTTGCTGGCTCTTACCTTCTCGTGACGACCCCTCCATGCGGACATTACTCCTAATCTCCCCCCCGTTGAATGCTTTATCCTCTGATGAGATCCCCCCATTTAGGGATGCAGTATATTTCTACTACCTGATGAGACCCCTCACTCGGATGATTTTGAGGACACTTATTTATGATAATTGTTGCAATGTTTTTGGATTGTTTTTTGGTTGAGTATGTTATTTTGTCGACCCCCACCTCTTCCCTCTCGTTTTTCCTCCCCTTCCTCCTTTTTTCATGTTTTTTTATTTTTTATTTTATTTTATTATTTTTTACACACCTCCATGTGCTCCAGGCTCCCTTCTTTTCTTTTTTTTTTCTTTCTTTTGGCGCTTGGGGCTAACTCGGGGCGCGCCATTGTGGCGGCTACCATGCTCTGCCCGCCATTCCTGGCCCTCGAGTACTCCGGCCTTGTGACCTGCACAATTCCATGGCCTCCTACGGTCAGGAGTGAGCCAGGAATGTCACATTTGGCCTTAGCCACTTTTTTTTTTTTGGGTCCTGGAGCATTTTTTGGTGTGTCTCCCCTCCCCACCTTTTTATTTTGGTTACCCCCTGCCACACCACGTGTCTATGTGCTTTAGCAATGTGATTTGAGGTGTTTTTTCTGCCTTTTGAGACTTTGCCCTGCGTGGCTGTTGTACCATCTATCTGTCCTCTTATATTGTTTGTCTTATTGCTGACGCATTTTCAAAAAAAATATAAATAATGTCAGCTACCAATCTGCTACACTGACAACTCTTCTGACTATCAGTACTAGTCTGTAAGTAAGTGCTAGACTTACAGTAGTATCTGAATTGTTTATGTCATTGTCTAAATATGAATTCTGGAAGGAAGTGTTTAGATACTACTACTACTTTAATTTAATAGCTTAATAAAAAAATATGCTGTATAATGCAATAGCTATTCTATTCTAAGTGTCTTGAAAGGTAATATTTGGTATTATTTGCATAATAATATGGCTGCTGTTGAAATATTAGGCAGTATAGGACATACTGTTAAGGTATCAAATATTTTTTTTTCTTCAGTAGCATGAACATATACTTTTTGAAACTAAATGAGGAGATATAATAAATATATTTCAGAATGTACAATGATTTATTTCAATTTTAGCATTTAGTTTGAAGAACACAAACAGTTATCCATTTACAAATCGATAAATAAAAATTAAAGTACATTATGTTAGAATAATATCAAGCTATGATTAGAATATTTTATGTTTGTTAGTGAGGTGCAAATTTAAAGTTGGTTTTATGAATATTTATAATTAATATGAATTAATTAATACATATTGTAACACATTTCTACAGAAACCCAGTAATTAAAACTATTATATTAACCTCACGTTCAGTATATATTGTTCTTTTTGTAACACATTTTGTCAAAGATCTTTTATCTGGTTGTCATAGTTCTTGTGGTTTATTTTCCATTTCATAGAAATAATATTTTCATTCATACGCTGAAATTCCTCTATTATTTTGATAATGAATACATGTATTAGCTGAAAATTCTGCCATTATGCTTATTAATTCCACAATGGTAACCTGGTATGTTAATAATTTGTAAGGAGTTTTCACTTTAGTATGTTAATTTAGGTTTCCAGTATTTTCATGTCAGAAATCACCTAAAATTCCTGCTTTAATTATAATAATATAGAGAAGCCCTATGGAATGAAATGACACCATCCTTGTGCTAAATATATTGGGCCCTATTACATTCCTAATGCAAAAACGCTCGCGCAGCGAAGGATTTTTTGCGCACAGCATTAAGCATTAACGCGTGAAAATTAACGGTTGTAAGATTGTAATACCATGCGCGCACCAGCGCATAAACACATTTGCGCTCACAATGTTAAGTATAGGACGCGCACAGTTCATTATGCTCGCGCAGGTCCCTCCGTGTTAACGTGCATTTTTTGCGCGGACGTTGTAATACGACGTTCAGCGCAAAGGGTTTTGCCCCTCGCGTTAACGCGTCTTTGCGCCCGCGTAAAATTGTGCGTGAGTAATGTAATAGGAATATTCTTTTAAACATTTCAGGAACAATGTGTTCATTACCAAGATAATATGTAATTAATTTCATTATAAGAATATTTTCATGTTCACGAATGACATTTTATGAACTATTTAAAATTTCATATTTTCTCTGCCATTTGTCTCAATGTAGTAAAATATGTCTAGAAAAATATTATAAAACAAGAACAAATGTACAACAGTTTTAATCCAACTATTATGGTACTTGCTCCTCTCCCCTTATATACATACAATATATTTTTGCTTTTTGACTGTTAGAAAGAAGAAAAGCTATATTTACTGAGTTTTTTTTAAAAAAAAAATTGATTTGCTAGCTGGTAAAAAATCTTTAAGCCAATTAAGAGTACATGTTTATTGAAAAACAATGGGCCCCATTCAGATTTGAGCAGTAGAGTTTGTCAGGCACTATAATTATCAGCATGCCTTGTGTAATCATTGTAGTTCCACTTTCTGTTCTATTCAATATCTACAGTATGTGTGTTTCTCAAAAATAATGTAAATTTACTCATCCTAGTCTTTGTACACGACCTCCAAAATAGATACTTTTGTAAGGATTACAATATGTGAATTTCTAGTTATTGTTATTCATAATGCTAGTGAAAAAAGCAATTTTGTTCAAAAAAACTAATAATGGGACTTCACTAGACGAAACCATAAAAAAATATATTATATTGTACATATCATTGTTTACATAGGAGTGACAAGTGACTTTAAGAAAGAGAAATGTCTTTAGAATAAACGGTTGGGCAGGAGGAGAATAAACAAGAGAAACAACTTTTTGTAGGTGATAAATCTATTGTCTATTGTCAGGTCTATTGTCATGATCCATGCCTGCCATCCTTTGTCTAATCTGTGCTTAACTCTGTCAGGGATCTGTACCTGTATGTGCGCAGGAACCTGCCCTGCATGCGTGCATACAGGAAAAGGGCTGCCTCAGTTCTGTCCAGCACCTATATGGGTTAATCCCAAGTACAACAAGTTAAAGCACAAACACACACCACACCCCCTTGTCTAATAAAAGAGACTCCTTCCCCTGTGCAACTTGACCTCTCATTACAAGTCAATCCTTCCTTCTATACAGACCTGCTTTATACTCCTATTGATACCTGTGTACCAGACCCTGATTAACCAACCGACCTTGCCTCCTTGCTGCCCGCCTATTCGACCCTCAGACCGTCCAGACCATTCTACCTCGTCATCCCATTTGTACTGCGCTATGAACTGCTACCAACCAGCCTATTCTAAGGTACAGTCAGAAGATTCCTGCCTAAAGGGCTCAAACCCCCTGCAATGGGGTCCCACCACGGCATATGCCAGGTGCCACCCTGACAAACTCCAGGAAAAGTGCTGCCCCATGCTCTGCTCCATGTTCAGCACACAAACAGTTAAGCACCTGACACACCACACCCCTGTCTTGTATAAAGGTCTGTTCCATCCCTACTGCAATGCTTCAGCTTTACACTGCTTAGCTGTGTGTTAACCAGACGTGCCTCCTGAAGCTCCCTGATATTGCAATAGACTTCCCGTGTACCAGACCCCCTGCTTGACCAACGATTACCTGAATTCACCAGCCTCTGACCTAAGGACCGCCCTGACCACTCTGCTGGAACACGCTACTGTACTTCGCCTGGAGTTCCCCCTTGTGTCCAATTTGCCTCCCCAAGGTACAGTCTCAGTGTGTTCCAAACGTCCTGGTCCCTACTGTCAGTCTGCCCCTGTAAATCCACTTCATACTGGGCTCATACCACCCAGACTGGTACCCCACCGGCGCTGAACCCTGACATCTATTCAAAGAAAGGTGAAACTCAGGAGAATGACTGGAGAAGTAAAAATTCTAGGTCAACTCTAAATAGTCAAACCAGAAAAATTCTCCCATTTATCTCACTTTCCAAATGAGCTATTTGGTCTAGATTGTTCTCTTCTCCTGCCAATTCTCATGCTTTTCACCTTTCTTATAACCGACCTGTGTATACGGAAATTATGTGAAGTAAGGCGAGTGTAGTAAAGGAATGAGCTAAACTACTCTTAAGGTTAGAGGGACAGGGATTACTCTAAAGTAAAGCCCTATGTAGATTATATAGGAGAGGCTAATAATGCAAGGTAAGAATTTAAATAAGAGTCTTTGAGAAGAGTTGTTGGTATTAGCTAGTGGTGCGTGTGCAAACAGAGGAGTTCACTGGCAGATAGGAGTGCTCTAGAATTGACATACTTGGGAAGCAGAGAAGGGATGTAGAGAGGTCGGCAGTTCTTCATGGCTTCAAAAGTTGTCAGGATCCCCTGTAGCTCTCCTTGGGATCTGCTTCAATGTCTCTTTGCTATTCAAGAATACTGAGGTCAAATAGCCCCACTGTGTTCCTCTGCTTTAATTTGATGATACCTCAAGATTAATATTACTGTGAACCCCCAGTAATACTATAAAGTCCAACCTCACGGATACAACTAGTGGTAATTTTCATCTCTAATGGTATTAGTGCTTGGCATACAATTTTAAGAGATCAACTCTGAATACTACTGTAACCATTATTGGGTTATCACTAGTAAAGGCCTGGCTGGCCATAAGACACACCAGGCAGATGTCCAGTGGGCTGTAGTGGGCATGTGCTGCTGTGACAGAGCCTCAAACTCACTCATGACTCTCCAAATATCCATTGGTGGCTTGTGCCATTCATATTATATGTATAAGTAATGTAATTCCCCCCCGCACCCCATCCTTGGTTACACCCCTTATTCTGGTCAGTTTTCAGTCCAAGTCTGTCCTCGGCTGGTGGTATTTCAAAGAGCAACTGTTAGCAGGGAAATCTCTGGACTGGAATAGGGCCTGACATTTGGGTATTTTACTTAGTCTTGTCTATTTACCAGGTTTTAACCCTGAACCTTGTTCCCTTGTATGTACATATTTTGACCATTTTCTTTGTATTCATCTGGGTGACGGGAAGAACCTACAGGGTTAATAGGTTATGCACCTTAACAACAATAAATTTAAGTTAGAATTTATGGCAAATGATAAAAACACATGATCCTGTATTTGGATCTTGGTGTAAACCCTTTCAATCCTGTTTCAGAAACTGTATGAAAGATGGCACAACTGATCCAGTTGTCATGCCAGGTGCACTTTTAAGTATACCCATAGGAGAGTTATACTCAGAAGAAACTGTTATATCACGCATATCTATGATATTAACAATCCAGGCCTTAGAGTTAAAACAATATCTTGGTCAGTGGGGGGGGGGTATTCGTCCAATTTGGATTTAAGGTGCTAAAAACGCAACAGAAATCACTCTAATAAAGTTGTTGCAACATTTCACATAACGTTTTGTACAGAGTATACAAAATGATATAATGAAGTACAGCAAAAATGATGAAAACAAAAACATTTCCCAATTTTGAACTTAGATCCAGAGTAAAAGCAAATTTTAACCAAACACGCAAATTAAAATGTCAGAAAAAAAGTGAATTCTGGTATCCCAATTTTGGCTAACTTGCTTGACTTATTCTGTGATGTACAACTGTCCATCCAGATATAAAGTTTGTCTTTATCTTGACTAAACTACTACATTCATCTCCATTAACACAAAACAAGATTTCAGATTAATTCTTATTTAAATCGTAGCTTTAATTTTGGAGTGTCTCTTCTTCTGCAATCACAGTAAGTGGGAAAAGCTTCCTGTAATCTTAAAGAACGAATATATGAACAGAACATTGGTATTAAAAACTACATTGCCCGGGGGGCGGAGCTAGCGCCCAACCAAGATGGCCGCGTGATCCCGGGGCTCCCGCACACCTAGCACCAAAGCCTCTGGTTTGAGCACCCCTGAGCCGATTTTTTCTTTCCTAAAAGCCTCTTATAGCTCCAGCAGCATGCCAGCCTCCAAACCGCTAAAAAAAACGCGGCCGCCGGACCCATCCGTGGCCCAGCATTTCGTCCCAGCTAAAAAGCAGGCCGAAGCCTTCCAAGATGGCGGCCACGGTGAAACGCTGTACCCGGAGGAAGAGTTATCCACCTCAGCGGACTTAACGGCTCCGGCCTCGCGGGGAGACGTGGAACGCCTCTTTATCAAGATGTCCCAGATGCAGACCTTTCTGGCGGGTGAGGTGGCGAAATTGGGGACAGAACTGCGGGGAGAGATTGATTCGCTGGGCGCACGCACGGCTGAACTGGAGGACCAGGCCGCAGAGCTAACACAGGCCCATAACGACTTAGCGGAGGGCACCGGGGACCTAGCTAAAAGAGTCTTATTCTTGGAATCCAAGATGGAGGACCTGTCTAATCGTTCCAGGAGAAATAATATCAGGCTGAGAGGTCTCCCAGAAACTGTGTCACCTAAAGATCTCAATGGGACGGTGCTGGGTATATTACGTCGCCTTGCACCGGATGTACCGGAAGCTCAGCTGCTAATGGATCGGATTCATAGAGCTCAGAGACCCCCGAATATTTCGTCTCTTATTCCACGCGACGTGATATTCCGCATGCATTACTTCACGGCGAAACATCAGATCCTTCATGCCGCACGCACCTTCCAATTGGAGTTTGAGGATAAACCCCTACAGCTGTTCCAGGATTTGGATCCCGCAACCCTCCGACGACGCAGGGCTTGGCGCCCCATTACAGAACACCTTTCTGCTAACGACATCCCATACACGTGGGGATTTCCCTTTCGCTTACAAGTGTCGGTGGCGGGCCGGCAGGTGGCCCTCACTCCCTCCTCAGAGCTTGCCGCCTTTTGGGCCGCAGTGAAGTGCCCACCTCTGGAAGATTTTGTTGCCCCTGGGCTCCCGCCTTCTTCCTTCCCTCGTCTACAGCAGCGCTGGACTCGAGTTGGCATCACGAGCGGGGATGGCTGAGGATGTATCTGTGGCCTGGAGGCCCGTTCCTCCTTCCTTTCTCCTTCAAAATTCCCCCTCATTGGAGGGTTGTTGCTCAGGAGTCCAGATGGTGGTGGGTCACCATATGCTCCACACGGGAGGTCTGTGTGCTGTTGCTCTCCGGCTTTTTCTTTTTCTTTTTCTTTTGTTTTAATTGCCCTTTGCTCAGGGCCATTTACTGATGTCATTGATGTTCACTTGTTATTTGATTTGAAAGCTTCTGGTATGCCTCATTGAGTTTATATTGTCAGACGGGGGCCCCCCTGGGGGAGGGTCCGCCCGGCCGGTTCTACCGGGGCGGGTTGGGGGACCCTCCCTCCCGGGGTTCCCCCCTATCGGTTATAATGTCATGTCCAGCTATGGCTAATGTATATCAACCTTGGTTGGGTGTGGGGGTGTGGGGGTTTGGGGTTTGGGGAGTTTTGGTCTCCGTGTCCTCCCCTCCAAGGTCGGCCTGGCACTCCATAAGTCCAGGCGCTCTCTGTGTTATGTTGTGTTTTTGTCCTATGTTGTTGGTGGGTCTTTGTTTCTTGGAGCGTGCCACCCGCTCCTTTGTTTTTTCCTTTTCTATTCTGTCTCTCCTCATCTCTCTTTCTCTACCTCCTCTCCTGCCCTTGATTCCAGTTTCCCTCTCTCGCCCTCAGTTGGGGATGGGGGGGCATCTGTGGTGCCCTGCTCCCTTTTCACCTCCCTCCTGCTGACTCTGTATGGGGGATAGCGGTTTAAAGATTTTGTCCCTTAATGTTAAGGGATTAAACACACCCCAAAAGAGGCGTTTGTTGTTAAGGGAGCTCAAACGATCCGCGTGCCATATAGCATTGATCCAAGAGACCCACTTTGCTTCCTCCCGCCAATTTTCATTAAGAAACAAGGCCTTCCCGGTTACCTACATGGCATCATCTCCTCAAAAGAAAAGGGGAGTGGCCACTTTGATTCACTCCTCCTGCCCCTTTAAAATACACCTTGAAGTTTCAGACCCAGCTGGACGTTATTTGATGCTCGTGGGACAGATAGCCTCCACCACCCTAACCTTATTTAACATTTATGCCCCTAATGGCTATGACCCTGACTTCTGGACGGAAATATCTTCTTTATTGACAACTAAAGCTGACGGTCGAGTTATTTTTGGCGGAGACTTTAATGCAGTCCCTCAACCATCTCTGGACAGAAAGGCATCGGGGGACTCCTCGGGGACGCCTTCGGGATACCCCCAGGATGCTTCCCTGGAGTCCTTTATGCTTGACCACTCTCTGGTGGATGCATGGCGTCTCCATCACCCGGGTGATAGGGATTTCACCTTTTTTTCCAACCCCCATCACTCTTACTCCCGTATAGACCTTTTTCTGGTGTCCCTGTCAACGATGCCTTTAATCCCGACCTCAAGCATTGGCGATATTACATGGTCGGACCACGCTCCGATCTCCATGACGTTATCCATACCGTCTTACACGCCGGCGTGGTCGTGGCGTCTGAATTCCTCTTTA
This sequence comes from Leptobrachium leishanense, assembly GCA_009667805.1. Taxonomy (NCBI): domain Eukaryota; kingdom Metazoa; phylum Chordata; class Amphibia; order Anura; family Megophryidae; genus Leptobrachium; species Leptobrachium leishanense. The sequence continues at coordinate 340,236,901 of CM019064.1, read as the reverse complement.
CTACATAAACCTGAACACATCTTAGAATTGCAGCAACAACTTAGAGACTACTTTCTGGAAAATGACTCACCCACCCTTTCCCCCACCACCCTGTGGCTGGCCCATAAAACGGTGATCCGGGGCCATCTCATACAATTAGGTAGCAGACTCAAAAAACAAAAACTGGCTTCCCTGGTTTCTTTGACCAAAGACCTGTCTAAATGGGAAACCCTGAATAAACTTTCACCCTCAGACGCCTTGACCGCCCAGATTAAAACGATCAGGACTGCCATACGTCAATTACTCGGGAGGACGCGGCTCGCTCATTGGCTTGGTCCAAGCGAACCTATTTTGAATTTGCCAACAAATCTCACACTCTTCTAGCGTCTAAACTTCGCAACCAAACTAGGTCCAAACATATAACGGGAGCCAGAGATGGGGAGGGAGTCCTGCACACATCCCCAGCTACAGTTAATAAATTGTTTACCTCATACTTTCAGACATTATACAACCACTCCCCGACCCACGTTTCCGACTCTATCCCATTGGGCCAATCGATTGACCGCTTCCTGTCAAGTGCTCCTCTCCCCCGGCTATCCCCGGCACAGAGACAGGCGCTTAGACGCCCCCCGTCTGAGGAAGAGATAGCTGAGGTTATTAAGGCATTCAAACCTCACAAGGCTCCTGGCCCGGATGGGTTCTCTGCCTTTACTATAAAACCTTTACCCAAACTCTGTCTCCACACTTACACAAATTTTATCTGTCGCTGTGGGAGGGTGCCCCGCCCCAGCAGATTTTCTCCGCTCTGACATAATTTTAATTCCAAAGGAAGGAAAGGACCCGTCTTACCCGCAAAATAACAGGCCCATTTCCCTTTTGAATGTTGATTATAAAATATTTACAAAAATACTGGCAAATAGACTGAACTCCTTTTTAGCTTCCATCATTCATCCGGATCAGGTGGGGTTCATCCCGGCAGGCATGCATTTGCTAATACCAGACGGGCTGTGGTGCTGATGGAGCGCATGACTGACACCCAATTGCCCTCTCTGCTCATCTCTTTAGATGCAGAGAAGGCATTCGATCGACTGGAATGGCCCTTTTTATTTCGACTTTTGACCACGTGGGGCTTCCCGATGTCCTTTATCTCGACCCTCCGATCTCTGTATGATTCCCCTACCTCAGCTGTCATTACACCAGGCACTGTTCCCACGAGCTTCTCTGTAGGAAATGGGACGCGACAGGGATGCCCTTTGTCCCCCCTCCTCTTTGCCCTATCTCTCGAACCCCTCTTATCGGCTATTCGCCACTCTCCCCATATTACGGGAGTGACTGTGTGGGGAGGAGTACAAGGTATCGGCGTACGCCGATGATGTCTTGCTCACTCTTAGCCATCCTTCCGCCTCCATTCCTCCCCTGCTCTCCCTCCTGCACGACTTTTCAGCAGTCTCGGTTATAAGGTTAACCTTGAAAAGTCGGTTGCTATGCCCTTTTCCCTGTCGGCCTCGATCTGTCAGGAAATTGAGAGTTCCTCGGGCTTCCGTTTTACTCGATCCTCTTGAAATACCTGGGAGTGTGGCTTACACCTGATGTGAATGGATTGCACTCCCTAAACTATGAGGCGATGTTTAAGCTTCTGGGCGAGGACCTGGAGAGGTGGGGGAGGGAGGGGGTCTCCTGGATCGGCAGGATTAATTGCATAAAAATGAACCTGCTTCCGAGATTATTATATCTATTTCAAGCCCTGCCGATCTGGGTGTGCCCCCGATCTCTTCGACAGCTGCAGTCCCAAATTGAGGGTTTTGTGTGGGCGGGGGCAGGAGAAGGGTTTCTAAATATGTCTTATATCGCCCTAAAGAACGTGGGGGTCTGGGCCTTCCGCACTTGTATAAATATTTCCAAGCGGCTCAGATTGCTCAGTTTGTCATGTTTCATCTGCCCCAACACTCCCAACGTTGGGCCGATCTGGAATCGGATCTATTTGCACCAGACCTCCCGCAATTTTATTTTTGGCTACCCAAAGAGTTCCGCCCGCTATTGCGGTCCGCCTGCACAGCGACTCTAACCTCCTGAAGGTTGGGACTCCGTCCGGGACAAATTTCACCTCTGCTCTTGCTTCTCGCCGTTAATGCCATATTTACGCAACAGAGCTTTTGTTCCGGGACTGTCCCCCTCCGCCTTTACAGCTTTCGAAAATATCGACCTGCAGAGGATTAAGCATTTCAGATCTCCAGGAGGTGACTGGTTCTCCTTCTCGGACCTACAATCGAAGGGTGACCTCCGGACCTTCGACCACTTCAGATTCCTACAGATACGAGACTTTTTATCTCAACACAACATCTCACAAGCAGCTAGTCAAAAATTAACGTTTTTTGAATCCATGTGTGACTCCGGAAGGGCTCCAAAAGCTCTGATTTCCACCTTATATAGTCATTTTTCATGCGAGGATGTCTCCTGGCTGACCCCTGGATTTATTGCCCGCTGGGAGGCGGATATTGGGAGGAGTTGAGGGAGAGGAGTGGCAAGATATGTGGGAAAATATTGCAAAAGTGTCTATATGTGTTACGCTGAAAGAACAGGCATATAAAACGCTGTACCGATGGTATGCCACCCCGGTCTTGCTCTCGCATCTGCAGCCGGGTACCCCTGATGTGTGTTGGAAGGGCTGTGGGGCTCGAGGTACCCTGTTTCACATGTGGTGGCAGTGCCCGAAGGTGCGATCCTTCTGGACCGGATTGGGGATTTATTAGAGGAGGTATTTCAGCAACCTGTCCCTCTTGATCCTTGGCCTTCCTGCTCCATAGGTCACCGGCATCCCTTCGGGGACCGGATTGCAAACTCTTCCACAGGATAGTGTTGGGAGCTAGGAGAGCTCTCGCTAAACACTGGCGAGCTGGGGAGGTGCCTTCCGTTGAGGTGGCCGGGCTTATATAGCCGAGGCGCATCACATGGATAAACTGTCCGCGGTGATTCACAACTCTCTTCCCTCGTTTTATAAAACCTGGAGTCGTTGGGAAGAAACTAATTAAAGCCAGATTAACACCTAATGGGAGTCAGATGCGGGAGTTCTTCCTTTCTTTCCTTCTTTCTTTCTCCTTTTTTCTCTGTCCTTATCTTTCCTTCTCTTTTCCTTCTCCTGTCATACGTGGGTTATTGTTAGTCTTGTCCGTCGGCTACGTGGCATGCCAAGCGCTGGGCATAAGGGCTGATTTACTACATTTCTTCCGATCTCAACCAGTTTGCTTTTTTATGTTCACCATGATTTTATGAGTTGAGCCAAACCATGTTTTATGAGGCCTGCCCTCTCTGCCCTGCGAGGCGATGTCACAGGTGGCTGTTTACCTGTCTTTTTGTGTTTAAAACTTTTTTAAAATAAAGAATTATAAAAAAAAAACTACATTGCCCCCATGTATAGCCATTTTCTTTTAAAGGTACTGGATACATCATAGGCCCTCTTTTTATAATAGATCTCTACAATTGTGAAAAGAGAAAAATCCTGGATAATCATGATCCGTGCTCGTGATAATGGAATGGGATTTAAATAACTAATGGAGTCAAAAACTATACAACTACTGTATATAGCTGTGAGCCTCAAAAAGCCTCCAGCCACTCAAGTTATGTTTTTGCATGTGCATTTCTATTTGGGATACACAGGGCAATATTCTAAAGTTGGTGCTAACTTAACCAGAGCTGGTATAAACTTAACAACTCCATAGACTATAATGGCTCTGGTAAGTTTACAACAGCTCTGGTTAAGTTAGCACCAACTATGGAACAGAACCCACCGTACTTTAACAGTGTCGGTTATAAGAAATGGTGTAATAGTCAGCTTCCTACCAAGCTTTCCTTTACAGTGTGGTGATGATGATGTTCAGGAGAAAAGACAATTACAACACTTCATAGGTCTTTTCCATTTTTCTGTGGATTAATAGTTTAGTGTCCGATGTCAAAGACAGTACAAAAAACCCTCACATATAATACATAAAAACATCAGCCTAAATTGTATTGGATGAGAATAAACCCAGTGGAAATAGAATGTAATCTTCTCTTATCCCTTTATGTTTTCGTTCTCCAAGGAGTTTAAAGAAGTATAAGGCACAGCAGCCAACTATGCTTGAAGGGAACTTAAGGTATTGTGGATCTCTGCCAATGTCACGAATTCACAAGAGAGAGGCTCCAGCAGTTTGTCATTGTCAAAGAGAAAACGTATGAAAGCCAAGCCCATTACTCTCTGTGCACGGCCTCATGTTTTTTATATTACCGAGAACGAGCCGGTGACAGGCGACAGAAAACCTGCTCTTAGAACTGATTTTAGATGTAATAAAACATATTCAGCGCTATTCAGATGCTGGTTTGAGTTAAATATAAGGCATTTGCTTCTACATTTGCACCTGTTATCCATAGTAGCGAGATATGGTGTTTTTTTGTCTGCGGCTCCTTCATTCGTCTTGTTGAAAATGCTGAATATAACAGAATAGAAAATCCTTTGTGATACGGAAAACATGAAAACTTAAGGATGTTTTCTTTATCTCAAAATTGTTGCACCTGTGGTTTTTTTTTTTTAAAAAAATTTATTCCAGCTCTTAGTGCATCTTTAAGTTTTCTGCAAAATATGCTTAATTATTTACTCCCAAAAACAATCGGAGAAATATAATTAATTAGGAATTTACTGTTTAAAAATACAAAATGCTGACAAGCTGCTTCATATGTTTACAAGGGTATATATTTTTTGGAATTACAACCACAGACCAACAAGTAAAAAAAAAAGCAAACATTGTGTTAGGGACGTAGATTTCAAAAGAATTAGGCCATACATTTATTCCCAGCACCATTTAGGAATACGTATTTGAAAGAGAACCAAAAGATGGTAAATCATTATATTAACCATTTCGTCACCAAATGCGTTTAACTTGACAAAAATATTATTATGACATTTATTTGAATCATGGGATGCATAGGAAACTCTTAAGTTTCGGGTAAAATATCACTTTTCAAGCGCAAATTTTAATTTAGAGATAGCTAAAACATTACAATTATGTTTTTTTTGTGCATTTTAAATGTTTATATAATCATAAGTCCTTAACAGAATTATTGCTGGGATGCAAGGTTGTAATCTCTAGATGGTGTCCACTATTTTACACAATTTCACTTGTGGTCTGTATTACTAGCATACAGACATTTCTCTGTGTCAAATACAGTCAGTATATGTGATAAAGATATTAAAAATGGTCAAATATCCTGCTTATGGGGATTTGTAGTGATGAGATAATGAGATTATTAGCTATGCAGCTTCCAAAAAAATACTAATAGAATATAAAAATGATGTGTGTGTGGCATGATGTCTAGATTAGGAATACAGTAAAAACGTGCATCTGTACTGGGATTTCAATATTTATAATTCCCTAAATGTTATCCCCGTACAGTAGTGAATGATCCTAAAGTTCTCCATGTATTCTGCCTTCTCTCTGGCTGATGTAATGCAGCAGTACATTTTATTAAGATTTTTGTTACAGTGATGGTGGGGGCTGCTCTTTGTAGCTTATTTACAGTAATAGAGCGTGACAGGAGAAGTTACGGATAATTTCATTTTTTTTTCTCAGGGGGAACAATAATCTCATCTTAAAAAGTTATGCAAGTGTTATTTTATATACCAGTTTTGTTTTTTCATTGCAAAACCATGTGTACAAAATGTTGGCGTGAGGGGTTATTGGGATATTCAGGAGATTTTTGACACTTGCTGAAAGCAATTCAGCACATTGAAACAAGCATTTTCATATCCATTATTTATTTAGTACCTTTATCAAGTTCTATTTACAAAAATAAAACCAGTCCATCAACAGACACCTCCTTCCTGACCTAAACATGTGTGCTTTTTAATTCTTAACCCCTTAAACGCCAATGACATAACTGTTACTTCATAAATGCATTGACTTTAAAGACCCTTGGTACTTAAGGGGTTAAAATGAAAACCACTGGCCAGAGAGACTGGTTACTAAAACAGAATGTGGAGCAGGAGAGCAGTAAACACATAATTGCACATGCCGACCAATGGCTCACAAAGGTGAGCGCACTGAGTGCCATTCGATTGGCTGGACACTTTTTTTGAGTGACTTACAGGCAACATGTCACCTCAGTCTTTAGACCAGTGCCGACGGAGCTTGTCACTGGATTTAAAGTAAGTTTAAAATCAAATTAAAGTATTAAAATGGAAGGGAGAGTGAAGGGGTTCAGACGTGGTTAATGTTTAACCCTTTCGCTGCTGAGCCTTTTCCCACCTCTGTGCTGAGGTCATTTTTACCGGTTTCGCTCATCATGTTTAACCGCGTTTTGAAGCCTTATTTTAATACATGACCCAGACATATTATATATCGTTCTTTCCGGCAGACTGTGCAGATTCATAATATGTCATTATTATATGTATACGTTATGTCATGTCTGTATATTATAACAAAATATGCAATAAAATTTGAATTTTCAATAATTTACAATGTGTAAAGTGGTTTTTTTCACATTTTAAAATGCGATCGTTTGCGGTTATATTTTCTATGGGGTGTGCTTGTTAAAAAAATTAGAAATGAGGAATCGTTACTTTTTTTTGGGGGAAATTACGTGTTTTTTAGCAAACGCCCCCCATAGAAAAAATCGTTAGTGCAGCATCATTGTTCACATTATAATTGAAATGGGAACAATATTGTTGCACTAATAAATCTAAAAAAACTCCCAAAAAACTTTTTTTTTTTAATTATTTTTTAATTTTTTTTATTAATTTTTTTTTTTTACAGTTTACATGGTCATGTTTGGTATCATTGGAACGGCCACGCTCTGGCCGTTCCAATGATAGTAAACATTAACCCCTAGCTGTCACGGATCGGGAGATAGGGGGTTCCAATTAACCCCTATCTCCACTATAGGTGGCAGCAAGGGGTTAATTTGAAAACTGGCGCCTTCGCGCTCTGCGCGATGACGCCAGTCATTAGGGGGATATCCCGGAAGCTTGGCCGACATCCAAGATGTCGGCCAGCTCTGGGAGGGGACCGCGATACGGCGCATGTTGGCGCCATATCGCGATCCAGCCCCCTAGGGGTTAAAGACAGCCGCCGCTTGGAAGTGCAGGCGGTGCCTGCCTTTAACCGCTGGCATGCACGGATGGGGAGGGGGAGAGGTCCGAAGGACCTCCCCCCCCCCTCCCATTCAGGCACCTTCCCTGCAATGGCGGGGGGGGGGGTGCCTGAAATAGACGTCATCGCGCATGCGCGATGACGCCTATCGTGCCCGCCGGGGTCCCGGAGGTTGGGCTGACATCGATGATGTCAGCCCACACCGGGGGGCCGAGCGATCAGCAGGAATACCGGCTGATCGCGGGCTGCAAAGGGAGGACGTGCTCAGCGCGTCCTCCGCAGCCAAGTAGCAATGCGGTTGGACGCGCTGAGCGCGTCCACCGCATTGAAGTGGTTAACCCCTCCATTCCAATATAAACACAATTAGTGCCCTGCACATTGGCTAACACATAAACACATACAGAATGCTATCACTTCGAGAAAGCTCTTCCACAGATGAGCACAATGCATAAGAATTAGAAACAAAACAATAAGGAGAGGCAAACCTTTTCTATCACAAAAATAAGAATCTTTATTAAATATCTACAAAATGAACTCAACTAATCACTCTACAGATACCAGAGTTGCTGCGCAGCGATTAGGTAAAGAAACACAGTGACATTGAGGTTGAGCGCGCACCATGTCTTAAAGTGAGGTGGATGTACAGCGGGTCTCACCGGCACAGTGGCCCCAATATGAGACTGTCGCAGATTGTCTGTTTTACAGATGCAAGGTAGTTCTCACCTCACCCATTACAGGCAGTGCGAGTCGTGCGGTGAACCAGGATTCACACCGGCCCACTGAGCCATCGGCCCACTGGGAATCTCCCTGTAGTCCCTATGGCCAGTACATGCTTGCCCCAGGGTGATAGATAATAGCAGAAACCAGGTACCTCAAGATGCAGGTAATAAAACCTTTTTTAAAGGCAGCAGGTCACCTCCAGTCTGTAGACCAGCTCCGACGGAGCTTAGTGCTGGATTTAAGGTAAAGCTAAAATCAAATTAAAGGGCTAAAATTGGAGAGAGAGTGAAAGGGTTAAGGAGGTGTTAATGTTCAACCCCCTCCTTAATCCCACTCTTATGTCAACACAACCATTTTTTTATTTCCTGAATAGTTTTTGTTTTTCATGCAATTATAAGTGCACTTTTATTACTTCTCAAGGAGATCAACTAGTCAGAGACGTGACTACAGAGCTAATTGACTCAGAACTAATTAACTACCTCGGAGATTGTGTAGTCACGTGATGTGATGCATGATAAGACTGGGTTCTTGGAAAGTCATTAACATTTACAATAATGTATATATATATTATTTAATGTAAACTTTGACTATTAATAACCATGAACATTATTTTATGGTCCCTCATGTTCTTTTTTTTCCCCCCCATGGGTAAGCATTACCTAATTAAAATTGTTTTCACATGTTTTGATTTAATTTTCAGACGTAAATAGTAAACTGTACTATTAATTAGTGCACCTTAATGAAATATAGAGGAAAACCACATATAGTAAAAATTGCTCTTTACAAAAATATTTTGATATTTTGTTTTCATAAGCGACACGTGTTTCCCATACAGACGTTTTGTTTTTATTGACTGACATGTAGATTAGTTTTATGTGTATCCACACGGTCTCTCCTTATAAACAGTTAACTCAAAGTGTAAAAAATCTCAATCCCTGTATAAATTAAGCAGTGCATAGATGATAGCAAATGAAAACCAAAGTATAATATAACCTAATCATTATTGATATTTTTGACAGATCCAGAAATATATCTCCTATATTGTATTATTACATTTAAGACATAATATGCAATCAAAAAGAATCTGCAAGATCTGCATAGCAAACAAGGCAATTAAGTTACAATCAAGTTGTCATCCAGCAAGGATTGCAGGAACTAGAAGATAATGAAGGTATTGTTATTAAAAGCTACCCTTCTATATATTTATCCCATATCATGGCAAGCCCTTCATTTTATATTAGTTGCAGCTCCCAATCTGCAAGTTGTGCTTCAGAAAGCATTCTAAAGCCCTTCTGCCTTCTTTTCCTTTTGTTTATTGGATTAAGACGCTTTTCATTGATCCATCAGAATTTTAGAAAAGTGACAAAAACTAACAAGGTTATTAAGAGAGCGGTGAAAAGCAGGAGAATGACTGGAGAATGGAAAATTCTAGGTCAAAATAGCCAAACCAGAAAAGTTCTTCCATTCATCTCACTTTCCACAACGGCTATTTTGACCTAGAATTTTCCATTCTCCAGTCATTCTCCTGCTTTTCACCTCTCTCTGAATAACCCTGTACATATGATGTTATGGAGGGTGACTTATAGGTTTTCACCCCTGCATGAGATCCTAGCTTTCTTTGTTAGGTTGCTCATGAAGGCCACTGGTTTTTATGGACTCTTTAATTCTTGTATATTCAAAGACCCTATTCAAGTTGTGGCAGTAGTAGAGCGCTTCAAATGGCAAATTTTGGCACAACACTGCTGGTATTCTCTCCTGAAAACCACATACCTCCACAGCGAGACCCACACATATAATATAGAAACATAGAAAAATGTCGGCAGATAATAACCTTTCAGCTCATCTAGTCTGCCCAATTACATGGATACTTTACCTGGATTTATCTTTTGTTTAGGATAGCCTTATGCCTATCCCATGCCTGCTTAAATTCAATTACTGTTTTGGCCTCTACCACTTAAACTGGAAGACTGTTCCATGTATCCACCACCCTCTCAGTAAAATAATGCTTCCTGATGTTACTTTTAAACCTTTGCCCCTCTAATCTAAGACTATGTCCTCTTGTTTTGCTACTTTGTTTCCTTTTAAATATACTCCCTTCCTCTACCTTGTGGATTCCCTTTACGTATTTAAATGTTTCTATCATATCTCCTCTGTCTCGTCTTTTTTCCAAGCTGTACATGTTAAGATGATTAAGCCTTTCCTGGTAACTTTTCTCCTTCAAGCCGTACACCATTTTCGTAGCCCTTCTCTGAACTCTCTCTAAGATGTCTATATCCTTCTGGAGATACGGTCTCCAGTACTGCACACAGTACTCCAAGTGAGGTCTCACCAGTGCTCTGTACAGTGGCATGAGCACTTCCCTTTTCCTACTGCTAATACCTCTCCCTACACAACCAAGCATTCTGCTAGCATTTCCTGCTGCTCTATTACATTGACTACTTACCCTTAGATCCTCTGAAATAATAACACCTAAATCCCAACCCTCAGATAGATATATATATATATATATATCTATTTTGCTGCTGGCGACCTCACTTCCAGCCATGCGCCATATGCAGTGGATTCCTCAGCATTATCTATAGTGTTAATGTACAACAGGCAGTTGCAACAGTCGAGTCCCAAGAAGATTTTGTGGCTCACCTGAAATAGTATGGGAGTTTAAAAAAGTGAGGCTATTATACTTAATGGATCATTTGTTAATCCCTTCACCACCATTATGGAGCTTACTCAGTCTTCAAAAGCACCAGCAAGTGCCCCGAGTGTTCTCAATCTGGTCTGATTCTGTAGCAAGCCAAAGAAATTTAGTTTAATTGCAAATAATATTCATTTGCAAATGTACTCCAGAACATGCCCCGAAATTCTCATCACATGTCGAGGTGTTGACATAATTTGAAAAACCTGTAGGTCCGTATTTCTTTCTCTGGAACACGAGAAAACTGAGACTGAGCTATAATGTAAATGTAGTAGTGCTTTTTGGCCAGCAGGGGGAGTCAAAAAGCGGTTACCTACTTTGAACATGTATAGTGGGACACCTGTATTTCCTAATCAGCAGGACACACAGCCGATTTGTGTAAAAGCAAATCATTTGTTTTATTGACAGTATAGACAGTATATGTCCACTATTACATTCTTCGCGCAGTGCGTTTGTGTGCGCATTTGCGCGAGGGGGAAAACCCTTAATGCGCGCGTATTACACTTCGTTTTGCGCGTCGTTTTTATGAACACTATTTTTTGACGGATGAGAAAATGCGTTCGGATCGGAGTGCCACATTAATTTTCACGTGATAACGCTGGTCGATGCGCGTAAAAAAAATTGCGCTGCGTGAACGAAATTGCAGGAAGAATGTAATAGTGGCCTATATGTATATTACTCAAAGTATTAGGCAATTACATAAAAAAAAAACATCCATTTAAGCCATCTCTACAGGAATTCTACATATGGAACTCAAACATCACATATGTTAATCAAAGCCTCACTGTAGGAAATCAATGTAAATGTTGTCAGCTTCTGGTTTGTATCAACAATAGCATAAACATAGATGGCATTTGACTCTGGTTAGCAACAATGGCTACATAAGTATAAATGATATTAGCTTCTGGTCTACAATAATATAAGCAAAATGATATTAGATCCTGAATAATAAATGATGATTAAAAATGTAAATGATATTAGTTTCTAATTAATTCAATGATAACATAGGATCAATACATCACCAAAAACAATCAAAGTTTCTCTCTTTGCCAACACTTTAGGGGTTATTCAATTTGCTGACCCTACGGTGAATTCAGCATTCACCTCAGAGTCCCTGAAGTGCCCCTAATAGACCTGCCAAACGCATCCTGAAAACACTGTAAACCTCTGAATCGATTCGAAAAACCATTGCAAAACCGCCGAATCGATCCGACAAAAACGGACCGAGCCGCAAACTTGCCAAAAAAAAGACCCGAACAGAACACCGAATTGATCCTCAAACTGTCGATGACCCGCCGATCAGACCGCCAACCAGCCGACGGAAAAAGGCGCCCAGCCGCCTAACAGGGGTAAAAAAAATGCAACTTTTAAAACGCGTTTACAAAAAAACTATTGCATTAAAATACCTGGAAATAATATATAAGGTCCTATGAATAACAAGGAAAAGGTCTGTTACAAATAAAAAAAAGGCCATTAAAAAAATCTGAATCAAAAATTTCGCCAGAAAAATGCCTAAAATTTTCAAAAAAATAAATTTATAAAGAAACTATTTGCTGCAAATGAAAAGAATAAAAGGTTGAATAAATATTTAAGATGAACAGGGAATTTTTTTGCATTGAATCGTATGGGCTAACCTAGTTAAACCTGTCAAAACAAAACTGCCGCAAATCTGGGTATTTCGCCTTCATTCCCCTGCTGTTTGGTGTTTTCTGAATAGATTAACCATTGCTTTTCTATAGGGATTTCACTCCCGCCAAAGGTCACAGTATTTCTCTGGCAATTCGCTAATATTTGGCAAATCACCAGCTTTTTGAATAGCCGAGTGGCCACGAAATTGCACTGTTCGGTGCAATTAAGTGGCCAATTCAGTGTTCTCTGAATAACCCCTTAGGTCATGGCCAGGTAGGAGCCTCAGTTGGAAAAGCAGACGTGAGCAGTGCATCCACTCTCAGGTATGAGACTTCTTTCTGACCGCAGTTCAGCACAAGTAGGAGTTGCCCTACTTTGCACACACACACAAACATTGGCCAACACTCGACAGCTGCGAGGGTTGACATACTCCATTCTCGTGAAGATGAAGCCAACTGTGGCTGCCGGATATACTCCCAAAAACAAAGGCTAGCAACAGGGTTATGAACCATCTTGCTATCATATATTATTATGAAAACAAGGTTATTAATCTTATTTACATGGTCAGGTCTCAGTCACTTCCACAAGTTGTTTACCGTCAAGGAAGCTATATAGAAAACTCTGGACTGGATGTGCGTCATGACTTATGGGGCTAATATATATATATATATACAGTTGTGTTCAAAATTATTCAACCCCCAAAGCTGTAAAGGGTTTTAGGGAATTTAGTGTACATTTGTAATTGTATTCAGAATGAAATCCTACAAGGACTTTTTAAAGAACCATATGCAACTAAAATTACATCAATTGGTTTTGTAATACAGCAGTAAATGTTTCTTTTGTGAATTCTTCATTGACACAATTATTCAACCCCTTAAAGACTACCACTCTGAAGAACAGAGGTTCATTCAAGTGTTTTCAATCAGGTATTGAAAACACCTGTGGATCTCACGGAGCAGCAATAAAGCATAATAAGCACCAATTAGGCAGCTTTAAAATGACTGTGATACTCAGCTCCTTCTAGACATTTACTGGTGTGGTTACAAACATGGTGAAGTCAAGAGAATGGTCCAGGAAGACAAGAGAAGAGGTGATTACTCTTCACAGGAAGGGCAATGGCTATAAGAAGATTGCAAAGATGTTAAACATACCAAGAGAGACCATAGGAAGCATCATTCGCAAATTCAAGGCAAAGGGCACTGTTGAAACGCTACCTGGTCGTGGCAGAAAGAAGATGCTGACTTCGACTGCTGTGCGCTACCTGAAGCGTAGAGTGGAGAAAAGTCCCCGTGTGACTGCTGAGGAACTGAGAAAAGATTTGTCAGATGTGGGTACTGAAGTTTCAGCTCAGACAATACGGCGCACACTGCGTATTGAAGGCCTCCATGCCAGAACTCCCAGGCGCACCCCCTTGCTGTCTCCAAAGAATAAGAAGAGTTGACTGCAGTATGCCAAAAGTCATGTGGACAAACCACAGAAGTTTTGGGATAGTGTTCTGTGGACTGATGAAACAAAATTAGAACTGTTTGGGCCCATGGATCAACGCTATGTTTGGAGGAGGAAGAACAAGGCCTATGAAGAAAAGAACACCTTGCCTACTGTGAAGCATGGCGGAGGGTCAATCATACTTTGGGGCTGTTTTGCTTCTGCAGGTACAGGGAAGCTTCAGCGTGTGCAAGGTACCATGAATTCTCTTCCGTACCAGGAGATATTGGATGACAATGTGATGCAGTCCGTCACAAACCTGAGGCTTGGGAGACATTGGACCTTTCAACAGGACAGTGATCCCAAGCATACCTCCAAGTCCAATAAAGCATGGTTGCAGATTAAAGGATGGAACATTTTGGAGTGGCCATCGCAGTCACCTGACTTAAATCCGATTGAGAACCTCTGGTGGGACTTAAAGAAAGCAGTTGCAGTGTGCAAGCCAAAGAATGTGACTGAACTGGAGGCTTTTGCCCATGACGAATGGGCGAAGATACCCGTAGATTGCTGCAAGACACTTGTGTCAAGCTATGCTTCACGTTTAAGGCTGCGGTCAGACGAGCGTAGTGTTCACGTCCGTGATTGCGCCTAAAAGTACGTCCGTGATAGCATGACAGGAAGCCCATCGGAGCCCGATACACGAAGTACGTCCGCACTGTACTGCGGACGCACAACGGCCGTGGCCCACGGACGCAAGGCAGGCAAGAACGTAGAACCCCTAGAACGGCCGCACAGAATGCACTACGGCCGGCTAGCGGCATGTGTACGTGAGGTGGAGACGTCAGACGCACCTGTTCTGCGGCCTACATCACGTCCAGACTCCAGAACATTCCTGGCGTGGCTGGAGTACTTTCTAGGGACCGGAGAATTGATCCTGGACACTCTACGCTGCCACTGAAATGGACGTGGAGAGGCTGATAACCGAGGTGGGGAGCACCCCGAATTGTGGGACACTGCGAGCAACCTGTACAAGGACAAAATAAGCAAGGCCAACGCATGGGCAGATGTCACAAGAGCGGTGTACCCTGCATACGACACATGGTCTGCGCAAGAACAGAAGATACAGAGTGAGTACATGATTATTTTATTCATAATCAAATGCACATTATTAATCCAACAAAAAGTAAATGTCAAACAAATTCATGAAGCTGACATGTCAAATGCGACCCATCTGCCAGGGCACCTGTCCTGCTTCGCTACTGAAAAAGTTTGCCAGTGCATCACGATGCCTGTTGCTGTGTCGATTCACAGGCATAACATCATCATTAATAAATTCCTCCAAACCACAAACAGACAAGGAGTCATCAAAATTAACACCATCCCGCGCACGAACAAAATTATGCAACACACAACAACACTTGACTATATCAACCGAAAAATCTATGTGCACATCTAGCGGCCTATGGAAAATCCTCCACTTGTTGCTCAGTATGCCGAACGTACACTCGACATACCGTCTCGCACGCGACAGCCTATAGTTGAACACGCGCTTTTTGACAGTCAGGTGTGTCCCAGAGTATGGCCGCAGGAGATGGGTGGAAAGTCCGAAAGCCTCATCCCCTACAAAGGCGTAGGGGACGCGAACATCTGTGCCAGGCAAAGGTGCGGGTCCGGGGATGTGCAGTGTCCCACTTCCTATTGCATTCCACAGTGTGGAGTTCTTGAAGATTGTGGAGTCTGAATCTTTCCCGTATGACCCCACATCCACACAAACAAAATTATAGTTGGCATCTGCCACTGCCATTATGCCAATGGAAAAATAATGTTTATAATTGTGATACAGTGAGCCACTCTGCAGTGGCTTCACTATGCGCACATGTTTGCCATCCATGGCTCCCAGGCAATTTGGAAAGTTTGCTCGCTCCAAAAATGTTGCAGCAATTTGCGCCCATGCCGCATCTGTGGGTGTTGGCAAACATTCTTCCCTCATCGTGTCCCAAATTGTCTGGCACACCTTGCGGACGATCTCCCCAGCTGTAGATCTGCCAACGCGGAAATTATAATGCAGGTCCTGCAGACTGCATCCACTGGCAAGATACCTATCAAAAAAGGAGAAATGAATGTGTGTTATGATCAGATTCCGTGAGTCGCACCTAATATCATTCTTCTGTTTTGCAGCACATGAAGTCATCACAAAATGGAGACAGTCAGGGACAACTATACAAGGGTCCTCAAAAAGGATGCGGAAGCGGCACGCTCTGGATCAGCGGCGAGGAGGGGCAGCAGTTACATCTATGCTGAGCAGCTTTCATTCCTGCAACGAACCCTGGAACCAAGACCTATGGTGGGCAGCATGGATCTACCATCCACATCCAGGGCACAGCAACACGTGCAGCCATGTGCCACTGCCACCTGCTCACAAGAGACGGAAGAGGCCGGAGCAGACTCGCAGGAGGAGGAGGAGACCGCTGCCGAGGAGCTGCCTACTGCAAGGGCTGACACCACCAGGCCGGCGCAGAAAAGGAGAAGGGCACCGGCTGGTGCATTTGAGCGTGCCATGGTGACATTCATGGATGCTAACCATCCACCACCACCACCACCAACACCTCCACGCTGCAGGTTCTGGATGACGATGACATGACATTCCATCATTCGTGTCTCCCCATGTTGCACCAGATGACCCTGGCTCAGAAGCTGGAGTACCGCAGAAGAACATTGGACACCATACACAGCATCCTGACCCAGCCTGCAGTACCACCTGTGCCTCCCAGGGCACAATATGCTGGTGATCATTACCGGCGTCCGGAGCCTCCACACCAACCCATGTCCCCTGGTGCCAGGTCACAACCACCCTATCAGCCTGCATACCAGAGTTACATGCCCGATCCCTATTATGAGGATGCTCCTCATTATGAGGATTTGTAGTTATTTTCATGCTCATGCACTTGTTTTATGCTCTGCATTGTTGTTTGCCACATGTTCGTGGACTCTTTATTTTATGTTTGATTTATGTGATGTTCAGCAACACATGGTATGTTAATGTTCATTTTATTTATTACCATTTCTTATGGATAAAATATTTAAGTTGCTGTCACTGTTGTCTGTGTCATTCATTATTGAGTATGTGTGATATTATGCAATGTGTGTGGGTATGCTTGTGCAAATGGGCTGGTGGGCATATCACAAGATACCGAAAATGGGGGGCTCTGGACTTCGAGCACATCTCTGCTGGCTGGCACCGACAATATGAATGCTGGTGTTTGCTGTTACTTACCGCAACGTGATGACCAGCATCTCCTCGGGTGGAATGGGGTCCCTCATATTGGTGTCCCTCTTCATCAACGGCTCACGTACCTTCGACAACAATTCGTCAAAGGAGGGGATGGACATCCGCAGGTAGTTGTAGGACTTCGTCGGGTCCCTCTCTCGCAGTGGCCTGTAGAGCGTGACAAAGTGGCCATGCGTGGGTCTGGCAGCGTTTATGGGATGAACCCATAATCGCCGTTTACGCTTGTTCTTCAGGTACAGGTACCCCGTTGCAGCAAAGACGAATACTTGCACTGCATCCATCTTTGGAAAATTCCACCTTCCCCAAAATGGCTTTTTATACCCCTCCCTTGGTTTTTTCATCTGCAATAAATTTGGTTTCTCACATTTCACTTTTTATATTGATCCGTCACTAATCACGGACGTGATCACTGACGTGATCACGGACTGTGTGACCACTACTGCGTCTTCCGTACTGACGATGTCCGTACTGCACGGACGTACAGTCCGTAGAAATCACGCTCGTCTGACCCCAGCCTCAAAGCTGTTATAACTGTAAAAGGATGTTGTACTAAGTACTAAGATTGAATGTCACTTGGGGGTTGAATAAAACTGATAATGATGTGAGCACAGAAAAGACATTTGTGGTTATTTCATTATAAATGTTATATTTGTCTGACCTACACGTGCCTCTTTGATTTAATTGTAAGCAAGATGACTGAATGATCAAAATCAATGTCAAACTGGCCAAAACACTCAATTTCAGTGGGGGTTGAATAATTTTGAACACAACTGTATATATATGAAATACTGTATGTCTCACTCTTGAGAAACAACAGTCAGTTCACTCAGTCTCACCAGTCATATCTTCATACATTCAGTCTCACCGGTCAAATTTTCATACAACACCTTTGTATGTATTCACTGTTTGGGTAAAGATAGTCATTTTCAATAAAACCCGCTGGATCGAGTAGAGGTAACATTACTGCTCTATAACCGTGGAGACCCAGGTTTGAGTCCTGGCCAGAGCACCTATCCAGTAAGTGTCCTTGGACAAGACACCTAATGATACATACTTGCCTACCACACTACATAGGCTGTGGAGTCCACTTTTAACGTCTCTACCCTTCGACTGTGGAGAAGCAGGTCAAAATACCATTCAGCACATCCCTCCAATACAACGGAGAAGAAGCAAGTCTCGACTTTATGAGAAGTGGGTTCAACCTAACCACCAGGTCACTGATCTACAAACATGGAAAAACAACCTGATCCCACTCAGAAGACGCCACCAGCGAGTGTCCTTGCGCAAGACACCTAACGATATGGATGTGCCTACCTCACATAATAATGGTATATCTCATAGATTGTAAGTTCCCTTGGGAACAGGGTGGTATTCACAGGGAGATGAAAGAATGTCAGCTGGAGTGCAAATACAACCAGCCTGGGCCCTGCATGGAGCTCTACTTACACCGGTCACCAGCCACAGCCTGGCATATCCAAGGGCAACAGAAAGGATCTCGCCCACCTCCTAAATTAAACATTTGCACACGGAGGCTGCCCTGGGTCTTCTCATTCAAAATTCTGCAGCCAGGTCTGGTGGATCCTGGAGCTGGGGTGAGGGGAGTCAGAGCAGGAGGAGAGCCATAATATCAGGAATGTGGAGATGGTACCTGGGTGGCACCTGGATGGCAGGGGTATGAGCCCAGGATGCAGTGTCCTGCACTGAAAAGCAGGCGGGAAGGGGTAGGGAGGATGATGTGGAAATAAACTGACCGGATGATTCTCAGAAGGATGATGGTGAAGTTGCAGGAAACATAAATAATAAACAGGAACAGATGGGTCTAGCAGAGCAGCGCGTTAGCAGCACCTCACTCTCATTACAGCTTTTGTGCTGAGAACCAGCAATGTTAATTGTGGGGCAGAGCCCCTTTATTTTGTGAGTCACGTGTGTTGTTTGTGAGTTAACTGTTGCATTGCTGGATGCTGATCGTGAATGCTGGTTACAGGGCAGGAACAGTACATGGAAGTGTACCACCAGGGGGGGTTCCAGAATGGCTACAGCCAGGGATCCTGACACTGCACATAAGCAACACTGCAGAGACGAATGTCCCTGTCCTGCCAACAGGAAGCTCTTGAGGCTGCTGATCCCTTATGTCTTTTGGTGGTGCAGATCCCATCACACCACTTCTTCCCACCCTCCAGTTTTCAAGGGAGTAGTGGACCCCCCTTCATATACCCCAGGTTCACCTCCCCATCACTTTTTTGGGGCTGGGAAGATTTAAAGCACAGACCTGGTGCATCATGATTGTGATTTCAGGGTCTTCCTGCACAGGATCCACATCCAGGCCAAGATGAAACACCTGCTGTGACACTCTGTATAATGGGTGTGTACTCTGCATAAGATGTGTATGTACTTTGTAAACCCAGACTCATGTGACCCGGCAGCACGATCCTTCATGGAGTCCTATGGACGCCATGGAGAGGATGCTGGGGACAGCGCTGTAGCGCTGCCCCCAGCATCCGCAAGCTTAGCAATCGCTAAGGGGCAGGCTGCCAGACTCTGTGCCTAGCACGCGACCTGCTGGGGAAACCGGGACACAAAGGGGAGGCAAATTTATCCCCTTTCCATCCCGGTTTTAGCGAGAAGCAGCTAACGCATTTTTCGCGTTGTCCGTGAAAAAGTGCGTTCGAACGAATGGACGCATTTTTTCACGGAATACGCGATAGCGGTCACACGATGCGCATTCTCGTCCGTGATTTTGTACGGATCATCAATAAAACACTTTTTGCGTCTGGACGTTATGTTGGCTGGACATTAACAGCGTCTGACATCTCCTAATTAGGGATGAGCCGAACACCCCCTGAGTTCGGTTCGAGCCTGAACCCGAACTTTCCATTTGTTCGGGACCGAACCCGAACCCGAACCCGAACTCCCATGCAAGTCAATGGGGCTGAAAATTCGGTTTTTTAGAGTGCCCTCCAAGAGGGCATATATGCTACATATTTGCCATAAAAGGTGTATGGGGGTCCGGGTAGTGCCCTGGGGGACAGGAAACAAGGACAAAAAGTTTAAAAAAAACGTTTTTAAAGGGACAGTGAGTTTTCCATGAAATAAGGGTTAAAAATAAAAACCAAAAATTCCTTCAAATATCATGCCTAGGAGGTCCCCATAACCTGCCCGTGAAGTGGCGGATTTCTAGGATGTATAGAAACACTTAAAAACAAAAAAATTACGTTTCATATGACGGTAAATGCTTTTCCTTTAATCTATCCATAAACAACTGCTTGGGGCGGCAGCAGTGGCGTAGCGTGGGGGGGGGCTGGGGGGGCCGTGGCCCCGGGCGGAGTTTTGTTAGGGGCGCATAATTTCAAAAGAAATTTGCGCCCCTAAAACTTGAGGCCCGGACTGACCCGCCGGGCCCTCGGGCACCGCCCAAGGGCCCGCAGGTTGAGGGGACTCAGATGCTGGGCAGCAGGAGTGCCTGCCCAGTCCTGAACAGTGAGTCCATCCGTGTTGAAGGGGATGCGGCTGCGTGCAGGCGCAGCCAGTCACGTGGTCCAGCTAATCAGGTGGTACTGAGTCTCTGTACCACCTGACTGGCCGGACCGCGTGACCTGCGCACGCACGCAGCCGCCTCCCCTTTAACACGGACGGACTCACACGCTGTTCAGGACCGGGCAGGCACTCCCGCTGCCCGGCATCTGGGCCCCCTCAACCCCTGCTGGATCCGAAGCTGGGGCAAGTATCCATGTGAGAGCTGGCTGCCGCTGGGGCAATATCCAGGTGAGAGCTGGGGGCAAATCCATGAGCTGGGGCAAATCCATGAGCTGGGGCAAATCCATGAGCTGGGGCAAATCCATGTGAGAACTGGGGCAAATCCATGAGCTGGGGCAAATCCATGAGCTGGGGCATATCCATGAGCTGGGGCAAATCCATGTGTGAGCTGGGGCAAATCCATGTGTGAGCTGGGGCATATCCATGTGTGAGCTGGGGCATATCCATGTGTGAGCTGGGGCATATCCATGTGTGAGCTGGGGCAAATCCATGTGTGAGCTGGGGCAAATCCATGTGTGAGCTGGGGCATATCCATGTGTGAGCTGGGGCATATCCATGGGAGAGCTGGGGCATATCCATGTGTGAGCTGGGGCAAATCCATGAGCTGGGGCAAATCCATGTGTGAGCTGGGGCATATCCATGAGCTGGGGCATATCCATGAGCTGGGGCATATCCATGTGTGAGCTGGGGCATATCCATGGGAGAGCTGGGGCATATCCATGTGTGAGCTGGGGCAAATCCATGTGTGAGCTGGGGCAATATCCATGTGTGAGCTGGGGAAAATCCATGTGTGAGCTGGGGCAAATCCATGTGTGAGCTGGGGCAATATTCATGTGTGAGCTGGGGCATATCCATGGGAGAGCTGGGGCAATATCCATGTGAGAGCTGGCTGGGGCAATATTCATGTGTGAGCTGGCTGGGGCAATATTCATGTGTGAGCTGGGGCAATATCCAGGTGAGAGCTGCGGCATATCCATGGGAGAGCTGGGGCAATATCCATGTGTGAGCTGGGGCATATCCATGGGAGAGCTGGGGCAATATCCATGTGAGAGCTGGCTGGGGCAATATTCATGTGTGAGCTGGCTGGGGCAATATTCATGTGTGAGCTGGGGCAATATCCAGGTGAGAGCTGCGGCATATCCATGGGAGAGCTGGGGCAATATCCATGTGTGAGCTGCGGCATATCCATGGGAGAGCTGGGGCAATATCCATGTGTTAGGTGGGGCAATATTCATGTGAGAGCTGCGGTAATATCGATAACGTGTCCACAGGTTGGGGGGGGGCGCACAATTCTTGGCTGGCCCCGGGAGCTGACAACCCACGCTACGCCACTGGGCGGCAGCCTGTATGAAAAGACATTTTAGGATGCGCAGAAAAAGTTTAGTTTTTTTTGGGCTAAATTATTGTGAAACTTATGCAGGCTTTGGATGAAAGTAACAATAGGTGCTTTAAAATTGGGCTTTTAGCGTTGGCAACAGTGCCGTCACACCGTAACCCCTCTGAGGATATGAATCTGATACAGGCGTCAATGGCAGTGCACCCAGATATTGTGCCTTTAGTGCCAGGCATGCAAGTACTATCATACAGGAACCCCTCTGTGGTATTGTGGAAGAGTGCAGGGGTGGACCATGTGGTCCTATATTGAAAAGTTTTTGATCTGGTAATGGGTGTCAGTGCACCCAGATATTCTGCCTTTGGTGCAAGACTGCCAGGCCAGCAAGTATCATCATACAGTAACCCCTCTGTAGTATTGTGGAAGAGTGCAGGGGTGGACCTTGCGGTCCTATATTAAAAGATATGCATCTGGTTAAGGCATCAGTGCACCCAGATATTCTGCCTTTGGTGCAAGACTGCCAGGGCAGCAAGTATCATCATACAGTAACACCTCTGTGGTACGGTGGAAGAGTGCAGGGGTGGACCATGTGGTCCTATATTGAAAAGTGTTTTTTTTATCTGTTAATGGGCGTCAGTGCACCCAGATATTGTGCCTTTAATGCCAGGCCATCAAGTATCATCATACAGTAAGGCTGGGGTCAGACGAATGCAGTGTTAACGTCCGTGTTGCTCGCACATAAGTACGTCCGTGATAGCATACAATTGTGTTAAATGGAGCCCCACACATGAAGTACGTCCGCACAGAAGTGCGGGGGCTGACGGACGCTGCAAACGGACGCAGGTTAGGCAAGAACGTAATACTGCTAGAACGGACGTGCAGAGTGCGCCACGTCCACAACGTCCGCATAGCTTTGTGTGTGAGTGATGCAACAAGGTGAGATGGACTGCATTTATACGTCCAGCATTTTTGACGGACAGAATGTTCTTTCATTGTAATTTATTTTCCCTGCTACATCAGTCAAAAAATATGTCAGTCAAAAAAACCGACTGTGTGTGGCCACTACCTTGTCGTCAGTCAGTAAGTACGTTCGAAAATGCGCTCATCTGACCCTA
This sequence comes from Leptobrachium leishanense, assembly GCA_009667805.1. Lineage (NCBI taxonomy): Eukaryota > Metazoa > Chordata > Amphibia > Anura > Megophryidae > Leptobrachium > Leptobrachium leishanense. Next base: position 340,214,067 of record CM019064.1, on the reverse strand, counting down.
GCCTAACCCCTCTGTGGTATTGTGGAAGAGTGCAGGGGTGGACCATGTGGTCCTATATTGAAAAGTTTTTGATCTGGTAATGGGCGTCAGTGCACCCAGATATTGTGCCTTTGGTGCCAGGCCATCAAGTATCATCATACAGTAACCCCTCTGTGGTATTGTGGAAGAGTGCAGGGTTGGACCCTGCTGTTAAAAAAATTAAAATGATATAAATCTGGCACAGGCGTCAGTGCAGCCAAATATTGTGCCTTTCATGGCAGCAAGTGCATTCACACCGTAACCCTTTTGTGGTATTGTGGAAGAGTTCAGTGCTGGAGGTTTTGTGCATGCAGAAGACATATCCGATCTATTCCGTTACTTCGGCATCAGGGGATTGATAGCTGCTGATGCAGGACTGATTCATTTTTATAAATGTCAGCCAGTCTACAGAGTCGGTGGACAGACGCACTCTTTTGTCTGTGACAAAACCTCCAGCGGCACTGAACGTCCTTTCGGAAAGCACGCTAGATGAAGGGCAACCTAGTAGCTGCATAGCATATTGGCTAAGTTCTGGCCAGTGATCCAATCTCAACACCCAGTAAGCCAGTGGATCATCTGCTGGAAAGGTATCCAGGTCTGCCCTTGCCCCTAGGTAGTCCTGCACCATATGGTGAAGACGCTGGCAATGGGTGCCTACATTTGACGTCCCTGGGCGTCGAGGACTAAATTTTTTTAAAAATGCATCAGTCAAGCGACCCTGGCCTTCACCGCTATTCCTCTGATCACCTGCAGCCTCAGAAGCACGTGTGTCAGCAGTAGCACTTGGTAATCTAACAGTGCCTGGAAAGGTGTTACACAAGTTTCGCTTTAGAGCATCCTCAAGTTTTGTCATCCTGTGCTCTCTCTGTGCAGGCAGGATGAGCTCTGCAACTTTCCCCTTGTATCGTGGATCAAGAAGGGTTGCCAACCAGTAATGATCCCTCTCCTTGATAGCACGAATCCTAGGGTCCTTTAGCAGGCTTTGCATCATTAGGGAGCCCATGCAGCGTAGGTTGGAGATGGCATTAACTGCTGAGTCTTCCTGGTCAATGAGGATGACCGTATCGTGCACTTCCTCCTCCCAGCCACGCACAAGCCCTTCTGTTTCTGGGCACACAAAACCCTGCCTTGAGGAATCCCCACCTTCAATGCCCCCACTACTTAAATAGTCCTCCTCCTCCTCATCCTCCTCCTGTCTGATCTGAGTAGGACCCGCTGGAATGCTGTCTGCGGAAAGACTGGGGCCTTGAGAGCTAGGGAAGGCCTCCTCTTCCTCCCGCTGCTCTGCCTCTAGAGCCACATCTATTATTCCCCGCAGAGTGTGCTCCAGCAGGAACACTAAAGGAATTGTGTCACTGATGCATGAACTTTCCCTGCTCACCATCCTCGTTGCCTCCTCAAATGGTGACAGTACAGTGCATGCATCCTTGATCATCAGCCACTGCGGGGGAAAAAAAAAGTTGACCTGAACCTGTCCTTGTGCCATACTCACACAGGTACTCGTTGATGGCCCTCTGCTGCTGGTGCAGACGCTGCAGCATTGCTAATGTTGAGTTCCACCTGGTGGGTATGTCACAGATCAGACGGTTTGTGGGAAGGTGGAATTCTCTTTTAATTTCTGCCAGGCGAACGCTTGCTGGGAATGACCGTCTGAAGTGGCTGCAGACTTTTCTGGCCTGGATGAGAAGCTCTGGCAGCCCTGGGTACTTGGTTAGGAAACGCTGTACCACCAGATTTAGGACGTGTGCTAGGCATGGTACATGCGTCAATTTACCCTTGCGTAGGACGGAGAGAAGGTTGCTGCCATTATCGCAGACGATCATTCCCAGCTCAAGCTGGCGTGTTGTAAACCATCTCTGCACCTGCGCCTGCAGAGCTGACAAAATTTCTCACCCGGTGTGGCTCCTGTCCCCTAAACAAACCAGCTCAAGCACAGTATGGCATCTTTTTGCTTGAGCCATTACGTAGACCCTGTCAGGCGTGGGTTTAACTGCCACTTCGCCAGAGACAGAGAAGGAGGAGGAGGAGGAGGAAGAGGTGGTGGTGGTGGAGCAGACAGACCTCATACAAGCAGCTTTCTGGAGGTGTGGTGGATGAACAAGCTCCAGCACAGAGCCCCGTCTTGGATCCCTCCCAGCTGCAATCAGAGTTACCCAGTGTGCAGTGAAGGACCACGTGTCTAAAGTGACATGCACCTTGCTGCTGACTGCCTTTCCCAATGACTGGATAACATTGTCTTCCACGTGCTGGTATAGTGCTGGAATGGCCTTGCGTGAAAAGTAATGGCGTTTTGGAACCTGCCACTGTGGTACAGTGCATTCAGCAAATTCACGGAAGGGAGCAGAATCCACCAGCTGGAAAGGCAGCAGCTGCAATGCGAGTAATTTTGCTAAGCTGGCATTTAGATGCTGTGCTTGGGGATGGTTGGGACTATATTCTTTCTTTCGCTGCAGCAGCTGCGGCAACGTAATCTGACTGCGTAAATCTTCAGCTACTGGGATGATGTCACATTGTGAGGAAGGACCTGCTGGTACATCCATTACTGTAGCATCATCCCTGTCGGTGGAGGTTGTAGGCAATTGCATGGCAGGACATACAGTGTGGGTAGAGACAGATGAGGAGGAGGAGGACCTACGCAAAGTTTTGCCCCAACGGGATGTGTGGCACTTGTTCATATGTCGCCTCAAGCACCTGGTACCCAAGTGTCTGGTGTTTATCCCACGCTTCAGCCTCCTCTGACATAGATTACAAATAGGAACGGTGGGGTCTGCTGCACAGTTCTTAAAGAACTCCCAGACAGCAGAGTACCTGCATGTGTTCTTTGAGACAACAGCGCTCTGCACCGGAGCAGCTCTGACATGTGATGCCTTGGACTGGCTAGTGCCACGGTTGGTCACAGAGATTGTTGTGCCTCGTGTTTGCTGTGCCTCCTCCTCCCCCTCTTCCTCACTTAATTCCTCTGTTTGATCTGGCACCCAGGTGGAGTCAGTGACCTCATCATCAGTGTCATCTTCACCCCCTATCTCCTTGTCACTGGAGCCAACTTGGCAGTATGCTGCAGCTGCTGGGGCAACATGTGTGCCAGTTATTTGTGTGTCATCACTGGCACCCCCTTCCTCTAGGTTGATTATACTCCCTTCCTCAACCTCAGAGATTGAATCAGAGCACTGTACTTGCTGCACATCCTCAAGCAGCATGTCACTCTCATTGTAGTCAAACAATTCAGCTGACTCCTCCGTGTGTGATAGCGAGGCTACGGCAGGAGTAGCTGTGGACATGGAGGCTGCATTAGATGCTTTGGCAGCTGAGGTGGACTGTAAAGCACTAGAAGCCTGGCTGGCAGAGGACTCGGAGGATGAGGATGGCCTGGTTAGCCAATCCACCAAGTCCTCTGTATGTTGCTGCTGCTGCTTAAGACGGCCAGCACCAGTTAGAAAGGACAAGCGTGCCCCTACAGAGGATGCACCACGTCCACCATGACCAGAGACACAGCCTCCCGACACAGGGGCTGCTTGCCCTCTTATCTGTGGCTGGGAGCGTCTGCCTGTCCTTTTTGTGCTTTCAGACATGGTGAGTGATATATAGATTAATATATACAGAACTCTTATTCAACTCTGGTATAAAGATTTAAATAACTCTGGTATAACTCAGTGAGACACACTGATAGCTGGCAGCCAGTGACAAGAGACAGATCACCTTAATTCACAAGTGTTTTAAAGAAATTAGTAATTCCCAAAAAAAATTGCTGGCTGTGTGACGAGACACAGAAGATCACCTTAATTCCCAAGTGTTTTAAAGAAATTAGTGAGCCCCAAAATACAGCGTGGTACTTTTTGTATGACGAGACACAGATCACCTTAATTCCCAAGTGTTTTAAAGAAATTAGTGAGCCCCAAAAAAACTTGCTGGCTGTGTGACGAGACACAGAAGATCACCTTAATTCCCAAGTGTTTTAAAGAAATTAGTGAGCCCCAAAATACAGCGTGGTACTTTTTGTATGACGAGACACAGATCACCTTAATTCACAAGTGTTTTAAAGAAATTAGTGAGCCCCAAAAAGATTTGCTGGCACAGTGACAAGACCCCGAAAATCACCTCAATTCACAAATGTTTTAAATAAAGTTGTAAACCCCAAAAAAACTTGCTGGCACAGTGACAAGACACACCACACCTAAATTCAATGATATTTGGTATAAATGAGACCCAAAAAGACTTGCTGGCACAGTGTGACAAGACCCAGAAAATCACCTCAATACACAAATGTTTTAAATAAAGTTGTAAACCCCAAAAAAACTTGCTGGCACAGTGACAAGACACACATCACCTAAATTCCCTGATATTTGATCGAAATGAGACCCCCAGACCCCCCCAGTAGCATGGCAGACCGGCAGTAACAACACACACAACTATCTTCTTTGAAATCTCCTCTGAAATGCGTGCAGAAAGCGCTGTGTTGAAACCTTATATAGTGTGCTGCGGGACTTAGCTCTGTGAGCCCATGATTGGGCAAAATTTGCCCAATCAGGACTCTGAGCAGTGATTGGCATAGTGTTCAACCAGTCTTGCACCAGACCTGTGGACAGGTGCAAGGCTGTAGCCAATTAGGAGCTTCAGGCAGTGGGAAAATGCATTGTGGTCCATTGTGGTCGAACATGCGGCGAACACCCGAAATGTTCGGGGTTCGCGATCTGCTCGAACAGACTAAGTTCGGGTCGAACCCCGAACCGTCCGAACCCGAACAGCTCATCCCTACTCCTAATCACGCACACACGCCGCTAGCGGATGCAGCGCACTCTGTACGTCAGTACTAGCGGTTTGACGTTCTCGAAAAAATGCGTTCGTTTACCACTTGCGTTGCGCAGCCGCACTTTTGTGCGGCCGTTCTTCGTATGCTGCCCGGCATTGGACGTCATTTGCTGCTAGCACGGCCGTGATTTAGTGCTGCTAAACGCACGTTAACACTGCGCTCGTCTGACCCTAGCCTTAATGTATTGTTGATCTATGTTTATCTATATCACATTTTCTGTTTTCCTTTTCATTCTTTTCTCTGTATATCTCTTTCTGCCTTTTTTGCTCTCTTTTTCTCACTCAATAAAAATTCACTAGTTTGCTTAATGTGGTTTCACCCAACAAGACATGGTAAAATAATGTGTAGATTCAGATGAAATCAGTTTGTTTGTAACATGCATTTAGTTTTCTTGTTGAATATCCAGCTACCTTGGCAAAGTCATTGAACAGTGGCTTTTTGCAGTAAATGCATTACCAAAAGCCTTTTGATATGACTCGCTCGATCAACTAATTGCAAACACTAATAAAGTAAGCATGCATGTTTATGGATGTACTGGGACTTTTCTGCTTCTGAGTATCATTATAAATGAAGAAATACACTTAGTACCATCTGGTGCTTTTAAAGAAATGGACCCCCGTATAAATAATGTTGATAATATTTTTATTATTATGCTTTGAAAACATTACCGAGATTGCTGAGAATGCCGCTGTATGAATAGTCAACACAGTTGAATTCATAAAAAAAATAAAAACCATAGCAAGGTTTAATTGTAAGATAATAGACTTCCTTTTACCCGGTAGCTGAGTGCAGCTGCGTGTTCTACGTAATTGACGGAAAACCTTGGCTTTGTGCTTTTCCAAGGATTTCATTTTTTAATAACATATTTAAATGGGAACAGTTGTGTCATAACATGTTTTGCAAAAATTAACTCTTCTTTCGATTTGTACCGATGTTACATTTAATTTTTTTCTCTATTGAAAATAACTACTGTGTACCAACACCATTAACAAAAATGGCTGTATATGTTAAAGAGCACCTGCTATACTTGCTGACAGGGCAAAAGAATGTTTCTAATAATTATATTAAGTACATACATTTATAATGGTTTGGATGTGTGCCTCGTATTTCTGTTTAATGATCTGCAAAACGTTAAATAGCAAAAATGAAAAAAGCAACAAAACAGGTGCAGCTCCAAAAAAGGAAACAAGTGTAAGAAAGAAACAGTTTTCTCCGACAGAGAAATAAAATAAATACAAGTAATAATTAAACTTAGAGAACGTTCTCTCTGAAGAATGCATGCAATGTACCAAGAAGTCAGTGATTTTTTTTTGATGCTATTTTTATTTTTTAACCCATTCACAAGCAAGTGATTTTCCAAAAAAAAAAAAAACTCTCTCAGGAACCAGTGGGCTTTTTTGGAAAATTATCTTCAAATAATACTTACTGTGTAATTAGTTAGAGGTATTAATGTATTTCCTAATGTAATAACCTATTTGGAAGGCAGATGTCGACACCTACTGGCCAAATGGAGTTACCACAGTTTAGTATCAGATGGGGAAAAGTCCATTAAAGACAGTCCCCAGCTGGTTTTAAAAAGTGTTCGCACCTCAGTCGCCATGCCCAGGGTGCTGAAACTTTGGGGGCACATTCATTTGCAATGATACAGCATAGCCCAAGATTGTGCTAACAGGACACGTTCTTGGGCTGCTGTATCTTCTGCAGATGTACAGTATATATGATCAGGGCAGTGAAGTGGGTAGTGAAGTTCACAGTAGTTGCAAACAATGGTAACAATCACTGGGGGTTATTTAGAGAGCACTGAAATGTTGCCGACATTTTAGTTCTCTCTCGTTCCCTGCACTTCGGGGAATTAAAGTTCCCCACCCTGTGGTGAATTCAACATTCACCGCAGGGTCCCCTAACTGCAGGGAAAACCCGCCGTACACCTGCTGAACACCTGTCAAACACCAGCCGAAAACTCACTGAACACTCACAGAAAACCTGCCGTGAAATACACGCTGAACACATCAGAAAAAGCCGATGAGCCACTGATCACAGTGCAGACCAGTCGATGGAAAAAGCCGACGAGCTGATGAATGGGGGAAAAAGAGCAAAAAAAGCACAATACGATTCAACGTGTCAAAATTTAAATACTATTTGCAAAAAAACTACTGAGCGGAAATGCCTGGAATTTACATATAAGGCCCTATGAATGATAATAAAAAGGTCTGTTACAGAAAAATGAAATACCACTTTAAGAAAAAAAGAAAACAAATTTGTAGAAAAAATCCCGAAAAATGTTTAAATGATCCTAAAAAAATTAAATGAGTAAAGAGACTTTTTACTGCAGATTAAAAGAATAAACGATTTATTAGATATTGAATTAAAAATTTAAAACAGAAATATTTTTAACATTGAAGCCTATGGGATTCGCGTGAATAAACCTGCCGAATGAAAACAGCAGGGCATTTCAGCAACTTTTCACTGGTGTTCGGTGTTCTCTGAATAGATTAACCATTGCTTCTCTATGGGGGATTTCACTGCCGTCGAACAGGCAATTTGGCGAACTGCCTGCTCTCTGAATAGCCGAATGGCCCAAAATGGCACCATTTCTTAATGGCTTAATGATCTTAACATGTACAGCTTGGAAAAAAGACGAGACAGAGGAGATATGATAGAAACATTTAAATACGTAAAGGAAATCCACAAGGTAGAGGAAGGGAGTATATTTAAAAGGAAACAAAGTAACAAAACAAGAGGACATAGTCTTAGATTAGAGGGGCAAAGGTTTAAAAGTAACATCAGGAAGCATTATTTTACTGAGAGGGTGGTGGATACTTGGAACAGTCTTCTAGTAGAAGTGGTAGAGGCCAAAACAGTAATTGAATTTAAGCAGGCATGGGATAGGCATAAGGCTATCCTAAACAAAAGATAAATCCAGGTAAAGTATCCATGTAAGTGGGCAGACTAGATGGGCCGAAAGGTTCTTATCTGCCGACATTTTTCTATGTTTCTATGTTTCTATATGAATGTATTCACTGTTTAATTTTTCGGGGCTAGATCGGCTCTCTTTCATTCTGTTGTTGCAGCTATGGAGAACTTCACTTATCTAGAGTAGCTATAGTCAACAACGGCAGGCAAATCTAATGCAAACAAAGGTGACGTTACTACCTTTATTGTTATTATGTTTGCTAACTGGTGAATATACTTGATCAATTTTAAAGTGGCAATCTTCATTGAACTCTGATAGAAACAAAGCTGAAAACAATCTGAATCTGAATAATGGCGAACAAGGACGTGCTATCTGGTAGGAGCCATGACAGGGCAATGAGGCAAATGAACTTCCCGGCTTTTGAATCAAGAGGGCTTCATTGATCCGCGCCACCTGCGTCATCAGCCGGCAACCATGAGAGCTGGCAATATCAATTTGCAGCTGGCTAGTGAGCAGCGAGGACTGCGCTGATGGATGACTAGCTGTGACAAGAAGGTGAAAAGTGCAAAGATCTGGACTGGAGGTTCTCACCATACTTTTTTTTTTTTGAGAATCGATTTTACCAGGAAGGATACATTGAGATTTCTCTCATTTTCAAGTATGTCCTGGGTGGCGAATATGTACCATTAGGTGTCTTGCCCAAGGACACTTACTGGAGAGGTGCTCTGGCTCTTTCAAAGTATGTCGTGTGAAAAGCCTAGGTAATTTTTTGAAGTTTTTTTTCCCCCCAAGTGAAACAGAAATCAAAATCATCTAGCCGCGTGTTAGACAGGTAACCTTGGTAAAAAAAAAAAAAAAGATATACTGGAGTCGACCACTTGCCTGGGAGGGGACATGGTCAGAAGGGAAGGGGTGGTGCTCATGAAGCCAGACTCATGCAGAGTTTGTGTGAATTGGTTTTAGGTGGGTCAAGGTTGGGATCCGGGCAGGCTGGGGCATGGTTTGGAACTCAGTTACGCCTCTAGGCCAGTGACCTTCTGACTTCATCGAAGAAATTCACTCACACAACTCTTACCACACATGCGTAAAACTTGATATCGGTTTCAAGGGGAACGGAAACATGGTGCAGTAATAAATCAGCTCTCATTTTATTGAGCCATGGAGTGACCGGCTCTTCTCTTTGATACTCACGTCATTGCTGGGCTGGATGGCTTAAATTGCCTTGAATGCTGGTACTTTGGTGCAATTTGTATAGAATGAATGTGCTGTATAATTTTTTCATTATGACTTAGTGGTCTTGATATAGGACCTGAGTTATAAACAAAATGTATGTCCAAAGGCTCCCTAACCTCTTCCCATGAATATTTTTATCATCCTTTGCCCTTAGTCATGCATGGAATTCACATACATTTAACAGATTTGATACTAATTTGTGCATATAATCTAGGTATCCAAATCCCATAAAGATAGTGGGATCCGCTAAATAGGATATTAGCAGATGCAATCTACAAAACTAACATTTTATCCGCGTTACTAACCCATAAGGTAGATTAATTTGAAAAATCTAACAAATATGTGTTTTTTCCTGTTCTCTTTTGTGGGGCCCTTACAGAGAGGTCATTAGTCAAGGAAAAAAGAATGTAATTATGCGACAAAAGAGAGGAAAAAAATGCCATAATAGAGAAAAAGAGCAAAAAAAGGAATAATTTTGTTTAGTTGGGAAAATTATATTAAATAAATATTGATATAAAAGCTTTAAAATTCTTCATTAATGCATTAGTTCCTTTATTCTTCACCTCTTCTATAATCATTTGTTTAGACTGTAACACGCAGGATTTGTATAAGCAAAACCATCATTAGATTTTGTTGACTTATTCAGTAAGCGCTCTCTGTTTCAATGAATTCAATTTTAATCTTAGGTTTTCCTCTGCGGCTCTGACCTCCATTTTCGAAAATTGAATCAATTTTATTTATGATAAATGTACATTTTATTTTTTCCATTATGACGAATACTACAGCTATTGCATCAAGAGAACTCATTTTTCATACAGTGGTGGGAGGAATGGAAACATGGGATTTTATTAAATTGAAGTCTTTCAAAAGCAGAGACTGAAGCACACGTTGTACTATACTGTAAGGAACAGCAAGTATTTCATTTATCGTCATATCAACATTTAGCTCCGTATTATCATTCTAAGTTGAAGTCAGCTAAATTTGAAACCATACACACAGGGCCATATTACATAGTTGGTGCTAACTTAACCAGAGCTGTTGTAAACTTCCTAGAGCCGTTATAGGCCCCTATTTCATTCTTCGCGCAGTGTGTTTTGTGTGCGCAAATGCGCATTTGTGCGAGGGGCAAAACCCTTGGCGCTGAATGTCGTATTACAACGTTCGCGCAAACGATGCGCATTATCGTTTAACGCGGATGGACCTGCGCGAGCGTGATGAACTGTGCGCGTCCTATACTTAACATTGTGAGCGCAAATTCGTTCATACGCTGGTATGCGGATGGTATTTCAATCGATGCGCATCTTTTTACGAATGACGTTTGCGCGAAGAATTTTAACGTCTTTGAAAAGCAGGTGGTAACTGCAAATCGGAACGATCTGGCCGAAACGAAAAACACCAGCATGAAAAAAAAAAATACAGCACAGTATAGTTACACATTCTACACACACCCAAACAATAATATTGTGAATTGGTGCATATTTTTTTATTGCTGCAGCGTGTATACTCAGATTTACTTTGACAGGCGCAAAAACTTAAGTGAGTCAATTAAGGTAAATTGATGTCAATTAAGGTTCTTAATTCTGATTGGCTGAATCCCGCGAAAAAAACAGTCCGCACACTGATTTACGTGCGCAACGTTACTGCGCGCGTATTACACTTCGTTTTGCGCGTCGCTTTTCCGAGCGTTATTTTTTGACGGATGACAAAATGCGCGAGGATTGTAATACCCCGTTAATTTTCGTGAGATAACGCATTTTGCTGTGCGCAAAAAAATGCACCGCGCGAGCGAAATTGCACGAAGAATGTAATAGGGCCCATTGTCTTTATTCTTTATGTTAATGGTACACTTAGAAAATATATAAGCTGTTGCGCTTGTCACACTCAAACGGGATATTTTGAGGTAACATTCTTTTATGTTCTGTTCTTTCTCAAAGTTTTTCTTTTTATACTAACAGGATATCTTAACATTCTTTTTAATGTCTATGTAGAAACCAATGGAAGCACCACGGTGCGGTAAAACGCTCTCATCTTTACTTTACTCCTGATAGTAAGCATCAATGCTTGTTGGTCGCAGCTTACTGTCATGCATAAAAAGGAGGGAGGTGCATGTGACAATATTATAATTTTGCCTCTATATATAACCAATAAGACCTCACTTTGAATACACAAAGCTATTTTGGGCAATGATTTAGAAACAAAGATATTTTGCCATAAAACAAACAAAAAATCATATATATATACCACATCTTGGGCTCTATCAGCTGGTGTGAGCAAAAACAACAACACTACATGAAAAATCTAGAGCGAGTCACTAAAATGTAGCACCTGACAACCCACCAACCGATCACCTTGTCCGCGGTAGTCCGTGTACAAGACTCATTAGCGCACACTATGGAAACGCAAAGACCTGGGCTGAAAACCAACGCTAATGCATAGTATGGTTAAACATAAAAAGCATTCCAGTGCAAAAAAGCCTAGTTTTTTTTAAAGAAAAAAAACAGAACCCCAAATTTCGGCTGAAAAATCCATAAAAATACCTAATAAATTCTAAAAAGTCTTTTTACTGCAGATTTAAAAAAAAACCGGTTGAATAAATAGAGAGTAAAAACGATAATATTTTTTACTCTGAGTCCTATGGGCTTCGCACACGGCAGGTTTTCCTATACAATGCATCTTCTCACGTTTCCCCGAAGCATGCCAGTTTAACTATACAATGCATCTTATACATGTAAACTACATCCAGCGAACCAAGAGAACACCTGTGCGCATTCCTTTCAATTGCCTGTTAATTGCGTGTTAATTGTGGGCGTGGACTTTGCCATTTTTTCCCCTTTTTTCTTCCTTTTCCGTCAGTTAACACCAGGGTTGAGCAGTAGGTAAATTTTTCCGATTAGCATCGGCGTTAAAATTAGCACCGGGGCCAAACGATCTGTTGGTTACGATATCGCAAGTGATCTCTAGCGCTCACCATGTTAAGTATAGGATGTGGTAAGTACAGTAAGCTCGCGCTACGAATTCGCCGTCTGTAGCAAGAGGCAAACCATCTGTTGGTCCGGCGCTAGACCAAATATACCTACGCTAACGTTCAAAACAGGCTGACGCTAGGGTTAGCTTACACCAGCTGATAGTGCCCTTTGTTTTTTGATAGGAGGACTACTTTTATTTGCGTATGTTGTATCACATTGTTAGGATATTAATTTTAGGATATAGGAATACTGCATGATAGTTTTTTTTTACAAACACCACTGTTTTAAAAGGAAGTAACTACAGTAAATTAATACAATTCTAAATTGGTGTACTTGTTCTCTGTAATCTTTATGCAACTGGTCATCTAATGCATACATTGATATATGGCTATAATCATGATAATGGAAAAAATCTGCTTTACCAAACACTTTTCTTTCCAAAGACAACTCACATGCAGTGTATTTATGAGAATTGGCTTATGCCTTGCTTTAATTAATAGCCTGGTACCTATTACAGTTTATCAATTAATAGACTGTTTCTTGATTGCCTTGGCGAGTGAGTTATACCATTCAATGCTAGCTAAATCAGTGTGGGAGATGTTACCAAAATGACTGGGAACAGGTTGATGGATATACAGCAGACAATTAAACTTAATGGAAATTGGTGGGGAATAGCCATCTGGAGGAACGTTCTACGGGGATAATCAGTGAATACAGTTCTCTGCATCATATGCATTTACGTATATCATGCCAGAAAGTTATTTAACTTTTACATGGTTAATGCCGGCAGTGGCAAAAGGAAAGGAAAATTTTCATTTTTCTTATGTGACGCTTCACTGTAATGTTTGAAGAGATATTTAATATTTGTGACAAAAAAAATGATAATCTATTTTCTCCCAAAAAACGGATACTGTTGAACCTTTGAGATATGTTTATCAAGGCCTATGTTGGATGTCTGATGTAATATTTTGAGGTTGCAGATGTTGGGTTGAGATTTACAAAATATCATTTGTGTCTATGCCAGGAGCCCTAGTGTTAATCTCCACAACAAAATAACAGTAATAATAATAATAATAACAACACAATGTCATAATATCCAGGAAAGATGTAGAATTGCTAATACATTTTCATCGCATGTGGATGGAGAATATTTAAAAAACCCAATGTCCTTATCAATAGAGGTTCTTCTTAGTAAGTGAGGATAGAGGTATAAAAGGTACTGTAATAATACTTTGTCCACCATGCGATTGGTGAAAGAAAACATGGACTGTAACAGAAGCTCCCTCAATATCCATGACACATCTAACAGTAGGCATAATGGGAATACAAGGGTTAATGTTGTTATATGTATTGGTGTCTTAAAAAACGTTGTGTTGTAGAAGCTTGGTTTGTGTAACTAATCTAATTTAGAGGTATTGTTAGTGATGTCTACCACTGTCTGTTTGATTGATGTTGAGTCATCGTTGACAATGTGTTAATCCCCATTGTCCCCTGGGTCCTGTCAGTGATTTTATAGCATAATCATCTAATGGATGGTTATAGGGAAAGCAAATGCTTGGGGGCATTTGAGGAGAATGACTTTTACAGGGAGGTCTGACTTGTCCTTCTAAGGCCAAATCAAAGCTTGGGAATAGTAAAGCAGGTGACTGGTGAGGTCACCAAAACACTGGACGAGGAGCAGGCCTTTTAGGACAGAGGAAAGGAAAGGGGCTATCATCTGTGACTAGAGGAGCTCCAACATAGGCACCTGAAAGATGGATCCCACCCGAGCAAAACTGGCAACAGAAAGAAGAACCTGCCTTTCAATGCATTATGTGCTTTGGGAGCGGAGGAGGAAGATGCAGACGGGTACCTACAGGATTTTGAGCAGCAGTGCAAAGACAGAGCAATGATTGCTTACTAGACCAATTATAACATCCTGGATGCATTATGTGCTTTGGGAGCGGAGGAGGAAGATGTAGATGGGTACCTACACGATTTTGAGCAGCAGTGCAAAGACAGAGCAATGATTGCTTACTAGACCAATTATAAGATCCTGGATTTTGAATACAAGGTCAAGCAAGGAACAGAACCACCAAACCCATATGTGAATACCGAAAATGCCGGAATGCATGCACAAAACAAACAAAAATGGCTAAAGCCCAATACTTCAATGAAAATTTAAACAATAACATATCAAACTGTAGAAATTTTTGGAAAACCATAAGTAACATACAAGCACCTCCCGTCCACGCCCAACCAGCTGCTGTCAAAGTAAACAACCAAACTGTACAACACCCCCTAGATGTAGCAAATGCTTTTAATAATTATTTTGTTGGATGTGCCACCACCCTGGTTGCTAAGCTAGGAAATGACACGCAATCAGAAAGGCTGCACACAGGTCAGGCCCCACCAACTGTGCAAAGACCCTGTAACGCAGAGAAATTCAGTTTTAGACCAGTGCCTGTCAGTGTCATCACTAAACTTCTCCGTAACCAAAAAATGAAATGCCAGTCTGGACCTGATCAAATCCCAGCAATGCTGCTGAAAATCAGTGCGCCAGAAAATGCAAAACCTGTCGCAACCCTAATCAATGAATCACTGGCGACTGGATACATACCCAAACTCTGGAAGACTGCAAGGGTGGTACCTATCCATAAAAGTGGAGACAATACTTTGCTATCCAACTAACGCCCAATATCACTGCTCCCTGTAATGTCAAAAATTCTGGAAAAATGTGTCTATACTCAATTACGTGATTATTATCAGTATCGGAACTATTTAACCCCAGATCAATCAGGCTTTCGTCCAAATCATTCAACTACAACTGCCCTTTTAAAAGTTTGTAATGATATCCAAGCGGGCATGGAACAAGGAAACCTAACTGGAGCCATCTTCCTTTATTTTGCCAAGGCCTTTGACACCGTAGTAGACCATGGCATCCTATTACAAAAACTTAAAAACTCCGGTATTGGTGATAGCACGCTAACCTGGTTTCAATCATATGTGTCTGATCGATCGCAATATGTGTCCGTTTCTGACAGCACTTCCCTTCCCCTCCCAGACACGTGCGGTGTACCCCAAGCCTCGATACTCGGCCCCCTGCTATTCACAATATTCATAAATGATCTGCCCAATGTCTGCAAAGCCTCAACTGTACACATGTACGCAGACGACACTGTAATATATACCAGCCAACCAAATCTCCCGCAGCTGGAGGCAGTGCTGCAAGAACAATTCACAGAGGTAGAAAAGTGGATCGCAGATAACAAACTTTTTCTAAATGCTGACAAAACTGTTACCATTCTCTTTGGAACAAAACCTAAACTACACAAATTGCAAACACCCCATCTATGTGTTGGGACAAAATCAAATGGCACGCTGACTACAGTCACTTCTCTCAAATATCTAGGTATGTGGTTAGACCCAAATCTTTCTTTTGGCCCCCACCTCGAAAAACTCTCATCTAAACTCTACCCCAAACTAGGTGCCCTGTACAGAAACAAATCCTGCCTGAGCCCCGCGGTAAGAAAGCAGATTGTACAACAAATGCTTATGCCAGCCATTGAATACGGAGATGTATTGTATGCAGCTGCCCCTCAAAAACACCTCCAGAAACTTACTACATTGTATAACTCATTCTGCCGCTTTGTGCTACAATGTAACTACATGACCCACCATTGTGACATGTTAAAAGAACTAAACTGGCCATCGCTGGAATCTAGACGCACCCTTCACCTTTCCAACCTGGTGTTTAAGCTTTTCTGGGAAGCTACCACCCTACCTGAATAGGCTGACTGCCGCAGCAGTTCCCTCATCCTATAACCTCAGATCCAGGACCAGCACCTTACTTGCAATACCGCATTACAAAAAGAAAGTGGCTCGATCCTCATTTTCCTACAGAGCACCGCAAATATGGAATAACCTCCCAGACACCATCAAATCTTCCCCCAGTCTAAAGTCCCTTAAGAGTTCCCTATTAACGAACCTCAATACGGAATGCACCTGTAAACATGTAACACAGTGACTATATACAGAATGCACCTGTAAACATGTAACATAATGACTTTATTTCCTACATATTTATTTTTCTGTTAATCTGTATATTTGGTTTTGTGTTAATATCTTGCATTTTACTATTTTGTATTTCTGTAACCACTTAATGCTCTTGAACCCAGGACATACTTGAAAACGAGAGAAATCTCAATGTATCCTTCCTGGTATAATACTTTATAAATAAATAAATAAAATAAATATGGTTAATTAGTTGCTGATAAATTATCATTAGCTAGTAACCTATACGCATATAATCTCCTTGCTAGTAAGCTCATTGGCCAGGCTGCTGAGGCCTAGCAGGCTGTACCTGATCACTTGAGCATGGAGGGGTACAGCAGAATTGCAGGACGGCCTGTGCCGGTGTGACTCTGGCCTGACTCTGTTAGCCTCTTTCCTGCCCTGTTTGCAAGACAGTTCTAGATCGGATTTTGCCTCTGTATGATGTCCAGGCTCCTGCCATCATGCCTTCCCAGTGTGTATGCAGCCAGCCTTGCTACTCCCACAATGCCAGTGTAAAAGAAAGACTGTTAGGCTTCAGTTGTAATAGCATATTGGGCTATCGCCAATTTTTTTTGGAGCAGTGAAAAGGGGATGCTGGACTCTTGCGTAGAAATTGCTTACAGCCTATATCAAGCAGCTTTGAATTGGTGGCACGGATGCCCGGTGTCCACATTGAAAGAGGGAATACAGCTTGTTATTCTAGAGCAATTTACCAAGTACATGACTCCAGAAGTAAGGGACTGAGTGACTGAAACCGTGTCACAGTGGAAGAGTTTGCCAGGCTGGCAGACCAGATCCTGGACACCAGATGGAGCACTATGGCATTTACTACACTTCATCCAGCTCCATTGAACTCTCCCTCTGCTGGATGTTCCTCAACTAGTGCTGTGCCCAGGCCCTGTAACACTAACTGCAAGAGTACACAACCTGCCACTGCACCACCTCAAGCTATGCCGACCCTTTATGAATCTAACAGTCAGGTGCAAAGAGCTAGCATAAGAGTTTTCCAAATCAACAGGTTCAAAAGATGTGGAAATCCCTCCTTTACATTGTAATTTGGGGATACGCTGCTACTCATGCGAACAACAGCAGTCTTCTGTAATTGACTTGGGGACACCACTACACCCTGTCCTGGAAGGCTGGAGTGCCCTACACGAGGTTAATCCCCTGCTGGCAATGAACCAAGATAACTGACATCATTATCACCAGAAGGTTTTTATTGATGGAAAAGCTGCTCATGGACTGAGAGACATGGGGCTAATTTAACTTTAATTAAGCCCCAGTGGGTGCGACATACACAATGGACAGGATGCACAGTTGTTGTCTGTGAAGCTGGGGGGGGGAATTCACAAGAAGTTACCCACTGCCAAGTTACCTTAATTGGGGCACAGGAAACCAGGAAGCCGAAGTCGGCCTGATGGAAACTTTGCCAGCCAATGTCCTACTGGGGAATGAGTTGGGATCTCTGATTTCTGGTTTTGTTGAACCCTGTGGTCTATAACAGTGATCCCTGCCTGTTACCTGTATGCATGTCACACAGACATGCCCTGGGGGTAAACCCATGCCTTCCTTTGAGCACCTGCAGGAATACTGAGCCAAGTGGCTTAAATTGTTGTCGAGGGTGTAAGTATTTTTCATAAACTACACACATAATGGATCTGAACTAGAGTAGTAACTAACTCTGGTAGAAACCTGTCTGAGGTCTGCACCTAGTTAGTCTTTCAGTAGGGGGGGGGGGTGTAACAGAAGCTCCATCAATGTCCGTGACACACCTGACAGTGGGCATAAGTGGGCATACAGGGGTTGTTGTTGTTTTATGTATTGTTGTCTTAAAATTGTTTGTGTCTTTGGAGTTTCATTTGTATTAGTAATCTAATTTAGAATTATTGTTAGTGCTGTCTACCCCTATCTGTTTGATAGATTTTATGTTGAGTTGTTGTTGATAAAGTGCTGTGTTGATAAGGTGCTAATCCTGTCTATTTTATACTCATCCGGTTTCTGTACCTCCTGAAGCGATTCTCATCTCCCTTGTCCCCAGGATCCTGCCAGGGATTTTATGAAAAGTCACTTGGTATTTAAGGGGTTAAGTTCAACTAGGAAAAACACATTCAGGGTTATTCAAAGAGAATCGAAAAGTCACCGCACGTTCGGTGACTTTTCGTTCTCTTCAGTTCGGCTTGATTCAGCGATCCCATTTCGGCGACCCTGCGGTGTATTCAGCAAGCACCACAGGGCTGTTGTAGTGCAAGGAAAAGTCGCCGAAAACACTCACCGCAAAACCCAGGCGAATGCACACGAAACCTGCAAAAACATCTAGATTAACCCCGTCGAAGACGCCGGAGAAACCCGAGCAGGAGCCGATCAGAGCACAGAGCAGCCGCCAAAAAAACCCGACACTGCAGACGAATGGAGTGAAAAAAAAACAGTACGCTTGAATGTTTGAAAAGTGAAACGCTGTTTGCAAACAAACTACTGAGCGAAAATTCCTGAAATTTACATATGAGGTCCAATGAATGATAATAAAAAGGGCTGTTACAGAAAAAAGAAAAAACAATTAAAATCCCCTAAAATGCTTAAAATATCCTAAAAAAATCTATAACTAAAGAGACTTTTTACTGCGGAATATTATAATAAATGGTTTATTAGATATTGAATTAAAACGGGAATATTTTTAACATTGAAGCCTATGGGATTCGCCTGAATAAACCTGTCGAATGAAGCAACTGAATGGCAGGGCATTTCGGCAACTTTTCACTGCTGGTTTTTGATCTCTGAATAGACGAAGCATTGCTTCTCTATGGGGATTTCACTGCCCTCGAACAGGCACCGTATGTGCAGGCAATTCGCCAACATTTGGCGAACTGCTTGCTCTCTGAATAGCCGAATGGTCAGGAAAGGTAACCGTACCCTGAATTTCACTGTTCGGTTACCTTTCGCCAGCAATTCGGATCTCTTTGAATAACCTTGATTGTCTTGGGGCAAAGGTTTGCTTAACAGTAATTCCACTGATGGTAGCGTGACGTTTTTGTAACTGTAACTCGTAACTGTGGATTTTGAATCAAATTACCTACATTTAAATAATTCCCAAATCAAAGATAATAGCATGAAGGATGGCTTATAACTAGAAGTTGAGTGCAGGCTGGAAATTTTTTTAAACTGTTTACACCAATTTAAGGTAATGCAAACCAGGACTCTTAGCCAAATATTTTAATAAGTCAACTTATTACGTTGAGAAATTTATAATGGCCAAATTAGCTCAACGGTAAAATAAAAATGATCATAAAAATTATAAAGAGTTTACATTATGGAATATTTAACGCCATAAAATGCTTCAATTACAGTCCTGAGGTCGATAGAAATATTCAGTTTAATAGGTGCTCAGCAATGAGTGTTGGCAGCTGTGTCCTTGGGACTGTCCTCTAGCTTTGCAATACAGTGTGCGCTTGAAAAAGGATCACATTCATCTAAAGTGAGATACCACAATTCAACATACAGGAACTGGAGAAAAACTAACACCATGGGTAATAGCAATGGTGCAGGTACCCCAAGATTTCTATCTCAGGATGGAATGGTCAAACCTAATCAATAGTAACTTAAGACTTGAAAATTCTGAGGTCCCTATTCCACTCGGCATTAAGAGAAATGCCGGAGCCGATATACAGATTGGCCGATATTCTAACATCTAGAGTTGCTATTCTGACGTTGCCGTAAGTTTTGCTTGTGGCATGGTCCTAACGCCTACCTACTGTAAATTAACATATCTTAAACCTTGTATAGTAGGCATTAATTTGTGCCTGGGATTAGAAGAACAAAGTATCTCATCATAGCTCATTTTTCTATTCTGGAGCTGGTATTTGTAAAGAAATACCGCCTGACAGAAACTGGTGTTAAGTAAATTTGCTTTTGACGAACCCCCACCGAATAAAATCCAACACTTATCTCTCTCTGATCCCATGTTGAAAGGGTGGCACGATCCGCTGCTTCTCCCTTCGAGTAATGGAAGACTGGAAATAAATAATTTCTAGTGTCCTTCCGTGGCACCTCTGTGTGAGTCTTCTTGCAGGTGGCAGGGCCATGCTCTGCTCTATGGAGTCATGTGGACTCAGGGACGAATACCAACTGGTATCTCAGTACAACTGCCCTTTATTCTGATGCTAGCCACTAATACAGAGGCTGGATGGAATAGGTAGAATAGGTCATATAATGGAGCTTGTAAGGGAAATCGACTTGTTGATTTTTTTTCCCCCTTATCAGCTCCCTGTTACCGGCACGTGGGGAATAGGGCACCGAGTTGGTATATACGGTTTTAAGAAATAACTCACTTGGATCAAGTGGAGGTTTTGATTTTTACAGCTCCTTTTCCTTTTTGTCTAAAAGGGTTATTCACTAAATACTTTTTATCGCTGTTGCAATATTAAATTTTAGCGAAGCCGATAAAATCAAAGAATAGCAAGTGACATTTCCTTGATTAACCCCTCAAGGACCACTGACGTACATAGTATGGGGAAAATTCCCCTTAAAGACCAAAATTCCCCTTAAGGACCAAGGACGTACTATGTACGTCATGGTCATTTAACACCCCTCCCTCCCTATACTCAACTCTCTGGCCAGGTTCCATTGTCGGCCTGGCTTCCTTGAAACCGGCCCGACAGTTTTATGGGTCCCAGCCATCGCGATGACTTATGGACGTGCGCAATGATGTCATTTTCATGCACTCCCCAGACAGGGCCGGATTAAGATCTCTATGGGCCTGGAGCTGAATATTGTGGTGGCTTATTTTGGAATTTAGTGAAATGAAAACCTATTTTTGGTTATTTATTAGTGCAGATATGGCTATATCTAACCAGGCAGATACTGTGTGATTAATTACTCATTCAGATTTCAATCACTTAAAGCGTATAACATACTTTTTTCCCATTTTTATCATCCAGACCTTTGTGGTTATACACTATATTGCCAAAAGTATTCGCTCACCTGCCTTGACTCGCATATGGATAGGTGAGCGAATACTTTTGGCAATATAGTGTATATTCTATAGGGAATTCTTGTAAAAAAAAAATAATAATTAAATGAGAAGCTGTTACTGCATTTTTCTGAAAAAAATATACAATTTGAATAAAAAAATGAAATATTTGCCTTGTGTTTTGGAGGATGGTGTTTTATGAACAATATGACTATGTATAAACCACTGACCTTGCTCCTAGCGTGGGAAATTAAAAGGTGAGTAATGGCAGTGGTATTGCTCATTTTATACGTGACAAATGGACAATGCCATCCCTTTGCAACTACAACGTTTTTCTGTTTTCATTTAGATTTTACATGGTCATGTTTGGCATCAATGCAAAGGCCAGACTCTGACCTGTCCAATGACACCTCACTTGACCTTGTGAGGTGTAAATATTAGTGACGCAGAGGTCCAAAGTTCCCCCACCCAGTGCCCTTTACTGCAGTGGTTTAGGTTTTTGATGTAATAATTCGTAACAACAGATTCTGCCATCACCTCCATGCTTGTTGGTGACATGAAAAATATGATGGTGAGTTAGTGCAGCATCATTGTTCAATTTATAATTGAAAAGTAAAAAATGTTGCTGTGTTAGAAAGAAAAAATATATATATTTTTTTATTGTTACATAAAACCTGGTCTTTCAAGTCTGGCCTTTCCAGTGATACCTCACATGACTCTGTAGCTCCTATGGAGTTGGAGATACAGTGGTCCAACTGCCCATCAATGCAGACATAGTTATCATTTCTTTGGGCCTATTCTGGGGCATGGGCCTGGAGCTGCTGCTCCATCAGCCCCTATGTTAATCTGGCCCTGCCCCTGGAGCCGGCAGGAGGAACCTGGAAGGGGGAGGTCCTTTGGGCCACTCTCCCTCAGCAATGGCTGCACTTAGAAAAATAAGAGAGGCACTGCTGGATAGGACAGAGTCTGCCCTTTCCAGCGTTGCCTCTCTTTAACCCCTTAGGTATTGGATCGAGATTCGCTTCCGGAGGTAGCTGATACACTATATTGCCAAAAGTATTCGCTCACCTATCCATATGCGAGTCAAGGCAGGTGAGCGAATACTTTTGGCAATATAGTGTATCTTGACTTAAAGTAGAGGATACAAGTTCCGGCTGAAAATAGGAAAGATAATAAAACTTAGTGTATAATCAAGATAGTAAAAATGATTATTGGGGAAAACATCGTTTTATATAAAAACAACCTACATAAGCAGAAAACATCGTACCCCAAGAGGGGTTAGAGATAAGCTATGCCAAGGTAATGCACACCACTTTGAAAATTGGTGGTAAATTCTGTGACTAGCTCATTCCCATACTGACAAAAACTGCTACATAGATAGCAAAGAACACTGTACTTAGAATGTTCGTGATATGGTAAAGGCAGTGAAGCAAGATAGTCTAGTATGGTTATGAGACAATGATCCTGCAGGTCATGTGACCGGCAGTGTTAGCCTCAATGGAGTCTTATGGACTCCATGGAGGGGATGCTCATGGCGGCGCTTAGCGCTGCCACGAGCATCCCCCAGCTTAGCGCCATGTTACAGTGCAGGCTGCTGTATTAGTGGCTGCACCGTCATATCACGCTAAAACGAGGATGCTAAGGAGAAACCTGAAGGCAAAGTTTTTCTCCTTTGCTGTCCTGTTTTAGCGTTAAGAATGTAATATGGGCCTAAGTTATTTAGGTTTGTTGTCCATTCTACAAAACAAATTGTTGGGTGAATAGGTGCCCTGTTCTTATTAGATATAAATTTCACTAGAACCTATGATACGGTCACTGTGAAAAATGCGCCATCTACTGTTTATACCTTTTAGATGATATTTTATTATAGGCTTTTTTTTAGCTCATAGTTTGCACCTGACTCATGATATGGTGCTTAATTAAAAAAGGGATTTGTCAAAAAATGCTGATTGTACCTAATACTGCAATAGAATGATACGCTCCAGTGAGTGTTCTACCAGTTCAATGGCTGGGAAGAAGATGGGACTCAAATTGGTTTCTGCTTCCTGGTGCAAGAAGCTAAGGTCAGCTCTTGTTGATCTGAGCTTCTGGGAGGAGTTAAGCTCACATACGGAGGGCTGAAACAGCTCTCGGAAAGCAGTGAGGACTTTTAGAGCACTGTTACCACACAATTTACATAGAGGGGTCACAGCGGCTAACATGTCTCTTTAAATCTCAGGCTGCGGATTCTAGTGAGTTCTCTGGCAGCGCCTGTCCTTTTTGCTTATAATGGATGCTATAGTGGTGCTTCGGTTTTCACTCACCTGTGAATGTGATGTAGTGGCGTAGCGTGGGGGGGGGCTGGGGGGGCCGTGGCCCCGGGCGCAGTTTTGTTAGGGGCGCATTTGCGCCCCTAAAACTGGCCCGGGGGTTGAGGGGACGCAGATGCCGGGCAGCGCGGGAGCGCCTGCCCGGTCTTTAACAGTCCGTCCTGTTAGGTGATGCGGCTGCGCGGCGTGCGCAGCCGGTCACGTGGTCCGGCTAATCAGGTGGTACGGAGTCTCTGTACCACCTGATTGGCCGGACCACGTGACCGGCTGCGCGGCATCACCTAACAGGACGGACTGTTAAAGACTGGGCAGGCGCTCCCGCGCTGCCCGGCATCTGGGTCCCGGTCCCCTCAACCCCCGCCGGAGCTGGGGCCTGGGGCAATATCCAGGTAAGGGCTGGGGGCAAATCCATGAGCTGGGGGCAAATCCATGAGATGGGGGCAAATCCATGAGTGAGCTGGGGGGCAAATCCATGAGTGAGCTGGGGGCAAATCCATGAGCTGGGGCAAATCTATGAGCTGGGGCAAATCTATGAGCTGGGGCAAATCCATGAGCTGGGGCAAATCCATGAGCTGGGGCAAATCCATGAGCTGGGGGCAAATCCATGTGAGAGCTGGGGCAAATCCATGAGTGAGCTGGGGGGCAAATCCATGAGTGAGCTGGGGGGCAAATCCATGAGCTTGGGGCAAATCCATGAGCTGGGGGCAAATCCATGAGTGAGCTGGGGGGCAAATCCATGAGATGGGGGCAAATCCATGAGTGAGCTGGGGGGCAAATCCATGAGATGGGGCAAATCCATGAGTGAGCTGGGGGGCAAATCCATGAGATGGGGGCAAATCCATGAGTGAGCTGGGGGGCAAATCCATGTGAGAGCTGAGGCAAATCCATGTGAGAGCTGAGGCAAATCCATGTGAGAGCTGAGGCAAATCTATGAGCTGGGGGCAAATCCCCGTGAGCTGGGGAAATCCATGAGTGAGCTGGGGGGCAAATCCATGAGCTGGGGGCAAATCCATGAGCTGGGGCAAATCTATGAGCTGGGGGCAAATCTATGAGCTGGGGCAAATCCATGAGCTGGGGCAAATCCATGAGCTGGGGCAAATCCATGAGATGGGGGCAAATCCATGTGAGAGCTGGGGCAAATCCATGAGTGAGCTGGGGGGCAAATCCATGAGTGAGCTGGGGGGCAAATCCATGAGCTTGGGGCAAATCCATGAGCTGGGGGGCAAATCCATGAGATGGGGGCAAATCCATGAGTGAGCTGGGGGCAAATCCATGAGATGGGGGCAAATCCATGAGTGAGCTGGGGGGCAAATCCATGAGATGGGGGCAAATCCATGAGTGAGCTGGGGGCAAATCCATGTGAGAGCTGAGGCAAATCCATGTGAGAGCTGAGGCAAATCTATGAGCTGGGGGCAAATCCCCGTGAGCTGGGGCAAATCCATGAGTGAGCTGGGGGGCAAATCCATGAGCTTGGGCAAATCCATGAGCTGGGGGCAAATCCATGAGCTGGGGGCAAATCCATGAGCTGGGGGCAAATCCATGAGCTGGGGGCAAATCCATGTGAGAGCTGGGGCAAATCCATGAGCTGGGGGCAAATCCATGTGTGAGCTGGGGGGCAAATCCATGTGTGAGCTGGGGGCAAATCCATGTGTGAGCTGGGGCAATATCGATAACGTCCACAGGTTGGGGGGGGGCGCACAATTCTTTGCTGGCCCCGGGCGCTGACAACCCACGCTACGCCACTGATGTGATGTAAAGCCAAATGTGGCCATTTTAGTTTTGTAAATAAAAATACTGCTTTACTACAAAAGCATTCCTGTTAAGGCTAGTGTCAGACGAGCGTCTTTGGGTAGCGGAAAGAACGACCGTAAGAGTGGACATTCCTTCCACTCGACGCCCATCTGGCCACCTCGCTGAGCTCACCTAGTGCGCTCAGCGCTGCAAAGCGCGGTCCTCCTATGGAGAATCACGCTTTGCAGCTCCGTCAACTCGCGTCCTAGTGCTTTGACGTAGAGGCATAACTAGAAACCTCAGGGCCCAGGTGCAGGAACCATGACGGGCCCCCCAGGCAAAAACATATTTTGCCCCCCTCCCATCAACATGCATTGGTCCCCTCCAGGTCCACAATGTTGACTCCAGACAATCAGTGTCACATTTTTTTCCAGGTCCACCATGACCTCTTCAGTCCATCCCATTTTTTTTATGTAATGTGCACTATTTGTATCTCACAGAGCTCCACAGCAATAAAACTCACAGTAATGTGCGCGTGTGTATGAGCATATAACAGGGCTCTACAGCAATAAATCTCACGGTAATGTGCGCCGTGTATGAATGTATCTCAGAGCTCCACAGCAATAAAACTCAGTATTGTGCAGTGTATGAACATTTCAGAGTTTCACAGCAATAAAACTCACAGTAATGTGCAGTGTGTATGAGCGTATCACAGAGCTCCACAACAATAAAACTCACAGTAATATGCAGTGTGTATCAGTGTAAATCAGAGTTCCACAGCAACAAAACTAACAGCAATATGTGGGGTGTATGAGCGATAACACAGAGCTCCAAAGTAAAACTCACAAGTAAGTATAAAATAAATTAAAAAAATAATTGTATATATAAAATATAGGCAGGCGAGTGTGGGCCCCCTGGACTCAAGGGCACACTCTCACCGCTGGTAGTTACGCCCCTGCTTTGACGTAGAGGCTTGGATAACGGCGCTTGTTGCGCGCTCATCTTGCGCACGCACACAAACGTGCACAAGCATGTGACCGGCCCCATTGCAGCTTCAAAACGCTGCGACGGACGCCGGTAAGCACGTCAGTACGGGCTTACATAACTCGCTCGTCTGACGCCAGCCTAATAGCCCAGAAAACAACAGTGTTTGCCCGAAAACAGATGTTCCCAAGTGGGTATCACAATATATATCTATATCTGCTGGAAGATCGGACCTGCTGCCACTTTTATTTCAACACATTATTTAATGATGAATTATCTAATGCATTATGATATGTCAGGTTTTTATTCTCGAAAGATTTGCGATGTTGTTTTGTAAGCAAAAACCTTAAGCTTAGTCATTCATGCAGGAGGGAAACTCACAGCTTTTTCCCATACTCCTAAAACACAAATTGTCGAACGTGGGCTTCTGTCGATAAATTAACAACTAGTCGTTTATCTCTTAAGATACCTGACATAAAAGTGTCTCAGGAATAAAAATGAAACATAGAAGGGTTAAAATAGATAGTGCTAGGACATTTAATAATTGCTCTCTTGTGGATCTATAAAAATCTTCTCTCCAGAAGGTGCTACAAACAGTCAGGCTAATTGCCCTGTAATGGATTCTCTCTTGATGCTTTCCACTGGGATAATAGTGCACCAGAGGCCTGGATACCCCTGAGGAACACCAACCACCTTCACAATAATTTGACCGCTGATTTCTATCCTCATTCAATAACACAAGGAAACCAGGGGAAGGTGACAATTTGAAGTAGTTTTCCCCCTCTTACCAAATAAACAGCTAAAACCAGTATACAATGCCGCGTTCTGAGCTTTAAAAGAAATGTGCCACAAAGGAAAACCTTCTTCACAATACACCTTATCATATAAGGAAAGATCTCCAGAGAGCCAAGCTTTGTAGTAGGCTGTCGAAGTTCTTTTTTTATTTTTTTGAGGAATTATTTATTATTCTCTTGAACATAGAGAAACCATAAAAAGCTTGCTGGGAATATGAACAGAAGGTTGTTCTAATCATTAGATGCTTTCTCCTTGGGAAACAAAATCCTAAATGTGTTAAAGGGACACTCTCAGATGACATTGTCTTCTGCTGTTAATTTCATTGTGCAGATAACGCAATAATAACTTGCAAGGAAAAAAACTAATGTAATTAAAATAAAAAGATATTCACCTTTTCTAGGTTGTTGGATTTGATGCTTTGTCCCCAGATTTATCAGTTTTCTCCAGATGATTTGATCCAAACATTAAAGTTGGTGGCGCCAAATACCTCTAGCCTGAAGCTTGTGTCATACACAGGAGAAATAGCCATAAGAAGATTCTCCATACCAAGAGAATTACTGCTAAGACCACTCCATTACACATAATCGTCTATATTGTTGGTTTGTTCTTTTCATTTCACTATTAGTTTTAGTTTTTGACCCATTCTTTGGATAAATATATTTGTTTATCAATTGAATCTATTCACCGATGTGTGTATATATAATATAAATAATCTATTCTGGCCTTATAGAGGGTATCCTGAAACCCTTAGTAACCAACACTGCCAGTTATATACAGGACACCACAGACTTTCTCAACAAACTCAGAGATATCCAGACACTACCGGCCGACACTATATTAGTTACTATGGATGTAGAATCCCTATACAGTAACATCCCACACAAAGATGGAATCAATGCCTGTCTCCAATCTCTCTCCTCCCACAATACTCCACATAAATATAGCGGTGACATTATTACCAAGCTGATTGAATTTCTCACACACAACTGCTTCAGCTTCAACAACAACTGCTACATACTGTGACGTTTGGGGGCCCACAGAGCACGTGCACAATGTCTTTCACAAACAAAACAGTTTTATTCACCCTTTCAGGGCAGTCAAAAAGGCAACATAATAAGTACACGCTTTGGTTCAGCGAAATTAAAGCAAAGTCCTGATCTTCAGCACAAATAAACAGAGAAATAATAGTGTCTCACCAACGCTTTAAACAGTCCCAAACCTAGGGAATCCTTTCCCCAGTATGTAGAAGCCTCTCCAGCAAGGCACAGCACGTCTCCTGCTTTTGGAACACAAACACACAGCCTCCACTGATTACTTTCCTTTTCCTGAAATCCCACCATCCTCTCTGGGAGTTGCTGGCTTTAAAACTCTTCCTGGACAGGAAGATTAACCCTGTGGTTGCCCTTAAAGGGTCCACAACCCAAATAGGGGTGAAACATATTGTCCATCCAGGACCCAGCCCTGCCGACCTCTACATATCCCCCCCCTCTGTCTCAACGCGGAGGTGTTTGAGGCAACAGACAGCCCACAATGCATCCGGGACAGGGCATCAGCATTTTGGTGCTGTTTCCCAGGCCTGTGTTCCACCACAAAGTTAAACTCCTGGAGAGACAGGAACCACCTGGTAACCCTGGCATTAGCGTGGCGGTGCTGCCTCATCCAGGTCAATGGGGCATGGTCAGACACTAAACGGAACTTCCTGCCCAACAGGAAGTATCTCAAAGAATCCAAGGCCCACTTTATGGCCAAGCCCTCTCTTTCCACCACAGCATAGTTTTTCTCCGCTGCCGTCAGTTTCCTACTGAGAAAAACCACGGGGTGCTCTTCCCCATTGACTTCTTGGGATAGCACAGCCCCCAAACCCTCACTTGAGGCATCCGTCTGTACAATGAACTCCCTCATGAAATCAGGGACTACCAGCACTGGGTGCTGACACAACGCATTTTTAAGCTTCTCGAAGGCATCTTCAGCATTGGCATTCCATTGAATCATCACTGACTTCCTACCTTTCGTCAGGTCAGTCAGTGGTGCAGCAATAGAGGCAAAATTGGGGACAAACCGCCGGTAATACCCCACTATACCCAGAAAAGCACGAACCTGCTTTTTCGTGAGGGGGCGTGGCCAGTTCTGGATAGCCTCTACTTTGTTAAATTGTGGCTTTACCAGACCCCTGCCTACGACATATCCCAGGTACTTAGCTTCCTCCATCCCTACCGCACTTTTCTCAGGGTTAACAGTAAAGCCCGCTTTCCTCAAACCGTCCAAAACCGTCTGAACCCGGGGAAGATGGGACTCCCAATCTGGACTGAAGATGACAATGTCATCCAGGTAGACCGAGGTATATCTCAGGTAGGGGCGGAGCACCCTATCCATCGCTCGTTGGAAGGTGGCCGGGGCTGAGTGTAACCCAAAAGGCATCCGCTTATAATGAAAATGACCCTCTGGAGTGGAAAAAGCAGTCTTTTCCCTGGCTTCCTTAGTCAGGGGTATCTGCCAGTATCCCTTAGTAAGGTCCAGGGTGGTGATATAACGGGCCGGACCCAATTTCTCTATTAATTCATCCACCCTTGGCATGGGATACGCGTCAAATTTTGACACCTCGTTAAGTTTCCTGAAGTCATTGCAGAATCGCAGAGTGCCGTTGGGCTTCGGTACCAACACGATGGGGCTCGACCATTCACTCTGTGACTCCTCAATGACATCAAGCTGAAGCATTTTTTTAACCTCTTCAGAAACAGCCTTTCTATGGGCTTCTGGGATGCGGTACGGCTTTACCCGAACCTTTACATGGGGTTCCGTCACAATATCATGTTAATCCCGGACGCGTGTCCCGGTAGTCCTGAAAACATGCCTTTGTTTCTTTGCAGAAACTCCTTAACTTCTGGGTTTGGGGTTTGGACAGGGTGGCAGCAATGTGTACTGCGTCAACACCATCAGACTCTATACCCACCCCAACCATGGCGGACACCTCTCGGTCTCTCCAGGGTTTTAACAAATTTATGTGGTAGATCTGGTATGGTTTTCTTTTCCCAGGCTGATGCACTCGGTAGTTTACTTCCCCTACTTTTTCAACCACCTCATATGGTCCCTGCCACTTGGCTAGGAACCGACTTTCCACCGTGGGTATAAGTACTGCTACCCGGTCCCCACCTGAAATTGCCGCAGCTTGGCTGACCGGTTGTACACCTTTTCTGGCCTCCTGAGCTTTCTGCAAATGTTCCTGTACCAAAGGCATCACTTTAGAAATTCTCTCTCTCATCTGAGAGATATGTTCAATGAGCGATTTGTGTGGAGAGGACTCACTTTCCCATGTCTCCTTCACCAAATCTAGCAATCCCCGGGGTCTGCGACCATACACCAGCTCAAAAGGTGAAAACCCCGTGGAGGCCTGAGGAACCTCTCGAATAGCAAACAGCAGTGCGGGAAGCAAATGATCCCAGTCTCTTCCATCTCTCTGCACAACCCTTTTAAGCATCATTTTCAGAGTTTTGTTGAATCTTTCTACCAGACCATCTGTCTGAGGGTGATAAACAGATGTTCGCAACTGCTTGATTTGGAACAACTTGCACACATCTGCCATCACCCGGACATAAATGGGGTCCCCTGGTCTGTCAAAATTTCCCTTGGCAGGCCAGTTCTCGAAAACAAAAAAACAACTCCCGCGCAATGGCCTTTGATGTAGGGTTTCTTAAAGGAACCGCCTCTGGATACCTTGTGGCATAATCAAGAACCACCAGGATATATCGGTGTCCCCGAGCAGACTTCTCTAAGGGACCCACTATATCCATAGCGATGCGCTCAAAGGGCACCTCAATTATTGGCAGAGGCACCAAGGGGTTCCTATAATGGGGTGCTGGGGCAGTTAACTGGCAAACAGGGCAGGAGGAACAGTACCTCTTAACTGCGGCACCGATCCCTGGCCAGTAAAACCGGTCTGTTATCCGGGCCTCAGTTTTCTCAGCTCCCAGGTGACCACCTAGAGCATCATTGTGAGCCAGATCCAGCACCATTCTCTGGTAGGGGGTACTAGTAATTGTTCCACAATTTCTCCCCGAATTTCTGATACCCGGTAGAACAGATCATTATTGACCGCAAAGTGAGGAAATCTTTTCTCTGCATCTGGTGCTTGAGGTACCCCACTGACAACAGTTACCTGTTCGCGAGCATTTATCAACATCGGGTCACCCATTTGAGCCCTGCCAAATGCACCTCTGGACACATCTAAGTCAGGGTGTACTGGATAAGAAGAACCCTCCCCCTCATCCACCCCAAGTGTAATATCTACAGGGGATAATTCCTCTTCATCCTCTCCTACCATAACCGGCACGGGAGAGGATTCCCCCTCCTTGGGTGTCAACTCAGGTTGAGGAGCTAGGACACTCACATCAGTTACAACATTCTTATTTTGAACACATTTGAGCAACTCCTCATCAACAGTGTCCACAGTCATGTTTGGTGGGGGTGACCCTGAATTGTTCCCCAGTTCGATGGGCAGTTCAGTTTGTGCCAAGCACCACAGTTCAGCAAACAAGGGGCAGTCCCGTCCCACAATCACATCATGTATCAGAGTACTCACCACCCCGACCTCTTGGGTGACCGAAGTGTTCCTGGCGGAAATGGTGACAGGGATCAGCGGATACTCCCGAGTATCCCCATGGATACAGACAACCCGGAGGGTTCTTTGTACTGGACCGAGCCTTCCGACTACCCGGGCATGCACCAGGGTGACCATACTCCCAGAGTCCAGGAGAGCTTTGGCTGGGCGGTGATTCACCCACACAGTACATTCAAACTGACCCCCCTCTAGGTCAAGGTGGGTAGTGCACGTTGTGAGGGTGTAGAAAGACACTCTCCGAGCGGATCCACACTCCATGGGCTCCTCCTGTAGCGGACACTGTGCCCGGGTATGGCCCCAGGCGCGACACCTCCAACACTGTATATCGCCAGCAGTTCGGGTAGCGACAGGCCTCTGCAGAACCGAGGAAGATGATTTTGGGGTGCTGGTTCCCAGGTCCAGTGACGCTTCCCTCCGAGGAACTGAAGCAGGCCTCACAGGCGGTGGCAAGACTGGTCCTCGACGACTGGTTGGTCTGAGCAGGTCCTCCACCACGGTGTATCTCTCCACCATCTCGACTACCAGTGCTGCAGTCTTGGGGTCCCCATGGCTGACCCAGCGCTGTAGATCCTTTGGTAGAGACCTCAGGTAGTGGTCCATCACAACCCTTTCGACCATTTGCTCTCTAGTCAGGGTCTCTGGCTGCAACCACTTTTTAACCAGCTGTCCTAAGTCATGCATCTGGGACCGGGGTGGCTGGTCAGGGCAGTACTTCCAGCAGTGAACACGTTGAGCCCGGACAGCAACAGTTACCCCAAGGCGGGCCAGAACCTCAGCTTTCAGCCGGTCATAATTCTTTGCATCTTCTAGGGCAGGTCAAAATATGCCTTTTGAGGGTCTCCTGTCAGAAACGGGGCAATGAGACCGGCCCATTGGTCTTGGGGCCACCCCTCTCTCTCAGCAGTCCTTTCAAACGTGGTAAGAAATGCTTCCACATCATCACTGGCAGACAGTTTTTGGAGGAAATGACTGGCCCTTATGGAGACATGGTTACCAGTAGTGACCACTGCTTGATCACGTCCAGGTGCAAGTTGCTGCATGGCCTCCCGCAGGGCATTGATCTGCGTCTGTGTGGCTACCTGCTGTGCTGCAAGTTGTGCAGCCAGCAAATGGGTGCTTTCTTGTTGGGCAGCAACAGCCTGTGCCAGGGCTTGTTGCTGCTGAGCCATCGCCTCTTCATGGCGAGTCTGGGCTGCACATTAACAAAGACCATCTGCTTAACGAGCTCCTCCATGGGTGGACTTCAGTGCAGCCTTAGCCCAGGACATGCAATCAGAACACTGTCCTTTAAAAATGTCAGTTTTTTTTTTTTTTTTCACAAAAATTCCTCTTGCTTGGCGTGTGAGGGGTAGCAAATTGCCCGCATTCGAAACACCAGTTGTGACGTTTGGGGCCCACAGAGCACGTGCACAATGTCTTTCACAACAAAACAGTTTTATTCACCCTTTCAGGGCAGTCAAAAAGGCAACATAATAAGTACACGCTTTGGTTCAGCGAAATTAAAGCAAAGTCCTGATCTTCAGCACAAATAAACAGAGAGAAATAATAGTGGCTCACCAACGCTTTAAACAGTCCCAAACCTAGGGAATCCTTTCCCCAGTATGTAGAAGCCTCTCCAGCAAGGCACAGCACGTCTCCTGCTTTTGGAACACAAACACACAGCCTCCACTGATTACTTTCCTTTTCCTGAAATCCCACCATCCTCTCTGGGAGTTGCTGGCTTTAAAACTCTTCCTGGACAGGAAGATTAACCCTGTGGTTGCCCTTAAAGGGTCCACAACCCAAATAGGGGTGAAACATATTGTCCATCCAGGACCCAGCCCTGCCGACCTCTACAATACAAATGACTGGGACCGCTATGGGTAGTAAAATGTCACCACAATACGCCAATCTTTTCATGGCAGATCTAGAACAGAGTTTCCTGAATACTCACCCTCACAAACCACACAAATATCTACGATACATTGATGATATTTTCATCATATGGACAGAAGGAGAGGAACGCCTTCTAGACTTTCACAAGGCATTTAATACGTTCCACCCATTGATCAAACTCAAGATGGATTTTTCCAAGCACAATGTGAGCTTCCTGGACTGTACCATATCAGCTGCCAATGGCAGGCTGCACTCATCTGTGTACAGGAAACCCACAGACAGGCCCAGCTACCTCCACAACACCAGCTTTCATCCCAACCACACCAAACAATGCATCATCTATAGCCAGGCCATCAGGTGCCACCGAATCTACTCAGACACTGGGGACAGGGATAAACACCTGAGCAAACTGTCTGCATCATTCCAGCGGAAGGGCTACAAGGAAAGGACAATCTCTGAAAAAATCTAATCTGCCCTGAAAACACC
Organism: Leptobrachium leishanense; assembly: GCA_009667805.1. Classification (NCBI taxonomy): domain Eukaryota; kingdom Metazoa; phylum Chordata; class Amphibia; order Anura; family Megophryidae; genus Leptobrachium; species Leptobrachium leishanense. Next base: position 340,180,336 of record CM019064.1, on the reverse strand, counting down.
GCGCGAACAGCTGTTGCGCTACAAAGAAAAGAAAAACCCCACACGGATCCCTCTAGTTGTTTCCTACAACCCAACTCTAGAGGGAATTCGCAAAATCATCAAAGATCTGCAGCCACTGGTCACAGAAGACCCTGCGCTCAAAGAAATATTCCCACAGCCCCCCTTATTGGCATTCAAGCAACCCCCAAACCTGAGGCAAAAACTGGTCCGCAGCAAACTCGCTCAGGAACAGGATGACATACAGAATGGGACCAAACTCTGTAACAAATCCCGCTGCAAACTGTGCCAACATATATGTGACAGCAGCACTGCGCGGCACAACAACGCCACTTACAACATCATGGGATCATTCCTGTGCACGTCAGCAAATGTGGTGTATATGATCCAGTGCACGGCGTGTGATAAGGGCTGCTATATTGGTGAAACCAGCCTTAAACTAAATCTCAGGATGAACCAGCACAGACACTCCATCAGGAACCACCTATTATATTGTACCCCAGTGGGACATCACTTCAATCTAGCAGGCCACTCCATCCAAAACCTCAGAATCAAAATCCTCAAAGGACATTTTAAAGATCACCGGGAACGCAAAACATATGAAATGAAAATGATCACATATTTCAACAATATAAAACAAGGACTTAATATAGATTCGGGTTTTCTAACCCACTATAATAACGTCACATAATATTCATAATTCCTATTTTTCTGTGTCTTCCCCATACTCACTGTGTTGTGTTTTTTTTTTTCTTATTTCTTTCATTCTGTCCTTTCACATTCCCTTTGAAGTGGACATGATTGCATCTTGCCTGAGACAATTAAGGTTTCCTTTTTTTTTTTATTCCCCCTCTGACCATGCCATTTGGCAATGTACAACATCTAACACCCCCAACTGTGAGCCCTATGACTGTCCCAATGTTTAATTCTATTATTCTGATCAGTTAGCTTCTATACCTGACGAAGGGAGGAATCCTCTCGAAAGCTTGTACTTTAAATGTAACGTTAGTCCAATAAAAAAAGTATCACTACAGACTGCTATACTAGTAATATAAATAAATATATATATAATCACTAATTGCACACATGATTCAAAAGACGGACTGGAATAAACTTATTCTATGTATGTTTGTTTTTTTTTAAATGAGTTCTATGACTTCTGTTTTGCTTATGAATAATCATTGGCTAGATATATAAAAATAAATGACATATTGTTAAAGCAATTGATTTTTTTTCCCTCCATGCTACACATTTATATTTGAGAAGTTTTCATAACTGATTTCCTCCTATTAACCCCTTCACTACCAAGTGATTTTCCAAAACCAGTGGTCAGAAACCAGTGGTTTTCAGTAAAATTGTTTTAAATTAATTATACAGTAATAAATATTTGGGCATATTCCCATTGACTCTCTTACTGTAAATTGGCCAGTAGATGGCGCCATCTACTGCCAAAACGACATACATCTGTAACAGCTTCAGCTCCTTTTTTTCCCCTGCATCAGCTGCTGAATACCAATGTCAGCCGATTTTACTCAGTTTTAGCTCCTTGGGCATTATGCCCACAGGCCAAACCTTTGGGGGCACCTTCTGCAGCCTGTAACATTTCAATGTTCCTGAACCCAGGACATACTTGAATACGAGAAAAATCTCAATGTATCCTTCCTGCTAAAATCCTTTATAAATAAATAAATAAATAAGAGCAAATAAAATTAGTTTGCAGCAAACTAATTTTCTTTTCTTTTGGGCTGCTGAGCTGCAGATTGAGATATCTCGATCTCATTAGTGAAGGGGTTAATTTTTTTAATGTCAGATTTCAATGGGTTTTCTCAATTACTTTAGACCTGAAATTTACAACCTTTATATCTCTCAGATCTCTCAGCAGACAGAAGAGGCTCTAAAATTGGCAAGACAATTCAAAAGTTAGATCTACTAAGAAGCAAGTGTTAACAGTGAATTTTTCAATAACAAACCTCCCCACGTGCTGTGTTTCGACAGTGCCGGAGGTGCCAGACCGTTCTAAGTAGTAACTAATTAACTAATGAGTGACTCCCCCAAAATTCCAAAGCACACCTGGGACCCATTCACAGCACATCATGTGCCACAGCATTGAAAAATCTTATTTATAGATGGTAAATAAGCAAAAACTTTAAATTCTCATGTTTTTTATCATTACTCAAATAGCAAAAAACAAAAGAACTGTAGATCCAGTTCTAAAATATCTAATACAGGAGCGTTTCACTGAGTGAGGACACCATGCTGCCTATGATCAAGCCAAATTACTGTGCATTCTCTTCTTGCTTCTGAGTCCATAACAAACCCTGCTTCCTGATAAAATACCTTCCTTTTTCAGATGGTACATTCACAAACAGTTCAATCTCTACTGAGACACATCCACATAAGCACCTGATGCTTAGACCCCTGAAAAATTGGCAAGAAAAGATAAAGGAAATCTTTGACATACATTTCCAAATGCCCAATGTTCCTGAACAAAACTAACAAAGCAATCTGAGCTCCAAACTCTATGGACCCTATTACATACTTAACGCTACCGTTATCGTTCAGCCGTGTGAGCTTTAACGTTAGGTTAAGTGGCCCTAGTGCGGGCCGACCTTATTACATTCCAAACACTAATGGGTTAAAAAAACTTTAGCGATTCAGAGATTGCACTTTTCAGCACGAGCTTACTGTACCATGCGCTCCCTATGCTTGACATGGGGAGTGCAAAGTGTTAATTAGCGTTCGGATTACAAAGTCCTAACGCTAATTATGTCCCGCAGCGGTTAACTCAAACGTTAACCACAGCTAGAACCTGGTGCTAACTGATTCCGCTTCTGTGAAAAAAAATCAGATACTGACCTCTCATCCTCCGGTGTGAATGGCGACTCGATACGTTGCTTCTGGCCGCCGGGAGCAGAGTGAGACTGGGGGAAAAGTCCCTAGTCTCCCTCCGTGAATCACTCTGCCGACCTGCAGGATCTCGCCTCTCGCGAGATCCTGCAGGTCATGTGACCGGCAGTTGAAGCCTCAATGGAGTCCTATGGACTCCATGGAGGGGATGCTTGTGACAGCGCTTAGCACTGTCTCAAGCATCCAGAGGCTTAGCACTGCATTTACGGGGAAGGCTGCTAAATCAGCGCCTGCCCCGTAATATGGAGCTAACATGGGGATGCTAAGGAGAAACCTGCAGACGGAGGTTTTCCCCCTTAGAGTCCCCGTTTTAGTGGGCAGATTGTAATACTGCCCTATGAGACTAACTATAAAAGTCTCAAAAGCTGTTACGAAACCACATATTTGCCAGGGCTCACAAACTGCATGGGAAACTATAATTGGCAGACAGAATGTTGGGATTGTCCCAGACTGCTTTGTTCTTGACAATATTTTCACGATACACTGACCAATCTCATTGATAACCCTCTATCCTTAGTCAACGCCCAACTCTTCTTACACCATATCCTTTGTCCATATTAAGCTACAAAAAAATTGAATCAATCATTAAAATGTAGCAAAAAGCTTAAACTCAGATTTCTGGAGTTGTTTGACAGAAACTCACTCTTCGTCAATGGGTTACTAAGACTGAGGAGATCAGATTCATGGATCAAATGGCTGCCTCCACCCACAAGTGAATTTTGTGTTGTTCTATGGTCTCTAAGGCTAGGGTCAGACGAACGCATTTTTCACGTGCTTTTAGCCGCACAAAATAACGGCCGTGCTAGCAGCAAATGACGTCCAATGCCGGGGAACATACGACGAACGGCCGCACGAAAGTTTGTCCGTGCAACGCAAGTGGCCAACGAACGCATTTTTTCGAGAACGTCAAACCGCTACTACTGACGTACAGAGTGCGCTGCGTCCGCATAGCGGCGTGTTTGCGTGATTGGGAGACGTCAGACGCTGCACACGTCCGGCCAACATAACGTCCAGACGCTAAAGGGTTTTATTGATGATCCGTACAAAATCACAGACAAAAATGCGCATCGTATGACCGCTATCGCGTATTCCGTGAAAAAATACGTCCATTCGTTCGAACGCACTTTTTCACGGACAACGTGAAAAATGCGTTCGTCTGACCCTAGCCTTAATGTGAAAGTCTTGGAATAGATCTATATATCCTCAAAGCACTTTTCACCTTCTCACTTCCACCTATCATTCTTTTCCTCCTCTACTCTCGGTTTTTTTGCTAACCTCTCTGTGCTATAAAAGTCTCTTATACCTTCATAAGTACCATGTAATCAACCTGGACTAGTTTGGAGTATGCTGTATGGGATTGCGGTTTTCAACTTGTTTGTCCCATGTGACATTTTGCTTGATCTTTATGTATGCTAACTCCCTTTACCTTGTACTAAAATTATGGTTATTGTTTATTGTATATCCTTAACTACAACGTTAAATAAAGCAATAAATATAAAATAAAAATTCTACTTTACATAATCTGTCAGCAAGACAAGCAGGGTTATCCAAAGAGATTCGAAAAGTCACCACACGTTCGGTGATTTTTCGTTCTCTTCAATTCGGTTCCTTTTGCCGATCCCATTTCGGTGACCCTGCGGTGTATTCAGCAAACACCACAGGGTCCCCGAATTGCAGGGAAAAGCTGCCGCACACCCGACGAAAACGAACCGCAAAACCCAGCGAATACACGCCGAAAACCCGCAAAAACATCTGGATTAACCTGCGAAAACCACGGAAAAAGTCCGAGCAGCAGCCGATCGCACACAGCCGAAACAGCCGAAGCAGCTGAGACGCAGACGAGGGAGGTGAATAAATTAGCAAAACCGTTTGTATGAATCTGTGAAAATGAAACGCTGTTTGCAAAGAAACTACTGAGCGAAAATGTCTGAAATTTACATATGAGGTCCAGGGAATGATAATAAAAAGGGCTGTTACAGAAAAAATAAGTAAACTTAAAAAAATCAAAAAAAATCTGAGTTTTAAAAAAAAAAATGTAAGAAAAATGCTTAAAGTATCCGAAAAAATCGATAAATAAAGAGACTTTTTGCTGCAGAATTTTATAATGAACGGTTTATTAGATATTGAATTAAAACGGGAATATTTTTAACATTGAAGCCTATGGGATTCTCCTGAATTAACTTGCCGAATTAAACCACCGAATGGCAGGGCATTAGGGGAACCTTTCACTGCTGGTTTGTGTTCTCTGAATAGCCGAAGCAGTGCTTTTTCATGGGGATTTCACTGCCCTCGAATAGGCACCGAACAGGCACCGTATGTGCAGGCAATTCGCCAGGATTTGGCGAATTGCCTGCTCTCTGGATAGCCAAATGGCCAGGAAAGGTAACCGAACGCTGATTTTCAGAGTTCGGTTACCTTTGCCAAGCAATTCGATTCTCTTTGGATAACCCTGAAGGTGTTATTTACTCTATCAGGGTTATTCAGAGAGAGGTGAAAACCAGGAGAATCGGCAGGAGAAGAGAACAATCTAGACTAAATAGCCAATTTGGAAAGTGAGATAAATGGGAGAATTTTTCTGGTTTGGCTATTTTGACCTCGATTTTTCACTTCTCCGGTCATTCTCCTATTCTCCTGCTTTTTACCTCTCTCTGAATAACCCTGTATAAGCTATTCAAGGAATGTAACTTGTTGTTGTGATTTGAGTGACTGTGATAATAAAACCCCTCTTTTTAAACATCGCGCAATCTTACCTTCTATATCAGAGGTGTAACTAGAAACTCAAGGCCCTGGTGCAAGAATCCATGAAGGCCCCTCCCCAAATAAATAAAAATACATATTATATATAACACTGGGGAACAGCATTTTCATTGAGTTAGATCTGACATTTGTTTTTGACTAACAGGTGGCATCTGAATACAAAAATGACCCCGGTTTTTCTCTATCACGTCAATTTTTTAAGGTACAGGATACCGTCCCTTTGTCTTAGAAAACATACAAAATGTGCACACAATGAAAAATAATGAAAAAATTACCTGAATGTCAAATTCAAATTTAACCTAAAAGTCCAATTGGGTGCAAGTAGTCAAGTTATGTAGCATTTAAGATACAAATTTACCAAGTTACCATTTTAAGGTCAACAGAGATGATCCAATTTTGTGTGTGATATTGCACCAACTCAATAACTCTTTATAGCTTTTCCTGGAGTGTTCAATCTCGCCTGATGCTCCAACAATAGTCAACCATCATATGTTCATCCCATCTACCCTGATAACGTTCCTGTATGACCTTCAAATCTTGGTGGAATCGTTCACCTTGCTCATCACTGACTGCACCTAGGTTTTCCAGGAAGTCAGCAAGATGGCTATGCAGAAAATGCAGCTTTAATGCTCATGTTGCAGCCAAGCGTTTTGTACTGTAGGTCTTCAAGAGTTTCTGGCCAATTTCGGTGTAATTCTGTGCTTGTGTATTTCCAAGAAAGTCATTGACAAGGTCTTTGAAAGATAACCAAGCATTTTTTTTGAGTTCTGACATTGTCCCGATGAAATGTACGTCTTTGATGAGCTGCCTAATTTGTGGGCCATCAAATGCACCGGCCTTTATTTGTTCAAATGCCAATTCTAGGAAATGCCAAAATGAGATACTTGAAACAGTCTCCATCAGTTGGGAAAGCTTTAACAAATTGCTTCATGAGACCCAGTTTTATGTGCAGAGGTAGGAATATAATGTGTTTTCTGTTAACAAGTGGCTCATGTAGAATGTTTGGATCACCAGGTTTGAGGTCAGATCTTGGACGCCAATTCCTCTCCACCCAATGCTTCTCACGAGCTCTACTGTCCCACTTACATAGAAAACAGGGAATACTTGGTGTGGTGTATCTGTGTTGCTGACCAAGAAGGAAGCATACCATTTTAAGGTCAACAGAGATGATCCAATTGTGTGTGTGATATTGCACCAACTCAATAACTCTTTTTATGTCTCCATATTCTACACAAACACAAACTGAATGGCCAATTGGGACTGCACCAAATAAATTCACATTTTGGAGGAGGACACAATTTAAGCTCCACTTTGAGCTATCGATGAACAGTCGCCATTCGTTTGAGTTATAGATTGGATGTCCCAATACCTCCATTAAACCATGTATGTTATGGCAATATACAAAGTCACTCTCACTTCGAAAGTATTGTAGAAATGCACTTTCTCAGGTTCGAAAGTAGGATACCTTTGCTCCTTTTTCAAACAGGTTTTTGTCATGCAGTCTTGATGCTAGGAGTTCTGAAGCCTTTTTGGATAGTCCCAAATCTTGTGCCAAATCATTCAACTCATGCTGATCAAATCCCTTACGAACGGAGTCATCTTCAATTTCAATATCTTCATCATTGCTGTCACTTGGTTCTTCACCATACTCCAGTACCTTAAAAGTGGGTAGTCTAACAAAAACTGGCACTGGGATTTCAGCTGAATGAGGCACTGGGCGCATAACTGGTGATAGACTAGGATATGCTATTTTACATTTATTTTTCTTGCTATATCCTAAAATGTTCACTGTACAAAAGTAACAGTCACTGTAGTGATCTGTGGGTTCTCGCCAAGCCATAGGCATACCCAGTGCTTTTTTTCTGGAAAAATAGGTGGGGTACTCTCATGTCCATGGAAAAACTGATTATTATGACTATTTTCGTGTCCTAATAAACAATAGTTGTAGCTCACTTAAAGGAAGACACTGTAAAAGGGAACCATATGTTTTAATACTGTGTTCCTTTAAATGGACTACAACTATTGTTGTAACCCTATGGGGGTTAAGTGCCTTGGTTGCAAGAAAAATCTGTACTGCAGTGCAGTTAGCTGTTTTTTTTTGCATTGCTGGCACTGAGTGGATAATCCCCTAGCATTTGTGAGCACCACAGCAATGAAACTAACAGTTTTGCTGAGTGTGTATGAGCTCCACAGCAATGAAACTCACAGTAATGTGCAGTGTGTATGAGCTCCACAGCAATAAAACTCCACTATCTACCAAGTACTGTTTGAATAATATTGGGGACCCCAATGAGAGGGTGTTTGACCTTGAGAACACCCCCACATGGTGGTAACAGCAGGACCAGGTGAACATACCTGTGTTGCCAGAGCTGATATTTTTAAATGCTGTTTTGAAGTGTATCTGGAAGCAGCAGCAGTTTTTTTTCTTAGTGACATCGCAGGCCTCAGAACAGAGTCCCTGCAGAGCAATGCAGCCAGGACTTAAATTTCCACCGTCTCACCTTCCAGGGTGCACAACACACGGGGCCCTATTACATTCTTCGCAAAATCGCATTAACACGAGGGGCAAAACCCTTTGCGCTGAACGTCGTATTACAACGTTCGCTCACAAAATGCACGTTAACGTCTAACGCGGGTGAACCTGCGCGAACCCTTTGCGAGTGCAAGTTACTGCACGCATCCTATACTTAACATTGGGAGCGCAAATGCGCTTGTGTGCTGGTACGCGGATGGTATTACAATCTATGCGCAAAATTTAACGGACAACGTTTGCGCGTATAATTTTAACGTCTTTGAAAAGCTGGTGGTAACGGCAAATCTGAACGTCCTGGCCAAACCAAATACACCAGCACAAAAAAAAAGGAAGGAAAGTATAGTTACACATTCTACGCATACCCAAACAATAAAATTGATAAGTTTTTTTTTTCTTATTATTATTACTGCAGTATATATCCTCAGACACTTATACTATATACATTTTGCACCTGCCAGAATCAAACGGGAGACAATTGTGGTTCTTAATTGGTTCTTAATTGTCTGAATCGCGTTAAAAAACAGTCCGCCCACCGATTTCTGCACGCAACGTTAATGCGCGTGCGTATTTGCGCTTCTTTTTAACGCGCTTTTTTTTGACAGATGAAAAAATATGCACGGATTGTAATACCACCGTTAATTTTCACGTGTTAACGTTTAACGCTTCGCGCAAAAATTCACGCACGCGCGTTTTTGTGCGAAGAATGTAATAGGGCCCACTGTCTGGAACTGCTGGGGAGGCTGGGGGTAGGGCAGCAATGTGCACGTCTACTGGCACGGCCTCCTCTTGACATCATCAGAGGGGCCAGGCACCAGCAAGGAGGAATCGACCAGGAGGAGAGAGAGAGCGCAGGCTTCCGTATCCAGCACCACGGGGGAGTCTGCTGCCTGACCTGGTAGCTACAGTGCAGCTTGTTGGGCACCGGCTGCATCTTAGAGGAGGAGCAGCAGGGACACAGCGCAAGGCAGATAGTTAAAAAATTTGGATCCCTGTCAAGGCAAGGGACCAGGGGTTCAAAATAGTTTTTGCACCCCCTCCTGGTGTCACAAGGGGGGGGGCGGGGGCGGCCCGCACCGGGTGACACCACCCCCTAGGGTGACACCCTAAAATTATTATTATTTTTTTTACACAAAAATATTTTGCCAGGAAGCATATATTGAGATTTCTCTCATTTTCAAGTATGTCCTGGTAGGCAACGCCTAGGCTAGCACTTTCCAGGGGGCGGCAAAAAAACCACCACTAAAGGGGATATTCACAGAGCAACGAAATGACGCAGACATTTCAGTGTTCTGTTGTTCCACGCACTTTGGGGAATCAAATTTCCCCAGCGAATTCACCGCAGGGTCCCTGAAATGCAGGGAATCAGCCACCGAATGCTGCCGCAAACCGTTCACCCGCTGTTTTAAAAAAAAAAACTACTGAACGAAAATGTCTGGAATTTACATATAAGGTCCTATGAATGATAATAAAAAGGTCTGTTACTGAAAAAAGAACAATGGAATATTTTTTTAAAAAAATGCCTAAAAGATACTAAAAAAAGAAAAATCAATAAATAAGGAGACTTTTTACTACAGATTAAAGGAATAAACGGTTTATTAGATATTGGATAAAAACGGGATTCTTTTTAACATTGAAACCTATGGTGTTCGCCTGAATAAATATGCTGAATGAAAACACTGAATAGGACATTTCTCTGCTGTTCGGTGTTCTCTAAACAGATTAACCATTACTTCTCTATAGGGATTTTCACTGCCTTCGAACAGGCACCGTACTTGCTGGCAGTTCGCCAAAATTTGTTTGTGTGCATATCCCAGAGCTCCACAGCAGTAAACCTCACAGTAATGTGCGCCGTGTATGAGCATTCAGTGTTATATGGGAGTACTGAGTTATTAGTAATAGTAGTTAAAAAAAGAAACCGTAAAACTCGGGGGGGGGGTGACTCCATGAGTTACCGCACCGGGTGACACCAACCCTAGTGACACCACTGTGTACCACCTTACAGTGCCCGCTCCTCTGATCACACTGCTTGCCTGACAATCCACAGCTCTGGCAGATGTGTGTAAACATGCTGCACCCCGTCCCCATGCTGTTCAAAGTTTCAGCGGCTGCAGAGAGAGAGGGTGCAGTATGTTTACACACATCTGCCAGAGCTGGGGCACTGAAGAAACAGAGGGGAGATTTTATTTAACCAACCCTCCCTTGTCACTTACTGGGAGAAGAGGGGGTTATCGGTCCCTACATACACTCCTGACAATCGGAAGCGTTCAGGAGCAACATGAGCTCCCGAGCGCTTCCGATTCTCTGCCTGCTACTACAGGAGGAGGGAGGAGCATCATGCTCTCTCCTGTTAGTTCGGGTTGGTGGTGAGGTACCGGTACTAAGTATTGGCGAGTACCACCTGAAAAAAAGCCCTGGGTATACCAAATGGCAAATTATCACGTGTTCCCTTCGTGCACATCTGTAAACTCTCGACTTATCTTGATCACCAAGTTTTACTTTGAAATATGCAACAGAGGCTTGCCTGACATATGCACTGATGTTCACCCTTTGACTGGGAACGGTGAAACTGCCACAGATATAACAAAAGGAATCAGGGCTGTTTCGGCACTTATGACGAGAAATAGCAGAGGCAGACATGATCTGAAGGAAAGGAAATAAGTATGCAAATAAAAAAAATTATTCTGCTTACTCCTTGTATACAGACTTGCGGAATGCGATTCACTAAATAAAGTTGTAGACACCCTCTCACCTTACTGTCTCACGTGTAACTAAAATGTAGAGACAAGTAACCAGTGGCGTCACTAGGGTTGGTGTCACCCGGTGCGGTAACTTAAGGTGTCACCCCCCCGAGTTTTACGGATTTTTTTTTACTACTCTTACTCCTAAATCAGTACTCCCATATAACACTGAATGCTCATACACACAGCGCACATTACTGTGAGGTTTATTGCTGTGGAGCTCTCTCATATGCTCACACAAATTTTTGCCAACTGCTAGCAAGTACGGTGCCTGTTCGAAGGCAGTGAAAGCGCACGTGGATATATATTGCCCCCAGCAGCTCACCCATGGATATATATTGCCCCCAGCAGCTCACCCATGGATATATATTGCCCCAGCTCACATACGGATATTTTGCCCCTCAGCTCACATATGGATATATTGCCCCAGACCAGCTCACACATAGATATATTGCCCCCAGACCAGCTCACACATGGATATTGCCCCAGCTCTCATGGATATGCCCCCAGCACACATGGATACTGCCCCAAGCACACATGGATACTGCCCCCAGCACACATGGATACTGCCCCCAGCACACATGGATACTGCCCCAGCTCTCATGGATACTGCCCCAGGAGCTCTCATGGATATGCCCCAGGAGCTCTCATGGATATGCCCCAGCAGCTCTCATGGATATGCCCCAGTGCTCTCATGGATATGCCCCAGCAGCTCTCATGGATATTGCCCCAGCTCATGGATATGCCCCAGCAGCTCTCATGGATATGCCCCCAGCAGCTCTCATGGATATGCCCCATCTCCTCTCATGGATATGCCCCATCTCCTCTCATGGATATGCCCCATCTCCTCTCATGGATATGCCCCAGCTCCTCTCATGGATATTGCCCCAGCTCCTCTCATGGATATACTGCCCCAGCTCCTCTCATGGATATACTGTCCCAGCTCCTCTCATGAATATACTGCTCCAGCTCCTCTCATGGATATGCCCCCAGCTCCTCTCATGGATATGCCCCAGCTCCTCTCATGGATATACTGCCCCAGCTCCTCTCATGGATATACTGCCCCAGCTCCTCTCATGGCTGTGCCCCCAGCTCCTCTCATTGATATTGCCCCAGCTCATGGATAATGCCCCAGCACATGGATACTGCCCCAGCACATAGATACTGCCCCAGCTCATGGATAATGCCCCAGCTCATGGATATGCCCCAGCGCATGGATATACTGCCCCAGCGCATGGATATACTGCCCCAGCACATGGATATACTGCCCCAGCTCATGGATAATGCCCCAGCTCATGGATATTGCCCCAGCACATGGATATTGCCCCAGCTCATGGATATTGCCCCAGCTCATGGATATTGCCCCAGCTCATGGATATGCCCCAGCTTATGGATACTGCCCCCAGCACATGGATATTGCCCCAGCTCATGGATACTGCCCAAGCTCATGGATACTGCCCCAGCTCATAAGTATTGCCCCCAGCTCATGGATACTGCCCCAGCTCATGGATTCTGCCCCCAGCTCATGGATACTGCCCCAGCTCATGGATACTGCCCCAGCACATGGATATACTGCCCCAGCTCATGGATAATGCCCCCAGGTCATGGATACTTCCCCAGCTCATGAATACTGCCCCCAGCTCATGGATACTGCCCCAGCTCATGGATACTGCCCCAGCTCATGGATACTGCCCCAGCACATGGATATTGCCCCAGCTCACCTCCTGCCGCCGTGTGTTCTGCTCCCTCTGAGCGTCCGGCGGCATGGCGCTTGGGCGCTCACCTGGAGGAGCCACGTGACCAGCCGCGATCTTGCAATAACTCGGCTGGTGACGTGTTTCCCCCAGGCGAGCGCCGAAGCTGCATAGCTTCGGACGCTCGCAGGGAGTGAACACGCGGCGCAGGGTTAGACATCCGCCCTTAGGGTGACGGTGTCACCCTAAGGGCGGGCGTCACCTGGTGCGGGCCGCACCCCCCGCCCACACGTAGCAACGCCCCTGCAAGTAACATCCAGTCGCCGGTCGCCAAGGTTGTCCCCCACCCCTCCACTCTCGAAAGAGGTTCACACTCAGCCAATAGGAGAGTACTCATGCTCCCATACATCCAGGCAGGAGTAATCGCATTCAGATAAGCTGTAGAGAAAAAAATATGACGTGATAGAAGAAAACTAACCACAGTTTTGAAATCAGCATGCCTAATTTAGTCTGGAACAGCTGAAATATTAAACTCAACAGAAAATATGTTTCAAATTGTTCCCCAGTGTAATATATGGAGGATTCCCTAAAAGGACCCCCACAAACCCTGAATGTAAATTGTAGAATATTTGAAAATAAATAAATATAATGCATATATAGAGGAGCCCTTAAAAAGACACCCACAGTCTTACACACCCTGAATATATGGAGGAGCCGCTAAAAAGACACCTACACACACTGAATATATGGATGAGCTCCTAAAAAGACAACCACACACCCTGAATATATGGAGGAGCCTCTAAAAAGACACTCACACACTCTGAATATATGGAAGAGCCTCAAAAAAGACGCCCACACACCCTGAATATATGAATGAGCCCCTAAAAAGACACCCGCACATCCTGAATATATGGAGAAACCTCTAAAAAGACACCCACACACCCAGAATATATGGAGCAACTCCTAAAAAGACACCCACACACCCTGAATATATGGAGGAGCCCCTATAAATAGGAATGAGCTGTTCGGTTCGATCAGTTCGGGGTTCGATTCGAACTTTGGCCGTTCGCAAGTTCGCGAACTTCGAACTTTTTGGTGTGTTCGGTTCGAGTTCGAAATTTTTTATTTTTTGAAAAAAGTATAAAAAATGCTTAAAAAATACTAAAAAATCTAGAAATAAAGAGACTCTTTACTGCAGAACACTATAAGCAACAGTTTATTAGATATTGAATTAACAACTAATGTCTAAATGTCTAGGTGCAAAGATTTTCACCTCTAAATGACCTGTGCTCTCAAACGGCGTAAACAACAGGTGTTTAATTAGTGTTTGGAAATAACATGTGCTTCTAATTAGTCCGGTCTCATGAATTTGATACATTGTATGCAGACTGGGAGTGCCAGGTGTCGTGTGTGGGTCTGTGATGGCGATGTTTCCATACATCCTACAAATCCGCCACTTCACGGGCAGGTTATGGGGACCTCCTAGGCACGATATTTGAAGGAATTTTTCATTTTTATTTTTAACCCTTATTTTATGAAAAACTCACTGTTCCTTTAACCCTTTCACTGCTGAGGCATTTCACCGCTGTGTGCTGAGCTAATATTTACCACTTTCGCTCATCATGTTTAAATGCGATTTGAAGCCACATTTTATTATACGACCCAGACATATTATATATTGTTCTTTCCGGCAGATTCATAATATATCATTTTTATATGTATACGTCATGTTCTGCCTGTATAGTATAACAAAAAATGCAATAAAACTTGATTTTTTAATCATCTGCAGCGTGTAAAGTGTTTTTTTTCACCTTTTATCGCATGAACATTTGCGGTTATATTTTCTATGGGGTGCGCTTGTAAAAAAATTAGAAATGGGGACTTATTACATTTTTTGAAGGAAATTATGTGATTTTTATCAAACACACACCATAGAAAAAAATCATTAGGGCAGCATCATTGTTCACATTATAATTGAAATGTGAACAATATTGCTGCATTAATAAAAATAACACACAAAAAAAATACATGTTTTTTTTATTTTGATTTTTTTACTTTATACCTGGTCATGTTGGGTATCATTCGAAAGGCCATGCTCAGGCCTTTCGATTGACACCCTCCATGACCCCCTAGCTGCCACGGTTTAAATGAACCCCCTATCTCCACCAGGGGATTCCAGGCAGCTAGGGGTTCCAAAGCTATCTGACGTCATCATGCTATGCGTGAGGATGTCGGGCAGTGAGGGGGGACCCGGGGGTGGAGCCGCCATCCAAGATGGTGGCCCCACCGGAGCTAGGCCGCACTTTGGCGCCGCAAGGACGTGATGTTGGCCGGACATTAGCAGCGTCTGACGTCTCCTAATCACACACACATGCCGCTAGCGGATGCAGCGCACTCTGTACGTCAGTACTAGCGGTTTGACGTTCTCGAAAAAATGCGTTCGTTTGCCACTTGCGTTGCGCGGCCGCACTTTTGTGCGGCCGTTCTTCATATGCTACCCGGCATTGGATGTAATTTGCTGCTAGCCGTGATTTAGTGCGGCTAAACGCACGTTAATACTGCGTTAGTCTGACCTTAGCCTTAAAGCCAGGCACCGCTTAAAAGGGGAGACTCTCCCCTTTTAAGAGGTGCCTGTTTTTTTTTTGTGGGACCTCCTGATCGGGAGGGAGAGGGATCCGAACGGATCCCCCCCTCCCGTCCAGGCGATCTCACGGCATTGCCGGGGTTCGCCTGGAAATGACGTCATCGCGCATGGCACGATGACGTCATTTACGTCGGGAGGAGCTTGACTTCAGCGTCTGAGGACGCTGAAGTCAGAACGCCGCTGGACCCCGGACAGAGAGGTGAGTATCTCCACCAGGGGTCCCGCAAAGCTGACGACGTGTGGTACACGTCTTCCTCAGCATACAGCGGGAGTAACTGAGGACGTGTCCCACACGTCGTCAGCAGTGAAGGGGTTAAAAACGTCTTTTTTTTTTTACTTTTTGTCCTTGTTTCCTGTCCCCCAGGGCACTACCCGGACTCGGACATTGTTTTTAAATGTTTCTATACATCCTAGAAATCCGCCACTTCACGGGCAGGTTATGGGGACCTCCTCCTAGGCACGATATTTGAAGGAATTTTAATTTTTTATTTTTAACCCTTATTTCATGGAAAACTCACTGTCCCTTTAAAAACGTTATTTTTTTACTTTTTGTCCTTGTTTCCTGTCCCCCAGGGCACTACCCGGACCCCCATACACCTTTTATGGCAAATATCTAGCATATATGCCCTCTTGGAGGGCACTCTAAAAATCGAACTTTGAGTCCCATTGACTTGTATTGAGTTCGTGTTCGAGTTCGAATTCGAACTTTTTAAAAGTTCGAGTTCGAATGCGAACCGAACTCGGGGGTGTTCGGCTCATCCCTACCTATAAAGACACCCTCACACCCTGAATATATGGAGGAACCCCTAAAAATACACCACTCACCTTGAATATACGGAGGAACCACTGAAAAGACACCCGCACACCCTGAATATATGGAGGAACCCCTAAAAAGACACCACACACCTTGAATATATGGAGGAACCACTGAAAAGACACCCACACACCCTGAATAAATAGAGGAGCCCCTAAAAAGACACCCGCACACCCTGAATATATGGAGAAACCTCCAAAAAGACACCCACACACCCATAATATATAGAGGAACCCCTAAAAACACACACCCTGAATATACGGAGGAGCCCCTAGAAAGACACCCCCACAGCCATAATGTGGTGTGTATGAGCGTATCACAGAGCTGCACAGCAATAAAACTCATTTCATTCCAAACACACCCCACTTCTTTTTATTTCAATCCAAACTCCCCCTAATCTTTTCATTTCATTCCAAACCCCCTCCACTCTTCTTTTCACCCCAAGCCCCCACTCTTTTCATTTCATTAAACCCCACCTCTTTTCTTTTCACCCCAACCCCACCCCACTCTTTTCATTTCATTAAACCCCCCGCTCTTTTCATTTCATTAACCCCCACACTTCTTTTATTTTCACTCCAACCTGGGGGCTGGGTCCTGAGCCACCTCTCTCCTCCATGGCATCTGCATCTCATAGTGGAGTGCTGGGAGGAAGTGACGTTATATGATCACTTCCTACCAGCGCCGAGACAGAAGCAGCATGTGACGAAAGAGGCCTTGAAGTTGAAACACTCGGCGGCCGGGGTTTCAGAAACCGGTGTCCGCAGGCAGCAGGTCCCACTGAGTGGCAGGGCGGTGCGTCCCACTGAGCGGCGGGGCAGCGGGTCCTGAAAAGTGCCTAGGCCAAGATACACCACTGACATTGGCGCAGGCAGCCACACAGACAATTCCGGATTCAGACTCCGGAGCTGAGGATAAGGCATGCCGCAAGAACATATGACGATGTAACAGGGGGCCCTACCAACCTGCGGTGGCCCTTGGGTCATTCTGCCCCTGGATAGCAGGCAACAGCTTGTGGGCCCCCCAGCCTCAGGCTGGCACCTCCTGCACCCCCTATAGGTCCTCCACTGTTCTATATACTGTATAAACTATCCTAATAGGTTCTCACAAAGTTCTGAACTTAATTTCCATTCATATCAATGTAAGGTAGAAAAATAAAGAGATTAATGGTGCTGGGACTGTCTATGTAATGAAAAAATTAAGTTCTTTTCCATTTTTTTCCCAATGACAGTGTTCTACACCATTTTGAAATACCACATCCCGATAATTATTATTACTTTTGTAAGTAAGGAATGTTCCCAGGTTTTATCTGTAAGACAATTTTGGCTTACCTTTTTATGTCTGAGAATATAAGGCCTAGAATATTAAATAACTTTGACTTTATTGTAGAGATCTTTGTTCCATGTCTTTAGTTACTACAACTATTACACTATCTTTTCTTGCCAATTGATTGCAAACTGTATTCCGAGGATAGTTTTTTGGGCTTCCCACATATAAGGTTCAAGAAAATGTTATTTCCAAGACATTCTCCTGTGCTGATAAAGCCTCCTTTTAGACATGTTATGATATTCCATCCAACAAAAATCTGTGAGTTCTGGGGCAAGAGATGGAGCTAAAGTGATTGTATCGATCATAGTGATTGTTTTTTTTTAAATTTCTTATAACATGGCTTTTATGCAACAAATATAACAAAAAGTGTATGCTTGATACAAACCAGTGCTTTCATACAGTTACCTATTTTATCACTTCTATTCGTGCTTATGATATTCTTACTTTATATGTGTTTTAAACTAAATTTCTGCGTTATTCTCAGCTAAGAAACAAATGATCATTTTGAAAAAAAATGAAAAATCTTATTCCAGTAGGGTCCTTTTTACAATTATTTATAAAGGGCCAACAAATTCCATCGCACTGTAGGGGCCTATATTACAATATTCACGCTAAAACGGGGAAGCCATGGAGAAGAACCTGTGCGTGCAGGTTTCTTCTTAGCGTCCCCATTTTAGCATGATATTATGGTGCAGGCGCTAATCCAGCAGCCTGCTCCGTAACACGCCTCAGGATGCACGCTAGGATGCAGCGATAAGCGCTGCTGGGAGGGTCTCCTCGATGGAGTCCACAGGACTTCATTGGGGCTTCCTCTGCCGGCACATGAACTGCAGGATCTCGCCTTGTGTGATCCGGCAGGTCGGCGTAGTGGTTAGCAGAGGTAGACTGAAGGAGCTTTTCCCTCAGTCTCTCTCTGCTCCTGGCGACAAGAAGAGGTGGATGGAGCCGCTGTTCTCGCTGCGGGATTAGAGGTATGCTATTTTTTGGGGGGGTTTCTGCTGGTGCTGACTGATTCTGCAGAAGCGTTGTCAGTTAGCACTAGGTCCTAGCTGTGGTCAGGGCCGGCGCTGCCACTAGGCCAGCTAGGCGGGCGCCTAGAGAGCAGTGCCCGTCTAGGGCGCAGCTGACCCGATCAATTAAAAAAAAAAAATTGCCCGCGGGGAAGCGTGGGGCGGCCGCATGCTGCCTGCAGCCAGCCCCAATACGTGCCGGCGTCATCACCGGCGTCAAGGAGACGGAGGCGTGGACTTGGTGCTTCCAGCTTCCTGCACCAAGTCCACGCCTCCGTCTCCTTGACGCCAGCACGCATTGGGACTGGCTACGACTACGAGGAGGTGGAAGGAAACAGCGCTGGAGTGGCAAACATCAATGAGGTGAGCCTGGGGGCAGAAATCCATGTGTGAGCCTGGGGGCAGAAATCCATGTGTGAGTCTGGGGGCAGATATCCATGTGTGAGCCTGGGGGCAGCTATCCATGTGTGAGTCTGGGCCTGGGGGCATAAATCCATGTGTGAGCTGGGGGCAAATATCCATGTGTGAGCCTGGGGGCAGATGCCCATGTGTGAGCCTGGGGGTAGATATCCATGAGGTGAGCTTGGGGGCAGATATCCATGTGTGAGCCTGGGGCAGATACCCATGTGTGAGCCTGGGGGCAGATATCCATGTGTGAGCCTGGGGACAGATATCCATGTGTGAGCCTGGGGGCGGTGCAGATACCCATGTGTGAGCCTGGGGGCAGATATCCATGTGTGAGCCTGGGGACAGATATCCATGTGTGAGCCTGGGGGCGGTGCAGATACCCATGTGTGAGCCTGGGGCAGATATCCATGTGTGAGCTGGGGCAATATATCCATGACAAACAGATTGTTCGAACCCAATAGCAAGATTGGGTCCAAACCGGATAGGAGCTCGTAAACCAGCGTGGTTAGGATTAAACCTGAATTATAAGATTGGAAAAACAAAAACAATACATGTGGCTATTTTTTCTTGCCTATTGGCTAATGCACTGATGCCACTATTAGCTGGTTTACTTAAATAAATAGTGTGATTAAATTAATAACTTCGTACATAGAACCTTAACAATAAACTTTATTAAACATATACGGTAAAATGGTAGATAGTGAATGTGATGTATCGGCAAGTGTATTGATTATTGCCGGTGGATATCTTATGGCAGTTGGACTCTTAGTCCTTATTGGCGTTAGTAATCGTGCTTGGCATATAGGGGAACCATTGGGATAATTTGTTCATGTGGATGTCAATAAATTGTAATTGAAGCCCTCTTATCTGGAATGCAGGTTTCAAAACAATATGTGTTCAACCTGTCCTCACATTACCATACAGAATATATAGCGATTATGCTTGCGAGGTTGAAAGAGGCCTGGTGTGAATATAACCAGAGTGCTCTTAAGGTTGCCTTAACATATCTATGACCAGGGTAAAAAGCAATGAAATTTGCGGAGTTGTTGTTTACAGCCCCGGTATCTGGGGTACGAGCTGCCGGATTAACTTCGTGCCTGGCTCGCCCATATGTTGGCGTTTCTGAAATTAAGGCAAGATGCAAAACGACTTGCAAGATTGCGGTGTAAGGTCTCAAAAATTGGTGTACAGCCTCCCCGGATGAAGCTTAGACTCAGTCTACCCGCACATAGGCATCCTTCAGTATGAAGCAAAATACAATAAATTTTCAAAGTTGCAGTTAGGACCCCGATGTCTGAGGTGCAGACCACTACAGTTAGTACTTGGTTTACCCGTATATTGGCATACTGAAAATAGAGCACAATACACTTAGATTGTGTGAGGTTGCAATTATAAACCCCAAAATATCTAAAGTGTGAGCTATCAAGATGACCTTGTGTTCAATTTGCCCGCGTATCGGCGTTGCTAGGTATAACCCAAAAGGCAGTCTCTATTTACAAGGCAGGGATTGGAGACCCCAATATCTTAAAATTCAAGGTTGCCAGAATATATATACAAATGGTCATACATAAGCGTTTCTGAAAATTGGATGGAATTGTACTTGCGAAATTGGCGGTTTAAGGACCCAAATACCTAAAATACAAGCTATCAGATTGACGTAATGCTTAATTTACCCACATATTGGACATTCCAAGTGTAAGACAGAACGCAGTTGTAATAATAATATTGTGATTGCCGATATTAGTGCTTAGAATTCAAAACACCAGAGTGGCTTTATATACGATATCTCACACATTGGCGTTCATAACATAGAGCAAAAAACAAAAAACAACAACAATTAAGCTTGCCAGACTCCAATTATAAATCTGGATGTCTGAAATACAAGCTAGCAAGATAATATTGTGCTCAGTGTCTCCTTTTGTAAGCCGTCTAAGTGTGCAATGAAATACCATTAAATTGTAGGATTACGGTTTAGAAAATACCCCTCGGTATCTGAAATACATGCTATCAGAATGCCTTGGTGCTTAGTTTGCCCACAATTTGCGTTTTTCTAAGTACAAGGTAAAGGCAATGATGGTTAGAAATCCCCAATATTTGGAATATGAGCTACCGGATTCGTATTAGGCTCAGTTTAGCCCACACATAAGCATACAAAAACTGGAATGATGTGTAGCTAGGTAGACAGGTTGATCTTTAAAATGGTAGACCAAGGCATAAGATACTGTGAGTATATACTGCCCCAATATCACTTGTCACTCCAGAATAGAACATTTAGACATTCACATGTGCCATAAATGGGCTAACTTGACAGATACTATCATATCCCTAGGATGTTCAACATAATCAATTCTATGCTTTCCCTAAATTAGCACATAATTAGTCTTGCAAAATACACTGCCAGGATCCAATTTGCCGGATCAAAAACACTTTGCCTAAAGCATGAAAGAAATGCACCTCGTGCAAACAGTTAAAAACAGTTATTTGGTCATCACCAAAGAAAAAGGTAACGCTGCAGTATGAAGCAAAATACAATAAATTTTCAAAGTTGCAGTAGGACCCCGATGTCTGAGGTGCAGACCACTACAGTTAGTACTTGGTTTACCCGTATATTGGCATACTGAAAATAGAGCACAATACACTTAGATTGTGTGAGGTTGCAATTATAAACCCCAAAATATCTAAAGTGTGAGCTATCAAGATGACCTTGTGTTCAATTTGCCCGCGTATCGGCGTTGCTAGGTATAACCCAAAAGGCAGTCTCTATTTACAAGGCAGGGATTGGAGACCCCAATATCTTAAAATTCAAGGTTGCCAGAATATATATACAAATGGTCATACATAAGCGTTTCTGAAAATTGGATGGAATTGTACTTGCGAAATTGGCGGTTTAAGGACCCAAATACCTAAAATACAAGCTATCAGATTGACGTAATGCTTAATTTACCCACATATTGGACATTCCAAGTGTAAGACAGAACGCAGTTGTAATAATAATATTGTGATTGCCGATATTAGTGCTTAGAATTCAAAACACCAGAGTGGCTTTATATACGATATCTCACACATTGGCGTTCATAACATAGAGCAAAAAACAAAAAACAACAACAATTAAGCTTGCCAGACTCCAATTATAAATCTGGATGTCTGAAATACAAGCTAGCAAGATAATATTGTGCTCAGTGTCTCCTTTTGTAAGCCGTCTAAGTGTGCAATGAAATACCATTAAATTGTAGGATTACGGTTTAGAAAATACCCCTCGGTATCTGAAATACATGCTATCAGAATGCCTTGGTGCTTAGTTTGCCCACAATTTGGCGTTTTTCTAAGTACAAGGTAAAGGCAATGATGGTTAGAAATCCCCAATATTTGGAATATGAGCTACCGGATTCGTATTAGGCTCAGTTTAGCCCACACATAAGCATACAAAAACTGGAATGATGTGTAGCTAGGTAGACAGGTTGATCTTTAAAATGGTAGACCAAGGCATAAGATACTGTGAGTATATACTGCCCCAATATCACTTGTCACTCCAGAATAGAACATTTAGACATTCACATGTGCCATAAATGGGCTAACTTGACAGATACTATCATATCCCTAGGATGTTCAACATAATCAATTCTATGCTTTCCCTAAATTAGCACATAATTAGTCTTGCAAAATACACTGCCAGGATCCAATTTGCCGGATCAAAAACACTTTGCCTAAAGCATGAAAGAAATGCACCTCGTGCAAACAGTTAAAAACAGTTATTTGGTCATCACCAAAGAAAAAGGTAACGCTCCCGATGTTAAGCATAGGGAGTGCAAAGTACAGTAAGCTCACGCCGGTAAGCGCAAGATCCGAAATGCTAACAGGTTTTTTTAACCCGTTAGCGTTTGGATTGTAATATGGTGCGCCCGCGCTAGGACAGCCAAGGCTAACGTTAATGTTCACACAGGTGAACGCTAATGTTAGCATTATGAATGTAATAGTGCCCTAGAATGTATGTAATGAATGTAATAGTGCCCTAAAAGCAAACTAAATTGACAAACAAGTTAGATTTACAAAGAATGATGGGAAAAAAGTTTACAATCTAAGAGAATTGGGGTGACACACAGAGGTGAGGGTGCATAGAGTATGAGCACTAATGGGATGCCTGGGGGCTGCGTGGGAGACATATCAGATAAGGTACAATGGGTGGGATTATGAAGTGAGTGAAAATAATACGTTTTTAGAGATGTTATGAAAGACTGGAGGCAAGTGAATCTCCCTCCTCATGTGCGTATGACAGCACTATAAGGACTACAGTGTGCCTGCAAAGTACAGAGGACTTCCCCTTATCTATTAACTGCATATCCTGTAATTCTGCTTCATGACCAGATTTCAACTGCTGTGTGTGATTAGTGGAGTGCAGAGCAATGCCTGCTGATTATCAGTGTATTAATCCTCGAAGGATCATGGCCTTTTATACGTCTAGCTGGACAGCACTGACCCATGGAATACTTTGTGTCTATCTCCAATATACCTAGCCTTCCAGCATTTAATTAACGGAATCGCATACCTCAGATTAAAGCTAGAAAAAAAAAGTAGTATGACAATATTAGCTTGTCATTTGTAGAAACTCTGTGAATTTCATAACATTGTTTCTTTGTAATTTCCCAATTTATTGAGTGCTCTAATTAAAACTCGAAATTTTTATCTTTGTTTTGTCTTTGCATTATTTATTATAAAATAATCAACACTTTGAAAAGGTAAGGTTCTATGGCTGAACCGCTCAAAAATATGTTCTTTGATGTATACTTTTTTATCCAAACTTGTGTTTGCAGTCACATTGAATGTCAAAAGCCTTTTACAGAGATTTCTTACATTTACTCTGACCTGGTGGTTTACAGCAATGCTTTCCTGGCAGGTTTTCTTTAGACTAATGAAAGTGATTCTTCAATGTTTGAAGGTCACAAAACCATATGAGGTAACTCAACAAAAACAAGTGTACAACGTTTCTTCTACGTTTTTAATATTAACCATAAGCTTAAAAATTGTGTGAAATATTTACTAAAGGTTAAAAAAACAAGTCATACATAGGTTTTGAACTGGAGCTTTTCTCAGTTCACGGAAATAACTGTATTTCTAATGGCTCTATCCATAAAAGGTAGGGCAATAGAACAGAACAGTTTTAGTGGGTATCCCATAATTCACAAAAACGGCAGAATAAAAAAATAGCTTTATTTACTTTGTTCATACAGTTTCTCCTTGGACTGAAAAAATGTTCCCATGTCTTTGCTGATACTTGTCCTCATGCTTGTATAGTCCTCTTTAATTCGAACAACTACATGACCCATTTTGCCCCATTTTCTTCTTTATCATCGTCTCCATAATAACTAATACATTCACCTTTGTGTATTAAAAATCATATAAATATATCACTATGCATGGCAACATTTATGACAAAAAAATTGAAAAGTGTACATGTCAACAATTTAATAACATCAAATCTAATTGTTACACTTTAAGAAATTTCTATTAAGACATTTTTAATAGTATAAATTTTCATTCTTGAGAGAGTTGTAGGTGAACCCCTGTTAGGGAATACGCCTCAAAAAGTCAGAACCAGAAAATGACATATATAGATGTTCTGTCAAGGGGCATTGGATAAACTCAAAATGTTAAAATCGAAGATTTAATAGGTTAATTTAATTGATACTTCTACAGAGGTTATAGCAATGCAAAAAGCAATAGCATAAAAACAACTTATCACGGGGGCGGTGAAGACTGTGGATGATTGAGAATGCTCTCTAGGTGTTACCGATTTTCTGCTGAATTTTATGACCCACTGTCGGCTGCCAAGTGCCTTCTAGAGGGGTGTGAGCTAGGCAGTTTGCTGACCCGAACTCAAGCTGTTTCGTTCCATCTGGGCGCTGTTAGGAGCAACTTTGAGGCTTCGGGCCTACTTTTGCGGCTTTCCACCGGCGGCCTTCATAGGCGTTTCTGCCTCTTTTGTGGAGTGTTGGGAGCTCCTCATTTGCTTTGCTGTCTCCCTGACTGGATCCACTAATAGGGATGGAGTTGGGAAGACACTCTGCCTGGCGGAGGCCCCCCACAGGCAGGATCTTCGTTTCTTTGGGGAAGTCCGTTGCTGGTGCCTCGGGGACTCTGTGATGTATCCGACTCCCGCTGTAGGTTCTGTGGGCAAGAGTTGCTTTTGGTCGAGGGCAGAATTAGGCCCGCATCTCCCAGCTAAGGCGGAGATCCAGGTGAGGGGAGCGGATGGCGAGTGCAGAGATTGGTGGCGGGATGGTCTGCTTTTCCCTCCCAAAGACTCCTCGATCGTGATGTCAGGCCCAAACGAGTGCCAAATGCTGCTGGTGGAGAAGGAAGAATGTTCGCTTATAAAACACGACCTATGTCGACTGCTGGCTACACTGTGGATCTGCTGTTGCACAGTGGCTCCGTTCAGGAGTGCATCTACCGTCACTTTCCGCATCCCCAATGCGATGGATGGGCCTAGGGAGCAGTTTGTCGAGTGCGGTGACTTGGGCATTGCATTGCTGCCAGTGCCGAACTATCGACATCTAGAGGAGAAGCCACTGCCGCTTTCATAGGACTCACCTACTGACCGCAGGCTGCCTGTCCGAACTACAGTTCCTGGGGCTATGGTGGCCTCCATTGATTTGGCCCGGTATACGGTGGTGGAGGTGCATCCCCCCCACTGGCTGCTGCGAAGCTTGCGTTGCTTGGGCACATCTTCCTGACTTACGGAATCGAGCGACACAGCAGTTTGGGCCCTATGTGAACCGCGAGTTCCTCGCCTCAACAGCGTGTTTGAGGGGGCCATATGCCCTGCTCCCTCTCAGGACACAGACTAACGTGGATTACCCCACTTGCTTATTTATGCCCCCTAATATTACTGTCCGCCATGTGGAATGCTTTATTTTTTTTTGTGTTGTGAACTTGAACGGACATTTTCATTACAGATTTTTCTATGGACTTCCACGATATGGCTTCTTTTGTGGCAGTTGGAGCATCAGGATTTTTTCACTTCCCCTCCTTTTTTTTTGTTTGTGGGACATTGAGCTGTTCTGGGTGAGCCACTTGAACGGTTACAATGCCTCTGAACGTATCTTTTGGCCCTAGGTCATCTTGCCATGTGACCTCTAGCGTGGCCTCCAGTTTCCTGTAGGGATGCTGGTGTGAGCCGGGAATGCCACGAATTTATGGGCAGTTCCCTACCTTCTCTCCCTCATTCCAAGCCCCCTTCCTTTTTATTCTTTTAAATTTTTTATACTTTTCCTGTACTTATGCCCTACCTGATGATTAACTGCAGACTCCGCCAGCTCCCCTGTACTAATGGGCCATGTTTGTTTGATTACCCTCTCCCGCTCTCCTTTTTATTTCTTTTGCTGTCTGTCATTCGCTGCCAATGCAGTGGTTGTTGTACTGCTCTCTTGAGGACTGTTGTACTGTTATCATGATTTCGATTTTTTTTTAAAAAAATTTTTATACTAATAAAAAAATAACTATCACTCATACCAACCTTTTGTATTAGAAGCACTGTTTTCTTTTAACCAAGAATAAAGATTAGAAAAGGATGTCACAGCTGCATTGTATATCCCGTCTTGCACGGGCCTTACCTCTGCCTGTACCTTTTGTACAAATTGATACCTTTATAAAATATGAGGAAAGAAGGCTGTGAGTAATTGTCTTTATTGTTTAACATTTTGATCTTCTGTTCAAAAGTACTTTCATGGGTACCAAACAATTACAAACACAAAATAGTTTTGTAGGAAATATTAAGGGCAATATTACAATATTAACGCTAACCTCAGCGCTCAGCTAACTTAAGTTAAGCTCAGTTACGTGGCCCTAGCATGACCTTCCCATTTTACAATCTGAATGTTAAAAGGCTAAAAAAAAAACATTAACGCATTGCAGATTGCGCTTGTTTGAGTGAGTTTACTGTACTTTGAGCTCCCTATGCTTAACATTGGGAGCGGAAAGAGTAAGCAGTGAGTAATTAGCGGTAGGATCACATAGTCCTATGCTAATTATGCCCCGTTGTGTTTAACTGCTTAGGCAGAATCAGCTAGCAGCAGCTGCAAAATCCCCCCACAAAACTCAGATACTCACCTTTCCCGCACGCATAAAGAACAGAGGCCCGATCCGCCTCTTCTGGCCGCCGGGAGCAGAATGAGACTGGAGAAAAAAAGTCCCCAGTCTCCCTCCGCAACCACTCCGCCGACCTGCAGGATCTCATGAGAGGCAAGATTCTGCAGGTTATGTGACCCGGCAGTCGAAGCCTCAATGAAGTCCCATGGACTCCAGGAGGGGATGCTCGGGGTGGCGCTTTAGCGCTGCCTCGAGTATCCTCTGGCTTAGTGCTGTGTTACGGAGCAGGCTGCTGAATTATTATTATTATTATTATTCTTTATTTATAAAGCGCCAGCATATTCCGCAGTGCTGAATTCCGAATTAGCGCCTGCCTCGATTATGGAGCTAAAACGGGGGACACTAGCGAGAAACCTGCAGGTGCAGGTTTTCATCCTTAGCGTCCTGGTTTTAGTGGGCACTATTTAATACTGCCCTAAATCTTTCCTAAGTATGGATTCCTAATGTTTCAACACATCGGACATGACAGTTGATGCATTGAAATTGTATGAAAAGCTTTGAGTTCTCTTTTGGCTTCAATGAAACATTGAGCAAACGTTTTAATACAAATATGGTACTGCATGGCTAGGAGGGAGTCCTCTGCATGGCAAGTAGGGCTTATGGGCAGTGAAAATGTATGGTAGAGACACTCTATACATTTTTTAATGTGTGGGTAATGGAAAGTGAATTTCTATAAAACCACTGTGTCCTGCCAGTGGTTCTACGAAAAAGCACTTGCTAGTTAAGGCCGGGGGCACACTAGGCGTTTTCTTTAATGCACTAGCATGCGTTAAAGAAAACGCTAACGCACCGCCAACCTGCCCCCCTCCACAGCGCTGCAAAGCGCGATCCTCCTATGGAGGATCGCGCTTTGCAGCCTGTCGAGGTGCATCCTAGCGCATCGACAGTGATGATCTCTAGGTGCACGCATGCTACGCGCGCACTAAGTGCGCGCGCGCGCAAGCATGTGACCGACTCTGTCCGCAGCAACACAACGCTGCGCCGGGCGCCGGTAAGTGTGTCACAACGCCCGCTAGTGCGCACAAGAAGATGCCTAGTGTGACCCCGGCCTAAGGGGTTAATGTCAAAAGTTTTATGCAGTCCCACTAACACCAAACCAGTAGACATATCAATGTGTGGGTTGAGAATTGACTATTTTTAAGACTGCATGGTTTCCTATTCATCCCTATGTGCTAAATATTTAATACAAATGATACCCTCTCCCATAAATTACAATGTTCTTTCACAGAGCACAAGCTAGTTAGTTAGCACTTTTTTACTTTCAGGACATTTTGATGATGCTTAAAAAAAAATCATATTTGCAATGGATTTACCATGAACACGTATCCCACCAGCCCGGAAAAAAAATCTCTACTAGAAAACACAGAATGCTTGGTTGTGTAGGGAGAGGTATTAGCAGTAGGAAAAGGGAAGTGCTCATGCCACTGTACAGAGCACTGGTGAGACCTCACTTGGAGTACTGTGTGCAGTACTGGAGACCGTATCTCCAGAAGGATATAGACATCTTAGAGAGAGTTCAGAGAAGGGCTACTAAAATGGTGTACGGCTTGAAGGAGAAAAGTTACCAGGAAAGGCTTAATGATCTTAACATGTACAGCTTGGAAAAAAGACGAGACAGAGGAGATATGATAGAAACATTTAAATACGTAAAGGGAATCCACAAGGTAGAGGAAGGGAGTATATTTAAAAGGAAACAAAATAGCAAAACAAGAGGACATAGTCTTAGATTAGAGGGGCAAAGTTTTAAAAGTAACATCAGGAAGCATTATTTTACTGAGAGGGTGGTGGATACATGGAACAGCCTTCCAGTTGAAGTGGTAGAGGCCAAAACAGTAATTGAATTTAAGCAGGCATGGGATAGGCATAAGGCTATCCTAAACAAAAGATAAATCCAGGTAAAGTATCCATGTAATTGGGCAGACTAGATGGGCCGAAAGGTTCTTATCTGCCGACATTTTTCTATGTTTCTATGTTTCTATGTTACTGTAAATGTAAGCCAATGACATGACAATACTCTTTACTGAAACCAAACACGCTATTGCTAGGGGCTTTCGACCCTTGCAGAGAGAGCATGAGGAAGAATACTAAATATTCCTATTCCTATTGATTTAATATACGTTTGTGTACATCACGATGTGCTGGTCTTTGTGGGTTTAACTGATTTCAAGATAGGTAATATCGGTCAATCCTGACTTCAAGTGTATGTACGCAGGGGGTTGCCAATGTATTTGTTCCTACTGCATGATATTAACTTTCTTTCTAGCGGTTTAAATATGTATTTATACTTCTTAACTAGTTTTAGGAGGTTTTCAAGATTGCTTTTTCAAAACTATGTAATATATATGCTCTGGCACACAGTTATTCACCTAGGGAATAAATTCCGACTTGAAAGATAATGTTCCTGTTCTTTCAGTGATGAATGTAGATGATACAGCGCCGAGATTAAACAAAAAAAAAAATAGAAGAAATAAAGTCAAGGTAGAAACATCAGATATAAAATGCTTCACAAAGGCTATAAAAAGCAGACACATGTGTGGGTTTGCATTTTTCCATCATAAGACATACCATCACTGATCTTGCTATTGGTTTCCTAAAATGGGAATCTTAACAACCCACAGGAGTAAAGGATTGAAAGGTGCAAGGACTTTGATGGAAGTTGAAAAGGGCATTATTTTTAGCTTGCTTGCAATCATTAATGTCTTGCGTTCCTATTTCTTTTGCCTGAATTTTTCTTTCAATACCTCTTATTCTTTCTTCAAACAGTGAAGAGCAAACTACATAAATCTGGACAACTTAATAGCTGGGTTTACAAAGCCACTAAATCTTGGCCGTTGAAAAGCAAGCTCAACAATAGCAGTAGCTCACTCTAGAATTTGCTTTTTTTGTGTGTTTTGACTCCCCTTTATCATTACTAGCTTTTCCGATAATACTGGCGGGTAACTGGGGGCAAAATGAACCTGTTACAATATTATCCCTTCGGAATCTTAACAACTTAAAACACTGTGACATTTAAAACTAGATTAAACCAAGTAACCCCAAATAACAGAGAATTTTTTTTTTTAATAAAACTCATCCATGCCATTGAACTTACTTGTCTGTAAGTATAAGGCAAATTTCTGCGACACTTCTGATTTCATTTTATTTCATCTTGAGTAAACAAGTTGGCTATACCTGTGCCTTGGATTTTAAGGGCATATCCTTCAATCCTGAACGTGTTTGTTCCAGTATGTACAAAATTTCAACTACTTCACTTTTTAGCTGTCTTTTCATCACTAACATGAACTGTGCACATTTCAATGTTCTCATTCTTAAGAAAACAAATCTTTCTTTCTTTGAAATAGAGAATCAACTCCTTTATTTCTTTACTTAACCTTCTTATCCAGTAACATGTCCACCTCCCCACGATGGAAGACATTGTTCATGACTTTAGGAGGCATTGATATCTCTATGTTTGGAGCATGTCCTTGCATCTAAAGCAGTTTAGTCAGGTACTTCTTTTTGAAGATATCCTCACTGGACTGTTTTGGTGTTTGGTTAGCTTTAAATAAGCATAATATGAGCCTCCTAGGACTGCACAGAAAATTCAGGGTGCTCTTAATTTTAAAAAGGTCTAGAAGGCAAATATATCCCACCCTATCCTTTAACTGCCTTTGTTAATTTTATTAGCCGTATTGTTATCTTCGCTACGCATATTATTCCTTATAAGAAAAAGTACGTGACATTCATCAGTGCTACAGAACTAAAGAAAATGCTTATAGGAATTCTTGCAAGACATATGATTACATAGTTACATAGGCTGAAAAAAGACATGCGCCCATTGGGTTCAGCCTTTCACACATCACCTACTGCTGTTGATCCAAAAGAAGGCAAAAAACCCATTCTGAAGCGCTCGCCAATATGCAACATACTGGGAATAAATTCCTTCTTGACCCCAGAATGGCAGTCACATTTCTCCTTGGATCAAGAAGCTTTTACCCGCATATTAAATATTATGACCCTTAATATTCTGTGTCTGCAGGAAGTCATCCAGTCATTTTGTAAAAGTCTGTACAGTCTCTGACCCAACCACCTCAACAGGCAGTGAATTCCACAGCTTTATTGTTCTCACCGTAAAATAACTCTTCCTATGCTTTAGGCTGAACTTCCTTTCGTCCAGTCTAAATGGGTGACCTTGTGTCCTGTGTATAGACCTGTTAATGAATAGGTTTCCAGACAATGGTTTATAATGGCCCCATATATTTTTATATAAGGTTCTCAGATCCCCTCTAAGGCGCGGTTTCTCTAAACTAAACAGGTTTAAGCTTGTTAATCTTTCCTCATAACTTAGATCTTCCATTCCCCTTATTAATTTAGTCGCCCGTCTCTGCACTTTTTCTAGCGCCACCGCCTGGGTGGAGTAGAGGTAACATCACTGCTCTGCGTGGAGAGAACCTGTGGAGACATGGGTTCGATCCCGACGAGCACCTCTCCAGTAAGTGTCCTTGGTCAAGACACCTAACGGTACATACTCCCCACCCAGGACATACTTGAAAACAAGAGAAATCTCAATGTATCCTTCCTGGTAAAATACTTTCTCCAAAAAAAAAAAATATGATCAATCTCAGTGTGCTGAACATTCTCTGGGGTCGTACCGGGTGGGTGCCAGCTTTGCAGATTATGAGCCCAGTATACAGTGACACACACAAGGGAGAAGGGTGGAGTTACAGTACAGGATGGAGACAACCAGGAAGCTGAGGACAAGGGGCAGGATGTGAAGAGTGCTGACCAGACACCGGTAGGAATACACAGAGGATAGTAGGAATCATTGTCAATGGGTACTTGGAAATACGTGGAATCATTTGGATGGCAAGGGCACTGTTCCAGGTGCCAATCCTGTACGATATGCCTTTTATTTTGCTTTGCGTCGCTTTGGATGAATTCTTTGCGCAAAAGGTTGTACAATTACTGCTGTGTTACAAACGTGTGCTCAGTGAGTACCAAGATGGCCGCTGGCCATGCGGCTGCAGTGAGTACTAAGATGGCTGGCGACCATGTGGTTACAGTGAGCATTTTAATTACAAGGCCAGGTAACACCAGCAAAATTACTAGAACCCAAAATGCACTTAATAGCTTCCAAAAACAAAGCAATTTCTGGTATTCTGCCAGAGTTATATCTAATCCCTCAGAGACTATACAACACAGTTTAGTTGATAAGCCTCTGCAGCATTGATTTTTGGTTATAACTGTTAAATATACTTAACTCTGTCTACATCATTTGTAGTTTAAAAAAGGTATATCAGCTGATAACGTGGCATGTAGCATAGCGAGTGAACAGACACACAGATTGATGGCTTTAATGAATTCAGTTTAGTAAAAGTCAAAAGGTAGCAATAAAAGGCAAATAGAAAAGGTAACAATAAAAGGCAAATAGCAACAATGTTCTAATCATCTGGTAGAAAGCTTAATACTGTCCCCAAAATGATTAACATAATATACAATGTAATAACCTCATGGTCTGGAGCTTATAATATTATACTATTAATAATGACTCTCAGCAAAGATTTACATAATAACCTCTTGGTCCAGAGTTTATAATATTACACTATTAATAATGACTCTTCCCAGAGATTAGCATTAGAAAAAACAAAGACATGCATAGGTGATTTAACTGCAAAGTGATTAAGAAGCATCAATTTACCCATCCAGAAAGGAAACCACATGACTTGCTCAGCCATGTGGTCTCCTCAGCAGCTCAGACCAGAATCTCCTCTCACTTCCTGTATTTTCTGGTTGAATCCAAAGAAGGTTGGACTAGAGTCTTGTCTCCACCCACATGGGTGAATCCTAGTGGCTAATAGAATGTCATGTGACCTTCCTGGGAGGGGTTAGCTGGCTTACGTCACATCCTGACCAGAGAACAAGGTCAGACAATGAATATTTTACTCTTTATTGCCACCTATTGGGGTTTTTAGTCATTGTTCATTTGAAGTAGATCACTTATAAAAATTCCTATACATAACAGGCAGGAGGAACTTTGGAGATCAGGAGACACTTGGATACAGGGGAACAGGCTGATTGAGCAGGCTGGGGATACTGGGGCAAACACAGGTCTCAGGAGCAGGACTAGTCTGTAAGAGCAAATGGGCAAGAATGCTGTAGCACTGACTGATGGGAGGTGTAGCCTTTTATTGGCGTCAGTCTGTGCTTGATTGCCCAGATCAATGAGAGCAAGTACGCAAGGAAAACCAGGGCTGGAAGTACCAAGCTACACAAAAAAAACCAGGTCTGGAATGACAGGAACGAGGTTGCCATATCAGGTGCAGGCACGAGTCTGTCTGTGGTTTAGCCAAGCCCCTCTGCTTGAGTCCTGACAGTGTACCCCTTCTAAGGCCGCACTCCGGGTGGTCAAGGATTGTTTGTAAGCCGGAGGGTCCTCTGTCTTTACCACTGTCCTGTCAGAGGCTAGGGAATACAATGGGTGTTTCGGTAGCCATTTGAGGTCTTCAGGATCAATTTGCGTGACAGAGAAAGTGGTTCACATAGATGGGACTTGACTAGACAACGAGGGGTCAGCAGCTTTCTTGGGTTGTCCAGCACTGGACATAGAGATGACCCGGTACGTGGCACTGATGTTTTTAGCATGCTGACCTGGAGTTCCCTGGGAAGGATTGGCTGTCTGTAGTTTACCCTTTGGAACTGAGTGGCATAGGTAAGTAGCTGGATTTTTGGAGAACAGAGTACCCATGTAAACAGTTCCTTTGTTTGGCTGAGCAGCCTGAAATGGTTCTTCCAGAATTGGCAAATAATCCAGATCCTTATTACTAGACTCTTGGAATTCCCATCCAAGATCTGACTCACCATCAGATGCTGAATCAATAGGTGTATAAAGTCCTGCCATTGCTTATGGTGGGGTATAAATTGCTGTCTGGGAGTAGTGGGAACCTCAGTAGTTAATGGCTTGATGGATTCCTGCAGCCTTCCTTATAAGCAGTGCCGCTTCAAACCTCTCCAGGTCCTTTTTGCGGACCACAGTCACATTTGAAGCATATACAAAACTTGGCAGTATAGGGTCCTCTCCCATGTGGTGCAGGTACACTGACTTTAGTTAGGGAAAAGGTAAATTCCAGAGGCTGCTGGCAGGGAGTGGTAGACATCATTCCTGAAATCAGAACAACATATCTTCAGTGGTTCAGTCGAATCTGCTTCCGTGAACCTGGCAGGCTAAGGTTCCATGGGCACGACGTGCTATTTCTCCATGGGTTCAATAGGCTCGTCATCTTCAGACCCAGTCTCTTTAGGCCAGGTGAGGAAGGGCTTGGGAGGGAAAGCCCCTCTGGGTATGGGGGGCAAGAGTTTTCTGAGATCAGGCTTCAGAAGAGGGGCAGGCTTGGGCACTAGAGGTTTTCTGGCAGCAGACTTGGGCACCAGGCTGGCTTGGACACCAGGGTTGGCTTGGACACTTGTTGTTTTTGGGGGGTTCACCAAACAGTGGGAAATCCAATGTCCTTTCTCCCCACAATAGAAACAGACTAATGAATGTCTCTAGGCACGCTCCTCAGGAGACAATGAGCCACAGTGTTTCTTTGCTGGAGTAGTTCACACCTTAGTTTAGGCATCCCATATGCTTTGCAGCAACTGTTTAATAAGGTCTGCCGGGTTTCTAAACAGCTCATGAAAAGTACTCTTTATTAACTTCAACACTGCATGTATCACCGCGGGCTCTTTAGGTGAAGGTCATCCAAAGGTGCCGCAATCTCCACCGCTGGGAGCCCACAAGACAGGCGCCGAGCCTCCAGGAATGGGAGCGCCGAAACTCCCTTCACAAACTGCACCAAACACAAAAGATCCTGGACTCAGGCAGCTGCAATTCATGAATTTATTCAGCAGGGTAGCATCTCACCACCACGGAACAGTGACGTTTCGGCCACAGACGGCCTTAGAATTTATTCAGCAGGGTAGCATCTCACCACCACGGAACAGTGACGTTTCGGCCACAGACGGCCTTAATCATACCTATATGTATGATTAAGGCCGTCTGTGGCCGAAACGTCACTGTTCCGTGGTGGTGAGATGCTACCCTGCTGAATAAATTCTAAGGCCGTCTGTGGCCGAAACGTCACTGTTCCGTGGTGGTGAGATGCTACCCTGCTGAATAAATTCATGAATTGCAGCTGCCTGAGTCCAGGATCTTTTGTTTTAGGTGAAGGTGTCAGCATTGGGAGAAGTACTTGCCTGTGTAGCGGTTCTGCAGCCTGTTTTCTGCTAATTCTACTGTGTTACCCTAGCCTCAAGTACCCAGTCCTGTGAACTGTCTGCCTTGTTTCAGCTCTGCATACTGTCTGCTTGCATTCAGCCTTACTAATCCACCCTGTTGCTAACCAACAGTCATCCAGCTCACTAAACTACCATGGTCATGCTCTGCTATACCCACTGTGTATCCAGCCAGCCTTCCAACCCACCTTGTATCCAGCCAGCCCTGCAACCTACCCTGATCCTGCTTTGTTATCCTCTGAGTATCCAGCTTTGCAACCCACCGTGTATACAGCCTTGATTCTGAAACTCCTGATACTCCAAACCCCCTATCTTGCCCTTGTCCATCCTTGCCTCTGTCTCTGTCCTGTGTTCTGTGAGTCTTCTTGAGCACTCTGTGTTCTGTTTCGGCCGGAGTCCAGCCCTGTTCCTGTTTTATGATACAGAAGGAGGGGGCGCTGGAGTGGCGATGGGTGGAGGGGAAAAAGAACACAGAATTGGAGCAGTACAGCAGCTACGTACTCGAAGGGTCTATCCCAAAGGACCCAGAAGTGATATAGACGAAAAAGAAAAAGAGAACAGCGCTGGTACAAAACCCCACTTCCGTGGGAGGTGAACAATATACACCACACTAAGGGGAAGTGCACCCCAAAACTAATGTGGATAAAAATTGCAGCACAAAAATAATGACCTGTATGTACTTCAATCCAATGGAGTCAGGTAGACGTCAATGTACATGTAAAGAAAAAACACACACATACATGGTACAGTATGCCTGTATAAATATCAGAAAAAAATGTGAAAGATGAGAACTCACATATGGTGGAGCCTGTACAATATAGGCTCAATAAGATCACAGTGGGTCTCTTCATGAGATGTCGACGGTTACTCGTATAGACCATACATGCAATAAAGCAAACACATACCATAGTGCAGCATAGTAATCCACAAAGTGTAAAGGCCAGAAAATTACAACACTTACGTGGTTAAGAGCCTGTGTAGATTCACTGGCTCTGTATGTACGCCTGGGTGTAGATAGGGATACACCAAACCCCTTTGAATGGATAAGAAGTGAAATACAAACTTTCCACCAGATAAAAAACGATTTAATACAAAAATAAAATAAATAGAACAATATACACCACACTAAGGGGAAGTGCACCCCAAAACTAATGTGGATAAAAATTGCAGCACAAAAATAATGACCTGTATGTACTTCAATCCAATGGAGTCAGGTAGACGTCAATGCACATGTAAAGAAAAAACACACACATACATGGTACTGTATGCCTGTATAAATATCAGAAAAAAATGTGAAAGATGAGAACTCACATATGGTGGAGCCTCCCTAAGCTTCACAAGAGTGTTACCTGCCCTCTGGGTAGACCTATTATAGCAGGTATTGATGGGGTTTCCAGCAGAATATCTGAATATCTTGATCGGTTGCTGCAACCTATTGTAGCTATGGGCCCTTCCCATCTTAGGGACAGCATTGGCGTCTTACAAGAACTGGGACGGCTAGAATGGCAACCCGGATATTGGCTTGTAACAGGAGACGTAGAGTCCCTGTACACCATAATCCCCCATAACAGGGGATGTGAGGCGGTAGCCTTTTTTCTTGAGGGATCAGGGAATTTTTCTCAAAAACAAATCGACTACACAGTGGAGGGCATTTTGAAGGTTCTTGAAAATAATTATTTTTCCTTCGATAATAAGTTTTTTCTACAGAAGAGGGGTACGGCTATGGGGGCGAGGTTCGCGCCCAGCTATGCGAACCTTTTTATGGCCCACTGGGAATCCCGGTGGGTCTACGGTTCCCATGGCTGGGCGCCTAACCTCGTCCTCTATAGGAGGTACATCGACGATGTCCTTTTTATATGGAGGGGCACGGAGGATAGTCTCAAACTGTTTATGGATCATCTTAATGCTAACGACTGGGGGATTAAATTATCGTTTAATTGGAGTACTACTCTTGTGAATTTCCTAGATTTGGAGATATATGTTAAAGAGGGGACGTTACACACACGCACTTATTTCAAACCCACTGATGTTAACAGCTTTATTGATCTCAATAGTGGACATTTGTCATGTTGGCTTGAGGGAGTTCCACGTGGACAAATGCTCAGAATGAAGCGTAACTGTACAGATTTGAAAGAATATCAACAGCAGGCGGACAGATTGACCAGTGCCTTTGCCGAAAAGGGTTATGACAGGGGTACTGTCAATCATATTGTGGAAGAGGTGAAGACCATCGATAGAAGCACTCTCATCGAGTATCGACCCCAAAAAGATTCTGTACCACAGGATTCTTCTGTTGTCCCTTTTATTTTTGATTATAGTGTGGGTAATAGGGGAATCAGAGGTATTATCCGCCAATATTGGGAGATCTTGAGGCAGGACCCTATCCTACGGGATATTATCCCCGATAGACCCCGTTTTATTTGTAGGGGCGCAAAAAATCTTAAGGACATTGTGGTGAATAGTGCGTTTGTGGGTAGGAGGGACCAGGGAGTCCGTATATTAGGGGTCCAGGATGGCTTCTACAAGTGTGGTAAATGTTTGGGCTGTAAGAACCATTGTAAGGTCAAAAGAACTCATGATATAACTATAGGTGGCAAGAGTATACGTATTAGGGGTATACTTAATTGCGCCTCTAAATATGTTGTATATTGTCTCACATGCCCGTGCGGACTTCATTATATTGGGAGGACTTCGAGATCCTTATCATCTGTTAGACTAGGTGAACACCTCCGCAATATTAGAAAAGGTTATGAGCTGCATAGTCTATCCTTGCATTTTAAAAAAGTACATGCACAAGATCCAGCGGGGTTAGAATTCTGCATTCTTAAAAAAGTTAAGAAAAGTTGGAGGGGTGGTGACTTGGACCTGATTCTAGCTAAGGAGGAAATGAGGTTCATCTTTGAATGCGGCACCCTGATTCCTGCTGGCCTCAACAGCGATTTTGAAGTCCATCATTTTTTGTAACTCCTGTTTTTTTGAATTCATATGTTTTTTGGAGGTCTTCCTTTCCTTCTTTAGGATTATAACATGAGGATTATATGATCTTCTGTATTTTTTTACTCTTATCTGCATATAGCTCTATTATGATATCACCACTATTTGTTATTGTTTTCATCTTCCGTGATATGTTATTTTGGTGGGGTCATATCACCCTTGTCCATAGTGTAGTATGTGGTGTATATATTGTTATTGATTTTGTTTTGGCTCCGTTTTTTCCCCCTTTTTAGGATACATAAATTTTTATATTTTTATATTTTTTTATATTTTTTGTTGTCTAAGTGCTGCCTTATTTATATTCGATCTATGCTTCATGTATAGTTCTCTTTCCATGTGTGTTTTTTCTCTTTTACATATGGAATTTGTGCGTCATGGAGGTCCATATGCTTATGCTTCTGGTGGAATATGCCCCCCAAATAAAGACCTGCGGCATATATGTGCAACACAGCGGACCTATTATGGGGACAGAGGGCCTCCTTCCGGACATGGCACTTATGGAGTTAAGCAAGACGTGAATCACGAGAACCGATGGCTGGACTCCACGGCGCATGCGCCTGCCTCAGTATAGTGAAATACGTCATTCCCCGTCCGGGGAAAGGGGAATCCGGAAGTGCCGCAGACCAGGCTGGAACGCAGGGGGGATCGGAAGTGGCGGTTTTTGAACACACCTGTTAATCCGCTCAACTAATGATTGTTGTTATAAATGTATGTCTATTGGACTGGTTTATTATGTTTTCTTTTTGGATACCAACTGATGAAGCTGCGTTAGCGGCGAAACGCGTTTTGGATATATCTATTTATTTTATTTTTGTATTAAATCGTTTTTTATCTGGTGGAAAGTTTGTATTTCACTTCTTATCCATTCAAAGGGGTTTGGTGTATCCCTATCTACACCCAGGCGTACATACAGAGCCAGTGAATCTACACAGGCTCTTAACCACGTAAGTGTTGTCATTTTCTGGCCTTTACACTTTGTGGATTACTATGCTGCACTATGGTATGTGTTTGCTTTATTGCATGTATGGTCTATACGAGTAACCGTCGACATCTCATGAAGAGACCCACTGTGATCTTATTGAGCCTATATTGTACAGGCTCCACCATATGTGAGTTCTCATCTTTCACATTTTTTTTCTGATATTTATACAGGCATACTGTACCATGTATGTGTGTGTTTTTTCTTTACATGTACATTGACGTCTACCTGACTCCATTGGATTGAAGTACATACAGGTCATTATTTTTGTGCTGCAATTTTTATCCACATTAGTTTTGGGGTGCACTTCCCCTTAGTGTGGTGTATATTGTTCACCTCCCACGGAAGTGGGGTTTTGTACCAGCGCTGTTCTCTTTTTCTTTTTTGTCTGTTCCTGTTTTAGCCCTATGCAGTGCAGGCATGGACTAGCCGTCGGGACTACGAAGGGATTCCCGGTGGGCCGATGCCGCCACCGGTTTCTTAATCAGCAGCTCCGGTATCAGACTCTAGGAGTCAGAATCTGAAGCTTATTTGACCACTATCCGTGGCCCCAGCACTGCAATGGCGCCAATGCAGTGTGCCATTTCCTTCTGCATGCTATGCATATGGGAGGCACTCTGCAGTGGCACTGCTCCCACCAGCGCAACTCACGTCACGTGGTGTGGTGGATGCCACAACGCACACAGAGGAGGCCGGCGGATTCTGGGACAGAGGAGCAGCAGGCAGCTGAGCCAAATTGGTGAGTATACTCAGTCACTCCGTTCTATTGTGTTTTTTTTTTTCCAGGAGGGTGATGAATCATCACCATATTCAGAAGAAGATGAGATGGGCAGCCTGCTGTGTGGGGAGAATGAGCGTGACCTGGGGAAGGAGGTGGTGGACAAATTAATTATATGGGTCTGCCCTTGGGCTGATATATGATCCTGCTTTTGGGGGTGGTGGACAAATTAATTATATGGGCCTGCCCTGGTGGGGATAATTAATTATATGGGCCTGCTCTGGGGGAGAATTAACCCCTTAGTGACCGTGCGGTTTTACACAAATTCGTCCTTTAGGCTAGGGTCAGACGAACGCATTCTGTGCGGACTGTGCGTCCTGCACAACGGACGTACTTTCTGACTGACGACAAGGTAGTGGCCACTCGGTCCATTTTTGTGACTGACGTTTTTTTTGACTTATGTAGATGGGAAATAAAATTAATATGAAAAACCATTTTGTCCGTCAAAAATGCTGGACATTGGGGGCGGAGCTGACTGTCGATGGGTGAAGTCGCGTTCTGCAGTGCTCTCCAGCGGTTACCTTTTATTTGATAGTTTAACATGACCCACCATCGGCTGCAGAGATTTTTCTCAGATTGGGAAATTCCGGGTGTCCTGTGGTCCAGAGCTGGGGCTCTTTCGCTGCCCTCCTGCTACTGTTTGGGACGATTTGGGACCTGCGGCCTAGTTGCCGGCGGCCATCTTGGACGCATCTGAGTGGGCCCAGTGGCTCTCCCTCTTTTGTGCCCCGGTCCTGCTGCTGCTCCTGATTGCCTGCAAGAGGCAGATATGGCTTAATCCCTCAACGGGTTTTGTCCCCTTACAAAGGGGGATGTCTGGCACATACTGGAGGAGTTCCGCGAGCTCTGGACGACTGACTTCCGGGATATGCGGAGTGAGGTAATGGAGATGGTGAGCGCGGCGGAGATGGTGAGGAGCGGGGTGGATCGAGCTGTGGAGGTGCGGGACCCTTCAAGTCTGCAGGTCTCTCCGTGGGCGACCACAACTCTTTGTGCCCTCTCTCGAGGGGATGCTGACATGTCGTCTGGGCGGGAGCCACCGGATCTGCTGGAAGACGGATGTGCTGCTGCTGTGGAGCAGAGGAGGGTCGTTTCTGCACTGCACTGCACCGTTTCTGCATTTGTTCTTGTTTCCTGAGTTTGGAAAACCAGGTTGAATATCGAATATAAATTTGTTTCATTCGAACCGATTAGTTGTAAATTAAAAATGATTTAATTCATATAAATATTGTCCATGATGCAATTCTGCTCATATAAAAAAGAATCATGTATTCATTTCAGTTTCAGACAAATGTATTTGTGTCATGCATCCCAGCTTGGCAACTGTTATTTTAGTGGCAGCTAGCCAGCCCTCCCTTGTTAAAAGTTTAAACTAAATTAAACTTGCGATACCCACAACTGACCATGCCCTATCACCTAAATGGGTACTATCCTAGTGTTGCGGGGCAAGTACTATAAAGATGGGATTACAAGCCCCCCCCACTACCAACCAGTACCCACTGTGCCCTTTCATGAGAACAGATCTATGCAATATTGCATGACCTGTGGAAAATGCCACTAGAGTCTATTTGTTCAAAATGTCATTCTACAAGTTGCAAAAGGAGGCGGCAGATCACTGAAGAATAGGTATTTGTATTTTTTATGTACTTTATATGTACAGGATTATTCAGAGAGAGCCAATTTGGCCCCGAAATGTCACCGAACAGTGAATTTCCCCATACTGTGCCATTTTGGGACCCTTCGCCTATTCAGAGAGCAAGCAGTTCGCCACATTTTGGCGAATTGCCTGCAAGTGCGGTGCGTGTTCGAAGGCAGTGAAATCCCCCATAGAGAATCAATGGTTAATCTATTCAGAGAACACCGAACAGCAGTGAAAAGTTGCTGAAACACCCTGCTGTTCGCGGGTTTCATTCGGCAGGTTTATTCAGGCGAACCCCATAGGCTTCAATGTTAAAAATATCCCCATTTTTATTCAATATCTAATAAACCATTTATTATTTTATCTAATAGATTTTTTAGGATCTTTTAGACATTTTCAGGATTTTTCATCAAATATGTTTTTCCAAAGTGTTTTTTTTCTGTAAGGAGAACTGTTTATTATTATTCATAGGACCTTCTATGTAAATTCCAGGCATTTTCAATGAGTAGATTTTTTGCAAACAGCGTTTCAATCTTCACACTTTCAAATCTTTTTTTTTTTTTTTTACCCCGTTCGTCAACTTGTCGACTTTTTCCCGGCGGCTAGTCTGTGCTGTGTTTGGCTCGGCGTGTATTTTGCGGCGGTTCCAGTGGGTTTTCGGCAGGTCTTCGGCGGTTGTTCGACAGGTTTTCCCTGCACTCCGGGGACCCTGCGGTGAATGCTGGATTCATTGCAGGGTGGGGAACTTTGATTTCCCCAAATTGCGGGGAACAAGAGAGCATCGAAAGGTCGGCGACATTTCGGTGCTCTCTGAATAATCCCCATAGTGTCAAATGATTTTGCAATTGAAAAAGTTTCTAATAAAAGGTACTTTTTATTTATTTAACTTTTTTCAATATTGGTTTCAGACGAGAATAACTAGCAATCATGGAATCATTCGTTGTTCTCTGACTTCATAGTATAACTCCTGCATCAGCTGACCCACAGACAAACTTTGCAACACTTACACTAGGATAAGAGTTGATACAAATAACAAGTGGGGCTGTTATACTTAACGGCTCACTTGTTTATCCTGACGGTTCAGTCCGACTATTCCTACACATTTGTAAAGCAGAGGTTGGATCAGCAGATAGTTAATAAAAATGCAAATACCCTAATGCCGTAGACAGATTTGGAATTAAGGTTCAAATTGCCAGCTTCTTGATCCTCTCTAATTTCGTCTGCATTGCCGGTTCATTATTTACTATGACTGTTTCCATAGGAACTAATCTAGAATTTCAATTTGCAGGTGAACCTCCCTAGCTCATTGACAGCATTGTCTGATTTTATAGCTGAACATGCCAGATCATATTCTGTTTAGAGATTATTACTGTGCATTGTTCTGCTATATAGTGCAGCTGCACTGATATAATTTGTTAGTGCTGTTAGTTGGTATATGGCCAGCTGCATGTATTCAGTTTTATATTGCTAGAGCAAAAAGAACAACAACTGTTAGTTTGGTGTATTCGGCAAACAATAGCCACAGAAAGGCTGTAACGATTTGTGTGTTTATTATGTTTTCATGTTACTTAAGTAAACGCTGTATAATTATGAAAGACTTGTTAATCGGGAACTCAATTATAATGTATGATCTCATAAATAAAGTAAGAATTATGTGTTTACCAAATCTATATCCATTCTATTTGAAATTTTGACACAAAAATATTAAAACACAGACAATAAATGAAGGTAAAGGACTGTACATAGAGTTGATCCCACTTATTACATTGAGTGTTATTTTTTTAGTGTTAAAGTACCCTAAACACCTAGGGTTATTCAAAGAGAATCGAAAAGTCACCGCACATTCGGTGACTTTTCGTTCTCTTCAATTCGGTGCGATTTGGCGATCCCATTCCGGAGACCCTGCGGTGTATTCAGCAAGCATCACAGGGCCGTCGTAGTGCAGGGAAAAGCCGCCACAAACTCACCGCAAAACCCAGCGAATGCACACCGAAACCCGCAAAAACATCTGGATGAACCACGCCGAACACGCCGGAGGAACCCGAGAAGCCGTCGATCACAGCGCAGAACAGCAGCTGGAAAAACCAGACACCGCAGACATGGAAAAAAAAAACAGTACGCTTGAATGTTTGAAAAGTGAAACGCTGTTTGCAAAGAAACTACTGAGTGAAAATGTCTGAAATTTACATATGAGGTCCAAGGAATGATAATAAAAAGGGCTGTTACAGAAAAAAAAAACGAGAATATTTTTAACATTGAAGCCTATGGGATTCGCCTGAATAAATCTGTCGAATGAAACTATCGAACAGCAGGGCAATTCGGCAACTTTTCACTGCTGGTTTTAGTTCTCTGTATAGACGAAGCAGTGCTTTTCTATGGGGATTTCTCTGCCCTCGAACAGGCACCAAACAGGCACCGTATGTGCAGGCAATTTGCCAACATTCGGCAAACTGCCTGCTCTCTGAATAGCCAAATGGCCAAGAAAGGTAACCGTGCACTGAATTTCATTTTCGGCCATCTATTCGCATCTCTTTGAATAACCCTGACAGATTCTCTATTACCAACCAACAACCACATCAAAATATGTTTTCAATGTTTGAAAGATTAATAATGTTTACCTTAAAAACCATTAGAATGCCTCTTTCATGCTTCATTAAGGCAAATGCGTCAGTGAATCTGCACAAATTGTGCAAAAAGCATTAGCGAAATGGACCTTTTTTTACTGTGAAGGCGCTTTCCCATGTTTCCCATGATCACTCAGCAAGAAGGAAGTGGCTGAACAATTTTCATCAAATCAGTGTTTTCCCTTGCAAATATGAGTGTATTACTCTCTAAAACACAGTCATGCTGTGCACGGAGTATAAAAAGTGTTTTTTTTTAAAGAATTAATTCAAATTAAAATTCTGTTCACTTAAGTGTTGCTGCAACACTGAACAGCACACTGCGTCGTTTAGCAGACGGAAGAGAAAATGAAGTCAAGTGAAGTTTATGTTAAAAATAGACAGAGGAGGAC
This sequence comes from Leptobrachium leishanense, assembly GCA_009667805.1. Classification (NCBI taxonomy): domain Eukaryota; kingdom Metazoa; phylum Chordata; class Amphibia; order Anura; family Megophryidae; genus Leptobrachium; species Leptobrachium leishanense. The sequence goes on along the minus strand of CM019064.1, from coordinate 340,135,710 downwards.
TAAATGAAAACTAAAAAAAAGGTAAAATTTCTTTATAGGTTAGGCTAATTCCCAACCTGCCCTAGTGTACCTTTCAAGACAAAAGTCCTAGGGCCCCCAATACAACCTAGAGGACACTTGAGGCGTTATTCAGAGAGGGCCGATCTCCGAAATGTAACTGAACAGTGAATTTCCCCATACGGTGACATTTCAGGGCCAATCAGCTATTCAGAGAGCAGGCAGTTTGAAAATTTTGGCGAACTGCCAGCAAGTACGGTGCCTGGTCCAAGGCTGTGAGATTCCACAGAGAAGCAATGGTTAATCTATTCAGAGAACACCGAACAGCAGTGAAAAGTTGCCGAAGTGCCCTGCTGTTTTTTCATTCGACAGGTTTATTCAGGCGAACCCCATAGGCTTCATTCAATATCTAATAAACTGTGTATTATTTTAATCTGCAGTAAAGAGTCTCTTTATTTATTGATTTTTTTTTTTTTTAAAGGATTTTCTCTGCAATTTTCCGGCAAAATTTTTTCTGTAACAGACCTTTTTATTATCATTCATCGGATCTTATATGTTAATTCCATGCATTTTCATTCAGTAGTTTTTTTGCAAACAGCGTTTCAATTTTGACATTTTCAATCATATTATAATTTTTTTTTTACCCCGTTTGTCAGCTTGTTGGCTTTTTGTAGCAGCTGCTCTGCACTGTGATTGGCGGCTCGTCGGGTTTTTCCAACATGTTCAGCATGTTTTTTGAGGCGATTTCGGCGGGTTTGCAGGGGGTTTTCTGCGGGTTTTCCCTGCACTCCGGGGACCCTGCAGTGAATGCTGAATTTACTGCAGGGTGGGGAACTTTGATTCCTCGAGGTGCAGGGAAGTATGGGGACCGAGAGAGCGCCGAAATGTCGGCGACATTTCGGTGCTCTTTGAATAATCCCCTTGCTCATCCACTAAAAAATGATTTATAAATATGTATATATATAATTTTAAAGTACCTGCTTCATTGGTATAATGCAGGAAACATTTTTTTTGTCTGTCATGCTTCAAGTGTAGTTCTTTGAAAATAAAGGTAGAATAAGGATCGCATTTGTTATTGTAAAAATGTCTTGGCTCAGTCACCTCACCATTCTCACATAATAAAGAAAAAGTGACAGGAGGTCACACAGCAAGTATTAGCAAAAGGGGTTAGTCAGAGAGAGACAATCTGGCCCTGAAATGTCACTGAACAGGGAATATCCCCATACAGTGACATTTCGGGGCCATTTAGCTATTTAGACAGCAGGCAATTCACCAAATTTTGGAGAACTGCTAGCCAGTACGGTGCCTGTTCGACGGCAGTGAAATTCCCCATAGAGAAGAAATGGTCAATCTATTAAGTGAATAGCAGTGACAAGTTGCGAAGTGCCCTGCTGTTCGGTCTTTTCATTCGGCAGGTTGTACAGGCGAACCCCATAGACTTCAATGTTAAAAATATTCCTGTTTTTACTCAATATCTAATAAACTGTTTATTGTTTTAATCTGCAGTAAAAAGTCTCTTTTTTTATTGATTGTATAGAACCTTTAAAGCATTTTTCGGGATTTTTTCGGCAAATTTTTTCCCTTTTTTTTTAGCGGGTTTTTTCTTTTTTCTGTAACAGACCTTTTTATTATCATTCATAGGATCTTATATGTAAATTCCAGACATTTTCGTTCAGTAGTTTGTTGCAAACAAGGTTTCAATTTTGACACTTTCTATCATATTGCTTTTTTTTTATCTGTCCGGTGGCTTGTCAACTTTCTCCTGCGGCTGGTTGGCGCTGTGGTCGGCGGCTCGTCGGCTACGTTTGGCGGCCCTACGGCTTGTTTGCGCCGGATGTTCGGCTGGTTGGCAGCGGCACCGAGCTGGCGGCGGCATACGGCGGCCGATTCCCTGCACTTCGGGTACCCTTCTGTGAATGCTGAAGTCACCGCAGGGTGGGGAAATTTGATTCCCCAAAGTGCAGGGAAGTCGAGGGCCAGTATTTTTTTTTTTTTTGAGAAAGGATGTTACCAGGAAGGATACATTGAGATTTCTCTCGTTTCCAAGTATGTCCTGGGTGGCGAGTATGTACCGTTAGGTGTCTTGCCCAAGGACACGTACTGGAGAGGTGCTCTTGCCGGGATTCAAAACTGTGTCTTCACTGTTACAGAGCAGTGCTGTTACCTCTACTCCACCCAGCAGGTACAATTTTGCACGTATATCTCTGGCTCCAGCTACCCTTTTCATGTCTAGTCCCTGTCTTTTTCCTGTTCAGGTTTTATACTCAACCCTTTGCCTCATCCAGGTTCCTTGGGATCCAGCCTGGGTTTCCTGCAAACCATGGGATTCCAGCAGCAGCCCATCTCACCTGATCAGGTCTCTAAGAGGAAGCTACGCCCTGAAGTCAGGGCTTTAGCATTGAAAGTCCCTCGTGGTGTGTGGACCTGTTCCCAGTACCGACGATCCTGACTATCTATAGTGCATTACCTGTACCAGTTATCCATTGTTTTCGTCTTTTGATACCTATTGTACACCTGCCTTCTATTGTCTGAAGACCTCTGAATACCCACCTGTGAGTTCTTGTCCTGAGTTCATATTCTACTTTTTATTGGATTTATCGTGCATCGACCTCTGGCTTTGGATCAAGATTATTCTCTGTCTCTGATTAATATTTGGATTCACAGTGTAATGTTCCCTTTTGCTATGGACTATGACTATTCGCTGCTCCTGATTTCATTTATTTGGATTTTGCTGTTTACCGAACATTTTTACAATGGATTAACCCTTTCACTGCTGAGGCATTTCACCACTGTGTGCTGAGCTCATTTTTACTGCTTTCACTCATAATTTTTAAACACGATTTGAAGCCACATTTTAATAAATGACCCAGACATATTATATATCGTTCTTTCCGGCAGACTCGGCAGATTCATAATATATCATTTTTATATGTATACGTCATGTCCTGTCTGTATATTATAACAAAAAATACAATAAAAATTGAATTTTTAATCATCTGCAGTGTGTAAAGTGTTTTTTTTCACATTTTATCACATGAGCGTTTGCGATTATGTTTTCTATGGGGTGCGCTTGTACAAAAATTTGAAATGGGGACTTTGGGGACTTTACATTTTGTGGGGGGAATTACGTGATTTTTAGCAAACACACCCCATATAAAAAAATCATTAGTGCAGCATCATTGTTCACATTATAATTGAAATGTGAACAATATTGCTGCATTAATAAAAACAACACACAAAAAAATGTTTTTTTTTTTTTTTTAATTTATTTATTATTTTCATCATAATTTTTTCTATTATTTTTTTTACTTTGTACCTAGTCATGTTGGGTATTCGAAAGGGCATGCTCGGGCCTTTCAAATGACACCCTCCATGACCCCCTAGCTGCCACGGTTCTGGAGATATCGGGGTTCACAAGAACCCCCTATCTCCACCAGGGGATTTCCTTGGGAAATCCCCTGGCAGCTAGGGGTTCCCCGGCTATCTGACGTCATCACGCTATGCACGATGACATCAGGCAGCGAGGGGAGACCCGGGGGTGGAGCCGTCATCCAAGATGGCGGCCCCCACCGGAGCTAGGTTGCACTTCAGCGTCGCAAGGCGCTGAAGTGCAACCCGGCGCTTGAGGGGTTAAAGCCAGGCACCGCTTAAAAGGGGAGACTCTCCCCTTTTAAGCAGTGCCTGGCTTTTGGCGCTGCTCCTTTCCGATCGGGAGGGAGAGGGATCCGAACGGAAAATCAGCATCCGGTTTCCTTTCCTGGCCATTCGGCTATCCAGAGAGCAGGCAATTCGCCAAATCCTGGCGAATTGCCTGCACATACAGTGCCTGTTCGGTGCCTGTTCGAGGGCAGTGAAATCCCAATGAAAATGCACTGCTTCGGCTATTCAGAGAACGAAAACCAGCAGTGAAAGGTTCCCCTAATGCCCTGCCATTCGGTGGTTTAATTCGGCAGATTTATTCAGGAGAATCCCATAGGCTTTTATGTTAAAAATATTCCCGTTTTAATTCAATATCTAATAAGCCGTTCATTATATAATTCTGCAGTAAAGAATCTCTTTATTTATAGATTTTTTCGGATACTTTAAGCATTTTTCTGAATTTTTTTTTTCTTTTAAAAGTCAGATTTTTTTTTTTTTAAAGTTTACTTATTTTTTCTGTACCAGCCCTTTTTATTATCATTCCCTGGACCTCCTGTGTAAATTTCAGACATTTTCGCTCAGTAGTTTCTTTGCAAACAGCGTTTCATTTTCACAGATTCATACAAACTATTTTGCTAATTTATTCACCTCCCTCGTCTGCGTCTCAGCTGTTTCAGCTGCTTCGGCTGTGTGCGATCGGCTCCTGCTCGGACTTTTTCCGTGGTTTTTGGCAGGTTAATCCAGATGTTTTTGGGGGTTTTCGGCTTGCATTCGGTGGGTTTTGCGGTTAGTTTTCGTCGGGTTTGCGGCAGCCTTTCCCTGCAATTCGGGCACCGTGTGGTGCTTGCTGAATACACCGCAGGGTCACCAAAATGGGATCGGCAAAAGGAACCGAATTGAAGAGAACGAAAAGTCACCGAACGTGCGGTGACTTTTCGAATCTCTTTGAATAACCCTGATAGTTATTATTGCAATGCATTGAAAAGCACTAATTAGCATATTGAAAGACCATTTTCACACCCTTTTAAAGCATGATTAGTGTGTCCCCTGTGGAGAAATGGAATCCTTTGCTTTAAGTCTCTCCAAGCACCCTAGAAAGGTGGAAATAGCAGCCCTAAACCTCACTGTAACAAAAGGTTCAAATAGATTACTGCTGCATTACAGTAGCCAGGGAGGTGGCAGAATATAGGGAGAGCTGTGGGGTCACTCACTGCTGTACAGGGAAAAGATCCAGGGGGTTATAATGACTGAAAATGCCTCTACAGTACAGATAAATTACTGTAATTTACATTTACAGGCATTATGTCACTTACCAATAAAATATAAAAAATAATATCTGTATTTTTTAGAAGCTGCATTGCTCATAATCTCATTATGATTATTACATACCCCCATAAGCAGGAGATCTGAACATTTTTACTATTTATCTTTATCACAGTTACTATATCAAACACAAAGGACTTTTCTGCCTGTATGATAATAATGCAGACCCCATTTTAAATTGTGTAAGATAAAGGACACCATCTATAGCTCAGAATCTTACATTTCATCAATATTGTAAAGGATAAAGGAATACATGAAAAATTAAAAATAATCAAATTAACATTAGAATTTTTTAACTATCTCAGAATAACAATTTTTGTTCAAAACGTCTATTTTACTCTATAATTTTTTTTGTTAACTTCACATCCCATGTTTCAAATGTTTTGATGTAACGAAATGCGTCAGCGTTTATGTCCTTTCATTAAAACTTGGATTTTTATACTTGAACCTATCCAGCCTTTCTGTTTCCTGTATCCATCACAGTGCTGAGCCTCTCTGAGAGCTGGTCCTACCAGCAGTCTTCAGCTATCCAGCAGGTCTCCAGGCCTATCACAGTGGCTGAGTATATTGATGTGCCTATATATACAGTGCACTGCTCTGTGAATGTTTACATGTTCTGTTCAATAAAAACATGAAAACATATAATGTTTGTGTTGTATTATTTTAAGCAGACTGTGTTTTTCAAATTGTTGTGACTTAGATGAAGATCAGAGCACATTTTATGACCAATTCATGCAAAACTCCACGTAAAACCAAAGGGTTCACATACTTTTTCTTGCCACTATATATATATAATCTCTGTGAGCATAACATAACAGCAGGGGTTAGTGTATAATTTTTACATGCAGTTCTGCCCTATCTTGGTTTTATTTGTATCTGCTCAGTGAGACTCCTACTTTCTTTTTATATACATTTGTTGACGGATGAAGAGGAGGCATCCTATAGGAGTTCTCTCTTGCAAATTACGTATTTGCTGCTTTTTCCATTAGCCCAGGCCTCAAAATTTCCACTCGCCTACTCTCATTTGGCGACTGGAAATTACATGAGGGCGAGTGGAAATGCAGATGCAGGCAGGGCAGGATAAGGGTTAGGTGGGACAACTAGTGGCACTGGCGAGTAACTCTTAAGGCCTGGCTAGTAGCTTGGGACTTGAAATTTTGAGCCCTGCATTTTTAGCCCATATCACTTTTCAATTAAATTCTTCCACTGATTTACCACAATGCATTTTCAACAGTGGTTTCATTGTTTAATTCCATGGAAGTTTCAGGGAAGTCAACGTAAAGAGCAGCGTAGAAAATGATTAAGGTTTTCCTTACGTACTTTTTCATGTGTAGTGGATAATATACTTTATAGTTTTAATATCTGGACACTGTGCGTTCCTCTTCCATTTTCTTTGTTCTGATTCCTTTATGAAGACTGTAGACTTGCTAAGCCTTCAGAAAACCAGGCAGGCTTGTGGTAGCACCATCGATAAATGGAACTCATTGATAGTATTTATTGCTTCCCGAAACCCTGTGACCGAATTACACAAATGAAGTATAGCCAGGCTTCTAAAAATGGCCATTTGGTAGACCAATAATCTCCCTTGTTTGTAGGATTATTGGGGATCTCCGCGTGATACCTCTGTTTGTGTATTCTATAAAACTGGTAAGGGCTGAAATATGGAGGCAATTGAACCTGATATGGATCAAGCAGGACAGATGGTGGGTCTACTGGACTGAAGGAGAATGTTTCCTACATTTGAAGAAGCTTACCTCTGTTGCTGACCTTCTGCACAACCTCAAAAAACCCCTGCAATGATCAAAAACAAAATCAATTAAAAAAAGTTTGTATTAAAGCTGCCATGGGACAGGCAATACCCAGGTAGTACCTTTTGTACAGCTGTGATAACAAGTAGTCATTTCCAGCCGGGAACTATGTTACGTGGCCAAGGATAAGTTTCATGCTGATAATTGGATATCAATTTTTCCAGTGCAGTCTATAGGAGAATATCTTTTCAATAACCAGAGATAAGTTTATCGCTTGTCATCGAGATGACCCAAGGCTCCCATTAAATGCTGTGCTCTGTCTAGACAAGCTACCTAGGGTGATTTATACACAATCCTGCCCTGAGAGGGAATATATGTTATAAAAATATACCTCAGCATGATCTCAACCAGACAGCTCTGTGGTTTGAGAATAACAGAAACCTAAATATCGTGTTTACTATCTTCTGGCTGCACTGGTAATATTTTTGACTACGTATGAACTTGCAGTGACTTTCTTTATTATTACATAATAATATTATTATTAGTAAATTAATCACATAGGGAATATTGAACGCTACTTGTTTTTATATCTATTACCCCGGTTTTATTATCTTTTTATACGTGAAATGAACATTGAGCGTTAGCACCAGGCTGGAGACATATTAGGAATGAAATAAAAAGTGGAAATATCTCAAGCCTTTTTAATTTAAATTGGGATTTATTTTCAGTTTCTGATACCAACTTAGCTAATTACATTTACTGTGCGAAATAAACAAAGATAAGAACTCAGACACCACCAACTCAGATAAGTCATCTTCAGAGGTCTGTATTCTGATTCCACTTCAAAAGCACTAACTAAACAGCAACTTTAACCTGCTGAGTTCAAAAGAATAAAACAGATGCCTCCTCGCAGAGCAGGTTCCTTCAAAACCCATTCTGAATCTTCTGGGATATCTCCGAGTAAAGGAAATGATAGAATGGCACAGTCAGGTTATGTGTGTTTACAGCTAGCATCCTAATATTTAGTGTTACATATTTTTCTATATTTATAGTTAATTTTATACTGATTTCTTTATTCAGTTAATAGAACGATAAGTAAAATAAAGCGCATACTGCCTAAAACGGAGATTCATAATTAGTCCAGATGATCCATCTCAAATTAGAGCTACTAAAGGACAACAATATTTTCTTTTTATGTACAGGGATGTGCAGTGTGCTTGGTGTACTCTAGACCAAGAACTACACTAAGGTAGACTTTGGTAAGACTTGCCGGGTTAGGCTAGGGTCAAACGAAAGCATTTTTACACACGAACGTAAAAAAGTGCGTCCGAACGCATTGATGTATTTTTTCACGGAATATACGAAAACGGTCATACAATGCGCATGTTCGTGCGTGATGTTTTACGAATCCAAACCAGGAAACTTTTTGCGTCTGGACGTTATGTTGGCCGGACACGAGCAGGGTCTGACGTCTCCAAATCACACACACACACCGCTAGCGGGCGCAGCGCACTCTGTACGTCCGTACTAGAGGTTCTGCTTTCTCGAAAAAATGCGTTCATTTTCCACTTGCGTTGCGCAGCCGGACTTTCGTGTGACCGTACTTCGTATATTGGCTGTCATTGCCCGTCATTTGCTGCTAGTGCGGCCGTGATTAAGTGCGTCAGAACCAGGGCCGGCGCTGCCGCTAGGCGTGCTAGGCGGCCGCCTAGAGCGCAGCGCCGCCTAGGGCGCAGCCGAGCTCAGACCTGGCCCAACCATGGAGCAGTTCGGAGCGTTGCTCCAAACAGCAAATTTTTCAGGGAGGGAAATTTTTGCTGCCGAGGCCGGCATCTGCACATATTTTTTTCATTATTGCGGCTGTTAATAAATACTTAGCCCGGTTGACAAATAGAGGGAGATTGCAGCTGTCAGTGCTGCTGCTCTCCGGTATGTGTCCAGGCACGGCAGACAGAGACATCGGATCTGTCTAATGTTGTGTCTCTCTGTCCTATCGGGAGGAAGCTGCTAGTCCACGCCCCCGGCTGCTGATTGGCACCTTGCCATATTAGCAAATTGAGATGGGGGTGCTAGTGGAGCGGGAGGTTTAAAAGTGCTCGCTGGGAGTTACCTGTAACCAGCCTGTAAGGGAACAAAAAGACACTTCCAAAGTCCTAGATAAGGGGAGGGGGCAGCAACTTAAAGGAGAAAGTTTATTAAAAAGGTGGAATTTTCAGCTTGCAGCAACCCCCCCCCCCCCCCCACACACACACGCATTTCCTCTCAGTCCGGCAGACAGGCAGAGCTGATCGGACTGTAAAACACTGCAACTCTGTGTCACTGGGTGAGATTTGTGTCCGCTCTTAGTCCCTGAGTGCAGATAACATCTCTGCACTCAGCATAGATAACAGGGGCTTTTCTCCCTCCCCCCCTTCCCAACAGGGCTCCCGTGATGACGTCACCCCCCCCCCCCTGCCAGTGAGTGACAGGGAAGAATCACAGGGAGCTCAGACCACAATGCATTCAGGGACGTCAGAGATCAGTGAGTGCATCCAACCAGGGGCGTTTGTGTTGTAAGAGAGTACAGCACTTATTTAACATTTGTTGTGTTTTGTTATGTTCTGTATACAGGTATAACTAATGGTAGATATGGTTTAATAGTCATAGTTTAAGTTTATGTGTGTGTGTGGGTTTGTGACACTGTGTGGATGTGTGTGTGGGTTTGTGACACTGTATGTGGATTTGTGTGGGTGGAGTGGATGTGTGTGACATTGGGTGAAGGTATGTGGAGCTCTGTGATATGTTCATACACACTGCCCGTTACTGTGCATTTCATTGCTGTGGAGCTCTGTGATGCGCTCATATACACTGCCTGTTACTGTGCATTTCATTGCTGTGGAGCTCTGTGATACGCTCACACATGTCAAGTGTTTTTTTTGGGGGGGGCACAAGTATCTGGACTGACCTAGGGCGAAAATAGCCTAGCACCGGCCCTGGGACAGAGCAGCCACTCCAAAGAACCATATATATCCATGTGTGCTGGGGCAATATATACCCAGGTGTGCTGGGCGCAGTAATGTGCGGTGTTTATGAGGGAATCACAGAGCTCCACAGTAATGTGCAGTGTTTTTTTTTTGGGGGTGGGGGCGCAAGTAGCTGGTCTTGCCTAGGGCGCAAAATAGTCTAGCACCGGCCCTGGTCAGAACGCACGTTAAAAATGCGCTCGTCTGACCCCAGCCTTATTCATAGAGCGCCGCACTTCGGCGAGTCTGATTCGTTGATCCTGCGCTGAATTCAGCATTCACCGCAGTGTCCCCAGAAGTGCAGAGAATCGGCCACAGAACGAATCGAAAAACAGCTGCCAATCCACCGGACAGCCGCCGCCAACCTGCCGGACAGCCGCCGCCAACCTGCCGGCCAGCTGCCGCAGACTTGCCAGACAGCCGCCAAACTCAGCCGATGAGCCTCCGAACACAGCGCTGACCAGTCGCAAAAAAAGTCAGCAAGCTACCGGACGGGTAAAAAAAGGAAACGATTGAATATGTCAAGTTTGAAACACTGTTTGCAAAAAAAAAAACACTGGACGAAAATGTCTGGAATTAACATATAAGGTCATATGAGTAATAATAAAAAGGTCTGATACAGGAAAAAGACAAACTGCTATTTAAAAAAAAATCGGATTATTTTTGCCGAAAAAAACCTGAAAAATGCCTAAAAATCCTAAAAAAATAAAGAAACTTTTTACTGCAGATTAAAAGAATAAATGGTTTATTAGATAGTAAATAAAAACTGGAATGTTTTTCAACATTGAAACCTACGAGATTTGCCTAATTAAACCTGCCAAATGAAACCACCAAACATCAGGGCATTTCGGCAGCTTCTCACTGCTGTTCAGGATTCTGTGAATAGGTTAACCATTGCTTCTCTATGGGGGAGTTTATTGCTGTTGAACAGCACCATATTCTGCGGGGCAATTTGCCAAAATTTGGCGACCTGCCTGCTTTCTGAATGGTCCCGAAATGTCACCATATGGGGAAATTCACTGTTCGGTGCATTTTCAGGGCAAGTTCGGATCTCTGAATAAACCCTTTACTGTAATATGTTAAACATTTGAATACAATAAGGGCCCTATTACAATCTTCGCGCAAACGTTTCAGCTGGCGCAAAACTGCATTAACGCGAGGGGAAAAACTCTTTGCGCTGAACGTCGTATTACAATGTCAGCGCAACAAACGCACGTATTCATCTACCGAGGGTGAACCTGCGCGAACGCTGCACGAGCGTACTTTACTGCACGCGTCCTATACTATACGCAGAATTTAACGCATAGCCTGATTGGCTGAATCGTGTGAAAAAACAGTCCGCACACTGATTTCCGCACGCAACGTTGCTGCGCACGCATTTGTGAGCGTCCGTTTAACGTGCGTTATTGCTCGGCGAATGAAAAAGTGCGCGAGGATTGTAATTACAGTGTCGCTTTACCCGCGTTAACGTTTAACGCTTGGCGCACAAATTCACGTGCTGCGCGAGCGGTTTAACACAAAGATTGTAATAGGGCCCTAAATGTGGTCTTGTTCTTTAATGTTGTGGTGCCATGATATTTTGTAAGAAACTGTTGCCCTTTTCAAAGAAACAGTGACACACTGTATTCTCACCTAGGCTGACCAGGCCTAGGGAGCCACTTTTAGAAGGATGGCATCAGGGCCAGTGCCACAATAAAGCAGACCAGACTCCAGACAGTTGCTTTAAGGTAACTTGCCATGAGTTTGACATTGCCTGTATAAAGGCAATAGAATGCATCATTTTTGGTCATTATGTTTAGCAGACCATTTTAGTATGTAAATAGATTCAAATGGAACCAGATCTAATTTTTTTTTCATATAAATTTTCATGACATGCACACAAGTCACTTACTAAAATGTATTAATTAACTTTAAACTGTAGATGAAAAGTAACATGTCTTTTTACATATTATTTGTCTTTAATTTTAATCTAGGAATAATTTATTAAAATCTCTATTGTATTTAATTTCTTTACGTTGTAAACCTACAAACATTGGCAGCTATACTTAAAATGATATTATCCATGAATAAAAAACACACTAACTGAGCAGTTTCCTTAACAGACGGTATGCTATGCATGGCATATGTTGTAGCTAGAAGTCATCATTTCTAATGAATTAATATTGGCATTGGACTAATATTGGACTTTTCTTTATTGGAGATTATTAGCTACATGATTTGGTGGAAACACAGATAATTTTTGCCCTGGACATAAGTGCAAACATGGAAACCTGTGTTAATTAGAATTAACGTAATTATAGGATACCGAATAAAGTGAAATGTCACGAACGTACAATGTGACGTGTAAACTGCTAGAATTCAGTAAATAGAGCCCATAAATGACTTAAACTAGCACAGAAAGATCTCAAAGCTGATACTGTCAACAACATAAAAACGAACCAAATAAAAGTGAGCGAGGTGAACATAGAGTCAGTTTGGGTTACGCTAACATTTGGCAATCATACAGTAGCTCGTGTAGGTGTGATCTATAGACCCCCTGGACAAGTAGAAGAGCTAGATAATCTGCTGCTTGAGGAAATAGCCAAAATGGCAATGAAGGGGGAAGTTATTATCATGGGGGACTTTAATCTTCCTGATGTGAACTGGAAAACCAAAATAGCTGGGTGCACCAGGAGTACAAATATTCTAAACTCCTTACTGGGATTATCTCGAACACAAGTAGTTGAGGAGCCGACCCGTAAAGAGGCCATATTGGATTTAATACTCACAAATGGAGGTTTGGTATCGGACGTTGTTGTAGGTGAAAATTTGGGATCTAGTGATCACCAATCAGTATGGTTTAATATAAGAACAGGGATGGAGCCGCACCACACAAAAACAAAAGTTTTAGACTTAAAAAAAACAGATTTTTCTAAAATGAGATTTTGTGTGAATGAGTCATTATCAGACTGGAAGAGTTTAAAGGGAGTCCAGGAGAAATGGAATTATTTAAAGGAAGCATTATTGAAGGCCACAGGAAATTGCATTCGGCTTGTTAGCAAAAACAAAAAAGGGAAGAAACCACTGTGGTACTCTGCAGAAGTGGCCAAAATAGTGAAGAACAAGAAGATAGCATTCAATAACTATAAAAAAACTCAGCGTGAAGAGGATAGGCAAACCTATAAGATTAGGCAGAAAGAGGCAAAGCAATTTATAAGAGCTTCCAAAGCACACGCAGAAGAGAAAATAGCTCAGTCAGTAAAAAAGGGGGACAAAACATTTTTTAGATACATAAACGAGAAAAGAAAAGTAAAACAAGGATTAGTTAGATTAAAAACAAAGGAAGGAAGGTATGTAGAAGAGGATAAAAGTCTCGCTGACTGCCTTAATGAATATTTTTGTTCAGTCTTTGCAGAAGAAAAGGAAGGAAAGGGACCTCAGTTAGGAGAGAACACTAAAGAGACATTTACATATGAGTTTACAGAGGAGGAGGTTCTAAAGCAGCTGTCTAAAGTAAAGACAAATAAGTCAATGGGGCCTGATGGGATCCATCCTAAATTATTAAAAGAGCTCAGTGATGTAATAGCAAAACCGTTAACAGATTTATTTAACCAATCCTTGTTAACAGGAGTCGTCCCAGAAGACTGGAAATTAGCAAATGTTGTGCCCATTTACAAGAAGGGTAGGAGGGAGGAATCGGGGAACTATAGGCCAGTTAGTCTTACGTCAGTAGTGGGGAAATTAATGGAAACCATGTTAAAGGAAAGGATTGTTGAACATCTAAAAACACATAGATTACAGGATCAGAAACAACATGGGTTTACCTCAGGGAGATCATGCCAAACTAATCTTATTGATTTTTTTGATTGGGTAACAAAAATAATAGACACAGGTGGTGCAGTAGACATTGCTTATTTAGATTTCAGTAAGGCTTTTGATACTGTTCCGCATAGAAGGCTTATCAATAAATTGCAATCTTTGAGCTTGGATTCCAATATTGTTGAATGGATTAGGCAGTGGCTGAGTGACAGACAACAGAGGGTTGTGGTAAATGGAGTTTATTCGGCGCAAGGTCTTGTTACCAGTGGGGTACCTCAGGGGTCAGTACTTGGACCCATTCTCTTTAATATTTTTATTAGTGATATTGCAGAAGGTATTAATGGAAAAGTATGTCTTTTTGCTGATGACACAAAAATTTGCAACAGGGTTGACGTTCCTGGAGGGATCAGCCAAATGACAAATGATTTAGGTAAACTAAAAAAATGGTCGGAGTTGTGGCAATTGAGTTTTAATGTGGATAAGTGCAAGATAATGCACCTGGGACGTAAAAACCCAAGGGCTGAATATAGAATATTTGATACAGTCCTAACCTCAACATCTGAGGAAAGGGATTTAGGGGTCATTATTTCAGAGGATCTAAGGGTAAGTAGTCAATGTAATAGAGCAGCAGGAAATGCTAGCAGAATGCTTGGTTGTGTAGGGAGAGGTATTAGCAGTAGGAAAAGGGAAGTGCTCATGCCACTGTACAGAGCACTGGTGAGACCTCACTTGGAGTACTGTGTGCCGTACTGGAGACCGTATCTCCAGAAGGATATAGACATCTTAGAGAGAGTTCAGAGAAGGGCTACTAAAATGGTGTACGGCTTGAAGGAGAAAAGTTACCAGGAAAGGCTTAATGATCTTAACATGTACAGCTTGGAAAAAAGACGAGACAGAGGAGATATGATAGAAACATTTAAATACGTAAAGGGAATCCACAAGGTAGAGGAAGGGAGTATATTTAAAAGGAAACAAAATAGCAAAACAAGAGGACATAGTCTTAGATTAGAGGGGCAAAGGTTTAAAAGTAACATCAGAAAGCATTATTTTACTGAGAGGGTGGTGGATACATGGAACAGTCTTCCAGTAGAAGTGGTAGAGGCCAAAACAGTAATTGAATTTAAGCAAGCATGGGATAGGCATAAGGCTATCCTAAACAAAAGATAAATCCAGGTAAAGTATCCATGTAATTGGGCAGACTAGATGGGCCGAAAGGTTCTTATCTGCCGACATTTTTCTATGTTTCTATGTTTCTATGTTTCTGTCCATGGATCAAAACACAGATTCTCTATAGTACGTTTTTAGAAATGATTTGGTGTAAATGAGGTACTATGGGGGTTATTCAGAGAGCACCGAAATGTCGCTGACATTTCGGTGCTCGCTCGTTCCCCGCACTTCCCTGCACTTAGGGGAATCAAAGTTCCCCATCCTGCGCTGAATTCAGCATTCATTGCAGAGTGCAGGGAAAACCTGCCGCAATCCCGCCAAACTCCTGCCGAAAAACCCACAGAAAACCTCACGGAACCACCGCAAAACACACGGCGAATAGGCCAGAAAATGCTGATCAGCCGCCGATCACATTGCAGAACCGCCGACGGAAAAATCCGACAAGCTGACGAACGGAGTAAAAAAAAATAATAACATTATGATTGAAAGTGTCAAAATTGAAACGCTGTTTGCAAAAATACTACTGAACCAAAATGGCTAGAATTTACATACTGTATAAGGTCCAATGAATGATAATAAAAAGGTCTGTTAAAAAGACAAAGAAAAAACGCCTTAAAAAAAAGCAGAAAAGAGTATTTTGACGAAAAACAATCCCGAAATATGGCTAAAAATTTTAAACAATCATTAAATAAAGAGACTTTTTACTGCAGATTAAAATAATAAACAGTTTATTCGATATTGCATTAAAACGGGAATATTTTTAAAATTGAAGACTATGGGGTTCACCCAGTGGCGTAAACAGAGTCATGGGCACCCGGGGCAGAATTTATTTTCGTCCCCCCACTATATAAACATTCACTCTGGTTATAAGCAGGCCAGGACTGGGACAAAATATAGGACCCCCAGAATTATATACACAGGCCCGCCAGAATTATATATACAGACACTGGACCCCCAGAATTATATACACAGGCACTGGACCCCCAGCATTTTATACACAGGCACAGGACCCCCAGAATTTTAAATACACAGCACTGGACCCCCAAAATTATATACACAGGCACAGGACCCCCAAAATTATATACACAGGCACAGGACCCCAGAATTTTATATACAGGCACAGGACCCCCAGAATTTTATACACTGGCAGAGGACCCCCAGAATTTTATACACATGCACAGGACACCCAGAATTTTATATATCCATCTAGCAGCACTCACTTACTCACTCACTCACTCACTCACACACACACTCACAGATCTCAGATTCAGATGGGGACTCACTTGCGCCAGCATGCTCCTCCACGAGGCCCGCCGGCTTCTGAAGACTGTTGATGCGCTCTCGCGAGATCGCGTGACATCTCGCCTGTAGGCTGCGTCACAGACTTCAGAAGGCCGGTGGCCTTAACAAGGCAGCACGCTGTGCGCTCACCAGTGCTCCACTTTGTCGGGCTCAGGCCACAGTGGGAACCTGCGTTCCCGCAGGACTCGAGCCCTGCCTCCAAGGTCTCTGGGCGATGGCAGTGGCATAATAACTGGTGGGGGGTGGGCGCCGGCGGCTCTGTGCCCGGGGCACCCGCACTGGCTGCCCCCCGGTTGTTATGCCACTGGGTTCACCTGAATAAACCTGCTGAATGAAACCATCGAATAGCAGGGCATTTTGGCACCTTTTCACTGCTGTTCGGTGTTCTCTGAATAGATTAACCATTGCTTCTCTATGGGGGATTTTACTGCCTTCGTACTTGCTTTTGCAAAAATTTGGCGAACTGCCTTCTCTCTGAATAGCTGAAAGGCCCCGAAAAGGCACCGTACAGGGAAATTCCCTGTTCGGTGACATTTCGGGGCCAGATCGTCTCTCTCTGAATAACTTCTTATGTTTTTGTTCTAAATTACATTACTATTTACATAAATGAAGACCAGCTGGTATTTCTGAGATCAAGAGGGCGGGAGGGGTGGATGACAGTGGGCATGATTGTATTTCTGAGATCAAGAGGGCGGGAGGGGTGGATGACAGTGGGCATGATTGTATTTCTGAGATCAAGAGGGCGGGAGGGGTGGATGACAGTGGGCATGATTGTATTTCTGAGATCAAGAGGGCGGGAGGGGTGGATGACAGTGGGCATGATTGTGGTGTGATTTGTATCACTGATGATGCAGGTGTCAAAAAAAGAAGTATGTCATGCCATTGTGCCAGGATTACACAATGCTGACTGAGGAGACAACCAGACACTTCAATAGCACTCATGTATGGGCTTAAAATGCACCCGTATTGCCTACTGCAATTTTTCTGTGATATCCCATCAGAAGATGGATCTTGCATTGGTCTTACAGATCAGCGCAATATCTCATTCTTTGATGCGATATCACTATTTGTGCTCTCTTTGACCCATTGATGGATGCTGTCATTTTTCTCCATCAGTGTGCAGAGCTAACT
Source organism: Leptobrachium leishanense (assembly GCA_009667805.1). NCBI lineage: Eukaryota > Metazoa > Chordata > Amphibia > Anura > Megophryidae > Leptobrachium > Leptobrachium leishanense. The sequence continues at coordinate 340,118,603 of CM019064.1, read as the reverse complement.
AGGGGTCGTCGCACCACGATACCTGATTGGCCCTTAGCAGGGACTTCACTAACCAGACGCACGGACTGAGCAGGCAATCAGGGTTGCTCATACATAAGCTTTCATGTACATTAGCTACCTTACATTAGCATTCATATACTGGCTTAAAAAGTCAGATTTTTGCATTGCAAGTGCCATTAAATAGGTTTTCTAAATGGACCCTATAGCTCATGATAATTTGTCTTAATTTCATAATGTCAAATTTATTTCAACCGTGGTTGGGGCCAACAGATTTTGGCTTGCCTTGAGCAGCACCAAACCTAAATGCACCCCTTAGAATGCTGGAACTGTATTTCCCATACAACTACTGGGAAGTATACATGAGTAGGCCGCAGTGGATGTGAGAAGTTTAACTTTGATGTGCATTTTGTGAATAACAAATATTTGTTATTCTGAGTTATTTTTGTTGGTGTTTATATTTCTGATTATATTCATAGCAGATGCATGATTTCATGTTTTCGCTGTCATGGGATTGTACACAGTCATGCCAACTCTCCCTGCGTGTGGTAGGGTTTATTGTGGATACTGGGGCTGACTTACTCTGCCTATTTGCAGTTTACTAATATTGGACAGCAATGTGACTTTTAACTTTCAACCTCAAGCCAGAGCCACCTCCCATCATGCATGTGTCGATTCATAGTAAATCTCAGCCAATGTCTCGTTTAAAGCGCACTTGGCATGCCCAACACATGTAGGGCTCATTTCATAGGGAATCGCTCTTCATATATGTGCTAGGATTTTTTTTTGGTTTTGCTTGCACATATATTTGAAAATTTTGTGTAATTACCTGTCAACGTTTTAATATTATTCCCTTCAGGTGTCATGCTGCTGAAGTGAATAACATTTGTGGACCGCAGCCTTCTTTCAGGACAATCCTCTGCACATTTCTCAGACCCAGTTGAGTAGCAACTTGCTGACGAGTCAATGCGTCAATGTCACCACTGAGGGCCAATCACACGGTTCTGTTTGATGACCCTCAAGGTATACCACTCACTATGGAATAAACAGCTGGCACTGGAGCCTGGCAAGTAGCAGCTTTCGTTACTATCAATGGATGTGATATCGCATTTATTTTTAAGATCTGATACATCAATCCCCTGATGGGACTTTACCGGGAAAATAAACCTGTCACTGACTAGTCCACTTTAAAGGTCTGGCATCAGATGATGAAAACATAACATTGCTCAACATCACACCATCATTACCATTTTTCAATGATTGTCATAGCAAATTGTAGCTGCCACAGTCTGCTGTCCACCAATAAAATGTTACAGGTTAAATCTCTTGTATAACATCACTGTGATCTCTTTCATGGGGCGACAATGGGATACAAAAACAACAAACACAGTAACAACTGGTGTGACACAACAGAAAAAAACATGAACATTCTTCAAAAATCTATTTGCAAATCATTATTTTGTCAATTTAACGGTTACGTTCGTCACTGTATTTTATAAAGACGTGGAGCCAGATTGAATACAATGTTATAATTTGGTCCATCCATTTTCCATGAGCAGCAAATATAAATCCACATTCTGCTTAACATCTCTGTCAAAATGCTCCATTAAATGTGACTGCCCATAACATCAGAATGGTTATTTCAATCATAAATGAAAAAGACATTTGTGGTGCACATTCCCAGTGTACAGACAGTGACATGTCAACTTACATCTGCTTGTACCAGTGGGAACTTTAGATACAAGTGTCAATCACACAAAAATGCGCATAAGTAATGACAATCATCATTTCCTACGAATTTCACTCATCATAGTCCAAGGAATTATTGTAGATGTTTATTGATAATTATAACTGTACTTGTTTTAGAGGGTTTGAAATGAGACCTACTCATTTATTTCACTTATTAAAATCCTTTTCTGATTACAAAACTGGCGTGTATGCTCTACTATAGCATTGCTTGTTTTCTTGGAATCCTGGTGGCAATTGTGCAACTGGTCAGCAGTGCACCTTAATATTCTTTATCATGTGTAGAGACCTTAAATATCCTTGTCACGTACTGCAGAGATTCTCACCATGTGTATAATTGTTTCAATGATAAATCAGACCCAGGTCCTCTACTATCAAAAAGATGATATTTTATTTATTTATTTATTTTATTTATAAAGGATTTTACCAGGAAGGATACATTGAGATTTCTCTCGTTTTCAAGTATTTCCTGGGTTATCTCAGTTTCAGGCACAGTTTGGAATGATTATACATATACACAGTATATATATGGAAAAATCATTATTCCTCTCCAAAACCAGCTTGTATTGTGTTAAAAACTAGTTGTAGAAATTAATAATTAATAAGACCATATTTTTATCATCAACAACTAGAACACAATGCCTCCTATATTTAGATATCAGTCTAGATAAAATTTTGCCTTCTGCATCCCGGTAATTAGCGCTAGCACTTTTTAATACCTTACTTATCTTAACGCAAATTACTGATTGCGCCTCCCCATGTTAAGTATAGGATGTGCAAAGTACAGTAAGCTCAAGCAATCACCGATGCGTTAAGTGATTTTTTTTCGTGTTTAGCGTCAGGAAGGTAATATGGGGGGCATGCGTTAAACACACTTATCCTAGCGTTAACACTTACTCATCGAACGCTACTGTTAGCGTTCACTATGGAATAGTGCTCCTAAAGTTTGTTTAAAGGGACACTCTAGGCAACATGACCACCTAAGCTATTTTAGGTGGTCATGATGCCCGGAGTATCCTGCCCTCTGTCCCCCCTCCCTCCGCTCAGCGGTTCAGCTGTAAATGCTGAAAACAGCTGAGAGAGGCGGAGAACTTTACTCCGCCCTCCCAGCTGTCAGTCAGCAGAGCGGGAATCATATTTCCCGCTTCTGCCGACTTTTGCCGAGTAGGAGACGTCATCGCGCTTTCAGCGCGATGATGTCTCTAACTCACCGCAGAAGCTGGCGGCTCCCTCTGAGGGTTAGTGTTGCGCGCATCCTGTTGTGCGCAACACCAATCCTCAGAGGGAGCCGGGAGGAAGCCTGCCGATTGGCTGGCTTATGTGAGAGGCGCGCATGCGCGCTTCTCACGTAAACCAGAAGCCAAGACGCAGCAAGAAGGACGGGAGCGGAAGAGGAGGGAGATGAGTATGGAAAAAAAAAAAACAGCGCTGGAAACAAGAGGATTTTAGGGTAAGTATTACAGTTACAAGTAAAAAAATAAAAAATAAAGATTTATTAAGGGAATAGGGATAGGTTAGGATAAAAAAACGGGGGGGGGGGTGATTTTTGAGTAGAGTGTTCCTTTAAGGTTGATTTACAATTATGCTTTGAATCATCGTTTTCCGCATAGCCCAATTGTTCTTCAGCTTCGAATCTCTGACTGATTACCAAATATTCAGAATATTTGGTAGAGAGTAGAATTTATGATTCAGTAACTGATGGGAAGTCATGTGGCAGCACATATCCTCAAACCATAAATTCCACCGTTTTGACCAGTCAGTAGAAGTGCTTAAAATGCTTTGTTTGTTTAATGAGAGGCAAAACAGAACCAGTGCCTTCTAAAAAGGAAGATGTCCTTCCACAGAGCATTCTCCCGAAAAGCATGGCAGTCATCAATACGTTTTTTCTCTTTGCAAGCAGTGGATTGTGCCTTTGCATTTCTGCAGGAATAGTTTTTTTTGCCAAATTGTTTTCTTACTGTTGAATTATGAATGTTGTCATTAGCCCAGATTAGAGAGGCCTTTAAAGTTCATACAAGCGATAAGTAGCAAAGTAACAGTAAGCAGTCCTTTAAGTGATACTCTCTTGAAACCTAGACAAGGTTATTCAAAGAGCACCGAAATTCCACGGGAATTTTGGTGCTCTTTCGGTCCCCGCACTTCAGAGAATCAAATTCCCCGACCCTGCGGCGAATTCAGCATTCCCCGCAGGCCCTCGAGCTGCAGGCAAAAGCCACCAACCGCATCCGAAAAATCGCCGCAAAAACATTGTAACGAACGGAAAAACCACCGCAAAACCACCGAACGTACCCGACGATATGCCGCAAAACCCCTGAACGCATCTGAAAAGAGCATACGATACGCCGAACAAAGCGCCGACCAGCCACCAGAAAAAGCAAAGCTCGTTCCACGATGCAGTCTGGACTCAAGTGCCGGCGCCGATCGCTGATGACTTGTCACTTGATCGCTGGTGCTCACTGACTGTGTCAAAGAGTGCCAGCGGTCAGGTGGCAGGTCATCAGCGATCGCTGGTATTTCAGTCCAGACTCCAGTGTGTGGACGAGCTTTGCGCTCTGTGCACAAAGCACAGATTGTTTTGCAGAGCCCACAGCCACCAGACCACCAAGGATGTAGCGATCATGGGTCCCGGCGGCTCATAATACATGGCCATTCATTGGGAAAGTCAGGGAGGGCAAGACACATACAGTTGCAAGAAAAAGTGTGTGAACCCTTTGGGATTACGTGGAGTTTTGCATGAATTGATCATAAAATGTGCTCTGATCTTCATCTAAGTCACAACAATTTGAAAAACACAGTCTGCTTAAAATAATACAACACAAACATTATATGTTTTCATGTTTTTATTGAACATAACATGAAAACATTCACAGTGCAGGGTGGAAAAAGTATGTGAACCTTTGGACTTAATATCTGGTTGACCCTCCTTTGGCAGAAAAAAACCTCAACCAAATGTTTCCTGTAGTTGCAGATCAGACCTGCACAACGATCTGGAGTAATCTTGGACCACTCCTCTTCACAAAGCTGTTTCAGTGTAGCAATATTCTTGGGATGTCTGGTGTGAATCGCTCTCTTAAGGTCATGCCACAGCATTTCAATCAGGTTGAGGTCAGGACTCTGACTGGGCCACTCCAGAAGGCGTATTTTGTTTTGTTGAAGCCATTCTTTTGTTGAATTACTTGTATGCTTTGGGTCATTGTCCTGTTGCATCACCCATCCTCTGCGGAGCTTCAGTTGGCAGACAGATGGTCTTACGTTTTCCTGCAAAATGTCTTGATAAACTCTGGAATTCATTTTTCCATCAATGACAACAATCCGTCCAGGCCCTGAGGCAGCAAAGCAGCCCCAAACTATGATGCTCCCTCTGCCATGTTTTATAGTGGGGATGAGGTTTTGATGTTGTTGTGCTGTGCCTTTTTTTCTCCACACATAGTGTTGTGTGTTTTTTCCAAACAACTCAATTTTGGTTTCATCTGTCCACAGAATATTTTGCCAGTAGTGCTGTGGAACATCCAGGTGCTCTTTTGCAAACTTCAAACGTGCTGCAATATTCTTTTTGGACAGCAATGGCTTCTTCCGTGGTGTCCTCCCATGTACTCCATTCTTGTTTATTGTTTTCCTTATTGTAGATGTGTCAACAAAAATGTTACCATGTGCCAGAGATTTCTGTAAGTCTTTAGCTGACTGTGACGGGATGGAAGTCCGTCTGCGGTCCTGCTCTATCTAACCCCCTTGATGCTGTCAGGCCCGACTACCGAGTGGCACGGCACTCGGCGTCACGAGTGGCCTGAGTAGGGAGATGGCGTTGCTTTGGCATCTGCGGAGAAGGCGAGGCACCCACGTTGGAGATCAGCCCGACTACCGAGTAGCACGGCACTCGGCGTCTCGAGCAGCCTGATCCACTGACCTCTTGATGGTACGAGGATGGCTGATGGACGGGCTGCGATTCGGCAGTGGTTCCGTTGAAGTGGAGACCCGGGGTCGATTCGGTCCTCCGAATCGGGGTTGTCATGGCGTTTTCGATGCGGCTTCGTAGCGTTTCGGACTCGGTAGCGCCGATTTGAGGCTTCCGAATCGGCGGGGCAAGACGAGAGACGGTGCCGCCTTGGGGATCCCGTTCCTGGGGTGAGTGGTGATGCAGGGGACCGCTGAGTGCCTCCTGCAGAAATGTGACTAAGCCCTGAAATAAATCACCAGACGCGGCTGTATGTTTTCAAACAGAAAACTCAGTTGAGCTGATTTATTAAAGGTTTGAACAGGCTCATTTATACAATTCACACAGAAAGGATTACCAACTCCCCCGTCCACACAACCAGCCCCGATTGGCTCCTTTCCCAGCCTCCTGGTCCATATCAGGTCCCTTTCAGCTTCCCCATTGTCCAGGGATTAGGCAGATGAGATCTTGGAAAAGCCTACAATCAACTGGCTTGGGATATCCTCCATTTTGGGGCCATGAGGTCCTTTGTTCTTTGGACCCATGCTGGGTTGGGCAAAATGGGGACTGGGGAAAACCACATGCATACAGTTTTCTTCATTTGAAACTACATTCATACAATAAGGATACATTGTAAAATACACCACCCTTCAATAAAACCACATAGTAATAACATAAAATTGTCCATACAATTTGAAATGCAAAACCGAGGGAAAAGAAAAAATGGTCTTTAAAACAGCCAAGTCAGTTTTTTGTGGCTCGCTGAGGAGCGCCAGTTGTCAGCTCCGTGACACTGACACTCTAGGATTCTTCTTTACCTCATTAAGCATTCTGCGCTGTGCTCTTGCAGTCATCTTTACAGGACGACCACGCCTAGGGAGAGTAGCAACAGTGCTGAACTTTCTCCATTTGTAGACAGTCTGTCTTACCGTGGACACATGAACATCAAGGCTTTTGGAGATACTTTTGTAACCCTTTCCAGCTTCATGCAAGTCAACAATTCTTGATCGTAGGTCTTCTGAGAGCTCTCTTCTGCGAGACATGGTTCACATCAGGCAGTGCTTCTTGAAACCAGTAAACCCAAAACTGGTGTGTGTTTTTAAAGGGCAGGACAGCTTTCAGCAACACATCCAATAATATCACACTGATTGGACTCAAGGTTGGCTCACTCCTGGCTCCAATTAGCTCTTGGAGAAGTCATTAGGCTAGGGGTTCACATACTTTTTCCTCCCTGCACTGTGAATGTTTACATGTTCTGTTCAATAAACACATGAAAACATATAATGTTTGTGTTGTATTATTTTAAGCAGATTGTGTTTTTCAAATTGTTGTGACTTAGATGAAGATCAGAGCACATTTTATGACCAATTCATGCAAAACTCCACGTAATCCCAAAGGGTTCACATACTTTTTCTTGCAACTGTATCTGGACCGGAAACAAACTTCAAGTAGGTTTTGAGGCAGTTTCAGCATTGAAAATCTGTGGAATGTGATTCATGACTAGAAAGGGAGACAGGAGGATGGGTGGTGTAACCCCTGTGAACAAGGTGGAAGGTCAAGGTCATTCTGGCAGTGCAGGCTGGATAATGGACCACATAAGGCTCAATGATCAGGTAGCAGAGATTATTTGACTATGTATGGTGGATTGTGTGACCACGTAGCAGTCCAGGATGTATTCATTGTCATGTAGAATGGATTGACTGTCCACACAGTTTTTGCTTTTTAATGACGTGGATTCTGTGATACGCTCATATACACTGCACATTACTGTGAGTTTAATTGCTGTGGAGCTCTGTGATACGCTCACACACTGCACATTACTGTGAGTTTTATTACTGTGGCTCTCTGCGATACACTTATACACGCCACATTTTTTTTGGGGGGGCATCCATGGCTCCAGGCAGAACAGAGGCTTGGGCCGGGCCTGCTCCTCACATTCTGACCACTTAAAAACAATAAAGTGATCTTGAGTAGAGTGTCCCTTTATGCTGAACTGCAAGCAAAGTGGTTATAATAACATCTCAAGCCGTTATGTTAATGTCTGGAGCCAGGGCTGGACTGGGACAAAAAATATCAGCCCTGGACTTCATCCAGACGACCCACTTTAATTATGCAAGCACACAAAATTAGGATATAAACCAACCGTATCACTCAACTAATCACTCTACAGATACCGGAGTTGCTGCAGAGCGATTGGGTAAAGAAACGCAACGGCACTGAGGTTGAGTGCGCACCATGTCTTAAGGTGAGGTTGATGCGCAGCAGGTCTCACCGGCACAGTGGCCCCAATATTAGACTGTGGTAGACTGTTCAGTTTTGCAGAAGGTCAGAAGTCACCATTACAGCACATTTTCTAGCAGGGACATTTTGGCCTGCTAGAAAATGTAAACGTATATATGGACATTTAAATAGACCACTGCCAGCATTTTAAATCTTTTTGAATTTTTTTTAATGGAAATCCTGTATCTCTAATAACGTGCACTATCTAATGACAGACTGTGTACCTGGGCAAGCTATTTGGTTGTGGAGAGCTTTAGCAATATTGAGAGAGTACCAAATTGGAACATTTATATATCTATGGTTATTTTTGACATAAGCACTCATTCTGCTACTGCTCTTTATGATTAGAAACTCTTTCATCGTTCCTTTCTGCATTCATGGTTGTGTGATCTGAGATCCACGGCAGTTCAAAGGTAAGATGTGTTTAAGAAAACGAAATGGACTGATTTATTGACAAACTGACAAATATGAAATGAATTCTTTGTACATCTAAGACTGCAGTGCCGTTGAGACGCACATTCTTCCGTCACAATATACTGCTGAGCCACATATAATACATTACATTATATGACTGTGTCAAGAAAAATGCAGGCAAAGCATCACACAATGACGGAGTTTACTTTTGTGGTTCTCCAGTGACCTCGCTGAATAGCATGCATTCCTTTTACCTTTCATGTCAAAGGGTGAAAGTGTTAATACGCCACCTAGTGTTTGCCTAAAGGGCTGCAATGCTACGCAATGCTAATTGCCAAGAATCACATGACATGACAGTAAAAAATGGAAGTTTGGCTCTCTACTTAAATTCTATGCATAATCAAACTTTGTTAACTTGGCAATGCTATCAACACTGGTCTTAAATTATTATTTATGTACATTAATTCAATTCTGTGCTGGAAAATAAATAAAAGCAATTGCAGGATACAACATTGCAATCACAAGTTAAAATGCAAAACCAGGCACCGTGTAATATGTGTGAAAGGATTTTACCAGGAAGGATACATTGAGATTTCTCTCGTTTTCAAGTATGTCCCGGGTGGCGAGTATGTACCGTTAGGTGTCTTGCCAAGGACACTTACTAGAGAGGTGCTCTTGCTGGGATTGAACCCATGTCTCCACAGGCTCTCTCCATGCAGAGCAGTGATGGTACCTCTACTCCACCCAGCCAGCATATTTGTCTAGACTAGTAAGAAAATTACCATTTTTATCTTGAGTATTGTCTATTTTCTTGAGCATAAGGGTATTTCAAATATAATTGATGAAATAACCTATTTCCTAAAATTGCTGTAAAACATCAGTAGAATGACATGCATGAGGGCTGATTGGAGAGGGAGGAGGCCATTTACATCCTGTTAGGTGATAAGAGGTTGGTCAGGGACCACTCAGGCTATCTCTGACTGGATTTCATTTCTAAAAGTTTAACCTCTCTAAAACTGAACTTCCCCTCTTCCCTCCCTCTACAACCTTCTTTCCTGCGCCCATTTCCCTCCAGGTGAAAGGTGCCACCATTATTTCTACGTCTCAGGGTCGTTGCCTAGGGGTTATCTTAGACTATGATCTCTCCTTCACTCTTCGCAATCAGTCACTAACCAAATCTTGCTATTTCCACCTAAAAAACATTGCACGTATCCGTCCCTTTCTTAATCCAGACTCTACTAAAATGCTCAACCAAGCTCTTATTATCTCCTGTCTTGACTACCTCAACTTCCTGTCCTCTGGCCTTAAGAGATCCCAGATTCTCCCTCTGTAGTCTGTAATGAACACTTGTGCCAGGCTCATCCATCTCACCACCCGCCAATTTTACACCTCACTCCTCTGTCAATCTCTACACTGGCTCCCGGTTTCCTTTAGAATCCAATTCAAAATACTGGCCCTCACATACAAAGCTCTCTATAACCGCATCCCTGCCTACAACTCCTCCCTTATTAGCAGGTACATCACGTCCAGACCACTTCGCTCTGCCAATGATGTGATGCTATCAGTTCCTCATACCCGCACACTCAACTCCCGCCTTCAGGACCTCTCCCAAGCTGTCCCCTTTCTATAGAACGCCCTCCTCCGCAACATTAGACTTTCCTTGTCTCTCCGGTCCTTCATGTATCACAATCCAGGTCGGCAACAGAGAGGGTTCGTATACAAGCAGGGTTGGCAACAGAGGAGGCACTCAAACAGACCGAATCGGCAACAGAGAGGATTCGAATACAAGCAGGGTTGGCAAGAGACAAGTATCCTGAGTCAGCTTTTGGCAGGATCAGCAACCGTTCTGAGGCTGCTCTGGGGTAAACCATACATACAGGCTGAATAGGAGATAGAATCATCAACAAGCAGTCCAGGCCAGTAACAGAGAGGGTCCTCGTACAATCAGAATCGGCAACAGAGTGACTGAATCAAAGGAATAGAGAAACAGTGAATCAAATACATGAAACACTCAGAGATGCGGGAAAATGACTCCACGTCAAGGCAATGACTCAGGGTGCGCTGTTAACTTAAAGGCCGGCAGCTACGCATCATCACACCGCGCCCCACCCCCTGATCAGACACAAGCATGTCGGGGACGGCCAGAGCTCCTGGCACTCGGCCAGCCAGCGGCGTCGTGCGACCGGAACCCCCCTGAGACCCCCCAGGTGTGACAGCTCCCGGTGGCCAGAAGCAGAGGATCGGGCTGCCATTCTCGCCCAGGATGAGAGGTGAGCATGTTATTTTTGGGGAGTTTTGCCATTACAGAGTTTTCATCAGATTTTGATAGATGTATGGATAGCACCTGTAAGAGAGGTAAAGACGTCATGGCACTATGATGGTTTCTAGAAGACAGCAAACGTACAAGGAAGGCAGAAGCAGCACCGGGAGCTCATTCCAAACAGCAGGTCTGTCAGCTGGTGCACTCTCTGTGGACACTGTATAGTCCAACAGCAAACAAAATCATTGAATATGATATTGCACAAAAGGGCAAGAAAAATAAATGTTTTGGTCAGATATTGTATGATTCCTTTAATGAGACATTGATTTTTTCCCCCTTCATTAAAGCACCTTTGGTGCAACTTGAGTGCATCTCATAGACAGTAAAGAGAAAGGTGTGTCCATCGGGAGAGGGGCTTTCCTACCGGAGTAAGAAGAGGGGTCATATTTGGATGGTACAAGTTTGTCATATGTTTGGGAATAAATACTCTCATCTAATTAAAATGCGCAGTTGTCCTTGTAAGGGGTATCAGGGACACTGAGTGCAGTGGAAAATCTTGGCCCAACTGCAAGGCCATGGATTTACATCAATTAATGTGGAAACCCATCATAGAGCCATAGTGGTCGAAAAGGACTATTGCATTTGGGAGGGAGATAATCAAGTTTGAAAGAGGAAGCAAAATATTATCTGCAAATCCAGTTAGTTTAAATGTGGCAGAGTCCATAGGGGATCCAAAGATGTCCACGGTGGAGTAAATATATCCTATAAGTGGATCAAGGTTGATACTAAAGAGACTTGGTGGAAATGGGCAGCCCTGGTCTACTCCTCGGGCGATTGTTACCTTTTTTGAATCCAGGCTATTGCTATTTCATTTTCTATAGTATAGAGATCTCATAAGATTATAGAAAGTGATCCCAAATAAAGAATATTTTAAGATCCAAAAGATTGGTTATTTTTCTTTCTTTTACCTTTATAACATTGTCTGTGGAAGAAATAAATAGTTTTCTCATACTTGACATATTTCAACTGCATTTCTGCTTATGAATCTCTGTTTTGTTGCAAAAAGTCTTCTTTTACTGACTATGTATAAAAATGCCCCCTACTGCATACCCAGAATCCTCAGCATTTGTTTTACGATACCACGGACTAAATCATTTAAAAATGTTTTTCCATGAAAATATTGCTGAATAATCGGGCTGACCTGTTTATATTGGAATGATACTGGATAGTGGGTAATCAATGAATTAATATTGGAAATATAAAGAATGTTTAAATGTTGTTGTTCTCTTTCATAACAAACCTCTGTTCTGTCCAGTGATTTGGAGAAGCTGTCGTTCTTTAAAGTCTGCAGATTACAACGTGCTATATATGTTATAAGGAAGATAAAAAGGAGGCAATGGAGCTATTCACCGCTTTCCAGGCCAGAGGGAATATAAACTAAACAGTTAGCCGAGAATACTCCGGCAAAATGAACCGGCTTTGTTCCTATGAAGTACAGAGGATAATATAGATGATTTCCCATCTTGAAAATTACTCTCTTTAGAACAACAAAAGAATTTGATAGATTTCATTCACAGAAGAGCTTCCCTCTCGTCATTTATCCTCACCTGTACATTCTGGATATTACCAGTGCGACAATGCAGTTTTTGTATATTATCACTTTGCTAGAATTTTATTGATGGTCTAAATACACTGAGTAGTTCTCTCCAGCTCTTTTGTGTCGTGCGAATGTGAGTGCCCTTCTGTCTGCCATCTACATTTCATGAAATAACATGTCTTCTATACACTTCAGCATCATGATTCCTTACAAGGTGCTCCGCGACATAACGCAGCGACAGCCTTTTGTGACTGCGTCGAAGCCAGGCATTCAAGGTCTATTATTATTAGAAATTATTACTTTGCTCTGCAGTCATGGTTACAACATACATATGCAGAAATCAAAAGAGCTGCAGATATTGACAAACCAACAAAGTCACCGAGTGCTTTTTCCATTAGTGTCCTAAAACGTTATAAGCTTATATTGCAGTGATTGCAAATCTTGGCGCTCAGACAGCTGTCAGCATCCCTGTGCGTTGAACATCTGTATATCAATTCATCTGAAAGAGGTTCACTCCATATATTAAAAGTGTCTTGGGCAGGTCTTGACACAGCTATGTGTCACAGAAATCAGTTGAGGCGATTTATGCCTTGTATGTAGTGTTACTAGTACTGCTTGACTGTATACATAGTGTGTAATCAGATGGTATCCAATCATAATTTCCCCCAGCTTAGCTGGAGTAATCAAAAATAAAAAAGCAAAAAATCTATAAAAGAAATGATTCTAAAACCACTGACCCCATTAATAGGACATACTGTATGAGCATCATTATAAAGCTCAGCATCCTCGTAAATCATGGTATAATAGTTCACACTTATACTGTAATATATGACAATAGGCAAGGGGTGGGGAGAGAAGGCTACCCTCTATTGTGCAAGAGCCATGTCTAAATAAGTCCGCCTCCATTCCCGAGGGAACCAAACATTCTAGTGCTTAATTACAAAGCTATTAGTAATTACGATGGCAAGAAAGGCTGATGGAGAAGCAAAGAAGAAATACACAAGGGGTTATTCAGAGAGATTTGAAAGGTCGGCGCACGTTCGGTGCCATTTCGTTCCCCGCACTTCGGGGTGATTCGGCGATTCTAGTTTGCTGTCCCTGCGGTGTATTCATGTACAACCGCAGGGTCCCCGGAGAGCAGGGAAAACTCACCGCAAACCCGACGAACACTCACCGCAAACCTGCCGAACACTCACCACAAACCCGCAGAAACCGGTGCAAAAACTACGCCGAACACGAAAAATCCGAGGAGTCGCCGAACACAGGGCAGAGCAGCTGCCAGAAAAAGCCGGCAGGCAAACGAATGGGGTGAAAAAAAAAAGTACGCTTGAAAGTTTCAAAATTGAAACGTTGTTTGCAAAGAAACTACTGAACGAAAATGTCTGGAACTTACATATATGGTCCAATGAATGATAATAAAAAGGGCTGTTACAGAAAAAACAAAAAGGATTAAAAAAAAAGGTTTGCCAAACAAATCCCGAAATTTTCCTAAAAGATCCTAAAAAATATATAAATAAAGAGACTTTTTACTGCAGAATAAAATAAAAAATGGTTTATTAGATATTGCATTAAAACGGGAATATTTTTAACATTGAAGCCTATGGGATTAGCCTGAATAAACCTGACATACAGTGGCAAGAAAAAGTATGTGAACCCTTTGGGATTACGTGGAGTTTTGCATGAATTGGTCATAAAATGTGCTCTGATCTTCATCTAAATCACAACAATTTGAAAAACACAGTCTGCTTAAAATAATACAACACAAACATTATATGTTTTCATGTTTTTATTGAACATAACATGTAAACATTCACAGTGCAGGGTGGAAAAAGTATGTGAACCTTTGGACTTAATAACTGGTTGACCTCCTTTGGCAGCAATAACCTCAACCAAACGTTTCCTGTAGTTGCAGATCAGACCTGCACAACGATCTGGAGTAATCTTGGACCACTCCTCTTCACAAAACTGTTTCAGTGTAGCAATATTCTTGGGATGTCTGGTGTGAATCGCTCTCTTAAGGTCATGCCACAGCATTTCAATTGGGTTGAGGTCAGGACTCTGACTGGGCCACTCCAGAAGGCGTATTTTGTTTTGTTGAAGCCATTCTTTTGTTGAATTACTTATATGCTTTGGGTCATTGTCCTGTTGCATCACCCATCCTCTGCGGAGCTTCAGTTGGCGGACAGATGGTCTTACATTTCCTGCAAAATGTCTTTATAAACTCTGGAATTCATTTTTCCATCAATGACAACAATCCGTCCAGGCCCTGAGGCAGCAAAGCAGCCCCAAACCATGATGCCCCCTCTGCCATGTTTTACAGTGGGGATGAGATTTTGATGTTGGTGTGCTGTGCCTTTTTTTCTCCACACACAGTGTTGTGTGTTTTTTCCAAACAACTCAATTTTGGTTTCATCTGTCCACAGAATATTTTGCCAGTAGTGCTGTGGAACATCCAGGTGCTCTTTTGCAAACTTCAAACGTGCTGCAATACTCTTTTTGGACAGCAATGGCTTCCTCCGTGGTGTCCTCCCATGTACTCCATTCTTGTTTAATGTTTTCCTTATTGTAGATGTGTCAACAAAAATGTTAGCATGTGCCAGAGATGTCTGTAAGTCTTTAGCTGACACTCTAGGATTTTTCTTTACCTCATTAAGCATTCTCCGCTGTGCTCTTGCAGTCATCTTTACAGGACGACCACGCCTAGGGAGAGTAGCAACAGTGCTGAACTTTCTCCATTTGTAGACCGTCTGTCTTACCGTGGACACATGAACATCAAGGCTTTTGGAGATACTTTTTTAACCCTTTCCAGCTTCATGCAAGTCAACAATTCTTGATCGTAGGTCTTCTGAGAGCTCTTTTCTGCGAGGCATGGTTCACATCAGGCAGTGCTTCTTGAAACCAGTAAACCCCAAACTGGTGTGTGTTTTTAAAGGGCAGGACAGCTTTCAGCAACACATCCAATAATATCACACTGATTGGACTCAAGGTTGGCTCACTCCTGGCTCCAATTAGCTCTTGAAGAAGTCATTAGGCCAGGGGTTCACATACTTTTTCAACCCTACACTGTGAATGTTTACATGTTCTGTTCAATAAATACATGAAAACATATAATGTTTGTGTTGTATTATTTTAAGCAGACTGTGTTTTTCAAATTGTTGTGACTTAGATGAAGATCAGAGCACATTTTATGACCAATTCATGCAAAACTCCACGTAATCCCAAAGGGTTCACATACTTTTTCTTGCCACTGTATGAACCACAGAACAGCAGAGCATTTAAGCAACTTTTCACTGCAGTTTGGTGTTCTCTGAACAGATGAACCATTGCTTCTCTGCGGGATTTCTCTGCCTTGAACAGCACCGTACAGGCAGGCAATTCACCAAAATTTGACAAACTGCCTGCTTTCTAAACCCCCTAAGCCCCGAAATGTCCCCGTACGCTGAATTTCAGTGTCCGGTTACATTTTGGCAACCTTTCGGATCTCTCTGAATAACCCCCACAGTGATGGAGAAAAACATTGATGGAGAATGAGTTTACACTCAATTCTAGAGATTTTAGGGTTAATGATTTATGTTTTTATGTTACAACTCTCAGCCCCTCAAACACTTTACATCCTTTTAGCTTCAGAATCGGGTCCATTTACCTCACTGCTTCTAGAAAAGAATATTAAAATGAATTTTGCACAAATAGCGATTAACTGCCATGTTTTACGCATGTGTTTTAACCCTGATACTGTGCTGTAAAAGGGTAAATCTTTGTAAGATACTTTACATACTTTAGTATGGTCACAGCTATTTTTTGAAGTAAATATAGCAGCACGTCACCCCTGTGAGGAGATTTAATGCTGTGTCACACAGCTCCTGCTATTTTATGTCGAGCCACCTACTGATAATGTGGTATGTTTATGAGGCCTGATTTAAACCTCCCTGCATGTGAGTTGATTAGTTGGTGCTGGGCCCACCATGCATGGGTGAAGCCTGAATGTAATGTAATATTTTTTCCTCAAACATCAGTCGCCAAAATCCCTCTCTCTCACAAAACAGCAAACAATCTGCAGGTCACTAATTTTATCAGAGGGGACCTATAATTTACATCCTTTTAAAAATTTATAAAAATATGGCAACAGGCGAGTGCCCGCTGAGGTTTTCTTCAGCAAAACCATGTGCGACCTCCATGACACAAGAGGCTGAAAGACATAGCTCCAGAGTAAGTGTAAAGGGATGCTTGTATTTCTTCATTTTGTGCATGTTTGGTAAACTCCTTGGCCTACATACTGTGATATAGCTGGGGTTGCCAAGACTCCAAAACAAAAATACTTTCACGGTTGAAATTGAGGGCTTTTTCTTCCAATCACATACTGACTGACTGTCAGGAACTTGTGTTGGAGTCTGGATGCCGGACAAGTCGCATACCTTTTGAAACTGCCCACATGGACCAGATGAAACAAGCAGGGTTATTCAAAGAGTATCGAAAAGTCCCCGCACGTTCGGTGACTTTTCATTCTCTTCAATTCGGCTTGATTCAGCGTTCCCATTTCGGCGACCCTGCGGTGTATTCAGCAAGCACCACAGGGCTGTCGAAGTGCAGGGAAAACCCGCCGAAAACCTGCCGAACACTCACCGCAAAACCCAGGCGAATGCACACCATTTTGCAAAATCACACTAACTTAAGCAACTCTAAAAATCCCTTACTTACCTCTTATCCCGCAGTGGAGACGTTGGCGCAATCCCCTGCTTCCGCTCAGCAGGACCAGAGTGAGACTCGGTTGAAATAGTTCCCAGTCTCACTCCGTTATTCAGCTGCAGTGTTTTGTGATTTCGTGAGAAGAAGCTCCTGAAGTGCTCGCAGCAGGGGCACGCAGCACTTTGGAATCCTACGGACTCCAGGAGCTGATACTCACTGCATCATGCATTGCCGCAGCAAGTGTCTCTTAGCACTGTCCTTCGTTCCGAGGCTAAGCGCTAACAAAGTGCCTAACTCGGAACAGGCACACAAAAATGGAGATGGTAAGTAAAATCTAAATGCACAGATTTTTTTTTACTTATCATGTCCCTTTTTTAGGTAGTCTTGGAATCGGGCTCATGGTCAACCATTTTTTTCCCGTCACTTTGTGCTGCTTTCTTCAAGAAAAACGTGAGATCTGTAATAACAAGTTCAACTGTATGCACTTCTTTTGAGGAGTGCCATGGTATACGGCGAGTGATACATTATGACGCAGTGATCATGTATTGCATGATGGCACTGCTGGGGAGCACCTTTCATGCACAATATTTGATTTGTACTTGTTTTATGTATCCATAATGAAGTATTCTATTGAAAAGGCATTATGTCATAAGAAAAATAAATCTTATGAAATTATGCATCAAAGAGCGAGAAGGTTTTTTCTGCAACAACATTTAAATGGTCGTTATCAGGGTTAATATGTAATACCACAGCTCTTTGATTACTAATTATTACCCTTGATCAGTAAGTCATATAATTCTGTTAGTTCTTGTTTAGAGTTACTCTGCACATCGTCCTGTCTTTACTGTTGTGCAATGCCGTATAAAATAGTTTTATTTTTTAATAATGGAAATACCGTTAGGATTTGTCTATGTAAAGCTGATTCAATAAGAACACAATTTGCTCTTTGTGTGAGGCTTGTCTTCTAATTATTCTCAATCCCATTGTTGTTCCCAATGATTAATGGCTTAGTAGCTGGACATTTAAAATGGATTTTTTTTTGAGAAGTATACATTTTAGAAAGAACATTTTTAGCTTTAAGGCTCTGTGTTAAACTCCGGCAAGCTCAGATAAAAGCATCCCTTCTGGATAATCTCATAGATGGATAAACTCTGATAGTATTTACCATGACATCTCAGTACATGAAAGGAGAGTCTAGTAACATGATTTCACAGGGCTATGAATTACCACAGCATGCTCGAAATCTTAACTTAACAGATGGCTTTGGGTCATATGGAATAACTCTGCCAGATCTCCCATCGCCCTTAAGAAAAGAAGGATTACAAATCTCTGAATGTAAACATGTAGGAGCTGGAAACCAGAATGCTCTAATTCTCTTTTGTCCTTGATGATCCTAAGTCACATTGCAAAAAAAACCACAACTACGTTGTAGCGAAGTAAGCTGCAGTATCCACCACAACTGTCAGAGGGAGAGAGAATATTATAATGTGCTGCTGATTCTGTCAGTGCTCAACAGCGAGGAGATGGAGGGCACACTATTACAATAACATAGGAAACAAATATGTATTACTATCCTGCTGTTACTATTGTTATTACCATTTATGCACAGAGCATCAAATATAGAATGAGAGGATTGCAAGAGTCAATGCCTGGTCAGGGATTGAATCTGAGACATGGCAGAGAAAATAAATGAATACAATGAATACAATATACATGATATTACAAGAAAATTGTAACTTCATTTTAGATTTGGGTGTCAGCAGTCTCTGCAAACCAGGGGACCTATCACCTGGTGTGAGCTAAAACGTCAACGCTACAAGGTAACGTCTGTCGCCCCACCAACAGATCACCTTTTTCGCAGTTGTCAGTGTACAAGGTCATTTAGCTGTGCTGAGACCCAGTGCTATTGCGGTTGTGTACAGAATAAATTTGTTTTTTTCCAGTGCAGAGTGCCGTGCCGTGCCGTGCCATACCTATCCTCTGCATCACAAGCTTGTATAAGTATGAACACATCCAGCAAAAAGCCCTCACACCCCTGCATTATTAAAATCCTCCAAGGTGGCCGTATCCATATATTAGAATTAGGATACATGTCGATAAAGGATACATTTATAATATAGCCTACTGCAACAGCAGCGACATTGCCGACCAGATCCATTACTATGGTGTATGGGGCCAAGAGAACACCTGTGCTGCATTCCTTTCAATTGCCTGTTAATTTTGAACAAGGACCTTTGACTTTTTGATTTTTTTTTCTTTTCTTTTTCTTTTTTGTCAGTTAACACCAGGGTTGAGCAGTAGGTAAATATTTGCGATAAAAAATATAGCGCTAGCACCAAATGATCTGTTGGTTACAATAGCGCAAGTGCTCTGTCTCTAGCACTCCCCATGTTAAGTATAGGACACGGAAAGTACAGTAAACTCTTGCTACAAATCGCAATTAACATGCGCTAAGTGAATTTTCCTGTTTCTAGCGTGAGGAAAACAATCTGTTGGTCAGGATACGGCTCCAGATGTTTTCAAAATAAATTTCCAATGATGCTCAACCAGAATCTTGAGGGGTTATTCAAAGAGAGCCAAACTGGCCCCCCGAAATTGCACCGAACAGTGAATTTCCCCCGTACGGTGCAATTTCGGGGCCATTCAGCTATTCAAAAGCTGGCAATTTGCCGAATATTGGCGAATTGCCTGCGAAGTACAGTGATCTTCAGCAGCAGCGAAATCCTCATAGAGAAGCATTGGTTGATCTATTCAGAGAATACCGAACAGCAGAGAAATGTCAGTGAATGCCCTGATGTTTGGTGGTTTCAGTCGGCAGGTTTAACCCATTCCCTGAGGAGGACATGTGGGGAACGTCCTCATTGACCCCCGCTGTATGCAGAGGACGTTCCCCACACGTCTTCCGCTCGGACACGATGACGCCGTTTCCAATCGACCCCCTGGCAAAAGCCAGGAGATCGCCTGAAGGGAGGGGGGGATCCATTCGGATCCCTCTCCCTCCTGATCTGGAGGGTCTACAAACAAAAGCCAGGCACCGCTTTGAAGAGCAGTGTCTGCCCTTCAAAGAGGTACCTGGATTTAACCCCTTAAATGCCGGACCACAATCTGGCGGCATTTGGCGCCAGATTGTGGCCTAGATCCAGTGGGGGCCGCCATCTTGAATGGCGGCTCTACCTCCGGGTCCCCCTCTGCAGCAGACGTCATCGTGCATGGCACGATGACATCAGTTAGCCGGGGAATCCCTAGCTGCCTGGGATTTCCCAAGGAATTCCCCTGGTGGAGATAGGAGGTTCCTTGGAACCACCATATCTCCCAAACGGTGGCAGCTAGCGGGGTCATATTTGATATCATTTGAAAGGCCTGAGCAAAAAAAAGAAAAAAATTAAAATAAAAATAATAAAAAAAAATATTAAATAAAAAAGTGTTTTTTTTGTGTGTGTTTTTTTATTAATGCAGCAATATTGTTCACATTTCAATTATAATGTGAACAATGATGCTACACTAATGATTTTTTTCTATGGGGTGCGTTTGCTAAAAATCACGTAATTACCCCCCAAAAAATGTGACGAGTCCCAACTTCTATTTTTTTAAACAAGCGCACCCCATAGAAAATATTGCATTTATTGTTATAATAAACAGGCAGGACATGACATGTACATATAAAAATTATATATTATTAATCTGCGGAGTCTGCTGGAAAGAATGAAATATAATATGTCTGGGTCATATAATAAAACGTGGCTTCAAATCGTTTAAACATGATGAGCAAAAGCAGTACCAATGAGCTCAGCACACAGCGGTGAAATCAGGGGTCAAGTCCTGGGAAAAAAAGTGAGGGAACTCACCCACGAATTCCACAACCCCCATTACCTGAAGAAAATAATATATATCACGAGTATAGCAGCGCGTGCCGGTGATACCATTTTTATTGGGTTAACTTTACATTTAAAAGACAAGCTTTCAAGAGTGTAAACTGGAAACTATACTGATCAGTGAAAGGTATCACTATGTACAGGTATACTCGTGATTGTGGCAACTGGACTAACGCATTATATATATATATATATATATATATCTCCAGGCACAGACCCCCAGAATAATATACACAGTGCTGAACCCCCAGAATAATATACACAGCGCTGAGCCCCCAGAATAATATACACAGCACTGAGCCCCCAGAATAATATACACAGCGCTGAACCCCCAGAATAATATGCACAGCGCTGAGCCCCCAGAATAATATACACAGCACTGAGCCCCCAGAATAATATACACAGCACTGAGCCCCCAGAATAATATACACAGCGCTGAACCCCCAGAATAATATACACAGCACTGAGCCCCCAGAATAATATACACAGCACTGAGCCCCCAGAATAATATACACAGCGCTGAGCCCCCAGAATAATCTACACAGCACTGAGCCCCCAGAATAATATACACAGCACTGAGCCCCCAGAATAATATACACAGCGCTGAACCCCCAGAATAATATACACAGCGCTGAGCCCCCAGAATAATATACACAGCACTGAGCCCCCAGAATAATATACACAGCACTGAGCCCCCAGAATAATATACACATTGTGCCCCCAGAATAACATACACAGCACTGAGCCCCCAGAATAACATACACAACACTGAGCCCCCAGAATAATATACACAGCGCTGAGCCCCCAGAAAAACATACACAGCACTGAGCCCCCAGATAATATACAGAGCACTGAGCCTCCAGGATAATATACACAGCACTGAGCCCCCAGAATAATATACACAACACTGAGCCCCCAGAATAATATACACAACACTGAGCCCCCAGAATAATTTACACAGCGCTGAGCCCCCAGAAAAACATACACAGCACTGAGCCCCCAGAATAATATACACAGCACTGAGCCCCCAGAATAATATACTAGTTCTCGGGGACTTCAACATTCCCATTGACGATCCTTCCGCCCCTGCTGCCTCCAAACTTCTTTCACTCACGTCCTCCCTTGGACTCACACAATCCTCCCTCCTCCCTACCCACCGCGATGGTCACGCTATTGACCTTGTCTTTTCCAACCTCTGCTCCATTTCTGAGTTCAACTGTCGCCCTTTCCCCATCTCTGACCACCACCTTCTCTCTTTCAACCTATCTGGACTTCCTAAACACCCTGCTCCCCCACCCCGCACACACACTCGCAGGAATCTACAGGCTGTGGACCCCCATCAATTCTCCAACCTACTTCACCACCTCCCTCATACCTCATCCTTCACCTGCCCTGATGCTGCCACTAATCACTACAACACTACGCTTATCTCTGCTCTAGACACTCTTGCTCCTCTTCGACTCTGTAAGGCCCCACGCCGCCAGCTTCAGCCCTGGCACACCCTCCAGACTCGCTACCTGCAAAGATGCTCCCGCACCGCAGAGCGTGCCTGGAGGAAATCCCGCTCTGAAGCTGATTTTGTTCACTTCAAGTTTATTCTCCGGTCATACACCTCTGCCCTCCACTTGGCCAAACAATCCTTCTTCTCATCTCTTATATCTACGCTGTTCTCCAACCCTAAACGGCTCTGGTCCACCTTCAACACCCTCCTCTACCCACCTGCACCTCCCCCCTCAGCTGCCTTCAGCGCTCAAGAGCTGGCAGACTACTTCCTCAGTAAAACTTTAACTATCAGAAGCAACATCCCAACACAAGATAGTTATCTGCCACCTCCACTCCCACAGGTCCCCTCTGCCACCCTCTGCCGCTTCCTCCCAACCACTGAGGAGGAAGTCAATTCCTTATTGTCCTCCTCACATCTCACCACGTGCCCGCTCGACCCCATTCCCTCACATCTAATTCCTCCCCTCTCCTCCTCCCTCACCCCTGCTCTCACACACATCTTCAACCTATCTCTCTCCACTGGCTCCTTTCCATCCGCCTTCAAACACGCGCTAGTTACCCCTTTACTAAAGAAACCATCCCTAGATCCCAACTCTCCATCCAACTACCGTCCTGTATCCCTGCTTCCCTTTACCTCTAAGCTCTTAGAAAAACTAGTCTTCAACCGCCTCTCCATCTTCCTGTCCTCCAATTCCCTACTTGACCCCCTGCAATCTGGCTTCCGTCCCCTACACTCAACTGAAACTGCCCTCACCAAAGTCACCAACGACCTCCTAACTGCTAAAAAACACGGCCACTATTCTATTCTCATCCTGCTTGACCTCTCGGCTGCTTTTGACACTGTTGACCACCCCCTCCTTCTACAGACCCTCAACTCTCTGGGTCTCGGTGACACTGCACTTGCTTGGATTGACTCCTATTTATCCAACAGGTCCTTCTGTGTGTCCTTTGCTGGTAACTCCTCCTCTTCATTGCCTCTATCTGTTGGTGTACCTCAAGGCTCTGTCCTTGGTCCTCTGCTCTTTTCCATCTACACCTCCTCCCTGGGCAAAATCATCAACAGCTTTGGCTTTAATTACCACCTCTACGCTGATGACACTCAGATCTACCTCTCTACCCCTGATCTCTCTCCCCCTGTCCTTTCCAAAGTCAGTGACTGTTTATCTGGCATCTCCTCCTGGATGGCCTCCCACCACCTAAAGATCAACATGTCAAAGACTGAGCTCCTACTTATTCCTCCCTCTAATGCCGCCCCACCTCCTGACTTCTCGATCACGGTGGAGGGTATCACCATCTCCCCATCAAACCAAGTTCGCTGTCTTGGAGTTACACTTGACTCTGCTCTTTCCTTCATCCCCCACATCAAGTCTCTTTCCTCCTCCTGCCGATACCAACTGCGTAATATTTACAGAATTCGGCCATTTCTTACCGCTGTCGCCACAAAACAACTCATACACGCCCTGGTAATCTCCCGACTCGACTATTGCAATAATCTCTTATCTGGCCTCCCTCTGTCCCACCTCTCCCCCCTACAATCCATCCTGAACGCCTCCGCCAGGCTAATTCACCTCACCCGCCGCTCTGTCTCTGCCGCTCCCCTCTGCGAGTCCCTTCACTGGCTCCCCATCCACTGCAGAATTAAGTTCAAAATCCTTATCCTTACCTACAAAAGCCTCACTAACTCAGCTCCCCACTACCTGTCCTCACTAATCACCAAATACACCCCAGCCCGCTCCCTAAGGTCAAACAGTGACCTGCGCCTAGCTTCTCCCCGCATCACCTCTTCCCATGATAGACTGCAGGATTTCTCACGCGCAGCCCCCACTCTCTGGAACGCTCTCCCTCGTACTGTCAGACTTTCCCCTAACTTCTCTTCCTTCAAACGCTCCCTGAAAACATTCCTATTTAGGGAAGCCTACCACCCAACTCACTGACGCAACCATCAATCACTCTCACCCTACAGTCCTCTCCTCCTGTTTCCAACCCCAACCCTCCCAGATTGTGAGTTCCTACGGGAATAGGGCCCTCATCTCCTCCTGTACTGTTTGTCAAATGTTGTTCAATGTATTGTAACCCTGTCTATACTGTGCTTATTGTACAGCGCTGCGGAATATGCTGGCGCTTTATAAATAAAGAATAATAATAATAATAATAATACACAGCACTGAGCCCCCAGAATAACATACACAACACTGAACCCCCAGAATAACATACACAGCACTGAGCCCCAGAATATATACACAGCACTGAGCCTCCAGGATAATATACACAGCACTGAACCCCAAGAATAATATACACAGCACTGAGCCCCCAGAATAACATACACAGCACTGAACCCCAAGAATAATATACACAGCACTGGTTATATGGATATATTTTCCCCAGTTCACATGGATATAATTGCCCAAGCTCATATGGATAATGCCCCCCCAGCTCTCATGGATAATGCCCCCAGCTCTCATGGATAATGCCCCAGGTCTCATGGATAATGCCCCAGGTCTCATGGATAATGCCCCAGCTCTCATGGATAATGCCCCAGCTCTCATGGATATTGCCCCCTGGTCTCATGGATATGCCCCAGCTCTCATGGATATTGCCCCAGGTCTCATGGATAATGCCCCAGCTCTCATGGATAATGCCCCAGCTCTCATGGATAATGCCCCAGCTCTCATGGATATTGCCCCCTGGTCTCATGGATAATGCCCCAGCTCTCATGGATATTGCCCCAGCTCTCATGGATATTGCCCCAGCTCTCATGGATATTGCCCCAGCTCTCATGGATAATGCCCCAGCTCTCATGGATATTGCCCCCCTGGTCTCATGGATAATGCCCCAGCTCTCATGGATAATGCCCCAGCTCTCATGGATATTGCCCCCTGGTCTCATGGATATGCCCCAGCTCTCATGGATATTGCCCCAGCTCTCATGGATAATGCCCCCCAGGTCTCATGGATAATGCCCCCAGGTCTCATGGATAATGCCCCAGCTCTCATGGATATTGCCCCCCTGGTCTCATGGATATTGCCCCCCCCAGGTCTCAGGGATACTGCCCCCAGCCCAGCTCACCTTTGCTGCTGCTTCTGCTCCTCTGCCAGCGGCCGCGTGCTTCCTGCTTCAGTGGCCGCTGACAGGAAGTGCAGCCGCTCGCCTGGGAACTATGAAACAGCCAGGCGAGCGGCTCCACCTCCTGTCACCGGCCCTTGTAACAGGAAACACGCCGGCCGCCGCAATGTGCGGCGGCGGCGTTCGGGCTCGGGCCACAGCGGGAACGCTGCGTTCCCGCAGCGTTCCCGCTGTGGGAAAAGTGCGGGAACGCCGTTCCTGCGCGTTCCCGCTCGACTCGAGCCCTGGGTGAAATGGCTCAGCAGCGAAGGGGTTAATCAAGTGAATCTCATAGGCTTCAATGTTAAAAATATTCCTGTTTTATTCAATATTTAAAAAACATTTATGCTTTTAGTCTGCAGCAAAAAGTCTCTTTTATTTTTATTTAATTTTTATTTAATTTTTAGTCATTTTTCAGGATTTTTTGGTGAAATTTTTCTCCGATCTCTTTTTGAATTCGTTTTTTTTTCCCTGTGACAGACCTTTTTATTATTATTCATAGGACCTTATATGTAATTTTCAGGCATTTTCGTGCAGGAGATTTTTTTGCAAACAGTTTTTAACAGTGTTTTTTTTGTTGTTGTTTTTTTACCTCGTTCGTTGGCTTGTCATTTTTTTCCGGCGGCTGGGTGGCGCTCTGTTCGGCGGATTGTCTGCTTTATTCGGACGCGGCCGGCGGTTTTGCGGCGGATCGTCAAGTGCGGTCAACTTTTTTTAAGAGGTTTTTTGGATCACTCTAATTTTATTTTCGCCAGGTTTGGGGTTATTTTTGTGTTTGAATAGGCAATTTTTCGGCAGATTCTCGGATGCGGACAGTGGCTTTTCCCTGCACTCTGTGGTCCCTGAGATGAATGGTGAATTCACCGCAGGGTCAGGGAATTCGATTCCTCGAAGTTCAGGGAGTGAAAATTCTAGTGGAATTTAGGTGATCTTTGAATAACCTTGTTGGTTTTCTTTCAGGGACTGAATACACAAAACAAGCTATTACTTGTGCTGGTTTTGTCACTAATGTGGCATGAACTTCTGGGTGCATAAAATTAAAGAGTAGCATAATGAAATGGGGCATAAAATGTAAGATGGCATGACTTGGGGAGCATAAAATGAAATGGCAGGTCAAAAAGAATCTTCACTCCAAAATTCATTGCACTGGCATTGCTTCTCATCCCATCCCAAAGACATTTCCTCCCCAGCCATTGACCTCACCACATGCCAGTCTCAGACATGGTTTTTAACTATGTTTATACTATTGCACATTGAACCCATTTGCTCCTTAGCTTAAGTCATTCTAACGCCAAAATATAAACCCACTGGGCACTAATCCATAGCTGGTGCTAATGGAGCATCTCAATATGTCAGTGTTAACGCTAGGATAAGTAAGTTTAACGTCTGGAATTGATATTCCAAACTTGATGCTACAGTCAGGTAAAAACGTTATGTGCCTCACAGCTTGCACGCGCTTACTGTGCTTGAGCTTTTCCTATACCTAACATGGGGAGCGCAATCTATTTTTAGAGTCTTGACAAGTTATGTATTACAAAGTGCTGGCGCAATTTACCGTCGGGACACGAAAGCCAACATTTTACCACCTCCTAAAAGCTTGCGCTAAATGATTCTGCAAATTCAAAATCATTAAACATGTTCTGAACACCCCCCAAAAAAAATCCCATTCTTACCTCTCCTCCCACAGGGAAAAGAGTGGTCCCCCCCATCCTCCGCTTCTTCTCACCAGGAGCATAGTTAGTGTCAGGGACTGGGTCCTGGTGACACCGGTGACGTGGATATGAACCTGGGATGCAGTAAATAAGGCAACAACAAAAAGGCTTGGTGAAAATAGCAGAAACTTATATTGAATGACTGGATACAAATAAAAAGGCAGGAATCTGTATAAATAATAATAGTCCTTGAAAAGCAAATGCAGATGATGGGGAAAAACACAGTAGCTTGAAAAAGGGAATCCAGATGATGAAAAGTCTCTTGGGATGGGTAATGCAGAAGGGGTCTTGAGACTGTACCGGCAAGGAGGAAGCGAAGTCCAGAGGAATAACCAGGGGTCCGGTACACAGGAATCAGAATAAACAGCAACTAGGCTGGTCACTGGGCTCTTGGGATAATTCAGGCACTTCTTTCTTTCTCAAGAAATCCAACATTAATGACAGAGCACTGTCTGGATATGGGAGTGGTTCTTTTAAGGAACCCAGCCAGTGCTCATTACATAAACCTGATGCAGTACACCAAAAGCTGGGCTAAGGCATACTGCTATACATGAACTTGCCACCAGGGCTGGACTCAGGACTTGGCCTTCCTGCAACGGCGTCGCCGTGGGACCCGACAGTTAGACTGGGAACAAATAGTTCATAGTCTCCCACCGAGATCACCTGTGGCGCTGCACGATCTCGTGAGAGCAGGGTAGCTCAAAGCTCGTGGCCCAGAAGCACAAGCCTCCATGAAGATACTCGCGTTGCCACAGAAGCGCGACTGTGAGTGTCAGGGTGGTTTGCTCTGCATTCCGGGGCGAGAAGCTGAGATGGCAACGTCCTCGGAATAGGACCTTAACATGGAGACGGAAAGGGAAAATCTGCAAGGGTAGATTTTCCTGCTTACCATCTCCATGTTAGAGTCAAGAATGAAAGAGTGCCCTCTGTTACTTACTTTAAAGTCCCCCGAATCCAACAATGAAGGGTACCCAGATACAACATCTGCCACCAAGCTGTATCTCAATAATATCAACTAAATCGTAATGAATATTTATGGGAACATCATCGCTTAATAACTATTATCAGTAATTATACACAGTGCTGAAGATATCAGAACCGGAAATATCTACGTACTGTTAATTGAATTATTAGAAAGAAATTCTTGAAGTTTACCATTAAGTGCATTTTCCACGAGCACCCACATTTTCAGTACCGATTGCACACATTTCAAGAAACCGTAAGATGGGTCTGATGGATTATACATGCAGATGTTGATTTATTTTCAAATGACTTTACTTTTTATATGTTTTATTAACAAGCCCCTGAGAAATGAACATGTATACCCTCTAACTACAGATATAAGTGAAATTCTCTTTATTTCTGTAAGTGCGTTAAATTATGAATGTGTTCCATAAATGTGTGAAGTGCAATAAATCCTACTACTTAAAGAATCACTGCCTCTGGCACGGTGCAAATAAATGCACATATTGCTGTACTTTAACCACAAAGAGAAATCTTTTTCAATGAGAGCATGGGTAAATTTACCAAGCTGTGCCACCTTCATAGGGATCTATTCCATAATGAATGCTAGCATTAGCATCCGGATGAGTAAGTGTTAATGCTAGGATAAGCGACTTTAATGCATGCCCCCCTTATTGCATTCCTGAAGCTAAACCTGTGAAAAATCCGTTAGCACATCGGTGATTGCATGATCTTACTGTACTTTGCTATACTTAATATGGAGAGTGCAATCACTAATTAGCATTTCAATAAGTGAGGTTTTACAAAGGGCTAGCCCTAATTACAGCACCAATGCACAACCCAAAATTTTTGTGACACCTAAAAGCTGGTGCTAAGTGCTTGAGCTTTTGCAAAATTATTAACCCCCTTATAAAATCCCCTCCATAAATCGATACTCACCTCTCATCCTGCACTGAGAACGGTGGCCCGACCTGCCACTTCTTGTTCCTGGGAACACAGTGAGACTGGGGACAAATAGTTACCAGTCTCCCTCTTTGATCTCATGGGAGCGTGATCACGTAGGGCTCGCAGCCCGGAATCGCAAGCCTCAGAACACCACGGAACAGAGAATATAGGGGTTCGGCTGTCACCCATGGAACACCAGGAATTCGAGGGCAACTAGACAAAGGGCCCGTGGCTCCAGCAGGCCCAGGCACCCAGTGCCACTGGGTGAGCAGGCCCCCTGGAGCTGCGAGGCCCCAGACAAAGTATTGGTTGTCACCCCCTGATGGCGGCCTTGTATATACATTACATTGGACATATAGCCTTTCCTCTTTTTCTTTAATCTTTATATAGCACCTACACTTGTTGATACTAATGTTTTTTATTTTTATTTTGAAATTTTTATCCTTTGTGTTGTCATTGGACATAGTGTACACTGTATAATTTTTTTTCTGTGGATGCAGAAGACAGTGAGCTCCACAGCTAGTGCAAAATGGGTAATTATTTATTCCTTCAGTGGATGGACCGAAAAGAGTAGCAACTATTCAGCCACTCAGGCCTAAATGGCCAGGGCCAGTTTTATAATTAGGCTAAGTAGGCATGTGCCTACAGGCGCCAACCACAGGGGGGCACCTTTCTCTGTAAAAAAAATATATATATTTTTATAATTTAAAATCATTTGGACTCCTATAATTCTGGAACCATATATAGGGTCATATGAGGTATCATTGGAAAGGCAAGGACATGGCCATTCCAACGATATTGAGTATTAATAGGTAATATATAAAATTAATATAATATTAATATATAAAATTAACACAACAAATAAATACAAATTCTTTTTTCCTAATGCAAAAAAGTTGTTCATGCTTCAATTAAAAAGTGATCAGTGATCCTGCACTAACTCACCTTCTCATTTACTACATAAACAGCAAGAGCTAAATTACAATCTTCGGGCAAACGTTTGCGCTGGCACAAAAAAAATTAACGCGAGGGGTAAAACCATTTGCACCTAATCCCATATTACATAGTCAGCGCAACAATCGCGCGCAATAGTCTACCGCGGGTGAACTTGCGCGAACCCTGCGCAAGCTTACTGTACTGCGCGAGTCCTATACTTAACATTGTGAGCGCAAATGCGAATGTGCACTGGTACACGGATGGTATTACAATCTATGTGCTGGAATTAACGCACAGCCTTTGCGCGCATAAATTTAGCAACTCCTAAAAGCTGGTGTTAATAGCAAATCTGAACAACCTGGCCGAACCCAAATACACCAGCCCATAAAAAAAATGCAGCAAAGTATAGTTACACATTCTACACATACCAAACCAATAAATTTGAGAAGTTGTGTGTGCATGTATTATTGCTGCAGCATATATGCTCAGATTGACTTTGGCAGGCGCAATTTCTTAACGTGAGATAATTGTGGTTCTTAATTCTGATTGGCTGAATTGAGAGAAAAAACTGTTCGCACACTGTTTCTTGTGCGAGACGGTACTGCCCGAGCATTTTGCCGCGACGATTGTAATTCCAATGGTGATTTGTGCGTGCAAACGTTTACCGCGTGGCACAAAACTTTTCGCTTTGCGTGTAGGT
This sequence comes from Leptobrachium leishanense, assembly GCA_009667805.1. Lineage (NCBI taxonomy): Eukaryota > Metazoa > Chordata > Amphibia > Anura > Megophryidae > Leptobrachium > Leptobrachium leishanense. Next base: position 340,087,962 of record CM019064.1, on the reverse strand, counting down.
TTTTGCGCGAAGGTTTTTGAGCGAAGGTTTTTGCGCGAAGATTGTAATATAGCCCTAAGTGTGGAGGTGAAAGCTAAGCATTATTATGTAAAACATAAACTGCCGCATTGCGGTGAGGAGAGACCTTTGGATTCCTGCATCTCTGAATTTTACACCGCCAAAAGTCACGTGAGGTGTAAACGGAAAGGTCAGAGCCTTGCCTTTCCAATGATGCAAAATATAACCATGTAATGTGTAAAAATAAATTAAAGGGTTAGGGGTAGGTTTAGAAATTTGGGTTAGGGTTAGGTTGCTATTTGTGCTTGTTTCAGGCTTAGAGTTAACACTAGTCATATCATTCTGCTCCATTTTGTCTTTAAGGCAATGGATTTTTTTGATGTAAGCGCAGCGAGAAACTGTTTTTCAGTTTTTAAAAAAAGTATAATTTTTTTGGTTTCCCACATTTCTCCACAGCAATTTAAAAATATTTCCTCCAGTTTTGGCATTTTTTGGGGGGGGGGGAGGCCCGCTCCAGAATTTTGTGCCTACAAGTTCCTGAGATGTAAATCCAGCCCTGTAAATAGCCGAAAATTTGCTATTCTTTTTTGTCTTTCCATTGATGGAATAATGGGTTACCCTCTTTGTACTACCTGTGGAGCACACTGTCTTCTGCCTCTGCAGTGTTTCCGGGAAGGTTAGCAGCACTCCTGCAATGGTGCACTGCTGTGCTCCTGCTGTCCATAAGGGGGTTCTGTCTGTTCTACGCGTCCTTTTTATTTTCGGTATTTGCATTTCTTTTATGACAAAAACAGAAAGCAGGTTGAACAGACAATTCTTGCTGTTTTTCTGTTTTTGTTCTTGATGTTGCACTAACGAAGCACACTGATTTACTTTGAGCAATAGAGGACCTTGCGAATATCTCCCTGTGGAGTAACTGGTAGATTGCCACGAGGACAAAATTGTACGTATCTGGTAAGCGCAAAATGAATTGCTATGGAGCTGAGATGTCTCATACAGGTCCGTAACACAACATGTGATATAAAAGAGAAGCAAATACTAAGATCATGGTGCAATATTGCAATATCCACTGGTGTAGCATTGGAGTTGAGGTGGTTACGGCGTGTTGTGTGGCGCTTACCATTTGTTTCACGAGATTGCCACGAGGGTTTATAGAAATAATGTATGGATTATGTCACCTGTGTCATCAAAGTTGTCAAAAACATAACACCTTCCACCTGCTAGATGTACCTATTTATAAGATTGCATGCCTTAGAGACATAGAAACATAGAAAAATGTCGGCAGATAAGAACCTTTCAGCCCATCTAGTCTGCCCAATTACATGGATACTTTACCTGGATTTATCTTTAATTTAGGCCTTAATGGACATGGGCCACCTGTTCTAATCTATACAGTATATATCAGATTTACTGTATTTTAATGAAAGCTGACATCCTAATTTCATTCATTCATTATTATTATTATTATTATAATTAATAATAATAAAATTAACCCACTACATATATTACTTTCTCTTTAATCTAGTATTTTATAATTCTATTTTTGTCAAATTTGTTATTGAATGCTGTATCTGGTAATAAATTGCGCAAATCAGATTTTTTTAGTCACTATATTAACCTCCCTGGCGTTACGATTCTGACATATTTTGTATGTCAGAATCGTTACAATTTTTTTTATCCCCCTGGCAGTTTTCCAGAGTGTGGCTTGGGGTTAACTTTCAATGCTGAAAGTGATAACCCCGAGCCACACCAGGGGCTGTATACATACCCGTACCTGCGCTCCCTTGCTGTCCCCCGCTGTCACCTCCGGACGATTGCGACGTCTTGCTTCCTGGTTCCCTTCTCGCAACAAAGGAACCAGGAAGCAGGACGCCGCGATCGGCTGGAGGAGAATGCGAATGCAGAGGGCAGCGAGGGAGAGCAGGTAAAGGTATGTATCCAGCTCGAGTGTGGCTCGGGGTTACCACTTTCAGCCGTGAAAGATAACCCCGAGCCACACTCGGGAAAACCACCCGGGAGGTTAAAAGATGCAGGAGTTGCATAACAAAATCTTTATGCAGATATTTGATTCGTAACTAATTTCTTCACTACCAAATAATTTTCCATAAAATCACTGGCCGGACATAGTTTTATGGAAAATTACTTTCATTTTCAATGTTCTTGAACCCAGGACATACTTGAAAATGAGAGAAATCTCAACGTATCCTTCCTGGTAAAATCCTTTGCAAATAAATTAATTAATTTACCCACACAATAAATATATAGAGGTGTCACTCTGTATATGTTCCATGTAGGTAAGCCCAATTTGACATCCAGAGGGCTCCTTCTGCTGACCCTCATCAAGTATACTCCAAAGTGCCTGCAGATTATACTCAATCTGGCCTTATTCCCGAGCAGTGCAAAGGAATTTTGTTTATTGCAAACAAATTTCATTTGCATATGGTCTCCAGAACATGTTTCAGCATTTCGGACATTCAAGATGATGTGATGCAGCTCACGGAATGCTCTCAGTGTCTGTAACGGACACCGACTCCTTTCTGCATGTGTCTCATGAGCACAGGCAGCAGTAGCAAAATTTGACCAGCAGGGGAGCCCTCTGCCTGTCAGATGAGCATATTGTGTTGTATTGTAAGAATATATGTTTGCATGTTACATACATTGCTACAATTTGGGCAATGGAAAGCAATTTTCTATAACACCACTGGTTTTTGACAAGGGTTTTATGGAAATCTAATGTTAATGAAGGGGTTAATAAGTTAGTTGATCATGACTGACTTCAACATGGTACTACATGGAAAGTAGAAATCATAAAGAATTTGTCAATTTTTCGTTCTAAATTAGGCAGGTTTTAAACCCCTTTATATAGTGTTCACATGCTTGTGTTCACTACATCTCTAACATAATGCACCTCACAGAGGTACTAATTTGGTAAAATAACGTAAAAATAGTAGACATGTACATTCATTTTTGGGCAATTACTTGATGTGTCTGAATTAAAAAGACCTGAACTATACCTAAATGAACGAGCCATAAACGGATTTGCACAGGAACAATATTCATGTTTTTGATCCAGTCTGAGTAATGTCATTGCATCTAGTCGCCACCCTACTCTCCTTATTAACTTAATATCTGCTGTCAACAGGCTAAGAGTTAACTAAATAATAAACTAGTCAACAACCGGGTGCACATGCATGCAGGATCATTTTCCAGCAACAAACTGATTTTAATGAAACTATAATTTTGCCTGAATTTAGATGGCTTTTTGCTTATGCACATGTCTAAATAATAGTATATATAAAGAGGGGCCCAAAAAAAAGTATTCACACGTCAACAGTTGTCATCTATACCGTTTTTTTAAAACCAGTATTGAATTGTGGCCATTTTGAAGTGGTATTGTAAATGTAAAAAGGTGTGTAATGTTCTACGACAATGGTGACTTGAGTTTGAAGCAGAACCACCTACACGACTAACAATCGCACGGATTCGTGATAAGTTCTAAACCAATGGCCTTGTGGGTGACGAGACCAAACAAAGATCTGGGAGGCATCGCACAGCAACAAGTCCTGCTTGCTCGAATACAGTGTTGCAACAGTTTACACGCTCACCGCAAAGTCTGACAAACAGTGTGCACGTGAGGCAGGAATAAGCAGATAAAGCATGCAACATATTCCGAAGAGGACACATTGGAAATGTTACATCCGGAGACTGTTGAACGCCATGATTGATGATGACCCTGATCGGAGAATGGAGTACTGTGACTGGTTTCAACAAATGTTACATGAAGAGGAGGACTTTGTACAGAAAATGGTGTGGTCTGTTGAAGTGCAATTTAAAATAAATGGTACAGTAAACATCATAATTGTGTTTATTGGGCACCAGAAAATCCTCACATTCATGTGGACAAAGCAATCAATTTACCAGGGCTCAATGTCTGGTGTGGACTGTCACCCAAGGATTTAAATGGACCATTCTTTTTTGAAAGCACGGTCACTGGTCCAGTGTGCCTCGACATGCTTCACACATCCATTTTACTGGCTATTAGTGCGCTTTATGCGGGCAAGCAATTTTACTTCCAGCAAGATGGAGCACCACCTCACTACCACCAAGACGCAAGAGTTGATGAGATTCTGCCAGGATGTTGGATAGGACGCAGAGATGCCTTTGAATTCCCTCCATGTTCCCTGGACTTACCACCCCTCAATTTCTATCTGTGGGGGAACATTAAAGAATGGGGTATACCATAGAAAAGCACCTACGCTGGCTGCACTACGGGAAGAGATTGAAATATCATGCACAGCAATCCCTGTGGACACTCTAGTCAATGTTGTTCATGAAGTAGTGCGTCGAAATCAAAAGTGTCTGGATGCTAATGGTGGCCACTTTGAGCACCTAATGTGATTGCATAATTCAAACATGACTTACAGCTGCCCTTTCACGTTTCTATAAATCTAGTCATAACAATTTAATGCATATACTTTTCATGTCAAAGTGTGTAAACATTTTTTCGGGCCCCTCTGTATATATACACAATTACATGAATGTATGAACTGGGAAGGGATGCGGTGGGTCAATCATTTTTAATACTTTTATTAAGCATTTGTGATGGTTTATTTAGCACTAAAAACAATGCTATCACCTTGTAATTTGTTAGTAAGGTCATAGATGGATACACTAATATGAATCTATACGCTGTTCACCAGTTCAATAATATCTGTATTATTATTATTGATATTGGTTTGGGGTTAAATTAACACTGTTTATGCATACTGATAGATTAACACATGCAAATGTGTTTCGGGAAGCTAATTCTGGGAATTCAGAATAACAGCTGCCACCCTGGTTCTTTAATTAATCAGGTTCCAGTGGAACATCTACTGTGTTTCTGCAATATGGCAGTGGCTTTGATAAGCTAAGCAGCCGATTTAAGAAAGCCATGAAACAGAAAATTAATATCCTACTATAAATATGGCTTTGTTGCAAATTTATCTCTGCAAATACACTGTTACAATATCTTTCGAATGGAGGATCGCTGAACTGTCTGAAATAAGTCTAATAAAATTTATGGTTTTAGCCCGTCTTTCCATTACATTTTATGGATTTAAAGGTCAAACCCAAATGCAAGAAGACAGAGTTTGCATTTGGGGTAATTCAACTTGCTCTAAAGGAAAACGTTTATTACAAAGTATGTAAAAGATAAATGGATCAATTATCTTGCTTTTTAATGATTTTAAGTTGTTGACCAATTTTTTTCTTTTAATTAGCTAAGCTGGGAAATGCCCATAGTTTGATAATACTAGAGACTTTGTTCTAACTATTTATCTTAAATATTCATTGATTAGGCTGCTTAGCACCCCTTTTAAAAAAAAAAAATCATAATTATTTTTATTATTATTATAATTTATACATCCTGCTTGAGGTCCTTCCATGCACCATATGCTGACTATACAATCATTATTTTCTATTATCGAGTCTCTCCTTTTTTAGTTATATTGTGTTTAACTACCTTCGCGATATTCAGCTGTGTATTGTAAAACTCATATCTTGTTGTATAAAGCTTTTGGATGTATTAAGCAAAATCCTATTAATAAAGAATCTATAGAAAAATATATGAAGTGCGGGTGGAAGGGGTTCGAATGATGGAGGAAGCCCACTATACCGCCCTGGGCGAATACGAACATACTATGCGATATGGAGACCGTGGTCGATGCACTTGCCCTCTATTGATATCGATGCCCCATTGACCGCGGCTGCGGTTGCTGTGGGCCTCTCTGACCCTGGTCCTGGCTCTGAGTGCTCTGACCTGGCGGGGAACCTTTGATACTCTTCTGTCCTAAATGTCACTGACAAACTGTACAGTATTTGGGTTGCGATTGACCTGCTTTGACTATATTGAATATATTGTATTTTGATTTTTGTTTGTTATGATTTTGCTTTTCTTATACTGTTCTCTGTGTTATTTTTGAGACAAATGGCGTCATTACTGGTTACACAAGATACAATGCTGCATTTGTATAATTCTATGCTTTCTACGTGTATGTCTTGTATTGCATTTGACTTGCCTGACTTTTTATGCCAATAAAACATATTTTACAAAAAATATATGAAAAAATCTATTTATGGTTTGCTTCTTACATTACGGCATGGTGTTTAAACATCATATCCAAAAGGTTTTTTACAGCACAAATTTGATGGGTTTTCTATTAATCCTGGTGTTCTGTAGTGGTATTCTTTGTAATTAGAGGGTTAATACATTAATATCTCCTTGTCAATGCCCTGTTTTTCTTGTATCCACTCAGAGTAATTTATAGCTTGTGGCTATGACAATACAGCTGATTTCCCTGGTACAAGGGCAATTTAGCAGCTGTCTTTCTCATATTAATGGTACATTGTAAAATAGCTTAATTATTATAATTGGTTGTGTTTCTCCAATACATTTGTAAATTATTCTTCTATCTGCTATTGGATATGTTATGATGGGTCAGGAATTAATCATTCTTATTTAAAAGGTGGCAAACAGCAGCTTATTTTCCTTGAGCTTCTAATCACAAGCTTTGCCCACTTGTATGTCAATGTTAGTAATGCATTTATTTATGAAATAAATTAGTAGGTTAGCAAATGCAAGGAAAGTGCGTTTCCCATAATTGTAACTTACAATTCTGATTCAGATTTCTCTGTGACCTAACTCATTATCTTAATTAATACAATTTTTCTGCTTATGAATCTCCACACCTGCGATCACTTATGACTTGAGTTATATTAAAGAGACATGTGGGTGACACGTTGAGCTTGAGTAGGAATATACATAAGGTACATGATGTACTGGCATATGTATAGGTTGATTTATGTTTACCTAAACATCATCTTTTCCATGATATTTCCACCTGGAGATCACTTCTGCCAAGATGCCAGACGAAAATAGATGTGAGCTGCGTCCCGCACTAAAGCTCAGCATTTGCATCATTTGAAGATGGACAATTACGCAAACAAGTAGACATGTGCGATCCGATTTGGATCAATTTGGAATTCAGCCGGATAACTGTCAATTAGATGAATCGTAATGATCCAAATTCTCAGTTGTCGATATCTGATCTCCAAATAAAACATCCCGAATTGATTCAAACTGATCTGATTATAAATGGCCAGATCCAAATATAATTGGATATATTCAAAATACTCCATGGCTTTATTGATGCCTTTGCACCATTGTGTGCATAATTTGTTTTGGAGCATATGCTGCATTCTGTATGTAATTTTTGGAGCAAATGCTTCACTTTGTCATTTTTGGCGCATATGCTTCATTCTGTGTATCATTTTTGGAGCACGTGCTTCATTCTTTGAGTCATTTTGGCGCATATGCTTCATTCTATGCATTATTTATAGACCGTGTGCATCAATTTGTGATTCATTTGTGAAGCATATTTATTCATTTATTTATTTATAAAGTATTTTACCAGGAAGGATACATTGAGATTTCTCTCGTTTTCAAGTATGTCCTGATGCGCCATTCTGTGCATCATTGCTGAAAGTGAAGCCGCCAAAGACTTTCACCGGCTGCCAAACAGTCTGCTGGATGCTGCCGAAGACCGCCGATCAGTCCGCCAAAATTATTTTTTTCACATTTTATCATTCGAGCCTTAGTGATTATATATTCTATGGGGTACACTAAATTAGAAATGGGAACCCGTTATTTTTTTTCTGAGAAATTATGCGATTTTTAGCTAAAACACCAAAAAATTAAAATTGTTAGTGCAGCATCATTGTTCACATTATAGCTGAAATGAGAACAATATTGCTGCATTAATAAACCCCCCCCACAAAAATCACGTTATTATTTTTTATTTAATTATTTTATTAATATATATATATTTACTTTTAGCATGGTCGGGTTTGTATCACATGAAAGGCCATGCTCTGACCTTTCCAATGATACCAAGCATTAACCTCTAGCAGACTCTGCCCTTTCCAGTGGTGCCTGTCTTTGACTTTAAGCTCCTCCCGATTGGGAGGGTGAGGGGTCCAAAGGACCCCTCTCCTTACAGGTGCTCTTCTGGCTTTGCCAGGGGGGCCGCCTGAAAATGAAGTCATTATGTCCTAAGCGACGACGTTCTTGCACCGGTGGGGATTTTAAAAGCAGTGTCTGGCTTTCATGAAGTCAGATTGCCATGGGACCCAAGAGGAGAGAGAGTGAGTATAGGGAGGAGAGCCCGCTTAGCAGAAGACATGTGGTAAACGTCCTCCACATATAGCAGGAGACTCCCATAACGTTCCCCACACATCTTATGCAGTGAGGGGATTAAGTCTGTCAAACTGAAGCACTGAAAATCAGGGCATTTCACTGACACTTCGGTACAGTTTTGCATTCTCTGAATAGATTAACCATTACTTCTCTGTGGGACAATTTCGCTGTAGCTGAAGATCGCTGACCTGAGGTGAACTGCACCGTATTACGCTGTTGTTTCGCCCGTATTTGGTGAATTGACAGGATTCTGAATATCAGAACTGCCACGAAATTGCACAGTTTTTTAAAATTCATCTTTAGGTGCCCTTCGGTTGCAAGTTCGGTGATCTTTGAATAACCCTATTAAATTGTAATATTATTAGAAATATAGGTTACGTTTTAACTGTTTCATTTGGCTCCTACTGATTTGGGATACATGTCCTTTTCTCTTTATTTGTCAAGTGTTCCCCATGATGCAATGGTTTGAAAATGTGCCTACTTGGACCTGTGCTCCTGTGAGGGCATGCTTAATGCTTGGGAAATATACAGGTATTCAGTAAGTATTGCAGTATGATAGGCCTGAGCATCATTTATATTGTGTATTATTATTTTATTCTAAAGCAACTGTTGCAGTCTGAAACTTTCAATTGTATAGGGAGAGGACCTGCGTGTAGGCAGAATTCTGCTTGTCTGTCCTTGGTCAGTGTGACTGTCAGCAGTTGTTTCTGTACATCATTCCATTGATTTCACTGCACATCATTCATTGGGCTTGCTTACCTCCACCCAAGTGACATTACTCCACGGGAAACGTGTCAATGTGCAGGCTTTGTTTTGCCAGTGTGGTATTGTAGTTCATCTAAAGCAGGGATGTCCAAACTCTGGCCCCCCCAGATGTCCCTGAACTCCAACTCCCATGCTTCTCCATCCATCTAATGCATTCAGAGATTTCTGGAAGTTGTAGTTCAGGAACATTTGGCGGTTTGGAGTTTGGACATCCCTGATCTAAAGTATAAGAAAATGATGCATCCTAGCATCCAGCATCAAACACACTGGCAATACGAGCCAAGGACAGAGAGGAAGCCTCATCAATATGGGAAATCTTTGGACCAGAAAGATGCCAGCGTATACAGTAGGTAACAGGACAGGGGCTGTATGCCACATTGTACAGCACTGCAGAATGTGTTGGTGCTTAATAAGAAACAATAATGATGATAATAATAACAGGTTAACTTTACAGTGTTTCCTAATTTACATTTTTCTCATGATATAGATTTATGTAGAATACTAGAAATTAGGGCATAGTTAATGGCACCTTATCCCGCCATGATTTCTTTGAACATATATATTAGAGCATGGCTAGGTTGTAGCACATTTATTACTTCCCTTATACCTCTCCATACAGTATAAGCAAACCAGAATAAATCAAATATTTAAATGGTGTCATGCAATAATATTTTTTTACTCATACTCCCTTTAGGGTGAGTGCATGAATATCCTCAATGCCAAACCGTGTTATGCTGGATTCCTTTACATGTTGGCAATGGAGCAGGTTACACAAGCCTAAAAGTAGTACTTATAGCCATGTTCATGGGAGTATGACTTTTGGCTGAGGCACCCCCTAACGCCAGGTGAAGTTGTCCAACAATACCACCATTTAAATCTCTTTAACCAGCCTTGAGAAAATCCTGGTCTTATAAAGAGAAAGAAAAGAGTATTGAAATTTTTGGTATCTCGGTGCACAATTGTTTATCCCTTTGCAAAAATATGTGTTTAGAGCTAAATGTTCCAAGCATAGGTTTGTAGTTAATAAATGTTCCATGGGTGCGCATCCTAATGAACTGGGCTATGCAAACCACTGAATATAATGAACCATAATATCCTTCCTAAGTGTTCAGAAAAGTTGGAAAGTGAATTATGTCATTATCACTGCTTATTTTGCTGGGCACATCCAAGTGCAACAATGACCCCCTGTAAATTTTAATGATCATAATTTATACAATGAAATTGTCGCTTTTGTATTCCAGTCACGATTGTTGTCCTTAGTGTATGCTGCTGTTCGGCGATGCTTGCTGCTAGTTACTCTCGTGGACCTCCAAGGTGGTTCTAATATAATAGAGGAAGAAATATAAGAATTTATTGCAAAAAAAAAAGAAACCAATTTAATTAATAAATTTAATATCAACCATCCGAAAATTTCGGATTAATATGGTGATTCGGATTGATTCGGAGAGTCTGCACACTGCTGGTAAGCGCCTCTCTGCAGTATAATAAATGCAGCATATGAATCCGCACACAACCAGGCAGCACCTTTCTGCAGTATAATTTGTGCAGCATATAAATCCGCACACTGCTGGGCAGCACCTCTCTACAGTAAGATTAATGCAGCATATGAATCCGCACACTGCCGGGAACTTCCCAGCAGTATGTGGATTCATATGATACATTAATTATAAGTCATAAGACACAAAAAACTAACTGATCCAAAAAATTAATTGATTCGAATCACTGAATCGATCTGCAGAGAGGTGCTGCCCCGCAGTGTGAGGACTCATATGCCATATTAATTATACTGCAGAGAGGCGCTTCCCAGTAGTGTATGGATTCATATGCTGCATTGAAACCTATGGGGTAAAAAGCCTTGTTTCTTTAAAAAAAGTTAGGAAACCTAAAATTTCACTAAAAAAATAGCAAAACAATCCCAAAAAAATAAATAAGTAAAGAAACTTTCATTCTATTGGTACTAGTAATCTACTTCCCGTTCTTAAATAAGCAATAAAAAAGAAAAAACAATTGATTCGAATCACCCAAATTGATCCTAATCGATTTGAATCACTGAAACGATCCAAATCACCGAACAGAAACAAAAAACTATCCGAAAAAGAGGCAAAATGAAAAAAAGACCTGTCAAGATATTTATTCAATAAGAAACTTATACGAGATACAAATATCAACCGTTTATATTTCCTAGAAATTCTCCTAAATTCTTTTAATTGTCTGTGTTTTGCTTTGAAGAATACACTAATCAATAATCGGATAAAAACATATATATATTTATTACGTATACAAAAAAGTTTCAAATCTCATATCATAAACAAAGATTGATAAACAACATATCCATCCATCAGCACATAGGCACTAGCTTCCCAATATATGTATCTCCTGTTAGTAACTGCATATATGATTAATATCATTTACTTTATCAGTTAGTAACTATACACAAATGGTTAATAAACATTTCTGCTTAACGAAAACAATTAACATCTATTTCCCAGCAAACCAATGTTTAACAAGCTAGATCTTGTAGAGATATATGTATCTCTCTATGCTACATGGATCAACAAAAGATGAGCTATCACTTATTCTATTTCTAGAATGATAAGTATTAAAAACTTATTCAGTGAATCCTCCCCTAATATCGAGAATTAAGCTTCTAATCTTCTGCTTTTTATATTGTAGTTATATAATTCCTTGCTTATTAATTTCAATCACAGTAACTTCCAAATTCAATATATATATATCTTTGTATTTCATTGCAACAATTTCTTTAGGATAAAATCCTTATATCTGATTCTTCTTCATATCTCTATCTGCAGAATAGATATATTTTAGAGATTCTAACGGTAATCTGAGATATCTCAGTCTATCTATTGCAAGAAATACTCCAGATAACATTAATTTGCTTTCATACATTACCTGTCCAATCTGGATTCAAGTTACAGCAGCAATATTCTTAAATTGTTTTGGAATATGTGAAAATTATCAATGTCAGATATTCAATGCATGTGAGTTAGAGGTGTGGTTCTAATTAAGTGATATGTAATATCTTGAATGCATTGGGTGTTGGAATGATCTGCAATCTGAATCAATGCATTATCGTGTCCTGGGATGATCTGCCTGACTGACGAACAGTACAGATCCAGCTATAGTCAATATGACGTCACTGAAAATCTACCCCTTTCATTTAAATATTACTTTCTCTATAAATCTAATATTTACTCTCCCTCAAGAGGGCAGTGTTGCTCTTCAAATTAATTCCACAATATAATTTTAATATATCTTATCTCAGATCATAGGTCAATCTGTCTTAACAAAGACCCTATATTCAATCCTAGACTTTGGATCTCTCCTGTCAAAATTAAATTAATATCTCTACTCCTCTCAAAACTCAGCTAAATTCCTTTCTAGTTAAAATCAACAGAAATTCTATTCTTCAGTAATTATACCGTTATATAGTTCTACTCTACAAATATTTGGAGCATCTATTTTCTACTGTAAATATTGAATATATATTGATTATAAGAATATATTTCGTGAATATAATTATACACTTGCAAAAAATTTTAAATTAGTTTCTATACCCAAAAAGAAAAATATCTTTAATTCAAGGACTTGTTAAAACAAACCAATAAATTTAAATATGACATGTCTGGCACTTAGCTCAGCATTATATCAAATAAAGACATTTTATCGTCTATAACATCATGTCTGGCATTTATAGAAACCCTCATAACTCTTAAGGTTCACCTAGCCGTGAACTATTTAAAAAAAATCTCTGTCCATTTCTAAAACTAGGCGAAAATTGAAAAAGAAAAGACTTTTCATTAAAACAAGATGGCTACAGGCATCCATTTTAATTTTCCATTATAATATACACAACAGACCCCCCAAAAAAGAAAGTAAATGAAATGAAAAAAAAGTCATGCACACCCCTAATATACACCAGTTTACATCATATATACAAATGTACAACAAAACAAAAAGGTAGGCACTTAATGGTGCTCCAAGGGGTGAGTGGACGGCAATGTTTAATTTAAATATCTGAGCTAAAACAGCGGCGCAGGCCCTATTCACAGATAGATTGTGGGTCTGTCGGTATAGGAAAGTCAGAGAAACAGTGAAAATACTTGTAGTAACAAATGTTGTCAATTCCCCGCCACTCAATCAAACACATTAGATCCTTGAATGCTGTACCACTAATGGACGGTGTATAACATATTGCACCCGTCTCTCATAAGTCCAGTCTGTGAGCACTCAGCTGACCAGACCAGGATATAAGTGGCAAATAAAAATGTCGCTGTAAATAAAGAACACTTTATGAACAACTAAAGTGTTCAGAAAACAGTATTAAATCCCTCAATCACGCTGCACATTTTGCTGCAGAACACAGCGTCCTCAGGAGTGCAAATATGGTTTGTGTATAAGCAAAGCTTTAGATCAGAGCTTATCAAACTTTTCGTGTTGGTGACACACTTACAGTGGCAAGAAAAAGTATGTGAACCCTTTGGGATTACGTAGAGTTTTGCATGAATTGGTCATAAAATGTGCTCTGACCTTCATCTAAGTCACAACAATTTGAAAAACACAGTCTGCTTAAAATAATACAACACAAACATTATATGTTTTCATGTTTTTATTGAACAGAACATGTAAACATTCACAACTAAATATATGGGACACAACACATCTCATGAAACATTTTCATTTATATTTTTTTAAATATATGATGTGTAATCATTGTTATTATTGTAATTATTGTTGTTATTATTAACTGTTTATTAATACTCACACTCTGTACCCCCTCCCGTGCACATTCTTTCCCTCTTTTCCATTGTCTTCCTCTCTACCCCTTTCATCCTCTTCCTCTCTTTCACCCTTTCTCATGTCCATCTTCTTTCCATGTAAATTCTCCCCTTCTCCATTTCCCCCTCCTTTATCATGTCCATCTCCCCCGTTTATCATGTCTATCTCCCCCTCATCATGTCCATCTCCCCCCCTTTATGGATGGATTAAGATGAATATGAATCCATATTGCTGGGTAGGGTATGAATCCATCTACCTCCACCCTTTTCATATTCATCTCCCCTTATCATGTTCTTCTCCCTCCATCCTTATCATGCCCATCTCCCTCCAATTTTATCATGCCCATCTCCCTCCAACTTTATCATGTCCATCTCCCCCTTTAACATGTCCATCCCCCCTTATCATTTCCGTCTCCCTCCATCCTTTTCATGTTCATCTCTTCTTATCATGTTTTTCTCCCTCCATCTTTATCATGTCATCTCTCCCTCCATCTTTATCATGTCCATCTCTCCCTTATCATGTCCATCTCCCTCCATCTTTATCATGTATATCTACCCCCTTTATAATGTCCATCTCCCCGTTTAACATGTTCATCTCCCCCACTATCATGTCCATCTCACTCCTTTATGGATGGAAAAAGCAAGGGAGAGAGCAAGCAGCAGCAAACACAGTGGAGCTCTAAGGCTTGTGATACTTGCAATAAGGTGCGATAAGGTGTGATAAGGTTGGAGAGGCTGATCCAGGTATTCTGATACCTTACTCAAATCTCACGGGGATCTATCAGCCTTAAAAAGTTAAAATCACCTAGAGCCGGATTCCGTAAGAATGTCTATCTTTAAAAAATATAATTAAGCAAAACCAAAACTTGATGCATGCTCAGCGGAAAACAGCTGCATGTATCCACACATGCGCCAGCAGGATCCCTGTCCATCACAAGAGGAGGAAACCCTGTTCATACGGTAATACACTAACTGAGCGTGCACCGTACACACCGTAGATTGCTCATGCGCAATGCTGCAATGACCCGGTACGTGAATGCCCATGAAAAATCGTTAACCTACCAGTCTCACAATTAGAACTGTCTTTGAAGCAATGAGAGGGTCTGGCAATTATTTGTAGGCTGTGCAGTTGCCACACTTATGAGCGCCTGGTTTTGGTCTTGAAAGCCAAGTTCATTTCTTTTTTGTTTTGTTATGTATATATATATATATAGCCAAAATATATTCAAGCACAGCCTTTCAAATCACAGCAATAGAGAATATATCTGGTGCAGTGCCAAAAAAGTTACATAGAAAAAGGAATGATGGCTGCACTCAAAAAAAGTAAAACAAAAAAAGCTAAAAGGTTACAAATGTATAAACAAACATTGTTTAAATAACAATAGAATTAGCTTACCCATCAGACTGAAGCTATCTATCCTATAAAAGAGTAAGGCTTGGCGTGTCCATCGCCAAGCCTCCTCTGCGCATGCGCGGCAGCCCACAGGGTGCTGTGGAGGTTGGATGCGCGCGCAGCCGGGTGCGCACGCGCCACCCGCCGCAGCACGCCCAAAGCGTCTTACGGAGGTTGGATGCATGCGCAGCCGGGTGCGCGCACGCCTCCCGCCGCAGCACTCCCAAAGCGTATTACGGAGGTTGCCACGCGCCTCCCACCGCAGGACCACCAATGGGCTGTTGGATGCGCGCGTAAACACCACAGAGCCCAGCACCCGAGCACAGAGCCCAGCACAGAGCCCAGCACAGAGCCCAGCACAGAGCCCAGCACAAAGCCAGAGCCAAGCACAGAGCCCAGCACAGAGCCGAGCACATAGCCCAGCACAGAGCACAGCACAGAGCCCAGCACGGAGCCGAGCACAGAGCCGAGCACAGAGCCAAGCACAGCACAATAGATGGCACAGAGCAGAGCACAGAGCAGAGCACAATAAACAGCACAGAGCCGAGCACAGCACAATAGACGGCACAGAGCAGAGCACAGAGCAGAACACAATAAATGGCACAGAGCCGATCACAGAGCCGAGCACAGCACAATAAACGGCACAGAGCAGAGCACAATAAATGGCACAGAGCAGAGCACCAAGCAGAGCACAGAGCAGAGCACAACCCATTAAAGGCACAAAGCAGAGCACAATAAATGGCACAGAGCCGAGCACAATAAATGGCACAGAGCCGAGCACAGAGCCGAGCACAACACAATAAACGGCACAGAGCACAGAGCAGAGCACAATAAACGGCTCAGAGCCGAGCACAATAAACGCCACAGAGCCGAGCTCAATAAACGGCACAGAGCCGAGCACAGAGCCGAGCACAGCACAATAGATGGCACAGAGCACAGCACAATAAACGGCACAGAGCCGAGCACAGAGCCGAGCACAGCACAATAAACGGCACAGAGTAGAGCACAATAAACGACGCGGAGCACAGAACCAAGCACAACACAATAAACGGCACCGAGCAGAGCACAATAAACGGCACAGAGCCGAGCACAGTAAACAGCACAGAGCCGAGCACAATAAACGGCACAGAGCCGAGCACAGAGCCGAGCACAACACAATAAACGGCACAGAGCACAGAGCAGAGCACAATAAACGGCTCAGAGCCGAGCACAATAAACGCCACAGAGTCGAGCTCAATAAACGGCACAGAGCCGAGCACAGAGCCGAGCACAGCACAATAGACGGCACAGAGCACAGCACAATAAACGGCACAGAGCCGAGCACAGCACAATAAACGGCACAGAGTAGAGCACAATAAACGGCGCGGAGCACAGAACCAAGCACAACACAATAAACGGCACCGAGCAGAGCACAATAAACGGCACAGAGCCGAGCACAGTAAACAGCACAGAGCCGAGCACAATAAACGGCACAGAGCCGAGCACAGAGCCGAGCACAACACAATAAACGGCACAGAGCACAGAGCAGAGCACAATAAACGGCTCAGAGCCGAGCACAATAAACGCCACAGAGCCGAGCTCAATAAACGGCACAGAGCAGAGCACAATAAACGGCACTGAGCAGAGCACAATAAACGGCACAGAGCCGAGCACAGTAAACAGCACAGAGCCGAGCACAATAAACGGCACAGAGCCGAGCACAGAGCCGAGCACAACACACTAAACGGCACAGAGCACAGAGCAGAGCACAATAAACGGCTCAGAGCCGAGCACAATAAACGCCACAGAGTCGAGCTCAATAAACGGCACAGAGCCGAGCACAGAGCCGAGCACAGCACAATAGACGGCACAGAGCACAGCACAATAAACGGCACAGAGCCGAGCACAGAGCCGAGCACAGCACAATAAACGGCACAGAGTAGAGCACAATAAACGGCGCGGAGCACAGAACCAAGCACAACACAATAAACGGCACCGAGCAGAGCACAATAAACGGCACAGAGCCGAGCACAGTAAACAGCACAGAGCCGAGCACAGTAAACAGCACAGAGCCAAGCACAGAGCCAAGCACAGCACAATAAACGGCACAGAGCAGAGCACAGAGCAGAGCACAGACCAGAGCACAATAAACGGCACAGAGCCGAGCACAGTAAACAGCACAGAGCCAAGCACAATAAACAGCGCAGAGCCGAGCACAGTAAACGGCACAGACCCGAGCACAGAGACATAAACGGCACAGAGCAGAGCACAATAAACGGCACAGAGCCGAGCACAGCACCATAAACGGCAACGCGCAGAGCACAGAGCAGAGCACAATAAACGGCACAGAGCCGAGCACAGAGCCAAGCACAGAGCCAAGAGCGGGGATTGGAGAGCAGAGCAGAGAGTGGGGAGCGGAGAGCGGAGCAGAGAGCGGGGAGCGGAGCGGAGAGCGGGGAGCAGAGAGTGGAGCGGGGAGCGGAGTGGAGAGCGGAGCAGAGAGCGGGGAGCGGAGCGCGGAGCGGAGAGCGGAGCCGAGAGGAGAGCGGAGCGGAGAGCAGAGCGGGGAGCGGAGCGGGGAGCGCAGAGTGGAGCGGAGAGCGGAGTGGAGCCGGGAGCGGGGAGCAGAGCGGGGAGCGGAGCAGAGAGCGGAGCGGGGAGAGAGCGGGGAGCACAGATTGGAGCAGAGCGGGAAGTGGAGCGGGGAGCGCAGAGCGGAGCGCAGAGAGGAGCGGGGAGCGGAGCGGGGAGCGGAGCGGGCAGCGGAGAGTGGAGCGGGCAGCGGAGAGGGGAGCGGAGAGCGGAGCACGGAGCGGAGCGCAGAGCAGAGCAGCACAAGAGCAGAGCACACTTATCAATAGACTGCCCTCTGGGCAGGCTTTCCACCTAGTATATATATAATGTAGACTGGAGTGAATAGTTTCTCCCCCTCTCCCTTTATTCAGACTCAGTTGGTGGGTGGAGTGCATTGGTTCACTTCACTACCAGGGTTATTCAAAGAGATCCGAATTGGGGCCGAAAGATAACCGAACGCTGAAATTCAGCGTACGGTTACCTTTCCTGGCCATTCGGCTATTCTAAGAGCAGGCAGTTCGCCAAATGTTGACAAATTGCCTGCACATACGGTGGAAATCCCCATAGAGAAGCAATGCTTCGTCTATTCAGAGAACACAAAACAGCTGAGAAAGGTTGCCGAAATGCCCTGCCATACGGTGGTTTCATTCGACAGGTTTATTCAGGAGAATCCCATAGGCTTTTTAACTCAATATCTAATAAACCGTTTATTATTTTATTCTGTACTAAAAAGCCTCTTTATTTTTTGATTTTTTTAGGATCTTTTAGGCATTTTTCGGTATTTTTTTGTGAATTTGTTCTGTTTTTTTTATCGTTTTTTCTTTTTTCTGCAACAGCCCTTTTTATTATCATTCATTGGATCTTATATGTAAATTTCAGACATTTTCGTTCTGTAGTTTCTTTGCAAACAGCGTTTTACTTTTCAAACATTCAAACGTACTGTTTTTTTTGTCACTCCATTCGTCTTTGGTGTCGGCTTTTTCCAGCGGCTGCTCTGCGCTCTAATCGGCTCCTGCTCGGGTTTCTTCAGTGTGTTCGGTGGAGTTAGTCAAAATGTTTTTGCGGGTTTCGGTAAGCATTTGCCTGGTTTTGCGGTGAGTTTTCATCGGGTTTGCAGCGGCTTTTCCCTGTGCTACGACGGCCCTGTGCTGCTTGCTGAATACACTGCAGGGTCGCCGAAATGGGATCGCCGAATCACACCGAATTGAAGAGAAAGAAAAGTCACCGAACGTGTGGTAACTTTTTGATTCTCTTTGAATAACCCTGTACATCTCTCTCCTATATTTTGTCAGATTTCGAATTATAATTTTCTTTTAGTATTTTTATATTAAAAGTTAAGTTTTTTATTTCTGTCCCACTATTAGATTTTCTTATGAATACTTTGTATACACCTTTATATATGCATAATAATCAACTTTTCAGTCCTGTAGACCTGAGTCTGGTTTCTGATGGGTTGAATTCTTCATCTCTATACTATACAAGATATGTCTTTTTCATAAGATTTCATAAATTATCTCCCTCGGTAGGTTGTCTATAATGTGCAAAGTGAATGTTGTTCATCATTACTTGTTCTTTTTCATGCTTTTGAAATGGATGCAAGCTGGTTATTAACATCCCATTTCTTGCTTCCAGATGAAGTCAGAGAGAGGTATTGTTTCTTTCTGTTATTACCCAACAATGTGCCACCTGGATGAATCCTCTGCCAGTGCCTGGCTTCCATTTTATCACACCTCATCCAAAACTTCATCCTACATTCTGTCTCCTGGCACAGTCATCGGTCTGTTTTGTAGTTTGCCACTCTTTCCCTTTTACCGGACTCAGATGGCTGGTGTCATCCGAAGAGTTATGAAGCCTCATCTTTTTTGCCAGTAATTTAGTATTATATGCTTAATCATGCTGTCTCTGATAAAAAACGGGTTCTGCTGCATATTGAGAGAAATTAAATGGCACAGATATTTATATATTTTTTTGCTAATATGTTTGTGTCTTCCAATCAATGGTCAGGATTCACTAGAGCGCCCTGCTAGATCTAGAAATGAGATGTGAGATCTCATGGGGATCTATCAGCCTTAAAAAGTGAAGGTCATCAAGGGCTGGATTCCCTAATCATCATATTTTTTAAATATACTGTAGACACTCTTACGGAATCCAGCTCTAGGTCATTTTAACGTTAAGTCTGATAGATCCCCATGAGATCTAAAACGGATGGATGTATAATTAGGCAGAGTAGGCATGTGCCTAAAGGTGTCTAACACAAGGGAGGGCCTTGCTGTGTAAAAAAAAAATACAGAAACTAAAAACAGTAAAAAAAAAAAACAAAAACAACAAAATTTACAATCATTTAGACCCCTGTATCTTTGTAACCATACTGGCTAGAGGGACATGTAAGATAACATTGAAAACGTCAGAGTTTGGCCTTTACAAAAATAAAATAACAAATAATAATTATTTCTTTTTTTCTAACACAGCAATATTGTTCACTTTACAATTATAAAGTGAACAATGATGCTGCACTACCTTACCTTCTTATGCATTAACAGCATTCCGCTAGCAGCCCGCTCGACTGGCTGTGTCTTCTTGTGAGTGCCAGTGTTCTCCGTCGCGTGGCCGCCGTCCTGTGAAGGCTGTGACACAGGCTACAGGTGAGATCTCGCGAGAGCGCGTCACAGCCTTCAGAACCTGGCAGTCGCTGGAGGAGAATGCTGGCACTCGGACGAACACACAGGTCACACAGGCTGGGTAAGTATAATTCTGGGGGTCTGTGCTGGGTACATATATTTCTGGGGGGTCTGTGCTGGATATATATAATTCTGGGGGCCTCTGCTGGATACATATATTTCTGGGGGTCTGTGCTGGATATATATAATTCTGGAGGCCTCTGCTGGATACATATATTTCTGGGGGCCTGTGCTGGGTACATATATTTCTGGGGGGTCATTGCTGGATACATATATTTCTGGGGCTTGTGCTGGGTACATATATGTGTGGGGGGTCTGTGCTGGATACATGTAATTGTGGGGGCCTGTGCTAGATACATATATTTCTTGGGGGTATGTGCTGGATTTATGTAATTCTGGGGGCCTATGCTGGGTACATATATGTATCCAGCACAGACCCCCCCAGAAATATATGTAACCAGCATAGGCCCCCAAAATTACATATATCCAGCACAGACCCCCCCAGAAATATATGTATCTAGCACAGGCCCCCAGAATTATATGTATCCAGCACAGAGCAGACTCCCCAGAAATATATTTGGGGGGGTCTGTGCTGGGTACATATAATTCTGTGGGCCTGTGCTGGGTACATACATTTCTGGGGCTCTGTGCTGGGTACATATAATTCTTATTTTTGTTTTATGACTAGACTATATAGCTATTTGTTTTATACTTGAAACATAATAATGTTCATTTGCACTTTATTACGGAAAGTTATTAAGATATTAACTTGCCTTTTCTCCCAAGAACATGTAACTGTTAATAGAAATATATGATGAGAAAGAGCCTAGAAGAGGCTATAATTGTCTTGTACGTACTGTTACAGATCAATCTAAGGACTTGTTTGTGAGACAAGTCCATGATGTATTTGTGTTTTTCCTTTTTTTTGGGATGTTGGGGGTGTATAGCAAAATTATGCGGTGGGCTGGCTTTCGGGGGGGCCCCAAGAAAATGTTTGCCCTGGGTCCAATCAATTTTAAAGACAGGCCTGCACACCATGGCTGTCACGGTTCCCAGATCCCACCACGCAGTACTTAACACCCCACACTCCACAGAGCCCAGAAGCTACCAACAGAGTAGCCGTGAAAGATCTCTAACTGTCTGGTCCTTAGAATTGGCACGTGCAGGGAGCCCTCTGCGGATGGGCTAGAGCTGAAGGGACGCTTGGATCCGCTCCATGGCGTGACACGGGCTGAGGGATTCCTGCCTTTTCTGCTACCGTCTGCCTGCTTGACCCAATACTGGACTACACCGGACTGTTCTTTGCCCCAGGCTCTCCATGTCCCCCCCCTTTTACGTTGAAAACTTAAGCTCTATAATTTTCTCGCGAGTCCCCCCTCCCCTCGCTGCACCTTCAGTCAACTTTTGAGTTTTGAGTTTTTAGATTACACTGTGTACCTGCCTGTGGTGGGCCGGCCTCCTGTGCTGGATACCGGCTGACTGTGTTAATTTGCTTGCTTCAAGACCACATTGAACTCTGACGACCATCCCCTCCATGATGCTTTTTTTTATTTTCTCTTTCCCTGCCTTTCTTCCACTGCACCCAATGACTCTACCACTCTGAGATTACCCAATGTTTTGGTCTTTACGCCGAGTATTTTCTACCCCCGATGTCTCAACTTATACGTTTCTAAGTATTTGATCTATGACCCTCCCCCTACCCTTATATATGTGTACTATTATCTGATGAGACCCCCCTATCTGGGGATGTTTATTTAATTTTTTTTGTTTTTTCTTCTTTCTTTTTCTCATGTTATTCCTCAAAGGCTTGCACTGCAGAAGATGGTGTATCCATTCCCCTCACCCCCCTTCCTCCCCCTTTTTTTTTTTTTTCCCTCTGGCATTACTGGGCTGCCTGAGGCGCGCCACCATGACTTTGCGTTATGATTGGCCCTTAGGGTCCTGGGCCCCGTGACATTGTCGCTCCATGGCCTCCTTCAGGAGCGTGCCAGGAGCGTCACGGCAATGGCCTTTGCCATTTTTCACACCCCCCACCCCCCCTTTTTTTTTTTTTTTTTTCTTTTCTTCTCTCTCTGTTATTTGGATCACCATCTTTTTGATAGCGTTGTGAACATAATTCCTTGTGATGATGCAATGTTTCCTGCTGACAAAATAATTTTTGATTTCTATTTCGATGAGACCCCCCTCTTTGGGGATGTTTATCTGCGTTGATTTCCTGCTGACTAGCCTGCTGAGGCCCTGCGCGGCCGTTTACTGTTTGTTGTATTGATGACAATGTTACAAAATAAAAATTTTGAAACACAGAATTGGCCAGGTAAACCAGCTAGACAGAAAGGGTTAACAACACAGGGAGTAGTCAGCCGAGCCAGAATCAGGAATACAGAGTTCAGAATGGTCAAATGGAATAGCCGGGTCGATATCAGAGCAGTGGCGTAGTACAAGAAAATGGTCTAGGGCAACAGAAGGCAGAATAGTCAGAAACAAGCAGAGGTCAATAACGGGTTAATTCAATATAGCAGTGAGGTACAAGGAGCTCAGGTATGGATAACCACGATCTGGCAACTGCTGAGAAAACACTGAGGGTTTTTAAAGACATTCACCAGGCCACGCCCCCCACTCAAGCCGCGCCTCATGCAGCCACCTCCCTGCCTGTCTCCATTTAAACTGGGCATTGGTCAGCGAGCAGCATCAGACATGCTGCCCTCAAGCACACAGGTAGGGCTGGAAGCTCCCAACGTTACAGTACCCCCCTCTCCACGGGAGGCCACCGGACGACCAACAGGACGAGCGGCAGGACGACCACCAGGATGAGCGGCAGGACGACCACCAGGGCGATCGGGGTGTGAGGCATGGAACGCCCTAACCAACCTAGAGGCAGACATGTCGGAAGCTGGAATCCAGGACCATAACCCACCCAATCGACCAAGTACTGCAGAGCGCCCCTGCACAGCCTAGAATCCAAAACCCTCCTAACCTCATACTCAGATTCACCATCAACCTGAATAGGTGGAGGAGGAGGAACGACCCGCGTGTACCTGTTACACAACAATGGCTTCAGTAGGGAGGTGTGGAAGACGTTGTGCATGCGAAGATGTTTAGGAAGGGCAAGAGCATAAGCCACAGGATTAATGCGGCGAATGATCTTATATGGACCTATAAACCGAGGTGCCATTTTCATAGAAGGCACCCGCAACTTCACGTTCCTAGTGGACAACCAAACTCTATCCCCCACGTTATAGGAGGGAGCTTGTAACCTATGCCTGTCAGCCTTGCGTTTCTGGACAGCAACATTGCGCTCCATATTTTCTCGAATCTGTCTCCAAATCTCTTGCAGTTGAGTGAGATGGTCATCGAGAGCCGGGATGGTCTGTTCAGTAAACTGAAGCGGTAGAGCCAGAGGGAAAAAACCATAGATGGCAGAAAAAGGAGAGTGGCCAGTGGTCTCGTTAACGGCGTTATTATGTGCATACTCAGCCCAGGGCAACAACTCCGACCAATTGTCTTGTTGTTGTGTGGTAAAGCAACGTATGTACTGCTCGAGACCCTGATTTGCCCTCTCTGCTGCCCCATTGGTTTGTGGATGATATGCTGAATAGAAGGCCAATCGCACCCCCATCTCTGCACAGAAAACCCTCCAGAAACGAGAGACGAACTGGGCTCCTCTGTCAGAGACTATTTCAGACGGAACCCCATGTATTCGTACAATCTCTCTAGCAAAGACGACCGCCAGTTCTTTGGCCGTAGGAAGTTTAGGTAGAGGGACAAAATGAGCCATTTTGGAGAAGCGGTCTACAACTGTCAGAACCACAGTATGACCCTTGGACTTCGGCAAGTCCACAATAAAATCCATAGATAGATGAGACCAAGGCCTCTTAGGCATGGGTAAAGGCTGCAATAGACCGACAGGCAAGGATTTACTGGTTTTGCTTCTGGCACAGACTTGACAAGCCAAAACAAACAGACGTACGTCCTGTCGCATGGTGGGCCACCACAACTGTCTGGAGATACTGGTAAGTCTTAGTAATACCAGGATGATCTGCTGGTTTAGAATCATGAAACATTATGAGTAATTCTTGTCTTTCCTTTTCAGGTACAAACAACATATCTGGAGGCTTGTCAGGTGGAGCCCCTACTTGAACTGCCTGGAGGCGTTCCAGGAAAGGCGAGGAGACAGACAAGACTGTGGAAGCCACAATACGTTCAGGAGGAACTATAGGATTGTGGTCTTGTGTATTAGACTCATACGGGTCATATTGACGAGATAAGGCATCAGCCTTTACATTGCGGTCACCTGGTCTGTAAGTCAATACAAAATTAAACCGAGACAGTAGCAATGACCACCTGGCCTGTCTTGCGTTCAAACGTTTAGCATCCCCGATGTACGTAAGGTTCTTATGATCAGTAATTATCAACAAAGGGTCAAGAGTACCTTCCAACAAATGTCTCCACTCTGATAGGGCAGACAGAATAGCAAGCAATTCTCTGTTACCGATATCATAATTGCGTTCTGCTGGTGATAATTTTCTTGAAAAGAACCCACAAGGATGTAGAGGTTTTCCTGGAGACTCTCTTTGAGACAGGACAGCCCCAATGCCTATCTTTGAAGCATCAACCTCAAGAACAAACGGAATCCTGGGATCAGGATGCCGTAACACGGGAGCGGAAGTGAAAGCTTGTTTGAGGGCTTCGAATGCTTGTTTGGATTGAGAAGACCAGATCTGGTTCTTCAGACCTTTACGTGTCATATTAATGATAGGGGAGGCTACAGCGGAATAATTCTTGAAAAATCTCCTATAATAGTTGGAAAACCCCAGAAACCTCTGTATGGCCTTGAGACCTTGAGGGAGAGGCCATTCTGAGATGGCCGTGAGTTTAGAAGGATCCATCTCAAAACCTTCTGGAGTGATAATATACCCAAGGAATTTCACAGTAGTAATGTCGAATAAACACTTCTCTAGTTTGCAATAAAGACCATTGTCCAGTAATTTTGCTAATACCTGTCTGACATGTGCATGGTGGGTTTTCAGATCGGGAGAGTAAATCAATATATCGTCTAGGTATACTATAACAAAGGTTTGTAAGAAATCTCTGAGCACATCATTAATAAAATCCTGGAATACCGCTGGAATAAAATCCTGGAAGACCGAAAGGCATGACCAAGTATTCATAATGCCCACTCCTGGTGTTAAATGCTGTTTTCCACTCATGCCCCTCTTTTATACGTATCAGGTTGTAAGCCCCTCTTAAATCAAGTTTTGTGTATACTGCTGACCCCCTTAACCTGTCGAAAAGTTCTGATATGAGAGGGATAGGGTACACGTTCTTAATGGTGATCTTGTTAAGCCCCCTATAATCGATACACGGGCGTAAATCTCCCTCTTTTTTAGACACAAAAAAGAACCCAGCCCCTGCTGGAGAAGAGGAACGTCGGATAAAACCTCTCTCCAAATTCTCCTTTATGTACTCCTCCATAATTTGGTTCTCCTTTATGGAAAGAGGATATACTTTGCCTCGAGGAGGCATGGTACCAGGATGAATATCAATGGCACAATCATATGGTCTATGTGGAGGCAGTTTCTCTGCCTCTCTTTTATCAAATACAGCCCTGAGGTCGGCGTATTGGTCAGGAACCTCTGTAGACAATGGAGGAGCTGTGGGTGTGTTCAGGGCACCGACATGCTGAATGGGTATTAAACAAGTCCCAAAACAAGCAGGACTCCAAGACAGTATCTCTCCCTTAGCCCAATCAATAACAGGATTATGTTCCACCAACCAAGGGAAACCAAGTACAACAGGATTGGAAGGTGAATGGATAACTTGAAATATGATTTCTTCTTTATGCAAGAGACCAGTGGTAAGAACCAATGTAACCGTATCGTGAGTAATCCTAGGGCAGGATAACGGTCTGCCGTCTATGGCTTCGACGGCTGAGGGTGTCTCTCTTACAACCAGAGGTAGAGAAATGGAAGAAGCGTAGTTAACATCGATAAAGTTGCCAGCAGCCCCAGAATCCAAAAAAGCGGTAGTATGTGTGGTCTTGGTCTCCCAAGCCAAGGATACTGGTAACATAAGTTTAGTGTCTTTGACAGGAGACATGCACATCACACCCAAGGCCTGTCTCCTCAGCTGCCTTAGGTGCGGTAGTTTTTCCGGCTTATCATACATCTTAGGACGAGTAGGACATTGAAATCGTACATGACCCCCCAAACCACAATACAGGCACAATCCCTCACGAAAACGCCTTGTTCTCTCTTCCTCTGTAAGCCTAGTACGGCCTAGTTGCATAGGCTCAGAGGGAGGAGATGACTCTCTTGGTGGTGCCTGAAAGACAGGGGCCAACCTAGGTAACAGTCTCTTGGGCTTCTCTCTTGGAGTCCTTCTGTCCCTTATCTGATTATCCAGATCTATACAATAAACAATGAGTTCACACAATACCTCAGGTAGTTTACGTGGAGCCAATTCATGCATCAATGACTCTGATAACCCCTCCATAAAAGCCAGAACCAGTGTCTCATTTGTCCAGTTCACATCAGAGATCAAGGTTTTAAATTCTATGGCATAATCAGAAACAGTCCTGTTCCCTTGACGTATGCGGAACAAGGATTTGCCAGCTACCGTGGCCTTTCTGGTAGGATTAAATGTACGTTGTAACTCGGCTATGAATTCTTTATAATCCCGTATGATAGGCTTCTCTGCCTCCCATAACGGAGTCGCCCATGTCAATGCTCTGCCAGACAGATGATTAATAATGAACCCCACTTTGGCAATGTCAGAGAAAAACATCTGTGGATTTAATTTAAAATGAATATCCACATGGACCAAAAATCCCCGGCACTCTGAGGGAGTACCGTCAAACCTCATAGGAGCGGTCATGTGTACCTGGGATGTCTGAACGACAGGGGACACAGGTATATCAAGCGGGGGTGCAACCCCAGCTGGTTCCAGGTGAACCGTACGAGTCAGGATAGTTTGTAAGGCAATAGCAAACTGATCCATCCTATGATCCTGCTCATCCTGTCTGGATACAAAGTTAGCCAAGTGCTGTGTTAAGTCTGCGGGATCCATAGTGGCCAGATCGTAATGTCACGGTTCCCAGATCCCACCACGCAGTACTTAACACCCCACACTCCACAGAGCCCAGAAGCTACCAACAGAGTAGCCGTCAAAGATCTCTAACTGTCTGGTCCTTAGAATTGGCCAGGTAAACTAGCTAGACAGAAAGGGTTAACAACACGGGGAGTAGTCAGCCGAGCCAGAATCAGGAATACAGAGTTCAGAATGGTCAAATGGAATAGCCGGGTCAATATCAGAGCAGTGGCGTAGTACAAGAAAATGGTCTAGGGCAACAGAAGGCAGAATAGTCAGAAACAAGCAGAGGTCAATAACGGGTTAATTCAATATAGCAGTCAGGTACAAGGAGCTCAGGTATGGATAACCACGATCTGGCAACTGCTGAGAATACACTCAGACATGCTGCCCTCAAGCACACAGGTAGGGCTGGAAGCTCCCAACGTTACAACGGCACGGCAGTGAGGAGAGGCAGGTGGACTTTGGAACCCTGCATCTTCAATTCTTACACTGCATAAGACATGAAGTGTTATTGGAAAGGTCAGAGTTTGGCCTTTCTAAAAATACCAAACATGACCATTGAATTTGTATAAAATAGGAAATTGAAAAAAAAATGCAAAATGTACTTCTTTTTTTGTTCTAAGGCTAAGGCATTATGTGCTTTTACATTTAAAGCAAACAATGTCACTGCACTAACTCATCATCTCATTTCCCAGGCTGGGCGCAAGTGTGGAGGTGATGGCGCAATGCTTTAATACGCATTGGTTCATCTAAAAACACTAGCTCTGCTGCAAGGAGAGCAGAGCTCCTTTGGACCCCTGTATCTCTAATATATATACACCTCACAAGCTGAAGTTAGGTGTCAATAGACAGAGCAGACTCTGTCCTTTTTGATGATACTAAACATGACCATGTAAAATGTAAGAAGAAAGAAAAAATCCAAAAGAAAGGGCAGACCTTTGTGCCTACAGGCTCCTGAGGTATAACTCCCGCCCTGATCTCACAGCTTTTTTCTAGATCCAGCATGGAGCTCTAGTGAATCTAGCCCAACATGTCATTGCATTATGAAAAAGCACAGAATATTAAAATAAAAACTGTCTATAATAGATTACACATCGGAGGTAACAAAATTAGCAATTTTTAAGTGATGCTTTCCTAAAAAAGATAATTCATAGAGGGAAGTTCACTGGTCATTGTTTGAAATTACCTCTTTGAATTTCTGAACTTTATTATGGTTGTATTTTCACCATTGTTTGTAGAACGTTATAAAATGTGGATAGGTGGAAAACCCCTCCAAACCCTCTGTCATACATGGGCCATGCAATAGAGAAGGTTTGACTAAACTAAAAAAAGAAAGCACAATGAAAATGTTTAACCACTTGGCTGCTATGGACGCGCTCAGCGCGTCCAGCCAAGTGGTTCTCCTGTGCTATGGACGCGCTGAGCGTCGGATTCCGGTGCATTGCTGCGCCCCCCCGGTACGGGCTGGATGTCAGCCCAGCACTCGGGACCCCGGCGGAGCAATTAGATGTCATCGCGGCGGTGCGATGACTTCTAATTCAGGCGCCCCCCCCGCATGTGCGGGGGAGGCGCCTGAAAGGGAGGGGGGAGGTCCTTCGGACCTCTCTCCCTCCCGATCGCCGGGGTGCAGGGGGTTAATCCAGGCACCGTTTGGAAGGGCACAGCCTGCCCTTCCAAACGGTGGCTGTCATTAACCCCTGGGGAGCCGGATCACGAATCGGCGCTGAAAAGCGCCGGTTCGTGATCCTTTCCTGGAGCTGGCCGACATCTTGGATGTCGGCCAAGCCTCCGGGAACTCCCCCTGAGGACTGGCGTAATCGTGCATAGCACGATGACGCCAGTCCTGGAGTTAACCCCTAGCTGCCACCCATGGTGGAGATAGGGGGTTCCAATGAACTCTCCCGATCCGTGGCAGCTAGGGGTTAATGTTTGATATCGTTGGATCGGCCAGAGCATGGCCTTTCCAACGATATCAAACATGATAATGCAAAAAGTTTTAAAAAAAATAAAAATTTAAAATAAAAAAGTTCTAAAAAAAAAAAAAGTATTTTTTTGTTTTTGTTTTGTTAATGCAGCAATATTGTTCCCATTTCAATTATAATGTGAACAATAATGCTGCACTAACGATTTTTGTATGCGGTGCGTTTGTTAAAAATAGCGATATTTTCCCCAAAAAAAAATGGAACGAGTCCCCAGTTCTAATTTTTTTAACAAGCGCACCACATACAAAATATAACCGCAAACGATCGCATGTTAAAATGTGAAAAAAAAACCACTTTACACATAATAAATTATTGAAAATTCAAATTTTATTGCATTTTTTGTTATAATATACAGACATGACATAACGTATACATATAATAATGACATATTATGAATCTCTGGAGTCTGCCGGAAAGAACAATATATAATATGTCTGGGTCATATATCAAAATATGGCTACAAAACGCGGTTAAACATGATGAGCGAAACCAGTAAAAATGACCTCAGCACAGAGGTGTGAAAAGCCTCAGCAGCGAAAGGGTTAATGTAATTCTTGCTTCGAGTATAAAAAAGGACTTTTATTACTTCTATAGATTTTCTTAATGATACAAAAATAAATAATATGCAGATTGCATCCATAGTTTTTATCTTTAGTAACTCACAAATGATCATAAACGAAGAAATGTTTGTCAAAATATAAGGAGTATATAACTATTAATTCTGACAATAGCAAAATAATCTTTTTAACGTTAATGTTAATTATATATTTAAAATTGGACGATAATAATCCCAGTATGTGCTTGATATAGAGAAATAAAAGTCCATGACTAAGGCATGAGTGTGTATTAAGCATAGGACCTGTCAAAAGGTGGAATACATTGGCGTCTGTTGACAGGCTTAAGCAATTTATAGCTATGACGGAATGGGATGTTGTTCCGCCTGCGGGTGGGCTCTATCTGCGTGACCCCGTCGCTTACCGCTGGCCCGACTACCGAGTGACGCGCACTCGGCGTCTCGTGCGGCCTGACGTGACCCCGGGGAGGGGTTAGCGGGCGGTGGAGGGGACCCCTGCCTAGAACCAGCCCGACCACTGAGCCATACGGCACTCAGCGTCCCGAGCAGCTGGTTCACTGACCTTGCGGGTGTGGGGCGTTCGTGGAGATCGGATCTGCCAGCCGCGGAGGAATCTTCGTATCTTATGTGGGAAACGTTTCGGATCTTCTGCGGGAAACGTTTCCGATCCCGGCGCGGTAAATCTTCGGATCTCATTGGAGGACTCTTCGGATCGGGGACAGATGAATCTTCGGATCTTGCGGGATCGGCGAGGGATTCGGATCTTACCGCAATCCCTCGCAATACCGAAGCGCGGTACACGGCCGCGCCCTTCGGATCGGATCTCTCGATCTGGGAACCGAATCACCTTCCGCTGCGCCTCTGCCCTGATGCTCGATGCAGGCACAGAGCGCTCGGTTCGGTTCGGATCTGGGACACCGCACCCTGAGACCTCGAGGGATTCTCAGAACGAAAAGTACGGCGGAGAAAAAGACACATCAGTCAAAGCTGGATGCACTGCAAAATCTGCCTTTATTTTTCACAACACACGCATTTATCACTTTACACACTTATGAATACAATGGGGATCCCTGCCCGCCCACACAAGTCCCATTGGCCCTCGCTGGCAGGAGGCACCCTGGCCCCGATTCGTATTGGCCGTTACGAATCGGGGAGTTGCCGATTCGGCCATTTTACGATCCGAGTATTCTGATCTGAACCACGAGGTGATCAGAAAATGGCGGCGGGCGTGGCAGACAAAGGGAATTACATTTCACAATACCAACAGGGGACACTTTATTACACCACACAATATCACATCTAAATAAAAGTACTTGCAAAACTAGGTGCGTGCCACCGCACCTAAGTGTCCATAGCCACCACTGTCACTGCACCGCCCCTGGCTGATGGTGCTGGGCCATTCCGTGACACTCCTCCCCCTCCCCCAGTTCGACGCACCTGGTCTGACCCCACCGGGTCATACCGGGGAAGTCGGTGCTCCCAGGCCCGTAGTCTGTCTGGGGAGGCCGGGTCACCAGGCCTCTCCATTTGGCCTTGCGGCCGTGCCAGCTTGGTCGGGACCCCACGTCCTTAGGGTTACCCCGGCTGGGCGAGAGGACATACGTCTGGGCCGGAGTACCTCCTGTGTCCCCTCCAGGGTTATCGCTCACCCGGGGAACCCGGGTGCTAAATGCACACGCCCCGGGTGCCCAGGTCAGCCGTGGGAAAGAACCGTGGCTGTGTGAGGCCCCCAAGCCCAAGGGTTGCCAAAATGGGCAGAGGCAGCGGCGCTCTGCCCCGTTGCCAGCTCTTCCGCTGGTTGGCCAGGTACGGACACGGCAGCCGAAGGAGCAAATAGAGCCAAACCTGGCTGCTCTTCCTGGCAGCCGAAGAAGGGGACAAATGGATGCAACGGCAGTTGCACGGGGTCATCCTCACTCTGCCCCTCGGGGCAAGTTGGGAGAAACGGGCAGAGGCCAGCGGCGCTCTGCCCTGGTGTCAGCTCTTCTGCTGAGTGGAGATCTCCTTGCGGAGGATGGTTTCTTCCCCCCCCGGACCGTCACTGGCTGCGCACAACCCAGCCCGGGGGGACCATCTGTCTGCTCCACCTGGCAGACTGTGGGTAGTGGGCAGAGGCCAGCGGCGCTCTGCCCCGTGGCCAGCTCTTCAGCTGGGTGAGGATCTCCTTGCGGAGAGGATGGTTTCTTCCCCCCGGGGCAATCAATGGTTGCGCACAACCCATCCCGGGGGACCATCTGTCTGCTCCTCCTGGCAGATTTTGAGTAGTGGGCAGAGGCCAGCGGCACTCTGCCCCGTAGCCAGCTCTTCCGCTGGTTGGAGATCTCCTTGGGGAAGGATGGTCACTTCACCCCCCGGGGCAAACAATGGTTGCGCACAACCCATCCCGGGGAGACCATCCGTCTCCTCCCCCACTGGACCCGTGGCCTCGGCCACCCTGTCCTCTTGCGGGGTGAAGGGGGTAACTTCCTCTGTCGGAACCCACGGGCACCCATGGGTCCGCCTCGGCCTCCCATAGGTCCCAAACCTGGGGACTGTCGACTTCCTCCGCCGACCCGTCCCACCACGGGGAGCTCAGGCTCGACTGCGGAACGCCGTCCAACAGTCTTCGATAAGCCACCTCGAGCTCCCACTCTCGCTCGGCTAGGGACTCCAGCTCCTCAAACACCGAGTCCCTGCTGTCTGACGGGATCTCCAGTTCCCGTCGTTCCAGGATGTCTTCCATCCGTTCTTCGGTCTCCTCCCCAAACTCGGGGTCGGCGGCCATGCTCGCGTAGAGCAGCCCCGTGCCTCCGTAGCGAGGCCCTGCAGTGGAGCTGCCTCCAATAGGGCGCACTGTCGGAGCGGCGGTCAGCCACCGGAGCGCGCGGTACGCGGCGTCCAGTGCGATCTCCTCCTGCACCAGACTCCGGAGCTCGGCCTCCCACTCCTCTGGGGCCCGACCTTGCAGGAACGCTGCTCGCACATCGTACTGCACCCGATGGACGACAGCGTCGGAAGGAATGTACGCACCATGGCAGTCCCGCTCATGGTCCAGGGCCTCGTACCACAGTTCCTCTGTGGACCTCAGGTCCCGCTCCAGGCCCTCCTGCAGCCTTCTCGCCAACACGACCTTCCGGTCAGCGAAGGTGCCAGCGCAGGAGCACCGCTCCTCAATGGGGAATGTGGCGTCCTCAGATGCAGCTTCAGGCGAGCTGTGAGTCTCCATCCGAGGGTCGCGGGGATAAGTGACGTCCTCAGTACAGGCTCCAGGCGAGCTGAGAGTCCCGCAAGCGTAGTCACTGGGGTTTGCAGATTCCCGGGGTGAAGCTCCAGTCGAGCTGTGAGCCTCGACCCAGGGTTCCACAGGGTAGGGTTCGGGGTCAACATATTCAGGCTCTGCTCCGCGGAGCTCTGCCAACCGCAGCTCGTGCTGGCGTTCCTTCTCCTGCTCAACTTCCCGGTAGAACTCCCGAATCACCTTGCATCGGTCCGCCGTCGTCGGGGCATCTCCTAGCAGGGCGATCCGACGCCGCACCTCTCGGAGACCAGCATCTTCCTCCACCTCTGCTTGGACAGGGCTGGGGACGGGCGTCGTCACCCTGTCCTGATCCATCCTGGTCAGTTCCTTGATCAGGGTCTTCCTTTTCTTGTTACCCGGCGTTCCTCCCCGGTTCTCCAACATCCCACGCAGGGTGTCCCTGTCGTAGTGGGTGTACACCGCCATGGCGTAGGTCTCCTAGGGGTCTGCAGAGAGCGATCCCACCGCTGCCACCAGTATGACGGAATGGGATGTTGTTCCGCCTGCGGGTGGGCTCTATCTGCGTGA
Source organism: Leptobrachium leishanense (assembly GCA_009667805.1). Classification (NCBI taxonomy): domain Eukaryota; kingdom Metazoa; phylum Chordata; class Amphibia; order Anura; family Megophryidae; genus Leptobrachium; species Leptobrachium leishanense. The sequence continues at coordinate 340,054,094 of CM019064.1, read as the reverse complement.
CCCCGTCGCTTACCGCTGGCCCGACTACCGAGTGATGCCCACTCGGCGTCTCGTGCGGCCTGGCGTGACCCCGGGGAGGGGTTAGCGGGCGGTGGAGGGGACCCCTGCCTAGAACCAGCCCGACCACTGAGCCATACGGCACTCAGCGTCCCGAGCAGCTGGTTCACTGACCTTGCGGGTGTGGGGCGTTCGTGGAGATCGGATCTGCCAGCCGCGGAGGAATCTTCGTATCTTATGTGGGAAACGTTTCGGATCTGCGGGAAACGTTTCCGATCCCGGCGCGGGTAAATCTTCGGATCTCAGTGGAGGACTCTTCGGATCGGGGACAGATGAATCTTCGGATCTTGCGGGATCGGCGAGGGATTCGGATCTTACCGCAAACCTCGCAATACCGAAGCGCGGTACACGGCCGCGCCCTTCGGATCGGATCTCTCGATCTGGGAACCGAATCACCTTCCGCTGCGCCTCTGCCCTGATGCTCGATGCAGGCACAGAGCGCTCGGTTCGGTTCGGATCTGGGACACCGCACCCTGAGACCTCGAGGGATTCTCAGAACGAAAAGTACGGCGGGGAAAAAGACACATCAGTCAAAGCTGGATGCACTGCAAAATCTGCCTTTATTTTTCACAACACACGCATTTATCACTTTACACACTTATGAATACAATGGGGATCCCTGCCCGCCCACACAAGTCCCATTGGCCCTCGCTGGCAGGAGGCACCCTGGCCCGATTCGTATTGGCCGTTACGAATCGGGGAGTTGCCGATTCGGCCATTTTACGATCCGAGTATTCTGATCTGAACCACGAGGTGATCAGAAAATGGCGGCGGGCGTGGCAGACAAAGGGAATTACATTTCACAATACCAACAGGGGACACTTTATTACACCACACAATATCACATCTAAATAAAAGTACTTGCAAAACTAGGTGCGTGCCACCGCACCTAAGTGTCCATAGCCACCACTGTCACTGCACCGCCCCTGGCTGATGGTGCTGGGCCATTCCGTGACAATAGCCATATATTGTGAATTACATTTCTGCTATTTTCAGCAGCGCTAAGGGTTAAAAAACCTTGTAGAAAGTCTTGAAGTTGGGTTAAGAATTGTTTTACTCCTGAAAGGGGTAAGAGTTGTTGTAAGCTTTGAAGGATTAAACTTTGGTATCATCTTTGAATGTTTAAATGTATAAGCTGCTGTTGAATTCTTTGAATGTGTTATGGAGTGCTGTCTTCAGGGCCGGCCTTAGGCTTTTAGGCGCCCTGTGCGAGAAAGCTGTACAGCGCCCCCTAGTGACCACACCCCTCAGTAACCACACCCTTTCAGTGGCCACACCCATCTCTCCAATACCAACTCCATTTAAAGACTCCCATTTGGTTAAATCCCTATGAAATAGATTACGAGCTATGATAAAAATAAAACTTTTATTCAAAAGGTATTAAACTTGTAAGCACAATATAAGTATTTGTATTAAATAAAACAGTAGACAATCAAGTGTAAACAATAAATGTCAAACTAAAATAGTCTATAAAATAATGTGTCAGATTGTCCTGCAGACCCTTTTTTTCAAGTACATCTAGAAAAGTAAAAAAAAATAAACAGAATACTCTTCATATATGGATTTGTATCGGATTATTGCTATTTTAAATGAGATGCTCAGTAGTAAATAATGCAAAGCTGAGTAGTAGTGCAAAGTACAGAGGTCAGTTAGAACACAGCAAGGAAAGGCACTCACTGCTACTGCTGCCCTTCCACCACAGAGCTCACCGCTCCGTGCCGCGTGTTATGTCATAGATGGGCCCAGGTGCAAGAATCCATGATGCACCCCCCATAAATAAAAAAATATATATTTTAAAACATAAATAAATATAATGCATATAAATAGATGAGCACTTAAAAAGACACCCACACAACCTGAATATATGGAGGAACCCCTAAAAACACACCCTGAATATATGGAAGAGCCCCTAAAAAGACACCAGCACACCCCAAATATATGGATGAACCCCTAAAGACACCTGCACACCCTGAACATATGGAGTCCCTAAAAAGACACCCACACAGCCATAAAGAGCTCCACAGCCATAAAGATCACAGTAATGTGCTGTGTGTGAGCGTATCACTGAGCTGCGCTCCACAGCCTTTTTACACTCTTATATATTTACAATGTTCCAGTATCACATTGGGTAATTTGCCCCCAGTTCACATGGAGGGTAATTTGCCCCCAGCTCACATGGAGGGTAATTTGCCCCTAGCTCACATGGGTAATTTGCCCCCAGCTCACATTGGGTAATTTGCCCCCAGTTCACATTGGGTAATTTGCCCCCAGCTCACATGGAGGGTAATTTGCCCCCAGCTCACATGGAGGGTAATTCCCCCCCCCTGCTCACATGGAGGGTAATTTACCCCAGCTCACATGGAGGGTAATTTGCCCCAGCTCACATTGGGTAGATTTGCCCCCAGCTCGCATGGGTAATTTGCCCCCAGCTCACATTGGGTAGATTTTCCCCCAGCTCACATGGGTAATTTGCCCCCAGCTCACATGGAGGGTAATTTGCCCCCAGCTCACATGGAAGGTAATTTGCCCCCAGCTCACATGGAGGGTAATTTGCCCCAGCTCACATGGAGGGTAATTTGCCCCCAGCTCACATGGAGGGTAATTTGCCCCCAGCTCACATTGGGTAGATTTGCCCCCAGCTCACATGGGTAATTTGCTCCCAGCTCACATTGGGTAGATTTGCCCCCAGCTCACATGGGTAATTTGCCCCCAGCTCACATTGGGTAAATTTACCCCCAGCTCACATGGATAGATTTGCAGCCAGCTCGCCTCTCACCTGCTCCTCTGCCAGGCCCCAGGCGCCGCCAGCGTTCTTGTCTTCTCTCTAGGAGGCGAGCGGCCGCTGACATGCAGCTTGGCCACTCGCTGGGAACCACCTGACCAGCCGAGTTCTCGCGAGATCGCACGTTGGTCACGTGGTTCTCTCATCCTAGGCGAGCAGCCAAGCTGCAGGTCAGCGGCCACTCGCCTCCTAGAGAGAAGACGAGAACACCGGTGGCGATTTTCTCGGGGGGGGGGGGTTTGCCTGGCGCCCATATTGCTACGGCGCCCTGTGCGCCCGCACACCCCAAAGGCCGGGCCTGGCTGTCTTCCTGGTTTGTTGTAATACATGAGTGTGCACATTTGATCTTATTCACAGATGTTGAAAAGACCCAAATGATCATCTAATTTGAAAGCATTATTTTATTTATTTTACAAAATTGTGCAATGTGCAGACATGGGCTACATGACCAATAAAGAGAAATACTGTGAATTAACCGTTCGTTGATCCATTGAGCCAACTGATTGCTAATAAGAAGTCAAGATTATTTTTTTATTTTTTCTAGAATATTTGGTAATTGGATTAACACAGAAACACAGAACTGTAGTGATGTTGCCATCAGGGCTCAATGAGCAGAGTGTATAGAGACATCTTGGGAAGTATGATAAGCTTGGACATACAGGACCTTAACCACAGGTTGTAGTGTCTCAGATCTGTAGGTCTCTCACATTTAGCCATGACTCCTGTTGAAGAAAACACGAGAGGCATGGGGCACAGAGACAAAAGGGAAAGATATGGGGCACAGCGACAATTAAGACCGAGAGGGCACACAAGAAAGGGATAGGATACAGGGAAACTGGAGGATAAAAACCTAAGAATGGATTGTGAGACACAAGAGAGAAAAGGCTGGAATAAGGCACAAGGGAAAACTACGACAAAGGGAAAACTAAGATATAAGGAAGGTGGAGCACAGAGACCCAACATACTGTATGGGTAAAGCAGGGTGCATGGACAAAAGGGTTAGAAGAAGTCAATAAAATTTAGAGTATTAAGTGAGCCACTTCAATCTAGTTATAGGTGAAATGGGTAGAGGCACATCAATTGAAGTAAGGTTGGATCGGAAGAAATACGATGGATAAACAGGGATAAAAATATTAAGGGCAGAGTTCAGACAAGGCGAAATATATAATACAGAGGAATCAGTAGAGATGAGGGCAATGAGGCATTTGGGGTTAAGTAGTGATAGGGATCTGGGATATGAATGGATTAATGCTCCAGCTGCAATAAAAAGAATTGGAGACACATTAAAGGATGAAGAGAAGATTAGTGAGAGTGTGTGGATTGAGTGAGGGAAGATGGTGTAAAACATGCTAAGTGGCGATGTTAAGCATACATTGGAAATAAGGGAAGAGATATAGGAGCAGGGTGATAACTAAAATGCCTCCAAACTCAAATACATATCCGTCTCACTCAGCTTTCCTTGTGTTAATCTGGCAACACTTTCAATCAGTTTTGTCAATCTGATGATGTTTACCCTCAGATGCATAAATCTGTTGATGTTTGCCCTCAGTCGCGCCATTCTAGTAACGTACACTGGCACTTGCGTCAGTTCAGAACTGATCAAGCATCTTATTCTAAGATCAAGCATAACACACATATTTCTTATTCTATAATTCCTTGTTCCATCCAGCAAATAGGGACATTTTCCACCCTTTTCTCCACTTCTCACGAAGTACATGGTTTCTACATCTCAGTGCCATCTTCTTGTTCCTTTATGGATATCCTAGTTCTGTCTTTGGTAATGTTTTATGACTCTGTTCTTCTTTCAAAGCTCCTAGGCACTGGCTTGTCTGATTACCTGATTATGTGTTCCAAGCCATTGCTAGTTAACTCAATTATTTGTACCCCTCCTACTCCAGACTTTGGTTCGCATATTGGTTAATCTAGATTTACTCAGCCATTCTAAGGACTGGATTAGGTAGGGATTTGCTGGAAAGGTTTATGTACTCGGTTTATCCATTACTGTGGCACAGACTCTTCGAAACAGACAAACATATCCCTACATTCATACACAATGACATTCGTAAGAAACTCATTCCTTCATTCATATATGCTTATACTCATCACAAATAAATCTCTGCCATACAAATGCTCATTCACCATATATCCCCACCATTATATTATTACAGACTAGCTATCCATGCAAGTTTCACTTCTGCATTTTTACTCCTCGTGGACACTCCATGCATATACAATCCTACATGCATAAACCCACAAGTTAAACTTTTATTGGCATCATCTGTTATAGCAGGGCTCAAAATTTCAAGTCCCAAGCTACTAGCCAGGCCTTAAGAGTTTTGAGGCCTGTGTTATAGCGTAATGCTTGAATTTGTTTATTCATTCGATTTCATGACGGCATCCTTTGACATATATGACAGCTATATACAAGAGAGCTGTCTGATCAGAATATTGTAATGGATGGTATTGATTTGTTTCTTTGCACCTACATCTTTCCTTTAAGTGACATATTTGTTGTGATTATTACACTGCAGGAAAATCAGGCTTAAACGAGATATGAATTAATGTATCAAACAATATGTTTTGACAATAGATATCTGCTGGTAGCACACTCTCCTTACTGTGTGTACTATCAAAGACACCTGATTGCAAGAATTGTTGCAGATTTATTTAAGTGTTGTATGTTTCAATGTATCAAGCTGTTTATTTTAATTAAAAGCAGCACAATTCCCAGTGACATTAAGGCTTTGCCTACTCTAGTTATTGCTCGTCAATTTAGCTCTCTGTCAAATTAGTGTCTTGTTGACTTACTGGTTTTTTCACTTGATGCTCTTCACCCTCCAGGATCAACTCTACACATTTTAATATGGGCTGATAATTTTCCCCTACATTTGCTTGTCATTTACACTACATTCACTTCACAGTTTCTAAATTACAGTCATTCTGTATTGCATATTTCTTTTTGCATGACAGCCTCTATTACATTATTAAAAAAAATAGTAAATGGAAATCTGAACCGGCTTGTTACAAAATGAAATTTGGTATTTGGTTACAGCATTACATCAACTTCCAATTAATCAAAAGAGAACTTGTTATGTTTAATACCAAACCCCATCTTCTTACCTGAGGTTATATTGTAACCTCTATTTAAATGGTCTTTCTGGACTTTGTATCTTGTCATAAGGAAAAATTGCAATAATTCTCAAATATTTCGAATGTACTTTTAAATTACAATTTGTTAAACCTGTCATTGCATTCTGAAATAAGCAACTCCATTTATCATGATCTATGTGCAATATACATTCTACACAAATAATAAATGATGCAGGCTTTAGTGATTTATACAAGTAAATAAAATAAGATTGATGTACGAAAAGACTCTTATAGCAATGGTTTAGTATCGATGCAAAGTGTTGCATTTTTAAACCAAACTTTAAATTCATTGTGATTTTTAAGGTGATTAAAATAAAAAAATAGAGAAGATGGGGTTAGTGGGATTAGAGATCAAGCTACACTAATATGGTTGTGAAAATGCAATGAGAGTAGAAATCAGTTGTATTGCATTGATTACATGTAACAAGTAGAAAAAGACTCAATCTCTCCTGGTAAAGTGAGACTGATTAATGTATTTGAAGCAAAATGTGATCATGTAAAGGAGAATGGAGTATATGGTAAGGGCAGTTGAACATTCTTACAGTAGAGTTTGGGATGGTACCGTAGATACTCGAGTATAGCGCGACCCGAATATAACGCGATGGATAGAGATTTATTATGGAAATGAGAGAATACTCATGACTCAAATATAATGCAAGGAACAAAATTATAAAAGTATACTGTACCAGTAAACAAATAAAATTCTTTGAGGTTCTCTTAACCCCTTAGTGACCGGGTGGTTTTACACAAATCCGACTTTTAGTGACCGCTGCTGTATTTACGTTTCTGCGCTGTTAGTGTTTAGGTCAAATTTTCCTCTTACTCGTTTATTCAACCCACACATATTATACACAGTTTTTCCCACCATTAAATGGACTTTCTAGAAATACCATTATTTCCATCATATTGAATAATTTACTATAAAAAAAATATGAAATATGAGGAAAAAAATGGTAAAAACACACTTTTTCGTAATTTAATCCCCAAAATCTACAACCACCCAAAAAGACCCCGGCTAATAGGTTCAAAATTTTGTCCCGAGACTAGAAATACCCAATTTTTACATGTGTTTGCTTTTTAACCCCTTCACTGCTGAGCAATTTCACGTTTTAAAAAAACAGTTTTCTTTTTTTATTATTATTTTTATTATTTTTTTTTTCGTTACTTTAAACATGGTCATGTTTGGGATCATTGGAAAGGCCATGCTCTGGCCTTTCTAATGATACCAAACGCTGCTAGCTGCCAACAGTCGGGAGATATTGGGGTTCAAAGGAACCCCCTAGGAGTCAATGAAGACGTTCCCCACACGTCCTCAGCAGTGAAAGGGTTAACCCCTTCACTGCTGAGACAGTTCACCTATGTGCACTGCGCTCATTCTGACCATTTTGTGCTAATTATTTTTAGATGACAGCCTAGGTCCTATTTAATTAAACCCCCCCAGACAAAAAAACTTTTAAAAAAAACCATTTTTTTATTTTATTTAATTTTTTTATTATTTATTTTTAATTAATTTATTTATTTTTATTTATTTTTTAAACCAAACCTGGTCATGTTTGATATCATTTGAAAGGCCATAATCAGGCCTTTCAAATGATGTCAAATATGACTATCTAGCTGCCATGAAACGGGAGATAAAGGCATCCTTAGGATCCCCTTATCTCTACATGGCAGCTAGATGGTTAACTGGCCCACTGACATCCTCACACATATGGTGAGGTTGTCAGTGGGTGGGGGGGGACCTGGAGGCTTGGCTGACATCCAAGATGTCAGCCCCCCTCCAGGTTTGAATCGCATTTTGGCGCCAATTTGCGCCGAAACCTGATCCGGCGGCGAAACAGTTAATGCTATACACCGCTGAAAAGGGGAGACTCTCCCCTTTTCAGCGGTGTAAAAAGCATCTCCCTAGCTGCAATGGTTGGGGAGATAGAGGGCTCCGAAGGAGCCCCCCCTCCCCTCCATTGCTTTGCATGGGGATGCCTACTGATGACATCACCACGCAGCGTGGCGACGTCATCAGCCTCGCCTGCCCATGTAAATCACATGGGCAGGCTTCCTCCCTGCCAGATCGCCGAAGGATCCAGCGAGGGAGGTGAGTATCGGGCGGGAGGGGGATTAGGCGACGCTGACGTACCCTGTACGTCCGCGGGTCTAAGGGAGACCTGAGGACAGGACGTACAGGGTACGTCAGCGGCCCTTAAGGGGTTAACACAGGCTATTCAGAATGTGAGGAGAATTGTGCAGCGGGTCTGCAGTGACACCAGGATGAGGCCACAATAGTGTGGGGCTGGCTATTGGTGAATGACCACAGTGGATGAGCCTGCCTGCTGGAGCCGGAAGTCAGAAAATGACACCTGCCGGCGTGCTGCGAAGAGCAAAGTTGCATGCTCTGTTTTAAGTCAATCTTGAATGATTGGCTAAATCCAAGGGTGCCCTCTGGCCGTGATGGATCCCATCTCCCAAATCTGGGCGTTCCTGAAGTGTTTGCGGGCATCAGGGAACGTACATTCACTTCAGGGAGACTACCGAAACTTCCGGGAGACTTGGGGTCCCTGAGCAAGCCAAGTTTTTTTTTCTTTTTACATGCGATGCAGATGTCTCGAATATAACGCGACCCCTCCAATTTTAAGGTACATTTTTGTCACCAAAATCTGGCGGTATACTCGAGTGTCTACAGTGTAGTCATCACCAAGTAGGTGTTTTGAATCCAGTGCCATCACGTTTGGCTATAATTGTGCCTAGTATGGTAATGGAAGGCAATACGTTCCTCCTAAATCTTGGAGAACAGCTCCTGCCAAGAAGGCACATTATTGGAGCGCTGTTCAAGGAGCCAAGTAATATTTATATCTAGGTGGGAAGATATATAAATCTGTAAAAGTAGTGATAGGGAGGATTCAAGAGAAATGTTGATAACCTCCAAGATCATTTCCTGAATCATGTCCAAATAAAGGTAAAAAAAGAAGTAAAGTGCACCAAATGTGTTGTTAGGGGCAGCATCGATGTTCACACTGCCTACACAATTCCTGCACAAGAAATATTAAATTCTAAGATATGCGTTGAAATCACATCATTGCTGCTGGGTCAGGTATGTGCTCCATTCATTCTGGAGACTTTACCAGTGTTCCGTAAGAGATGGTGGGGCAATGTGTTTGCATTGCAAAAGAGTTTTGTCAAGTGATGAATAGAGAGTGATAAAGGTTGATACTAGACCAATATTTAAAAGAACCTCCAGAAACAAAACAACAGGCTTGCAGATATTTCTGCATTAACAAAACATGTCTACAAAGAGAAGGCAGCTACACTAGATGATCAGAATGTCAAGTGTAAGATGGTTTGGGGTGCACAGATAGGATTAGGTGTCCAAGATATTGACCCAAATGTGTACAGTACCTTGCACCAAGGTGTAATGAAATACCGAGGGTGGTAGTTTTCATGACTTCAGCCATGGAAGGGTCGAATTACGTGACCTGCCATCTTTTCCTGCAAATCAGTCTTCAGTGCTTCCAAATTGCACCTCATTGTAATAGTATTCTGCTTCAGTAACTGCAAGACACCACTGACCGTTTTTTGTCCTGTTGATTGTTTTTTAGAGGGACAAAGACAATGAATATGCCAAAAAAAGCAGAAAAACTGTTCAGCTCAGAAAAGATGGAGGATAGGGTTGCATACACTGAAAAACACACTAGACAGGACATCAAATTAGTTGTGTTTAAGCCAATATCTTCTATATATAATCTGCTACTTTCATAATTTATTCTTCATTGTTTGAAAGATTAATGAGAAGTGTGTTGTATATAAATGGCATAAACCAGATACCAGATGGTTTTTACACATTACATGGTTTTACACACCTAATGGTTTTCATGCACCTATCGCCTAATAGACATTCTCAAGGGTTTGGAGTTGGAACGCATGAATTAGTGAAGGATGAAATAAACAATATTTCATTATATGAGCTATTTTTAATTAACATCACTGTTGTACTCAGTCTTATTACTACTACACTATAAACATAAATATTTTATTTTTTTATTGAACATTTTTGAAAGTTTCACCGAAGTGCCTAGAAGGCACGAAATACAGAATTTTCACCCCAGCTCATGCAGAGACAGGGATGGAAAGAAATCCATACACAGGGAGAAAAAGAGACAGCAGAGAGCGGGATAGCAGAAAAAAGCACAGAGAGACAGCAAGAAATGGTGAAGAGAGAGCGACCGCAAGATAAAGCAGAGGGCACCAAGAAAAGGTGCAGTGAGAGAACAACCGCACAAGAGATAGCACAAGAAAGTGTGAGAGGGAGTGACTGTGTGAGGTACTTTGAATGAGACAGTGAGTATGTAACCCATGAAAGAGCGCAAGTGAGTGTGTCAGTAGGTGAGTCTGTGGGTGAGAGAGCGCAAGTGAGCGTGTAAGAGCGAATCAGCGGGTGAGTGTGTTTTGCTTTCACAGTTGCAGAGATGCCAATATTCAGTTCCTCGGTCTGAGGTCCTGAGCTGCACAGCTTGTGGTAGTTCATACAGTCACAGGTATTTATAAAGCGCTAGCGAGGTCTGTAGTGCTGTACAGTGGGTGAGACAGAATAACAAATGTCCATACATGTTAAACACACAGAACAGTAGAAGAGAGGATCCTGCCCAAGAGTTTACACTCTAAGAGGAGAGGGGTGACACACTAGGGGCTATATTACAATCCTAGCATTAAAGGCGGGTGCAAGGGAGGAAAAACTGAGCCTGCAGTTTTCCCCCTTGCGCCTGCGTTTTAACGCTGGAATACAATGCAGGCGCAAAAAATGCTGCCTGCATTGTTACCGCTGAGCGCAGCCGCGAGCATCCACTCGATGGAGTCCATAGGACTCCATGGAGCTTCCCCCTGCCGGTCACATGAACAGACGGGTCTCGCCTCTTCTTTTTTTCAGTACTTTTTCCCCCCGTTTTTCCCTGCTCCCGCTGGCCGGAGGAGGCGGTTGGAGACATGGTCCTCGCCGCGGGACAGGAGGTGAGTATACGCTTCTGTTTTTTTATTTTTAGGCTGGTGTTAACGGATTCTGCAGAAGCGGAATACGTTAACACCAAGTCCTGGCTGTGGTTAACTTTTTGCTAACCACAGCCAGACATTAATCAGCACTAGTAGATTGTAATACTAACGCTAATTAACACTTTGCGCTCCCCATGATAAACATAGGGAGCACAAAGTACAGTAATCTGGCGCTGAAAAGCACAAGGTACCAAACGCAAACGGGTTACTTAACCCGCTTGCGTTTGGATCGTAATATGCGGTAGACACCGTAGTTAACTTCAATGCTCACGCAAGTGAGCGTTAATGTTAACATCAGGAATGTAATGTGGCCCTAGGTGAGGGTAATAGGTGAGTACATGAAGTAGTGGGGTCAGTGGTGCCACAAGGGGGGGCAGGTGGTGTGGCCCGCACAGGGTGACACCCTAAATATATATAAAAAAATTTACACAAAAATATTTTACCAGGAAGAATACATTGAGATTTCTCTCATTTTCAAGTATGTCCTGGCACTTTCCAGGTGGCGGCAAAAAACTACCACTAAAGGGGATATTCACAGAGCACCGAAATAACGCAGACATTTCAGTGTTCTGTTGTTCCCCGCACTTTGATTAATCAAATTTCCTGGGTGAATTCACCGCAGGGTCCCTGAAGTGCAGGGAATCAGCCACCGAATGCCGCCGCAAACCCGTCGTCTGCTGTTTTAAAAAAAACTACTGATCGAAAATGTCTGGAATTTACATATAAGATCCTATGAATGATAATAAAAAGGGCTGTTACAGAAAAAAGAAAAAACACTATTAGAAAAAAAAATTGATTTTTTTTTGAAAATTGCCTAAAAGATACAAAAAAAAAATCAATAAATAAAGAGACTTTTTACTACAGATTAAAGGAATAAAAGGTTTATTAGATATTGGATAAAAAAATTGGGAATATTTTTAACATTGAAACCTATGGTGTTCGCCTGAATAAACCTGCCAAATGAAAAACACCGGTCATCAGGACATTTCACTGCTGTTCGGTGTTCTCTGACCAGAATAACCATTACTTCTCTATGGAAACTTTCACTGCCTTCAAACAGGCACCGTATTTCACTGCCGCCGAACAGGCACCGTATTTCACTGCTGTCTAACAGGCACTCTACTTGCTGGCAGTTCACCAAAATATTTGTGTAAACATATGAGAGATCTCCACAGCCGGGGGCGGACTGACCCATCAGACACTTGGGCACTGCCCGAGGGCCCGAGGGTTGGTAGGGGCCCGCTTTTGGAAGGCCCTCCTGCTGTGTTCCCTGAGCTTCGGGCGGTAACCGGATCTGACAGGCAGACCCATGGCCCAGCGCGCAGTCTGAAACCGCCGCAGCATGCCTGCCTCAGTCACACAATTCAAACACGGCACGCTGCCTTGGCGCCACCCCTCTCATGTGATGCGCGCAGGGTTTTCTAGGTCTGCCTCCTCCACTGGGTGGCCCTTCCAGGCTGTGACTCTCCCCGGTGCGGGGATCCCCGTGCTACGGCCAGTGTGAGCACTGGCTGGCAGAGGTGCAGGCCCCGCCTGCCAGGGAGGTGTGGCTCCATGTCTGCTCCTCTCCGGGAAGTTTTAATTTGCGGGGTGGGGGGGGAGACCAGAGCTGGCAGAATGACCGAGAGGAGCCCGCTGCTCACCTACCGCCTCTCCAGTATCTCCACCGAGGAGCCGCACTCCCATGGCTTCAGGGGCTCTAACAGCGGGGGCCCAGCGCCCAAAAAGCTCTCCACCTTTCTGGGTCGCGGTGCCCACCTTGCTGGCCATGTTAAGTGTGGTGCTCTTTCTCAGAGTGGGTGAGTGAGCAACATGAAATGTCTAAACACGCCTTACCCGGGCAGTGCCAGGGCATCCTGAAACATGTGAGGGGGAAGGTGACTGCACCAGGGAAACAGCCTTATATAATGCTGTCTGTCCGTGAGTCCTATCTGACTGCTCTGTCTGTACATATCTGTCCCTCCGGTCTGTCTGTGAGTCTGTCCTGTGTTACCTCTCTACATACACTAGATTGCCAAAAGTATTCGCTCACCCATCCATATGCGAGTCAAGGCAGGTGAGCGAATACTTTTGGCAATATAGTGTATCTGTACAACTGTCTGTGGATCTGTCCTGTCTGTCAGATCTATATGTTCTACAAGTGTTGCTAATTACTTAGCATTTCTTTTAACTCCCTGTAGTAAAATCAAGCTTATTAAATTCCCAGCTGTTTTCAGGGTGAGTAATAGAGTTAGGGTAAGACTTGAGTATTAGTATTTTATGCTTTTGTTTTAGAGTTAGGGTGAGTATTAGTATGAGCTTGTTTTAGGTTTAGGTTGAGTATTAGTATTTGTGCTTGTTTTAGGGTTAGGGTGACTATTAGTATGTGTGCTTGTTTTAGGGTTAGGGTGAGTATTAGTATGTTTGCTTGTTTTAGGGTTAGGGTGAGTGTTTGAGTTGTGTGACTTGAGGCAGGCACGTTGCAGCAGTTTCAGACTGCGCGCTGGGCCATGGCTCTGCCTGTCAGATCTGGTTACCGCCCGAAGCTCAGGGAACATGGCAGGGGGGCCTTCCAGAAGCGGGACTGACAAATATAGGTGCAGTCCACCCGGAGCCAACCAGCCTGAGGGTGCGTACTGAAGATTTATGTTCACTAGTATGCAGTGAGTGGGGGGGGGGATAAGAGGGGGGAGAGAGGAATGATAAGTTTTCAAACAATGCTGTGAGTGCGGAGTGGGGAGAGAAGATTTCAAATGAACTGATGTGCTGGGGTAAATAGACTGCCAATTAATGTGCTGGGGGTTAATAGACTGCCAATTAATGTGCTGGGGGTTAATAAACTGCCAATTAATGTGCTGGGGGTTAATAAACTGCCAATTAATGTGCTGGGGTAAATAAACTGCCAATTAATGTGCTGGGGTTAATAAACTGCCAATTATTGTGCTGGGGTTAATAAACTGCCAATTAATGTGGTGGAGGGTTAATGAAATGACAATTGGTATGCTTGGGGGGTTTGAATAAACTATTGGTACGTTACAGTGAGTAATATTGCTGGCAATTCTGTGATAAGCTCATACACAACACACATTACTGTGAGTTTTATTGCTGTGGAGCTCTGTGATACGCTCATACACACTTCACGTTACTGTGGGTTTTATTGCTGTGGAGCTCTATGATACACTCATACACACTGCACATTACTGTGGGTTTTATTGCTGTGGAGCTCTGTGATACTCTCATACACCCTGCACATTACTGTGAGTTTTATTGCTGTGGAGCTCTGTGATACGCTCATACACACTGCACATTACTGTGGGTTTTATTGCTGTGGAGCTCTGTGATACTCTCATACACACTGCACATTACTGTGAGTTTTATTGCTGTGGAGCTCTGTGATACACTCATACACACTGCACATTGCCATGGGTTTAATTGCTGTGGAGCTCTGATACGCTCATACACACCGCACATTACTGTGAGTTTTATTGCAGTGGAGCTCGATTATTCATGAACTAGTGAATATAGTAAAAATAATTCTATAACGCAAATGTGGGTGGAGCTTAATGTGGGTGTGGTTTGTGGGTGGTGTAGGACAAGGGGCCCCATAATTTCCTGTTGCCCGGGGGCCCCATGAGTTGTCAGTCCGCCCCTGTCCACAGCAATAAACCTCACAGAAATGTGCGCTGTGTACGAGCATTCAGTGTTATATAGAAATACTGATTTATGAGTAAGAGTAGTTAAAAAAAAACTCAGGGGGTGTGACACCATAGGTTACCCCACAGGGTGACACCAACCCTAGTGACGCAACTGAGTGGGGTGCATGGGGGGCTGTGGGCAAGATGGAGCAAGAAATGTTCACGTGAAGCTTTGTTTGGTGGAGGAGGCCGGGAATACTCAGGAAGTAGGAGGGGCGTCGCCGAAGAAGATGAAATGACAGAGCTTAAAGCAAGAAAATAAAAAAAAATAAACATTTTTAAAACTTTTATTGATTTATTATAGTTTGTCTATAGGTATAAAAGTGTTTAACCACTTCGATGCGGAGGACGTGCTCAGCGCGTCCTCCGCATGTCTGCTGGTATGCGGAGGACGCGCTGAGCGCGTCCTCCCTTTGGGGTCAGCGTTCGGCCGGGTTCCGGCCGATCGCTGGCCCCCCCGGTGCGGGCTGACATCCTCGATGTCAGCCCAGCATCTGGAACCGCAGCCGCTGAAATTAGGTGTCATCGCGGCAGCGCAATGACACCTAATTCAGGCGCCCCCCCGCATGTGCGGAGGAGGCTCCTGAAAGGGAGGGGGGAGGTCCTTCGGACCTCTCTCCCTCCCGATCGGTGGCGTTGGGGGGTTAACCCAGGCACCATTTGGAAGGGCACAGCCTGCCCTTCCAAATGGTGCCTGGCATTAACCCCTGGGGAGCTGGATCGCGAATCGGCGCTGAAAAGCGCCGGTTCGTGATCCTTTCCTGGAGCTGGCCGACATCTTGGATGTCGGCCAAGCCTCCGGGAACTCCCCCTGAGGACTGGCGTCATCGTGCGTAGCACGATGACGCCAGTCCTAGAGTTAACCCCTAACTGCCACCAACGGTGGAGATAGGGAGTTCCAATGAACTCCCTATCTCCCGATCCGTGGCAGCTAGGGGTTAACGTTTGGTATGGTTGGATCGGCCAGAGCATGGCCGTTCCAACGATACCAAACACTACAGTGAAAAAAAAAAATGTAAAATTTTTTTTTTTTAAATAAAAATAAAAATATATTTAAAAAAAAAATTATAAAAAAAATAAACCTTTTTTTTGGTTCGTTAATGCAGCAATATTGTTCCCATTTCAATTATAATGTGAACAATGATGCTGCACTAACGATTTTTGTATGCGGTGCGTTTGTTAAAAATCGTGTAATTTTCCCCAAAAAAAAATGTAACGAGACCCCATCTCTAATTTTTTTAACAAGCACACCCCATACAAAATATTGCTCGCATGTTAAAATGTGAAAAAAAACACTTTACACATTGTAAATTATTGAAAATACATATTTTATTGCATTTTTTGTTATAATATACAGACATGACATAACGTATACATATAATAATGACATATTATGAATCTACCGAGTCTGACGGAAAGAACGATATATAATATGTCTGGGTCATATACTAAAATAAGCCTTCGAAACACGTTTAAACATGATGAGCAAAACCGGTAAATATGACCTCAGCACAGAGGCGGGAAAAGCCTCAGCAGCGAAAGGGTTAAATGTCAATTAAAAAAAATAGTTCTAGACATGCCCTATAACAATGTAAGTGATCTCTTAAATTTATGGTGTGCTGAGAATTCAGAATAATAATATGTATATCTCTCGTAGGATTGGTGGAAATGTATTCCTGCTTTATATTGTAATAGGTATACTGTATTGTCTACACCTCTTCCAGGATTTACTGAAAATTCTGCATGAGGAAAAATTTAAAAAAAAAAATAGAAATAAGCACCATAGAAGCCATTGAAATGGGCCAACTGGTACCTTACTATTAGAAGTTTGTCTCATGAGCAGTTTTAAAAATAAATAAAAATCAATATTATCGGTATAATATTATCAATGGATAATTGTGAGTTCCCACGGGAATAGGGCCCTCGTTTCCTGCTGTACTGGTTTGTCAATTGTTGATCAATGTATTGTAACCATGTCTATATTGTGCCCATTGTACAGCGCTGCGGAATATGCTGGCGCTTTATAAATAAAGAATAATAATAATAATTATACCAAATTTATGAAATCTAATCTCCCATATATCATTAATTACATATGTGAAAAAAAGTCTATGAACATGATGTACTTAAATGAAGAAAATTCATGGTTTTATTTCAAATTCTAAATACTCCCATACAATTCCTCTCTCCAAATGTCTATGAAGGGTTATGGTTCAATATTTGGCATTATGATGATGGTGTGTGTCTAGTCAGAGACATATAGTATAAAGAATAGATTTAATAAAAAAATATAAAAGATGTGTGCCATCATGAAACATTATCATTCTCTTCTTCTCTTTCAATCACGCGGTTCACTTGATATTATGTACAATGCATTTGCTGCACTTTATCCTTTCTTATTTAATTAAAAATCTTTGTCTGCTGGGAGTCATGTTATTGTCAAGATACTTGGGAAAAATGACACTAATTGTTACAAAATGCTTTGGGCTATTTCTGTATCACTCTTCCCACTAATTACCCATGCATGCGCGGTTGAACTTAAGATGCTAATCAGCATACTGATTGTAATATCTCATTAAATACATAACCACATGTTCAGTAGCTCTAGTTAGAAGACAGATAACCAGAAAACTGGTTACAAATCCCAGAACCTTCTCTAAGGGCCACATCTAGATGTTGAGGAATGGTTCCTTCTGGGAATGTGAATTCTTGGTCAACATTCCTAAACCTGGCCACTAGAATAAAGGACAACATAACACAACAAAACTTTGGCAGTTCGTGATACATCATGACAGCAAAAGTTACATTTTGAATCACAAATCACATCTTATTCTGTCACGACTGGGGTGTACCAGGGTTTTGGGGTTGAGCCCAGGTGCAGTGACAGATGGGAAGAGAGGCAGATATGTAAGATTTAAACAGAAAAAGGTTTATTAAACACAGGGGAATCACAGCAGGATGAGCAAACCCAAAAAAGGGACCACTGGATGATGAATAACTAAGAACAAGTAACTGAATAACACAGGAATAGGCCAGATAAATACATACAACAGGACTGATCAAGCACATAGGACAAGAAAGGTGGGCAGGACTGGAACTGGACTGAACACTGAATATAAAGAGAATACTTTAAGCAGACACAGAGATGCAGGACGTGAAGAGAGCAGACTATAAATATAAAAAAATCAGGAAACACAGAGAAACTAAAGAACACAAGGAGACTTTCTGGGAAACAGACAGAACAACGGGAAGGGACTGAGGATCAGGAAGCAGAGTGGGCAATGTCCAGGCAATATGATGAGGGGGATCCAGCAGTGTATCAAAGGGGTAATCCAGTCAAAGTCCAGGTGTAACGTTGGGAGCTTCCAGCCCTACCTGTGTGCTTGAGGGCAGCATGTCTGATGCTGCTCGCTGACCAAAGCCCGGTTTAAATGGAGACAGGCAGGGAGGTGGTTGCAAGAGGCGCGGCTTGAGTGGGGGGCGTGGCCTGGTGAAGGTCTTTTAAAACCCTCAGTGTATTCTCAGCAGTTGCCAGATCGTGGTTATCCATACCTGAGCTCCTTGTACCTGACTGCTATATTGAATTAACCCGTTATTGACCTCTGCTTGTTTCTGACTATTCTGCCTTCTGTTGCCCTAGACCATTTTCTTGTACTACGCTACTGGTCTGATATCGACCCGGCTATTCCATTTGACCATTCTGAACTCTGTATTCCTGATTCTGGCTCGGCTGACTACTCCCCGTGTTGATAACCCTATCTGTCTAGCTAGTTTACCTGGCCAATTCTAAGGACCAGACAGTTAGATCTTTCACGGCTACTCTGTTGGTAGCTTCTGGGTTCTGTGGAGTGTGGGGCGTTAAGTACTGCGTAGTGGGATCTGGGAACCGTGACATTACGATCTGGCCACTATGGATCCCGCAGACTTAACACAGCACTTGGCTAACTTTGTATCCAGACAGGATGAGCAGGATCATAGGATGGATCAGTTTGCTATTGCCTTACAAACTATCCTGACTCGTACGGTTCACCTGGAACCAGCTGGGGTTGCACCCCCGCTTGATATACCTGTGTCCCCTGTCGTTCAGACATCCCAGGTACACATGACCGCTCCTATGAGGTTTGACGGTACTCCCTCAGAGTGCCGGGGATTTTTGGTCCATGTGGATATTCATTTTAAATTAAATCCACAGATGTTTTTCTCTGACATTGCCAAAGTGGGGTTCATTATTAATCACCTGTCTGGCAGAGCATTGACATGAGCGACTCCGTTATGGGAGGCAGAGAAGCCTATCATACGGGATTATAAAGAATTCATAGCCGAGTTACAACGTACATTTAATCCTACCAGAAAGGCCACGGTAGCTGGCAAATCCTTGTTCCGCAAACGTCAAGGGAACAGGACTGTTTCTGATTATGCCATAGAATTTAAAACCTTGATCTCTGATGTGAACTGGACAAATGAGACACTGGTTCTGGCTTTTATGGAGGGGTTATCAGAGTCATTGATGCATGAATTGGCTCCACGTAAACTACCTGAGGTATTGTGTGAACTCATTGTTTATTGTATAGATCTGGATAATCAGATAAGGGACAGACGGACTCCAAGAGAGAAGCCCAAGAGACCGTTACCTAGGTTGGCCCCTGTCTTTCAGGCACCACCAAGAGAGTTATCTCCTCCCTCTGAGCCTATGCAACTAGGCCGTACTAGGCTTACAGAGGAAGAGAGAACAAGGCGTTTTCGTGAGGGATTGTGCCTGTATTGTGGTTTGGGGGGTCATGTACGATTTCAATGTCCTACTCGTCCTAAGATGCATGATAAGCCGGAGAAACTACCGCACCTAAGGCAGCTGAGGAGACAGGCCTTGGGTGTGACGTGCATGTCTCCTGTCAAAGACACTAAACTTATGTTACCAGTGTCCTTGGCTTGGGAGACCAAGACCACACATACTACTGCTTTTTTGGATTCTGGGGCTGCTGGCAACTTTATCGATGTTAACTACGCTTCTTCCATTTCTCTACCTCTGGTTGTAAGAGAGACACCCTTAGCCATCGAAGCATAGACGGCAGACCGTTATCCTGCCCTAGGATTACTCACGATACGGTTACAGTGGTTCTTACCACTGGTCTCTTGCATAAAGAAGAAATCATATTTCAAGTTATCCATTCACCTTCCAATCCTGTTGTACTTGGTTTCCCTTGGTTGGTGGAACATAATCCTGTTATTGATTGGGCTAAGGGAGAGATACTGTCTTGGAGTCCTGCTTGTTTTGGGACTTGTTTAATACCCATTCAGCATGTCGGTGCCCTGAACACACCCACAGCTCCTCCATTGTCTACAGAGGTTCCTGACCAATACGCCGACCTCAGGGCTGTATTTGATAAAAGAGAGGCAGAGAAACTGCCTCCACATAGACCATATGATTGTGCCATTGATATTCATCCTGGTACCATGCCTCCTCGAGGCAAAGTATATCCTCTTTCCATAAAGGAGAACCAAATTATGGAGGAGTACATAAAGGAGAATTTGGAGAGAGGTTTTATCCGACGTTCCTCTTCTCCAGCAGGGGCTGGGTTCTTTTTGTGTCTAAAAAAGAGGGAGATTTACGCCCGTGTATCGATTATAGGGGGCTTAACAAGATCACCATTAAGAACGTGTACCCTATCCCTCTCATATCAGAACTGTTCGACAGGTTAAGGGGGTCAGCAGTATACACAAAACTTGATTTAAGAGGAGCTTACAACCTGATACGTATAAAAGAGGGGCATGAGTGGAAAACAGCATTTAACACCAGGAGTGGGCATTATGAATACTTGGTCATGCCTTTCGGTCTTTGTAATGCGCCAGCGGTATTCCAGGATTTTATTAATGATGTGCTCAGAGATTTCTTACAAACCTTTGTTATAGTATACCTAGACGATATATTGATTTACTCTCCCGATCTGAAAACCCACCATGCACATGTCAGACAGGTATTAACAAAATTACTGGACAATGGTCTTTATTGCAAACTAGAGAAGTGTTTATTCGACATTACTACTGTGAAATTCCTTGGGTATATTATCACTCCAGAAGGTTTTGAGATGGATCCTTCTAAACTCACGGCCATCTCAGAATGGCCTCTCCCTCAAGGTCTCAAGGCCATACAGAGGTTTCTGGGGTTTTCCAACTATTATAGGAGATTTATCAAGAATTATTCCGCTGTAGCCTCCCCTATCATTAATATGACACGTAAAGGTCTGAAGAACCAGATCTGGTCTTCTCAATCCAAACAAGCATTCGAAGCCCTCAAACAAGCTTTCACTTCCGCTCCCGTGTTACGGCATCCTGATCCCAGGATTCCGTTTGTTCTTGAGGTTGATGCTTCCGAGATAGGCATTGGGGCTGTCCTGTCTCAAAGAGAGTCTCCAGGAAAACCTCTACATCCTTGTGGGTTCTTTTCAAGAAAATTATCACCAGCAGAACGCAATTATGATATCGGTAACAGAGAATTGCTTGCTATTGTGTCTGCCCTATCAGAGTGGAGACATTTGTTGGAAGGTACTCTTGACCCTTTATTGATAATTACTGATCATAAGAACCTTACGTACATCGGGGATGCCAAACGTTTGAACGCGAGACAGGCCAGGTGGTCATTGCTACTGTCTCGGTTTAATTTTGTATTGACTTACAGACCAGGTGACCGCAATGTAAAGGCTGATGCCTTATCTCGTCAATAGGACCCGTATGAATCTAATACACAAGACCACAATCCTATAGTTCCTCCTGAACGTATTGTGGCTTCCACAGTCTTGTCTGTCTCCTCGCCTTTCCTGGAACGCCTCCAGGCAGCTCAAGTGGGGGCTCCACCTGACAAGCCTCCAGATATGTTGTTTGTACCTGAAAAGGAAAGACAAGAATTACTCATAATGTTTCATGATTCTAAACCAGCAGGTCATCCTGGTATTACTAAGACTCTTACCAGTATCTCCAGACAGTTCTGGTGGCCCACCATGCGACAGGACGTACGTCTGTTTGTTTTGGCTTGTCAAGTCTGTGCCAGAAGCAAAAGCAGTAAATCCTTGCCTGTCGGTCTATTGCAGCCTTTACCCATGCCTAAGAGGCCTTGGTCTCATCTATCTATGGATTTTATTGTGGACTTGCCGAAGTCCAAGGGTCATACTGTGGTTCTGACAGTTGTAGACCGCTTCTCCAAAATGGCTCATTTTGTCCCTCTACCTAAGCTTCCTACAGCCAAAGTACTGGCGGTTGTATTTGCTAGAGAGATTGTACGAATACATGGGGTTCCGTCTGAAATAGTCTCTGACAGAGGAGCCCAGTTCGTCTCTCGTTTCTGGAGGGTTTTCTGTGCAGAGATGGGGGTGCGATTGGCCTTCTCTTCAGCATATCATCCACAAACCAATGGGGCAGCAGAGAGGGCAAATCAGGGTCTCGAGCAGTACATACGTTGCTTTACCACACAACAACAAGACAATTGGTCGGAGTTGTTGCCCTGGGCTGATTATGCACGTAATAACGCCGTTAACGAGACTACTGGCCACTCTCCTTTTTCTGCCATCTATGGTTTTTTCCCTCCGGCTCTACCGCTTCAGTTTACTGAACAGGCCATCCCGGCTCTCGATGACCATCTCACTCAACTGCAAGAGATTTGGAGACAGATTCGAGAAAATATGGAGCGCAATGTTGCTGTCCAGAAACGCAAGGCTGACAGGCATAGGTTACAAGCTCCCTCCTATAACGTGGGGGATAGAGTTTGGTTGTCCACTAGGAACGTGAAGTTGCGGGTGCCTTCTATGAAAATGGCACCTCGGTTTATAGGTCCATATAAGATCATTCGCCGCATTAATCCTTGTTGGTTATGTATGAAAGAGGCACTGGAGTCTTGTGAATCTGCAGTAGAGAACTTTAATTTGTGCATATAGCAATAAAACAACTTATAACAGATTAGTCACTGGATATATATCAGGATGCTTCATCTTACACAGCTAGAAAGGAAGAAGGAAGTAAAGCAGAGACAATAGAGACTTATTTCCTGTGAACATATACCAACGAGTTTAGAACACATTTAACCTGTACTAACAGCGCCACCTGCAGTCCATAGTATAATATATGCTGTTGTATCTCCAACACCCCTTCTCAACAGCATGTGCATAATCATACAACATTCAGCTTCTTTTGAAGAAAACAATAACGTTCCTTTGGCAACGGTTTGGTGAGTGCATCTGCAGTCATCTCTTCTGATGGGCAATACTGAATATCGATAAGTCCTTGCTCTTGTGTGTCCCTGAGCAGATGATATTTTACGTCTATGTGCTTGGTTCTAGGGTTGATCCTTTCTGATTGTGTCAACGTTATACATCCCTGGTTGTCTTCAAAGATGGGTATCGGTTTAGACATATCCAGTCCCATGTCTAATAGAAGTTGACGAATCCAAATTGCTTCTTGACATGCATGTGCTGCTGCTATGTATTCTGCTTCAGTTGAAGAGAGTGCAACAGTCGCTTGTTTTCGACTAGACCAGCTGATGGTTCCTTCTCCGTACTGGAAGATGTAACCAGTAGTAGATTTGCGGTCTGTGATATCTCCGGCCCAGTCAGCATCTACATATCCAATTAAGTTTGCATTGGGTGTTGCTGGCAGTCGCAGTTTCATATGAATTGTTCCTTTTAGATACTGTATCACCCTTTTTACGGCATTCCAATCACGTTGACAGGGTGTTGAAACTTTTCTACAGAGTATACTCAATGCTGCGGCAATGTCTGGTCTTGTCACAGTTGCAATGTATAACAATTTTCCAATTGCTTTGCGGTACTTCTCATTGTTAGGTAACAAGTTTTCCATTCCATTGTCTTTCTGATAAGCTGGTTCCATAGGCGTTTTCACCTCTTTTGCATCTTGCATGTGAAACTCTGCTAGAATATCTGTAATTTTCTGACTTTGGTGAAGAAGATAACTTCCGTCTTCTTCTTTCTCGATTTGGATTCCTAAATAGTGAGCAATGTTCCCAAGCTCTTTAATCTCAAAGTTTTGTTTCAATGTGCTAGTTATTTGATCATAATCCCCTTCTTGTTCAAAACAAATTATGATGTCATCAACATAAATTAGTAGGTAGATCCATTTGTTGTCTTGATTCTTTGAATACAGGCATGGATCAGCGTTACTTCTTGAAAATCCTTCTGTTGTGAGTACTTCGTTCACTTTTTCATTCCACATTCTTGCTGCTTGTTTGAGACCATAGATGCTCTTTTGCAGTTTACACACAAGGTTCTGTCCTGTATTAAACCCTGGTGGCTGCTCCATGTAGAGTTCCTCTTTGATATCTCCATATAGAAAAGCTGTTTTGACATCCAGGTGCTTCACTTGCATTTGTTTTTCAGCTGCAATGCTGAGGAATGTTCTAATGGTTGTGTGCTTTACCACTGGAGCAAATGTTTCATCATAATCTTCTCCATATTTCTGGGAATATCCCTTGGCGACTACTCTTGCCTTGTATCTGTGAATGTTTCCTTCTGCGTCGTACTTCACTTTAAAAATCCATTTACTTCCTATAGTTTTGTGACCGGGAGGGAGCTCTGTGAGAGTCCAGGTTTCATTTTTCTGAAGTGATTTTAGTTCTTCTTCAGCCGCCTTTCTCCACTGATTGGCTTCCCCTTTTGGTAGTTTATCTATGTCTTCCCAAGATGTTGGTTCAAATGTCTCATGTGTCTTAACAGTGTATGACAGCTTGCGCGGTGGGATCCCTTTTGTTGTCCGAGTAGATCTTCTGATTTCTGGTTGTTCTGTCGGTTCTACTGGATTGTGAACAGTTAAGTCATCAATTGTGAGTTCCACTTCTTGGTCTGACTCCTGCACAGTTTCCTTTTGGTCAGCATCTCTTGCTATTTCAATCGGCACCTTTTCTTCGTGTTTTTCGGGAGTCATTATTTCTGATGTTTGGCTTTCATCAAAATAAACACTGCGGCTTACTGTGACCTTGTTGGTCTTTGGATTAAGGATTCTGTATCCCTTACTTTGTTCACTGTAGCCTATTAGAATGCCTTCTATGGCTCTGTTCTCCCACTTGGAGCGTTTTTCACTTGGAATGTAAACGTATGCTTTGCAACCAAACACTCTAATATGACCTATACTAGGTTTTGATCTGTTCCACATTTCATAAGGGGTACTTTCAATAGCTTTAGATGGTAGTCTGTTCTGTAGATATGTTGCAGTCATTATTGCTTCTCCCCAGTACTTGTTGTGTAGGTTGGCATCTGAAAGCATGCATCTGGCCATTTCTACAAGAGTGCGATTTTTTCTTTCAGCTACACCGTTTTGTTCTGGAGTGTACGGTACGGTTGTCTGGTGTATGATACCATGTTTCTTTAGATATGATTCCACTTCTTTACCCATATATTCCCCTCCATTGTCCGTGCGTATTATTCCGGGTTTCCTTTGAAATTTGTTGCTAGTCATCGCTACAAATTCTTGAAGTTTATCAGTTGTCTCACTTTTGTGTTTCATCAGATATGTCGTTGTGTACCTGGAATAGTCATCAATGAAGGTTATTAAATATTTGTTGCCGCTGGGTGTCGGGGTTTTCATTGGTCCACACACGTCACTGTGTATAAGTTCCATGGGTTTAGTGGTTTTTCTTTGACTGGCTTGTGGAAGTGGTGTACGTGTGGCCTTTGCTTTGATGCAACACGTGCACTTCATCAACTTTGGACAAGGTATCATTATCATGTCTTCTGATAATTCTCTCTTAGAAAGTTCCTTTATAGCTTCTGAGTTTCGATGCCCCAATCGTCTGTGCCATAGATGGATGCACTTGTCATGTGGATTATGAGTGACTGTTTTGACTTGAACACGTTCAGTGACGATTTTGTATAGGTGTTCATTCAACCTTCCTTTTGCAACGATTTCTTTTCTGTTTCGAATTGTGCATTCATTACCTCGGAATTGTACTGTAAGTCCATTGTTAGCAAGGTTTTTTACTGATAGGAGGCTTCCTTCTAGACTTGGAACATACAGAACGTTCTTTACAAGGATGCTTCGGTTACCTCCTGATGGTGTGATGCAGTTCAGAAATCCTTGACCTTTACCTTCTGATGTAATACTTTTCCCATTTGCTAGGAAGACTTTGTCTTTTGTATTAAAATTAATTTCTGTGAAGAAGGTCTCATCACTGGTCATGTGACTTGTTGCTCCTGAGTCAATGTACCATCCATGCGGGGTAGTATTCTGAGTTACTTTAAAACTTGCACTCCACGCTGTGTCTTTGCTTTCCTGTGTGGCTGCTTTAGCTCTTTCTTTTGTGAATGTCTCTCTCCTTCGCTGTTCTGCTTTCCAGATTGAACAATTATATTTCAAATGACCTGTCCTTTTGCAGCGAAAACACACTCTGGTCTCTTTGTTTTGTTTTGTGTTTTCATTCACCTTTAGAGCTACTTCTGTTTTGTCATTCTCTTCACCACGTATATTTTCCTTCTTTCTGTTGTATTCATCAATTAATTTCCCTTTAGCATATTCCAGTGTTAGTTCTTCCTCTGGTCTGGTTTCTAGAGCGTTTATCAGGGCACTATATGATTCTGGAAGGCTGCATAATAGTAATGCCACTACATGATTGTCTTTTATTTCTTCTCCAATTGCACGTAATTGCTCCACAATTTCCAGCATAGCGTTCACATGTTCACACATTTCCTGGCCTTTTTCCAGCCTCATCTTATACAGTTTACGTAGCAGATATAGTTTACTGTTTAAGTTTGAACGCTCGTGCAGTTTCTGTAGCGCAGTCCACATACCTTTAGCTGTGTTTTCTTTTCTTATATGGATTAGTTGATCATCCTCCACTAACAGGCTTATAACTGCTTTTGCTTGCCTGTTTCTTTTGTCCCATTCTTCTGGGTTGTCAGTGGGTCTGATTGTATCCAGCACCTGCCACAGATCATCTTTGGATAACAGCATTTCCAGCTTAAACTTCCACAGCTGATAATTGGTATTGTTTAGCTTTGCTATTGCATATTTCACATCTGAGCCACTTGCCATCTTTCAGTATATTGGATGCAGCTCCTTTCCTCACACACAGCAGGTATTTGGATGATAGCTGCAGCACTTACTGATTTGTAGTTTCGTTTTCAGTGTCTGGGCCCATAACCTGTTGGTTATGTATGAAAGAGGCACTGGAGTCTTGTGAATCTGCAGTAGAGAACTTTACTTTGTGCATATAGCAATAAAACAACTTATAACAGATTAGTCACTGGATATATATCAGGATGCTTCATCTTACACAGCTAGAAAGGAAGAAGGAAGTAAAGCAGAGACAATAGAGACTTATTTCCTGTGAACATATACCAACGAGTTTAGAACACATTTAACCTGTACTAACAGCGCCACCTGCAGTCCATAGTATAATATATGCTGTTGTATCTCCAACAATCCTGTGGCTTATGCTCTTGCCCTTCCTAAACATCTTTGCATGCACAACGTCTTCCACACCTCCCTACTGAAGCCATTGTTGTGTAACAGGTACACGCGGGTCGTTCCTCCTCCTCCACCTATTCAGGTTGATGGTGAATCTGAGTATGAGGTTAGGAGGGTTTTGGATTCTAGGCTGTGCAGGGGCACTCTGCAGTACTTGGTCGATTGGGTGGGTTATGGTCCAGAGGACCGGTCCTGGATTCCAGCTTCCGACATGTCTGCCTCTAGGTTGGTCAGGGCGTTCCATGCCTCGCACCCCGATCGCCCTGGTGGTCGTCCTGCCGCTCGTCCTGTTGGTCGCCCGGTGGCCTCCCGTGTAGAGGGGGGTACTGTAACGTTGGGAGCTTCCAGCCCTACCTGTGTGCTTGAGGGCAGCATGTCTGATGCTGCTCGCTGACCAAAGCCCGGTTTAAATGGAGACAGGCAGGGAGGTGGTTGCAAGAGGCACGGCTTGAGTGGGGGGCGTGGCCTGGTGAAGGTCTTTAAAAACCCTCAGTGTATTCTCAGCAGTTGCCAGATCGTGGTTATCCATACCTGAGCTCCTTGTACCTGACTGCTATATTGAATTAACCCGTTATTGACCTCTGCTTGTTTCTGACTATTCTGCCTTCTGTTGCCCTAGACCATTTTCTTGTACTACGCTACTGGTCTGATATCGACCCAGCTATTCCATTTGACCATTCTGAACTCTGTATTCCTGATTCTGGCTCGGCTGACTACTCACCGTGTTGTTAACCCTATCTGTCTAGCTAGTTTACCTGGCCAATTCTAAGGACCAGACAGTTAGATCTTTCACGGCTACTCTGTTGGTAGCTTCTGGATTCTGTGGAGTGTGGGGCGTTAAGTACTGCGTGGTGGGATCTGGGAACCGTGACACCAGGCATAGGTCGAGACGGGCAGCAATGAAGAAGGGTATATCACAGTCCAAAGCCAAAGGTCATACACAAGGGGGATCCAATAGAGGGGTGTGGGTAGGTATATCAGGATCTTGATGCAGGTCTGGTAAGGGGTGTGCAGCGCATACAGGTTTCATTGAACTGAGGACTTCAGTGAAGAATGCAGAAGCACTCCATCTAGGGTGGAGGGCCACTATATAGGAGGCCCAGGTCCAGCCCACACCTGAGGCTGGGAATCAATGTGAAACTTTGAGTGGATTTCTGGGCACTTGGATAATGTAGCAGGAGAACATCCGGTCTGGAATCTTCCTGGAGAGGGGAATGGTGCCTATTTGTGGTGCCAGCGGTGACAACGGCCGTGACATATTCTTTATCGGAAACATATGTACTGCCTTGGTCTCTTTGAAAATGAGCGATTTTCCCTAAATCCATCCATCAAAGGTCCAGGATGATATGGTATGCTGTTGTGAATGCAGAATCTAATATATTTAAATTCCATTATTTACTTAAAGTGCCCCTGTTATGCCCAAAACATGTTGGATTCATTTGACAAGGATTTTTTTGCTGATATACATAATCGAAAAAAGGGAATTATCTCCTTTCAAACTAAATATGTGCCTCACACAATTGTGGCGCGGTGTAGGTAGATGTGACAGTCCTATAGGACATTACCCCTATCACCCCGTGCCCTTCCTGGGCTTTGGTCAGTCTGTGGTGGTCGTCACCACCAAGGGTCAATCGAGCATCACTGCCTGAGAGCCACCGGTTAGTTCCAGCAACAAAGGAGGTCCCATGGCAGCACCTGTCACTGGATCGATGTGAGTACAAACTGTGATGTTTCATCAGAGGATTATACATCAGTTTACTCTTGGAGACAATGACCTAAAGGGTTATAGCAGCAAAAGTGCACCTGGGCAGTAATGGTGCACTTTAACTTTTACATATTTGCTGTTGGGGGCATTATTTTGGGTTTGAAGTACTCCTTCTGCTGCTTGACACTGCATGCACATTGGTTCAATTTAAGAAGGAAAAATAACTGTTCAGTCTAATCACAAAACATACTTTTGTTTCATTATAGCAGTGTTATGTAACGGTACAGTACGGGATTAACTGTTACAGCATTGGGTGCAACAGCGTAGGTTATAGAATTGCATCCTCATTGTCATTGCATTCCCTGGGGTTATTGAATTAGCATTAAGCAGGATCTGGGATTTAATTTTTTAAGGTTAGGAGTGTATGATTAGGGTTAGCAGTTCTTAGCGTTAAAGGAAGGTTAGGGTTATGGTTACATCTTCCAGGGTAGGCAGGTTAAAGATGATTTCTCATTGAAAGCATAACCCTAAAAGCACCTTTATATCTAAAACCCCAATTACCTTATTGTTCCCTTCACTTCACATATTGCTTAACCTATTCCTAAGTTCCCATAGTAGTACTGTATATTAATTTCAACTCAAACTACCTTTCCAAGTGTACTTGTGAAATATTACTCCCTCCAATAACACTCAACTTCCTCCTAGTAGTAGAAGCCAACCGGATACTGAGACAGTGGACCAAATGAAGGTCCCATCAAGAAAAACAAGAAAAATAGACATGATTCCCACGACCGTATCAACTTTGTGGACAATTGTTGTGTAATCCCTCCTTCCAAAGCATTTTGGGAAACAGATCAAGGCATAAATTTGATTCAGGTTGTTGCATGAACCGTCAGGTTTACTCATTATATTTGACTGAGAGTATGAATAGGTCAAAGGTAGCCATGAGTACTAATATTCTTTATATAACTTTGCACTTTCGGTGGTTTTACTTGGACAGTATACAGATACAATCAGGGTAATTCAAAGAGATTCGAAATGTCACCGCACGTTCGGTGACTTTTCGTTCTCTTCAATTCGGTTCCTTTTGCAGATCCCATTTAGGTGACCCTGCTGTGTATTCAGCAAACACCACAGGGTTCCCCGAATTGCAGGGAAAAGCTGCCGCAAACCTGACGAAAACTAACCGCAAAACCCGGCGAATGCAAGCCGAAAACCCGCAAAAACATCTGGATTAACCTGCCGAAAACCACCGAAAAACCTGAGCAGGAGCCAATCGCAGCCTCCGGTAAAAGCCGACCGCAGAAGAGGCACTGAATAAATTATCAAAACAGTTTGCATGAATGTTTGAAAAGTGAAACGCTGTTTGCAAAGAAACTACTGAGCGAAAATGTCTGAAATTTACATATGAGGTCCAGGGAATGATAATAAAGAGGGCTGTTACAGAAAAAATAAGTAAACTTAAAAAAAAATTCTAAAAAATGATTAAAATATCCTAAAAAATCTATAAATAAAGAGACTCTTTACTGCAGAATCTTATAATGAACAGTTTATTAGATATTTAATTAAAACGGGAATATTTTTTAACATTGAAGCCTATTGGATTCTCCTGAATAAACTTGCCTAATTAAACCACTGAATGGCAGGACATTGTGGGAACCTTTCACTGCTGGCTTTTGTTCTCTGAATAGCCGAAGCAGTGTTTTTTCATGGGGATTTCACTGCCCTTGAACAGGCACCGAACAGGCACCGTATGTGCAGGCAATTCGCCAGGATTTGGCGAACTGCCTGCTCTCTGAATAGCCGAATGGCCAGGAAAGGTAGCCGAACTCTGATTTTCAGCATTCGGTTACCTTTCTCAAGCAATTCGGATCTCTTTGAATTACCCTGTTAGTCTCTTACTCTTTTCCGATGTTTTCTCACTATTGAGTGTCAACTATTGTAGATATATGTTTCACACATCAGCCAATGATAGATTGCTTTACAGAAAAAAATCTTGTATAAGGTGTCTGCACTGCATTTGCATGTTAAAAGCTATTGAACAAAGACTAACAGATGTGTTTATTGTCCTTGGTTTAACACGCCAGGTAACATTATTTAATGTTTTGTCACCTCCAATACTGTAAAACCAGTTCTGAAAATGTTTAATTTGCTATTAACACAGCTCTACAATGTCTCTACTTTAAGAATCACATTTTTCCCTCAGATATGAATGCAATACTTGCTGTAAATGCATGGCTGACATTTATGATACTTAGTATTTACGATATATATATTTTTTGTGTGTTCTACTGCAGTTTTGTAATAAACTGAAACAATTTGAAAACAACAGGAAAGCTGTTATTAATAACAGTAATAAACAGTAAAGTCTCCAGATTGCCGCTTGGAAGTTAATGATGTCTCGGAAACACCAGCTATGACTCAATGTACCACCTTTCAGAAGGGAGCTTAGTGGATAACATAAGAGTGGTGGAGGAAATGTACTAATGAAAAGTGCAGGTGTACGATTTCAACACCTAAGCTAAATTCGTCAGACATAGTCTCATCAGTATACTTTATCTAGTTCACTAACTCATACTTACTCAACTATTGCCATCATCTGACTCTAAAAGGGTTATTCAGAGAGCACCGAATTGTCCCTGACATTTCGTTGCTCTCTCGTTCCCTGCACATCCCTGCACTTCGGGGAATTAAAGTTCCCCACCCTGCGGTGAATTCAGCATTCACTACAGGGTCCCCAGAATGCAGGGTAAACCTGCAGCAAACCTGCTGAAAACCCACTAGAACCGCCGCAAAAAACACACCGAACACGTTGAAAAAGCCAACAAGCCGCTGTGCACAGCGCAGACCAGCCGCCGGCATGGGAATCTGCAGAAATTTTTCCGGGGGGGCAAAATTTTAATGGCATCCGTATTCTGCCCTTTTAACAATGTCATGAAGGGGTCGGTCATAAAATAAAGCGCAGTAATACAGAGGCTGCGAAACATGATGCAAGTCTAATAGAAGAATGATCTAAGTGTCTGATCTGAGCGTTGCATTTTCTAGTCTGTTAACACCATTCAATGCACCACACTAGCCACACACACCCAGGATCAAGGCACTAAAGTGAGTGTTTTTTAAGGCCATCTCTGTATACACAGAGTCAAGCTCTGTATACACAAACCATGACACCCCCCCCCCACAGATACTGGCACACACACCAGGCCCCCCACTCCAAATATATATATATATATACACACACACACCAGCCCCCCTTCCTACACACATATATATACAAACATATATTTATACACACTCACCTTCCCTGCATACACACACACATCCTCAACCCATCCTCTCCTCAACCCTCTCCTCTTAGATTGTAAGCTCTGGAGCAGGGTCCCCTTTCCTCTTAGATTGTAAGCTCTGGAGCAGGGACCTTTCTCCTCTTAGATTGTAAGCTCTGGAGCTGGATCCTCATCCCCACTGCCCATGCAAGACCCTGCCTAGAGTGCCTGCAGCATTGCAGTGAATATATTATCATCATTTAAGCCTGTTGATCGGGTGGGGCAAGTGCCCCCCTTGCCCCATGCTGCGGACGCCCAAAAGCCGACAAGCTGACGGACGGGGTAAAAAAAACAAACAAAACAATATGATTGAAAGTGTCAAAGTTGAAACGCTGTTTGCAAATTGCAAAAAAACTACTGAACGAAAATGTCTGAATTTACATATAAGGTCCTATGAATGATTAAAATAAAGGTCTATTATAGAAAAAAGCAAAAACGTTTTAAAAAAACAAAAAAAACGGGAAAAAAAATTTTGCTGAAAAAATCCCGAAAAATGCCAAGATCCAAAAAAATAATCAATAAATAAAGAGACTTTTTACTACAGATTAAAATATTAAATGGTTTATTAGATATTGTATAAAAACGGGAATATTTGTAACATTGAAGCCTATGGCATTCGCCTGAATAAACCTGCCAAACAAAACCATTGAACAGCAGGACACTTCAGCAACTTTTCACTGCTGTTCGGTGTTCTCTGAATAGATTAACCATTGCTTCTCTAAGGGGGAATTACTGCCTTGGAACAGGCACCATACTGGCTAAAATTTGGCAAACTGCCTGCTCTCTGAATAGCTGAATGGCCCAGAAATGTCACTGTACAGGGAAATTCCCTGTTCAGTGACATTTCGGGGCCAGATCGCCCCTCTCTGAATAACCCCTTATATGAATATAATTTTCTCATTCACAGTCCTCTAATACTATTTCTCACCCCTCTAACCCATGCAGATTTTATGTTCTCGTGGGAATAGGGCCATCATTCCTCCTGTATCTGTTTGTCAAATGGTGTCTCAAACTATTGGACCTATGTCTATATTGTACAGTGCTGTGGAATGTGATGGCACTTTATAAAGCATAACAATAATAAAAAAATATCTCGTTAATCATAGCTTTGGTGGATTATTTTTGTGCGTGCACACAGTTGTTTAGACAGCTGAATCCTATTTTAATTGGCAGAAGACAAGAGCTGGAGAGAGGCAGAAATTCCTTTATAATAATGTTTGAAATTAATTGAAAGGATTGATATATCTAAGCAAGATAAGATCCTCTGTTACCTCCTCTGATAATCTTGAGCAGTATGGGAAGGATAAAATTGAATTTCTCATGTTTATAAAAGCAAGCCTGTTACACTGCCCTACCAGACACTGCCATCTTGGTAATAGTGTTGGAACAATCTGAGGTTTAATCAAAGCTGTCTGTAACGGGGGAGTAGCGCCCACTAGAGAGATTCGGAGTTGAGATCCTTAAGGACTGATAAATCTGCTTGTCGTTTAAACACTGCTTGGTATTTACAGATTTATATGCTTGAGACAAGGATAATGAGCAAACCACTGAGTTGCTACTAAGCACTAAAGGTTTCAAGACCGATAGAAAACTTAGAGCACGTTCAGAAACACAAAGATACGTCAGACAGTTGATGAACTGCACAGACTGCAGGGCAGTCAGGAAATGTGCTGTTTTAATGTTTTATGATAATCTGGAGCAGGTCAACGGTACTGTATGATATTCAGAGGCAAGACATACACATCGGGGTCTATCGTTGGTACAGCATCGAGTATATTTAGCGATGAGTGCACACTGAGCATGAGCTGCAGACAAACAGTACCTTTCGATCGCAGTTGTTACAGAAATGTGTGGCAAGGAAACATGAGCCCTGGGTTGGGTATAGGAACCTAATCCGGCCACAGACGAAACTCACAAATGTGAAGGGACAACATCCCAGTAACGTGTAAACAGCCCAGTGGCAAACATGAGGTTACACCACCAAAACACCACACAGGCGATCGTAGTCAAGCAGCAATTAGAATGGTCAAAACAAGCCGGGTCAAAAAGCAGGAGCAGGGATCGTATCCAGAAACAGGTTGGCAACAATAAAGCAATACACAGGATCAGCAGCGATGCGGGAACAGAACTCCATGACAGGGCGACTGTCAGGAAGACACACGTATCCGAGGGTAGCTACGGTCAGCCCAATAAGGAAAGAGGAGACTCAGAACTAATTGCGATACCAGTCCTTAAGGTGGCTGGGTTACGCAGTAGCGATAGGTGAACCTATAAGGCAGGGAAAGGAAGGATGACAGAAACCAGTCCTTAGTGTGGCTGGTAAAAGGACAGGCAAGTAAAGAATTACGAGGCGGTCTCCTGAAGCAAAAGTGGTACCAGGGAAGATACTACTAGCCCAGGTAAAAGGGAGAAGCCAAAAGCAAGGTCAATTTCCAAAAGCCAGGTCAGAGGATAATAGAGGTACTCAGGTCAGTAGCCAAAAGCCAGGTCATACACAAATAAATCAATCAGGAATATCAGAATACAGCACCAAGGGTCAAGCAAGCTAAAACCACGAAATGGCAAAGAAAAAGGCAAAAAGCAGGTTTAAATCTCGCACCCTGCCTCCCGATTGGTCAACACGATCACATGGTCCAGAAAGGTCCGCGGTGGAGGCGTGATGACGTCACGCTGCTGGGAGGCATCAAACCCGGAAGAGACGACGGCATGCGTGCATATGGCGCAAGGAAGGGCTGCGAGGGAGACGCAGCCCTCGAGAGCGCAACGATGGACGCTGGAGCCGTGCCAGCCGCCGGTTCATAACAGCATCCCCTACTCAAGGAACGCCCACCGGGCGGTCAGGAGCTGGTTTAGCAGGAAAACGACGATGAAAACCGGCCAACTGGACGCCATGTAGTCAAAATATTTCTTTAGTAAAAATGTGTACCAGCTCGACAGAGGAGGGAAGTTTTTTTAATGGAATAAAATGTGCCATTTTAGAAAAATGATCAACAACGACAAAAATGACCGTATGACCTATGACGTATGAATAATTTATCGGGTGGTTTGGACGAAGGTGCTAGAGCTTGTTTAGATAGTAAGAGCCTCCACAGTGGAGAATCAATCTGAGTACTCAGAGAAGCCAAGATTTTTTCCTCAGGTACAATGGGAGCTGGTACTAGGGATTGAGTAGACATGGGCTCGTGCTGTCTGGAAAGTGCATCAGCTTTAACATTTTTAGATCCGGGTCTGTAAGAAATGACAAAATCAAATCGAGTAAGGAAGAGAGCCCATCGGGCTTGTCTGGGGTTCAATCTCCTAGCTTCAGACATATAGGTCAAATTCTTATAAAAACAAAAATTGGTGATGTTGCGCTAAATGAAGTAAAAAAACTTTTGTAAGTCTATATTATAAGCATGCTAATATGCACAGCAAGAAGAGGAAAAAAGTTTTTTTCTTTTTCTCTATAGTTCGTTCAATAAATATCCAGTCTTTGTTGTAAAAAGAAAATTTGGCAAATTCTTCCAATACTTTAAAACGAACGACCACTTCTTTGGCGAATCTTCATTAAGGGTATATATCTGCATGTGGCAGCTACTTGAAGAGGGAAGCACTCTTCAAGTAGCTGCCACATGCAGGTATATACCCTTAATGAAGATTCGCCAAAGAAGTGGTCGTTCGTTTTAAAGTATTGGAAGAATTTGCCAAATTTTCTTTTTACAACAAAGACTGGATATTTATTGAACGAACTATAGAGAAAAAGAAAAAAACTTTTTTCCTCTTCTTGCTGTGCATATTAGCATGCTTATAATATAGACTTACAAAAGTTTTTTTACTTCATTTAGCGCAACATCACCAATTTTTGTTTTTATGTTACATGCTTTCTGAATTGGTGGATATCAGGGTGGTGTTTTTTGCTGCTTACCTTTTGGGTGTTTTCGCAGTATAAACCCTTTTTGTCAGGTCAAATTCTTATGGTCAGTCAGTATAGAGAATGTACAATTAGACCCCTCTAAGAGGTGACGCCACTCCTTCAGGGCCAATATGATGGCCAACAATTCCCTGTCTCCGATGTCATAACGGGTCTCAGTAGGTGACAACTTTCTAGAGAAAAACCTGCAGGGTAACATGGGTTTGTCTTCCGCAGTGCGTTGGGACAGCACAGCTCCCACCCCAGTCTCTGAGGCGTCTACTTCTAATATGAAGGGTTTGGTGGGGTCAGGGTGATTTAAGAATGGGTGCGGTGGAGAAAGCGGTTTTTAGGTTTTCAATTGCCTCCAAAGCGGTGGAAGGCCAATTCAGAGTGTCAGTCCCCTTTTTGGTCAAAGCCGTAATAGGTGCTATGATGGACGAGAACCCCTTAATAAACCTTCTATAATAGTTAGAGAAGCCGATGAATCGTTGAATGGCCTTGAGACCCTTGGGGAGAGGCCAATGAATGATCGCATCTAGTTTCTTGGGATCCATCATAAAGCCAGAAGAGGAGATCACATAGCCCAAAAACTGTACTTGCTGCACGTCAAACAAACATTTTTCGAGTTTACAGTACAGACCGTTAGACAATAACTTGGACAGGACTAGCCGTACATGTTAGTGGTGGGTTTTCAGGTCAGGGGAATGTATCAAGACATTGTCAAGATAAACCACGACAAAACAGGGAGTGTATTCTCTCAATACATCATTAATGAATGCTTGAAAAACTGCTGGAGCATTGCATAGGCCAAAGGGCATAACCAGATATTCATAATGCCCGAGTCTAGTATTAAAGGCAGTTTTCCACTCATCCCCTTTTCTGATGCGTATCAAGTTGTAGGCCCCCCTAAGATCCAACTTAGTGAACACCTTGGAGTATTTCAGGCGATCAAACAACTCAGGGATGAGTGGGATAGGATAGGCGTTTTTTACAGTTATCTTGTTTAAACCACGGAAATCGATACACGGTCTGAGATCTCCCTCCTTCTTTCGAACGAAAAAGAACCCTGCTCCGGCTGGAGAAGAAGAGGAGCGAATAAACCCCTTGTGGAGGGAATCAGTGATGTATTCCTCCAATACCCTATTCTCCCTCTCAGACAATGGATAGACCGCCCCCCGTGGAGGAATGGTACCTGGGAGAAGGTCGATGGCGCAATCGTAGGGACGATGCGGGGGTAATTTATTGGCCTCTCTCTTATCGAACACAGGGGCCAAATCAGAATATGGAGGAGGAATGGCCGTGGTGAGAGGTGGAGACATGGGCACGTTAAGGGTGTTGACAGACAAGGGGATCTGAATACAAGAGAGCATGAAGATCGCGGAGAGAGACCCACGACCGGTCTGCGGGACCATAACCCTTCCAATGGACCAAATATTGTATCCTGTTCCGAAAACGACGGGAATCCAGAATGGACTCAACTTCGAATTCGGGGCTCCTGTCCACCACAACTGGAGGAGGAGGGAGGTTGTCGGGACGGGTAAAAAGATTACACAGGAGGGGTTTAAGCAATGACACATGAAAGGTATTGGGTATACGAAGGGACGTAGGTAACTGCAAAGTGTACGACACGGGATTGATGCATCTGAGAATTTTGTAGGGTCCTATAAACCGGGGTGCGAATTTCATGGAAGGGACCTTCAACCTAATGTGACGTGTACTGAGCCACACCTTGTCCCCTACAAGATAGACTCGGGCATAGAGATGTACCGGGTTACGGGAACTCTCCCAAGATAGAGTAACTGGAACCCGGAGTCTATTTTCCAGTTTAGTGGATGAGGGAAAAGTACCTAAGAGCTGTCCCCAAAGGGCACTTAGGCATGGGAGTTTCCCGACGGACCCTGGGGACGTTTAGGACAACCTTTAAGCAAGTGACCCCCTAATCCACAATACAGACATAAACCTTTGCGTCGACAGCGTTGTTTCTCACTGTTGGGGAGCTTGGTGCTATCCAATTGCATAGGTTCGGGAGGAGGAGGCGACTCAGGGAGCAAAGGAAAAGAAAACCGGGGGGTGTCCTAACAGGTAGTCTTTTAGACCTCTCTTTGGTATTTTTACGATGGCGAAGACGTTCATCTATGAAGGACAAGTAGGTGATTAAGTCCTCCAGATCCTCGGGAAGATCTCTGGCTGCTACTTCGTCCTGAAGCTCATCATTTAACCCCTCAGAAAAAACGGCTACCAAAGCCTCATTATTCCAACTTAACTCAGAAGCCAAAGATCTAAACTCTAGTGCGTAATCCCCCAAGGATTTCGTACCCTGGCGCAGGCGCAACAAGGACTTGGCGGCATTGGTTTTACATCCAGGAGGATCAAACACTCTTCGAAAGGCTGACATGAATTCCCGATAATTGTAAACAATAGGTTTATCAGTATCCCAGAGAGGATTAGCCCAACATAAAGCTTTATCGGTAAAATGGTTGACAACGAAGGCAATTTTAGCATGATCTGTAGGGTAAGACCACGGGGTTAATTCAAAGTGGATAGAGATTTGGTTTAAAAAACCTCTACAGGCGATAGGATCACCTCCATAACGTACCGGAGGTAGCAAGTTAGCACACGAAGTAGGTACAGAAAAAGGTTCAGAATAGGGCGGATTAACAGGAGGTGAAACTTCTACCTGGCAGTACGATTAAGCAGAGTTTGGAGGGCTTGGGCGAATTGATCAAGACGATGATCCTGATCCTCCAAACGGCTTTCTAAACCAGACAGTTCCTGAGCGGTCCCTGCTAGGTCCATGGCCCTTTCGTGATGTCAGGCAGACACACGTATCCGAGGGTAGCTACGGTCAGCCCAATAAGGAAAGATGAGACTCAGAACTAATTGCGATACCAGTCCTTAAGGTGGCTGGGTTACGCAGTAGCGATAGGTGAACCTATAAGGCAGGGAAAGGAAGGATGACAGAAACCAGTCCTTAGTGTGGCTGGTAAAAGGACAGGCAAGTAAAGAATTACGAGGCGGTCTCCTAAAGCAAAAGTGGTACCAGGGAAGATACTACTAGCCCAGGTAAAAGGGAGAAGCCAAAAGCAAGGTCAATTTCAAAAAGCTGGGTCAGAGGATAATAGAGGTACTCAGGTCAGTAGCCAAAAGCCAGGTCATACACAAATAAATCAATCAGGAATATCAGAATACAGCACCAAGGGTCAAGCAAGCTAAAACCACGAAAGGGCAAAGAAAAAGGCAAAAAGCAGGTTTAAATCTCGCGCCCTGCCTCCCGATTGGCCAACACGATCACATGGTGCAGAAAGGTCCGCGGTGGAGGCATGATGACGTCACGCCGCTGGGAGGCATCAAACCCGGAAAAGACAACGGCATGCGCGCATAGGGCGCAAGGAAGGGCTGCGAGGGAGACGCAGCCCTCGAGAGCGCAACGATGGACGCTGGAGCCGTGCCAGCCGCCGGTTCATAACAATGACGAGGCAACTCCTCGCGCCCTG
Source organism: Leptobrachium leishanense (assembly GCA_009667805.1). Lineage (NCBI taxonomy): Eukaryota > Metazoa > Chordata > Amphibia > Anura > Megophryidae > Leptobrachium > Leptobrachium leishanense. The sequence continues at coordinate 340,014,524 of CM019064.1, read as the reverse complement.
TTTTAAACCCAACTGCTCCTCGTGACCATGCCAGGCCCTGCCCCCTCGGATGCCACTCGGCCATTCCCCAGTGCTGGCAGTCGGCCAGCTCTTAGCACAGGCCCTTGCCCAGACCCCCCAGGCAGCACAGCAGGGGCTGAGGATATGACACTGTTAATATGTCAGGTGAAATCAGAAGAGCTATCTTCTTCTAGAGACAGTCAATGGTGCTGCCCAGTGAGTGAGGAGGATGGGTGCACTTCAATATATCTATATAAATTGCCAATGGGTTAGAATTGGGTAGGCTACTACAATTAGAGATTCGGTCGAAATTCATCATTTTCGTATTTCGGGAGCATTTCCGAAAACAAAATATCGACAAACAAAAATTTTGTATCGATTCGATTTGGTGATTCGGATCATTTCGGTGATTCGGATCATTTCGGGTGATTCGGATCAGTTGTTTTTTTGCTTTTTTATGAGTTATTTCGTTTTTTGTTGCTTATTTAAGAATGGGAAGTAGATTACTACAATAGAATGAAAGTTTCTTTTCTTATTTATTCTTTTAGGATATTTTAGACATTGTTTGGGTGAAATTTTAGGTTTCCTAACCTTTTTAAAGAAACAAGGCTTTTTAACCCATAGGAGAAAAATGTCATCTGCGCTTATTCCCATTATACTGTGTGGGCTGAATACATTTGGTGGTTGCAGCCGCCCCATCGGGGAATAGGCGCTACCCCACCCCTCCTGTATTATGTATGTTTTATTGTACCTCCAGCCAGGTCATCTTCGCAGCATGTTCCGCCGTGTCTTTGTTTTTTGATCCCAAGGTGGATTTTTTTCTGGGAGGGCATAAATATGACCCACCAGTTTGCCTCATGACTGAAAATCAGCGTGAGCAGTGATGGTTCGCTACACAGCAGCCTGTGGCTTCATTTTGGATAGGACTCACCCTCACTAGAGGTGCCTTGATGTTTGGCGGGTGAGCTTATTCTTTTAATGGCTATTAACAGAAACCAAAGCCTCTAATTGCGTTTTGTTTCACACGGTATAATGGGAATAAGCGCAGATGCCATTTTTCTCCTTGTTATGTTTTATACATGTTGCTGGGCTGGATACATTTGGTGGTTGCAGCCGCCCCATTGGGAATAGGTGCGACCCTACCCCTCCTGTATTATGTATTTTTAACCCATAGGTTTCAATGCAGCATATGAATCTACACACTGCTGGGAAGTGCCTCTCTGCATTATAATTAATGCAGCATACGAATCCGCACACTGCCGGGCAGCACCTCTCTGCAGATCGATTCATCGATTCGGATGAATTCATTTTTTGATCAGTTAGTTTTACATTTTTTATGTGTTATAATTAATGCAGCATATGAATCCAGACACTGCTGGGAAGCTCCCGGCAGTGTGTTGATTCATATGCTGTATTAATTATACCGCAGAGAGGAGCTGCCGGCAGTGTGAGGATTCATATGCTGCATTAATTATACTGCAGAGAAGCGCTGCCCGGCAGTGTGCAGATTCATATGCTGCAGTAATTATACCGCAGAGAGGCGCTTCCCAGCAGTGTGCGGATTCATATGCTGCATTAATTACACCGCAGAGAGGTGCTGCCCGGCAGTGTGCGGAATCATATGCTGCATTAATTATACCGCAGAGAGGCGCTGCCCGGCAGTGTGCAGATTCATATGCTGCAGTAATTATACCGCAGAGAGGCGCTTCCCAGCAGTGTGCGGATTCATATGCTGCATTAATTATATCGCAGAGAGGTGCTGCCCGGCAGTGTGCGGAATCATATGCTGCATTAATTATACCGCAGAGAGGCGCTGCCCGGCAGTGTGAGGATTCATATGCTGCATTAATTATACTGCAGAGAAGCGCTGCCCGGCAGTGTGCAGATTCATATGCTGCAGTAATTATACCGCAGAGAGGCGCTTCCCAGCAGTGTGCGGATTCTATGCAGTTAATTATATCGCATCGCAGAGAGTGCTGCCCGGCAGTGTGCGGAATCATATGCGCATTAATTATACCGCAGAGAGGCGCTGCCCGGCAGTGTGAGGATTCATATGCTGCATTAATTATACTGCAGAGAGGCGCTTCCCAGCAGTGTGCGGATTCATATGCTGCATTCATTATACCGCAGAGAGGCGCTTCCCCGCAGTGTGCACATTCATATGCTGCATTAATTATACTGCAGAGAGGCGCTTCCCAGCAGTATGTGGATTCATATGCTGCATTGAAACCTATGGGTTAAAAATCCTTGTTTCTTTAAAAAAAGTTAGGAAATCTAAAATTACACCCACAAAATGTCTAAAAAGTCCTAAAAGAATAAATAAGTAAAGAAACTTACATTCTATTGTTAGTAATCTGCTTCCCATTCTTAAAAAAGCAACAAAAAACGAAATAACTCATAAAAAAGCGAAAAAACAACTGATCCGAATCACCCGAAATGATCCAAATCGCCGAAATGATTCGAATCACCGAATCGATGTGAATCGATCCAAATCACCAAATCGAAATGATCCGAAACGATAGAAAAACTGTCCGAAATTATCCGAAACAAAAAAACCCCACCCGGATATAAAAAACTAAACAAAAAAAAGTCATGCATATCCCTAACTAAAATATTTTTTTTCAGTAAGTGACCACATATGAAAAGATGCTTTTGAACAAGACGCTACCAGAGAAGCTTGTTGAAGGTAATAGTCTTACAAGGCAGTGAATAAAAAGCAGAGAGGTCGAACTAAAGGGCATTGCGTGAAGGAATGAGAAAGCCAAGTAATTAAGTGGATCTGTACGATAAAGCAGGCAGCAGCATCGAGAAAGGCAAGGAACAGGATGCATGGAGAAGAAACAAGCTAAAGACACTTTATAATAGTACTTTTTGTTATGAAGAGCTGGGCATTTCATAATCTTTGGGATGGGAATGAGTGAGAATACTTTTGCCATGGCTTCTATACACTAACAGGCTACGACATCTACAAGCATAGGGCTAGGCTCTGAGTCAGATATAAACTTAGCCTAAGCTTTGGTAAACTTACAAACTCTATAGACTTTAATGACTCTGACAAGTTTACAGAGCAATGGTTAGGTTTGCAATAGACTTAATGGAGTCCCATTCAGTGTTTTGTAGAAGCAAATTTATTTTACGTTGGTGGTGCAATGTATTAGTGGGCATAATTTAACACATACACCCAGAAGTGCCATGAATCCCCTCTTGCAGTGGATGCAGAGCCTTCTGCTGCTGGAGACTATGGACATAAGGATATGAGCATCAAATATAATGACTGGCCAATTAAAATAAAATTAAGAATAACGGATAAAAGATATCACTAAAAAACAGATACTGAGACGCGTTTCGGCTTCAAAAGCCTTCCTCAGTCAGCAATCCTTAAGGTAGCTTTTAAAACATCCTAAATTGGGAATAAAGTGTCCTGGTGCAAGGTGAAAGTTTTTTTTCTCTCCACTGAACTTTGTTATCACTCTTGGGATCCAGACACCCTTATTCGTTACGTGATTTCATCACCATTATCTGGACTTTTTTCTGCATTGTTGCATGCTCTTTATAATGATTCAAAATTGTAGCATATGTGCGATATAAGTGTACTCACTGGTATAGCAACCTCGTGCGCCGTGTCAGATACTTTTTATTCTATTTCATTCTATCTTGGTCAAGATTTTGCTGTTTATTGTATCTCTGGGCAGCATTCACATATTTATTCATTCACGTGTTTAGTACATACTATATCATCCTCATAATATCAATAATTTATCACTATCGTGCCTACACTAGCCCTATATATTTATAATTTAACACATGTACTCACCTCCAGGTGTTATTGGCATAACATACATTTGCATATTTGCCAGGAGATGCAGCATCACTATAGTAAAGGAATTGTGAAGTCAACATGTCAGCAACAGACAGCACTGTATACGAAATATGTTCTAATTCTCATGCAAAGCAGTCATTGGACCTATAAAACTAGGCAAAGCATCTCTAATATCAAACATTAGGGGTTAATCACTAACCATCATTCTTCCAATTGGTTATACCGTCGTTTCACTGGATCAAGTACAGTAAATCTATGGTGAATTCACTGGTTGGAGAGCTGTCACCATAGGTCACTCTACTTTTGGCTGTTCTTTCCACCATAGTTATTGCCGAAGCTGTGCAGCGTATATTTTGTTGAGGTTTCTACCAGTGTTTCCTCCATTGTTTCTGCAAAAGATAAATAGAGTAGGTTTCACTGAAGTACCTACTGTAGTTTCAGTTGAAGTTATCTAATGTGCTTTTACCATTGTTTTCAGTGCTGTTTCGATCATAGTCCAATGGTCATTGGCATTTTTAAATCAGCAAAGTCTATTCACCAATGTTGCAAACAACGGCGAATGGTGAATAGCCGCAGGTTACTCATCTTATGGATAAATAACAGTAGTACTGGTTTTCAATGTTGTTCACCATTGTTTGCAGCAACGTCACCTGCCATTGTTGAATTTTCCTGTTCTGGATTGCTGAAGTTCACCATAGTTGCAACATCAGTACCATTATTTATAACAACGGTTAGCAGTTTGCGTCACGGCTTTGTACATGTCACTTGCCCTAATGCCCTGACCCTTCTGTAACCATTATAATACACAGACCTCTGCTTTTCCATCATGATTGAGCTGAGTGTACTTGGACACCCGGTACTCAGATATCTAGGCATTTTTAAGATAAAATCAGGCCATACTCAAATTGGCAAGAATGTTTCATGTAAATACAGGAATCGTCTCTCCAGCTTTTTTCTTTTTTTCCCTCCTGTTAATGATTCTACTCTCAGCTAAGAACTATGCTCTAGTGTTCAATTATAGACAACATATAATTCCTATATTCCAAAAATACGTTAGCTTCTGGCAAAACATTTTTTAATGAAAACATTTTCGTGTCGATGTAGTCAGCATGTCTGTAAAAATTAAGAGTCCTGCTGGCTGACTAATATTGCTTGATGGAATAAATTACTAGAGAAACTATGAAGTGGATAATCAAAGCGTGTGAGCTTGGATGGGAGCACACTTGTTAAGATAAACTGTATCTTTGATTCGTACAAGTCTATGAGAAATCAGTAAGAATAATTTAACTAGCTTGACAGAAGTGCATAAAATAGTAAGTAGCTCTAATGAATTTATTAAAAAAATACCTTTTATATAAAATTATTTCTGTGGTTGCGAAATACCAGCTGGATGGAGTAGAGGTGACATCACTGCTCTATAACTGTGGAGACCCAGGTTCGAATCCCGGCCAGAGCACCTCTCCAGTGAGTGTCCTTGGGCGAGACACCTAACGGTACATACTTGCCTACCACACATTATCGGCTGTGAAGTCCAGTGGTAACATCTCTACCCTTCGACTATGGGGAAGCAAGTCAAAATACCATTCAGCACAACCCTCCAATACAACTGTGGTGCATTCTCGATTTTACGAGAAGCGGGTTCAACCAAACCACCAGATCACTGCTCTACAATCATGGAAAGATGTCCTGATCCCACTCAGAAGACGCCACCAGCGAGTGTCCTTGGCAAGATGCCTAATGATATGGATCTGCCTACCTCACAAAATACTTCTACATCTCAAAGATTGTAAATTCCCTTGGGAACAGGGTTTCCCCCTGAATCAGGCCATATCATCCAATGTGTGGTATTCCAGTGTATCAACACCTTGTACACTGATCTGTGACTCTATATAAATAAAGGATAATAATAATAATCCAGTCTATTGTACCCCAAAATGTGCTAAATTATCTCCTCCATCACTCTTTGAGCAATAGGTGAGTTGCAGCACATAGTAGTTGCAGTGTCAGTGGAGCCATACTTCCACATTAATTCAAGATTAAAAAATAATACTGTGAACAAAGCAGCTCATAAATTTTTATTGGCAGCACGACAGTATTTTAAGAATAACAGTAATAAAAATATACAACAACATTCAGAAATTAAAATAATCAACCTCAGAAAAGGCAACAATAACTTCATAATCTAACAAATTGAAGAGATGCAATAAATATCTAATGCAAATCCATATAGAAAAAAACCTTTGCCAAAAATCTGTGCTGCAGTAAAGTTAAACTCTTTGGGCTATATTACAATCCTAGCGTTAAAACACAGGCGCAATGGAGGAAAAACTGCGCCTGCAGTTTTCCCCCTTGCGCCCACATTTTAACGCTGGATTACAATGCAGGCACAAAAAATGCTGCCTGCATTGTTACCGCGCGTTAACCCCTGGGATGCTCGCGGCAGCGCTGAGCACAGCTGCAAGCATCCACTCGATGGAGGGTGAGTTTCCCCCCGCCGGTCACATGACCAGCCGGATCTCGCCTCACGAGATCAGGCTGGTCGGCGTAGTGATACGCAGGGAGAGACTGGGAGGACTTTTTTCCCCAGCCTTTCCCTGCTCCCGCAGGCCGGAGGAGGCGGACAGAGCTGCGGTCCTCGCCGCGGGACAGGAGGTGAGTATATACGCTTCTGTTTTTTTATTTTTAGGCTGGTGTTAACGGATTCTGCAGAAGCGGAATCCGTTAACGCCAAGTCCTGGCTGTGGTTAACTTTTTGCTAACCACAGTCGGACGTTAATCAGCGCTAGTAGATTGTAATACTAACGCTGATTAACACTTTGCGCTCCCCATGTTAAGTATAGGGAGCACAAAGTACAATAACCTCGTGCTGAAAAGCACAAGGTACCAAATGCAAACGGGTTACTCAACCCGTTTGCGTTTGGATTGTAATATGCGGTAGACACCGCAGTTAACGTTAATGCTCACGCAAGTGAGCATTAACGTTAACGTCAGGAATGTAATGTGGCCCTTAGTGCTCCTGTATACTGACTTTGAAGTCTCTTATTATTATTTTGGTGAATATTTTCCAGTGTGATGGGACTTGCAGGCAATAAATGAAATTTGATCGCAGACAAGCTGTGTCAGAGCTGTAAATGAAACAGAGGAAGAAGGATGCCTTGTGGTACTTCAAGGAGTGTGTAAAGTTCAGTAACTGGTGTCATTCGAATCTTGTATAGTTAGTGTGATCCACCACCACCAACAGTTTACATCAATTACTTACGAGAAGCAGAGAGAAGAAATGCTTAATGCTGATCCACTACTACTTCCAAGAATGCATAATGAAGATCTCCAGGACCCAATCTCTACCTCACAGACATCAACATTATGTGGTATGAGATAGTGGCATGCAAGAATACATGCGCTACCAACAGTCAATGGTTAAGACATAGAAACAAATATTAAAATAAAAAAATGAACAGTTACCCTTACTTTACACCATATCGTTTAAGGAATTTGCTAGCAGCACCATTATGAAGAGGCAGGGCACCTACATATGTGTACCTCCTGTCTCATAGATCCTCCATAGAAAAAAGCCATAGTGATCTTTCCTCTATCGGAGCCCCAACTGGTCTACTGAGAAGATACCTTTAATCTAATGACTCTTATTGTGGGACATGTTTATCACCAAGAGGATAATATTTGTGTCTTATTGTCACGTTTTGTCGTTCCAGCCCTGTCCCCCTGTCCTCTATATTGGTATAGCCTTTATAGGCCTTGTGTTTTAGCCTGCTGTTTCTGGTCTCCAGTTCAGGGGTTAATTGGTTTCTACAGTCTGCTCACCTGTTGTTCATTGTCCTGATCTTCTGCCTATTTAAAGCAATGTGCCTATAGAACATTGCTCTGTCATTTTGCTTTGCTTGGTTTCCATTACTAACTTTGTCCTGAGAGCTCCCTGCTGTATTTCTGTTATTCCAAGTTTGTATATTTTGTTCTAGTTATTTTTGGTCTTGGTTCCCTCTCTGTCTGTTCTCTCTGTTACCATGTTCCTGTTTTATTTTCCTGTGTTATTCTGTTTTCAGTTCTGTCTGTTGCTGTATTTGGTTTGCTGTTTATCTGTTATACTGATTCCCTGGTTTTGACCCTTTTGCCTGGCTGACTTCCCTCCCAGTTCTGATTCTTGCATACTGTATTACATACTCTCTCTGGTTATGACCTTTGGCTTCTCTCTATTTGACTATTCTATGCTGTATTCCTTGTCTGTACCGTTTCCAGGGAACCCTGACTTCTGCATTGCTGTAAGACTCTGCACGACTTCAAGGTACCCTTTTCATTTAAAATAGATCCGGTCATTCTAAGGTCCGGCCTATCAGAACAGGGCCGCTGTGGTATTGTCGTGCAGAGGTCTCCAGTTGAACCAGTGTGGTTATTTTCTGTTATTGCTGCCAAGAGTGGTATCTCTGCTTATAGGGGCTTTCGCCTGATCCAGAGCCTTGCCACAACGCTAGCCTGGTGTCGCCAGGGTGACACTTATAAGAGGAAGAGGTTGGTTTAAATGCTGTATCGGCAGCTCGACTTGGCATATTTTTCAGCCATTGACCGATACTGGCAGAGATGCTGCTGATATCTGCTCCTGGAGTCCATGGAGCCTAGTGCTACCCTGTAAGAACTCGATTGAGCTTGGTTGTGCAAGAGCCACTGAAATACCCTAGGAACTATAGCCAGTCTTCTGCTGCTTGCGACCAGAGGAAACAATGGATCGCACCACCCTCTGCACTGTGGGATCTCAGGTATGTAAGGGATTTTTGAAGCCTTTTTGAATGACGTGGTAATTGATTTCGCAAAAGCAAGATCATGTAACTCCAGGTTCTGAAAGATGGTAATTTTTTTCAATACCTGATTCTGATGACAAGAAGAATGGTATACCATGGAATAGCTCTTATAAAACATCTCCGTTTAACCATAAATTATTGACTTCAATGCAAATACAAAGTATAGGAACCGTTAATTAACCGTAAGCTACCTCAATATCTGAGCTGAAAGCAGAGCTTGCTGCTCAGTTGTAATAGCAGCTGGAGCCGTTAAGATAATGTCTGGTGCTGTTCTGTCTAATGGTAACAGCTGTTAGCTTAACGGCTCAGTTGTGATCTAGCCCGAAGGGTAGAGAAATTTTGTCGTTGGAAACAACAGAAACTCACAGGTGGTGTATATATGTGTATCTGTGCAGTAACTATCTAATTTTCCATTTTAATTGATCTTGCAGTGGATACAAAAACATTTTAAAGTAGTATTGCTTCATTTGGATATTTCTGTTTCTATAAACGACCACTGCTGGCTACATTTCTGTGCTGACTGAAAAGTATTTTTTTTCCTTTTAATTGGGAGTTTTATTACCTGTATTAGCCTGTCAAAAAGGATTCATTATTAATACTAATAGTTCAAATGAATTCCTTAGAGGTTAAAACACAATTTAATGAGCTTTAATAATAAAACGTACCAAGATGTTTCTATTCTACAATTGTGCTAAAGCTTAATTAAAGTAATGTTAAAATGTGACATTTAATTTTAGTGCTTTCTAATCATTTTTATGTTGGACCAATAAAAGGTATCATAACTTGGACTGTGTCCATTAAATTCTCCAGATAGATAGATAGAAAACTAGAGGATAAATGTATACCGGTGTTTAATTTGGCAGTGAGTTTATACATACAGGGAAACCTAGAACAATGTCAGAAAAGAGAAAATAATAAGGGACGACTACTGCCAGCTTGTAGTTAAAAGATAATAGTAAAATCTCTTGAAAACATAAGAATACTGAACAAAAGCAGCATTTTTAAAGACCAGACAAAAGTACAGACAACAGTGGCATACTTTATACAAGTAAGTGGTGATCTAGACCCACAGGCGGTAGTTATATTAGATCTAAATACAGGCAAAGAGATGCAGGAAACCCTTGCTGCTGTTGGGTTCACAAGTGTAACCCTTTTATGGCATTGAACACCATGAATAAATGCTCATGTGTTGGGGTAACACCCCATTTATCACTGCATAATGCTATTATGCATTGATAAAGGTTATATGCATTGATAACAGGGATATTATCCCAAACCGTCTTTGCTTATTTATACTCTTCAATGCAATAAAAAGGATACACAAGTGAACCCAACAGCATCAAGCACTTCCTGTCTCTCTCTGCCATATTCCAAAAATATTAGACATGTGCATTCGTTTTAGTACTAAAACAATTTAGTCCGAATTTTGGGATAATTTAGTTTTCGTATGACTCAAGAGATACGAAACTGCTCAGTACAGAAAACGATAGAAACTAAAATAAAATGCACTACATTTTAGTTTCAGTCCTTTTTGTGATATTACATTGATGAGTGAAGGAGACCAGCAAGGAAGAGTGCAACATCGCAAAGCTACAGAAAAGGTTTGTATGCGTAATCCTTCCTGACCCCTACCAGAAAATCTGACAGTGATAGAGCTCCAGAATATTCACTCGCAGCACAGACTGCCAGCACAGGAGAGGAAACCTTTACTTAACCCTTGCATGTCTATGAGACAGACGAGATGATAAAAGCAGCTGGAGAGGGAAAACATTCAAATAAATCACACTGAAAGCTAATGACAGAGGAGGGCTGGATAGTAAAAAACCCTTTCTAACAAGCAGCGCTGGGAGAAGAGAGGGACTTTATAAAACTTGTGTTATCTACCCTCCCGCTCTGCACAATAGGGGCTTAGGTCTAACACATTTTATATTATCCAGGAGCACTATCCCCCTTTTTTCATCTATAATACACGTTTTATATAAAGTCCCCGTCCTCTCCCAGTGCTGCTTGTTATAAAGGGGTTTTTACGTCTGATACATTTAGTATCCAGCTCTCACAGTTACTCTGTCATTATGAGCCTTCAGTGTGATTTATTTGAATGTTTTCCCTGGATTTAAAAAAATAAAATTGCACCAGTCATCTCTTTTCTGAGCTTTCAGACTGATTTACGTTAATATTTTCCCTCTCCCCTGCTTTTATATTCCTGTCTCTCTCCCCACAGAGATACAAAGTTTAAGTAAAAGTTCCCTCTCCTGTGCTGAATAAGCATTGCATTCCGAAGTTCTGCACCCTCCAAATGCCAATGCAGTAGGATGTTCTATACAGAGAGCGGCATTAATTAATGCAGGAGGATGTTCTATACATTATACAGAAAGGGGTATTCATGCAGGAGGATGTTATATACATTGTACAGAGAAAGGTATAATTGAGGAGGATGTTCTATACAGAGAGGGACATTAATTAATTCAGGAGGATGTTCTATACATTATACAGAGAGGGGTATTAATTAATGCAGGAGGATGTTCTATACATTATACAGAGAGTAGCCTTTTTTTAGCCTTTTAAATCCAGTGGCTGCTTGTTGTATTATCTCTCAGTACAAATGTAACAGGCTCAGCTGTTACAGTAACTGACTGTAACAGCGCTCAGAGTTTCACTAAAACAAGGAAATAATATTGTTATAACTGCCTTTATATATAAAAATATTATTTACTAGTTTTACTGAAAATCTGAGCGCTGTGATGAGCAGCAGTCAGTTACTGTAACAGCTTTGCCTGACACACTGTGCTGCGAGTGAGAGATACTGTAACAAGCAGCGTTCTCAGTCCTCTGAGGAGCCACTACAATAGTAATTGTATCCACTGGTTTTCGGATGAATGAAATTAGTTTTCATACTAAAGAACTGAAAACGAATTTCTTTAGCAACTAAATAAATTGCATTTTAATCCATTAATTAGATCCATTAATCTAATCCATTAGTTCAAAACAAAATGTTGTGCTGTGCACATGTCTAAAAAACATCAATCACAAGGGGTTTGCACTTTACAGCAAGTATGTCTTTTTTTTTAATAAATATTTTTAATCATATTTATGTATGTCCTGGATTCAATAACATTGAGTTGTTACAGAAATACAGAGTAGTAAAATGCAAGTTATTAACACAAAACAAATATACAGATTAACAGAAAAATAAATATGTAGGAAATAAAGTCATTGTGTTACATGTTTACAGGTTCATTCTGTATTGAGGTATGTTAATAGAGATCTCTTAAGGGACTTTAGACTGGGGGAAGATTTGATGGCATCTGGGAGATTATTCCATAATTGCAGTGCTCTGTAGGAAAATGAGGATCGAGCCGCTTTCTTTTTGTATTGTGGTATTGCAAGTAAGGTGGAGGTCCTGGACCGGAGGTTATAGGATGAGGGAACTGCTGAGGGAAGTAGTCTATTCAGGTAGGGTGGTAGCTTCCCAGAAAAGCTCTTAAACACCAGGATGGAAAGATGAAGGGTGCGTCTAGATTCCAGCGATGGCCAGTTTAGTTCTTTTAACATGTCACAATGGTGGGTCATGTAGTTACATTTTAGCACAAAGCGGCAGAATGAGTTATACAATGTGGTAAGTTTCTGGAGGTGTGTTTGATGGGCAGCTGCATAAACTACATCTCCGTATTCCCATACATCGATTATAAATTTCAGCCATTTTTTTTTTAGAAAGTATTTTACCAGGATGGATACATTGAGATTTCTCTTGTTTTCAAGTATTTTCTGGGTGGGGAGTATGAACCGTTAGCTGTCTTGCCCAAGGACGCTTACTGGAGAGGTGCTCTTGCCGGGATTCAAGCCTTTGTTTCCACGGTCATAGAGCAGTGATGTTACCTCTACTCCATCCAGCCGGTACTATGGAGGTATTATGTGGAACAGGATTAACTTAAAGTACTGGGTGGTTGGAATAAAATAATTTTACTGCTAAGGACCTTCAACTACACCTGAGGAAAGTCAGATCTACATTTATTTTTAAAAAAATCCCTAATCGAAAATGGTTCTGTAATATTTCTTCAGGCTGCCAGTTAATATGTCAGCATGCCTAAGACACACAATCTTTTATAGACTAACAAAGCAACAACCTGCTCTTTTAAATCATATTATAGTAACAAATTGCTATGAGCATAAACTGATATGTCTGCTAGCAATGTTTCATGAGAGGAGACAAATATAAGCAGAATACAAAGTAACATTGACATTAATTCTGAATGTTAGCTATGGACGGATTTGTATCGCATGCTATTTAGACAACATAAATTGTAATAATGTGCTAATCTTCTTCTAAGGACACATTTCAAGCATATGCATGTTGCCAGCTTTTTATGCATTCTGATCAAACTTTATACTGTCCCCTGGAACCTCTATGTTCTCCTAATTAACATTATTTTGCAGAGTGTCATTATGTAGTGATTATTATTATCCTGTTTAGTATTCCAAAGTGTTTATCTGAAAGAAACCCAGTATATCATAAGTAAATATAGGAGGAAACCAGACAACAATATTGTAATAAAAGCCACTAATGATAATATTAGAAGGATGCTTAATCCAAAATTATAGTCATTTCATGTCATGTGCAAAATGTATTGAGGAGACATAAAATAAAGTTTTAACTTCAGAGTTAAAAAAATTAGAGGTAATTCAAAATGTATACTGAATGATCTCTAAAGTAATAAAACCAAATTAAAACCTGCTAAACTTGAACTTGGTATGATAGAACATCAAATATGTATATATACTCTCACATCCATAAGTATTCTTCTACTATCTGACTTTACTTTTACTGGTTTCACAGGGTAATTAAACGGACATGCATGCTTTGCTAGTGTGCCTTTAAAAATGTGTAATGCCTTTTGAATGTGTCAATGGTCTCATTCAGCAGGTATAAAAAGCAAATAGATATGATATTTTTTCATATTTACCTGCTTTTCTTTCTTGGCTTTTTCCACGGCCACCACATGAGGCACACTGAGCTAACATTCATTGAATATTCTGAGGAATGCATAAAAAAATGCACTGAGCATGTGCGACTGAGTTGCTCCACCTCCTTCCTGCACGCAAGCTAAGGGGATGGTGGGGCTGAATGCCATTCCAATCTGTAACTATTTCACTCCCAGCTACTGCAGAGACAGGAAAATCAATACGCAGGGAGAAAAAGAGAAAACAGGGAGAGGGGCAGCAAAATAACATAGAGACAGTAAGATAAAGCAGTGACAGTGCAAGAGAAACAGCGAGAGAGAGCACACAAGAGATAGACAGCACAAGACAGAGTGAGAGTGACCTGTGAGGGAGTTTGATTGAGACAGTGAGTATGTAAACCATGCAATAGCGCAAGTGAGTGAGCATGAGTGTGCGAGCGAGTCAGTAGGTAAGTGAGCGAGCAAGTCAGAGTGTTAGTGAGCGAGTTAGGCTAGGGTCAGACTGAGGCAGTGCGAACGCGCGTGCAGCCGCACATAATCACGGCCGTGCTAGCAGCAGATGCCGGGCAATGACGGCCAATATACGAAGTACGGTCGCACAAAAGTGCGGCCGCGCAACGCAGGCGGCAAACAAACACATTTTTTCGAGAACGTGAAACCACTAGTACTGACGTACAGAGTGCGCTGCGTCCGCTAGCGGCGTGTGTGCGTGATTAGGAGACGTCAGACGCTGCTAATGTCCAGCCAACATAACGTCCAGACCCAAAAAGTGTTTTATTGATGATCCGTACAAAATCACGGATGAAACTGCGCATCGTATGACCGCTATTGCGTATTCCGTGAAAAAATAAGTCCATTCGTTCGAACGCACTTTCACGGACAACGTGAAAAATGCGTTAGTCTGACCCTAGCCTAAGTGGGTGAGTATGTGTGTGAGCAGGTCAGTGGGAGTGTGTTTGTGAGCGAGTCAGCGGTTGAGTTTTGCTTTCACAGTAGCAGAGATGCTAATTCAGTTCCTCAGTTTCCCCAGTCAGAGATCCTGAGTGTGCACAGGGTTTCACGTGCACAGCTTGTGCTAGTTCATGTGAAGCTTTGATGGGTGAAGTAGTGGGTGGGAAATATGCAGGAAGTGGGAGCTGAAGAAACACCCCTAGCTAAGGGGCGTGGCCAGAGAAGATGAAATTACAGTGTTTAAAGCAAGAGAATACATTTTTTTTAATACATTTTTAGAATATTTATTGATTTATTTTAGTTTGTCTACTGGTATATAAGGGACATCCATATCCCTTTAACCCCTTAAGGACCACTGACATACATAGTACGTCCTCTGGAAAATTCCCCTTAAGGGCCAAGGATGTATACTATGTACGTCATGGCCCAGGTTGTCGCGATGATGTCATTTTCAGGTGCCCCCCTGCGCCTGCAGGGGGAACCTGAAAGGGGAGGTCCTTTGGTCCACTCTCCCTCCCTAACGGTGGCACCTAGAAAAAAGATAGAGGCACCGCTGGAGAGGACAGAGTCTGCCCTTTTCAGTGGTGTCTCTCTTTAACCCCTTAGGTGCCAGAACGCAATTCACTCCTGGATGTGGCTGATATCTTGGATGTCAGCCAAGCCTCCGAGTCCCCCCCACCCACTGACAACGTTGTCAGCATATGTGCGATGACGTCAGTTAGCCAGTTAACCCCCTAGCTGCCAAGTGGAGCTAGGTGGATCATTTGGATCCCCGTATCTCCCGATTCATGGCAGTTGATCATGGCTTTTCCAATGATACCAAACATGACTAGGTTTCATATAAAAAAAAAATTTTTTTTAATTTTCTTATTTTTTATATATATATTTTTAAAAAAATTTTTTTGGGGTATTATAAAATAGGAGTGCAAATCATGTTTAAACATGGTGGGCTCTATTACACTCTGCACGCTAACGGTAGCGCTCACCTGCATGAGCACTACTGTTAGCTGCGGTGTTCAGGGCATATTACAATCCAAACGCAAACGGGTTAAAAAAACATTTGCGTTTGGGACCTTGCGCTTCTCAGCACGAGGTCACTGCATTTTGCGCTCCCTATACTTAACATGGGGAGCGCGAAGTGTTAATCAGTGCTGGTATTACAATGTCCCAGCGCTGATTAACACCTGACTCTGGTCAACGAAAAGTTAACTAGAGCCAGGACCTGGTGTTAACAAATTCCGCTTCTGCAGAATCCGTTAACACCAGCTTAAAAAATAAAAAAAACACCACATACTAACCCTCTGTCCTGCGCCAAGGACCGCGGCTCTGTCTACTTCCTCCGGCCGGTGGGATCAGGGAAAGACTGGGGGAAAAAGTCCCCCCAAGTCTCTCCCTGGGTATCCCTACGCCGACCGGCTGGATCTCGCGAGGCGAGATCCGGCTTGTCATGTGACCTCCAGCGTCTCTCTCAATGGAGTCCTATGGACTCCATTGAGCTGATGCGCGCGGCTGCGCTTAGCGCTGCCGCGCGCATCCAGGGACAAAGCGGGCGCTACAATGCAGGCAGCATTATTTTGCACTTGCATTGTAATCCCCCGCTAAACCGGGGACGGTAGGGGGAATACCGCAGGTGCAGTTTTTCCTCCCTACCGCCCCAGGTTTGGCGCGGGGATTGTAAAAGAGCCCGATGAGCATAAATCGGTCAAAATGAGCTCAGCACACATAGGTGAAATGGCTCTGCAGTGAAGGGGTAGAAAGCAAAAACATGTAAAAATTGTGTATTTCTAATTTCAGGCCAAAATTTTTAAACTGTTTAGCCGGGGTCTTTTTTGGTGGTTGTAGATTTGGGGATTAAAGTTCAAAAAAGTGTGTTTTTTTACATTTCTTTCATCATATTTCATAATTTTTTTAAAGTAAGTTATATGATGTGATGCAAATAATGGTATCTTTAGAAAGTCAATTTAATGGCGAGAAAAACAGTATATGATATGTGTGGGTTCCATAAATGAGTAAGAGGAAAATGAGACCTAAACACAAACAGCGCAGAAATGTAAAAACAGCAGTGAGTACTTTGGGACAGACAATGGTAAAACCACCTGGTCACTAAGCGGTTAAGCACAACAAAAGCACTGCACTCAGAGACACTGCACGGCACACTGGGTAGAGGGGTGGAGATATAGGTTGGATAGCTCCTCCTGATTTTCCAGGCTCCGACCTTTCTATTTGGACTCAGGAAGAAAAGTTATAGTAACAATATAGGCATAAGTACCTGTCATGGTTGTGCATTGGGTACAGAGGCAAGAGCCCGATGTATTGTGGATAAATGCATCGCAAGCATGCAAACAATTGCAGTAAGGGGATTTATTAATACATATCACAAAACAAGTCTGCAATCACGTGCAAGGCATATGTGCAAGGCAGAAACATGTTGGTTTCAGGATACAGTTCACAAGGGCAAAGCAGACCGGTTGAGGATTCATCACGCAGGGCAGGGTATTTGCTTTTGCTTCTTTGTGTGTTTGTCAGTGCGTTTGCCAATGTCTGTAATTTTCACTGGAAAAATTTAAAGGAGACCATGTACTTCAATGTAAGTGTGGCTTTTTATTTAGATGTGTTCCATAGTGAGCAATGCTTCGGCTGTCTATGCAGCCTTTTTCAAGCCTCTTTGTCAAAGTGATGTATCTGGGCATAAAATAAAATGTTTATTAATGACTCCTATATATCCAAGCAGCTGTGAATTTATTTATTTACATGATAGCCATGTATTTGGCAGCGTATTTGGCAGAGTATGTTTATTACTGATTTTCATGTATCCCTGCAGCAGTGGAAGCATTTATTAATGATACCTATGTATTCAGGTAGTAGTGAATGTGTTTATCAATGATACCCATGTAACCGGGAATCAGCCAACGTGTTTATTAATGATACCCATGTAGACAGGCATCAGCCAACGTGTTTATTAATGATATCCATGTTTACAGGAATCAGCCAATGTGTTTATTAATGATACCCATGTATACAGGCATCAGTCAACGTGTTTATTAACCCCTTAGTGACCGGGCGGTGTCACACAAATCCGTACTTTAGTGCCCGCTGCTGTTTTTACGTTTCTGCGCTGTTCGTGTTTAGATCAAATTTTCCTCTTACTCGTTTATGCAATCCAAACATATTATACACCGTTTTTCCTGCCATTAAATGGACTTTCTAAAAATACCATTATTTTCATCATATCTTCTAATTTACTATAAAGAAAAAATATGAAATATTTATTTATTTATAAAGGATTTTACCAGGAAGGATACATTGAGATTTCTCTCGTTTTCAAGTATGTCCTGGGTTCAAGAACATTGAAGTGTTACAGTTACAGAAATACAAAGTAATACAATGCAAGATATTAAAAAAAAAAAAACAACACAAATATACAGATTAACAGAAAATAAATATGTAGAAAAATAGTCATTATGTTACATGTATACAGGTGCATTCTGTATTGAGGTATGTTAGTAAGGAGCTCTTGAGTGACATAAGACTGGAAGATTTGATGGTGTCTGGGAGGTTATTCCATAATTGTGGTGCTCTGTAGGAAAATGAGGATCGAGCCACTGTCTTTTTGTATTGTGGTATTGCAAGTAAGGTGCTGGTCCTGGATCGGAGGTTATAGGATGAGGGAGCTGCTGGGGGAACCAGTACTCTTGAAATTTGACCACAGTGAATCTCTAAGACGGTACATTAGTGTAAGATCAGCTGTAACCCAGGGGAGATGGGTCCCTTTTACTCGCACTTTACGCAGCGGGGCATGGGAATTCCAGACTTTCAGGAGCTCAGACTGAAAGTATTCAATTGCACAGTCTAGGTCTGGGATTAGGTTTAGTCTGTACCAGGGGAGCTGTTTGAGATCACTTAGGAAGGATTCAAGAATAAATTTCTTGAAAGACCTGGTCGTTATTACCTTTGGGGGAGATTTCATTGCCTTTATTTTGCGCACGCAGTACACTAGACAATGGTCACTAAAGCTATTAGCGAGAACACCTGCCTCCTGTATTCGATCAGGAGATGAGGAGAGAATCCAGTCCAGCAAGGTATGGTTAGGGCTTTTCATATTAATGCGAGTGGGGGAGGAGATTAATATGATGAAAAAATGGTAAAAACACACTTTTTCATAAATTTAATCCCCAAAATCTACAACCACCAAGAGACCCCAGCTAAATAGTTTTAAAATTTTGTCCCGATAATAGAAATACCCAATTTTTACATGTTTTTACATGTTTTTTGCTTTTTAACCCCATAGCTGCTGAGCCATTTCACCTATGTGCGCTGAGCTATTTTATGCTCATTATTTTTAGATGACAGCCTACAGTAGGTCCTATTAAACTAAAAAACAGACAAAATAAAAAAAAATCATTTTTTTATTTATTTTTTATAATTTATTTTTTAAAATTTTACTTTTACACCAAACCTGGTCATGTTTGGTATCATTGGAAAGGCCATGGTCGGGCCTTTACAATGATGTCAAATATGACCCCTGCCACAGATCGGGAGATAAGGGGATCCAAAGGATCCCCCTATCTCCACATGGCAGCTAGGGGGTTAACTGGCCCGCTGACATCCTCACACATATGGTGAGGTTGTCAGTGGGTGGGGGGAAACCTGGAGGCTTGGCTGACATCCAAGATGTCAGCCCCTCCAGGTTTGAATCGTGATTCGGCGCAAATTTGCACTGAATCACGATCCAGCAGTGAAACAGTTAATGCTATACACCGCTGAAAAGGGGAGACTCTCCCCTTTCCAGCAGTGCAAAAAGCATCACTGTACCTTAAATGGTTGGGGAGATAGAGGGCTCCAAACGAGCCCCCTCCCCTTCCTGAATTTTCCTTACCGGCGCCTGCCGATGATGTCATCATGCAGCATGATGCCCTTGTATACAGGCATCGGCCAATGTGTTTATTAATGATACCCTTTTATACAGGCATCAGCCGATGTGTTTATTAATGATACCAATGTATCCGGACATCAGCCAATGTATTTATTAATGATACCATGTATCGAGGCATCAGCCAATGTGTTTATTAATGATACCAATGTATCCGGGCATCAGCCAATGTGTTTATTAATGATACCCATGTATACGGGCATCAGC
The DNA here is from genome assembly GCA_009667805.1 of Leptobrachium leishanense. Classification (NCBI taxonomy): domain Eukaryota; kingdom Metazoa; phylum Chordata; class Amphibia; order Anura; family Megophryidae; genus Leptobrachium; species Leptobrachium leishanense. The sequence continues at coordinate 339,994,850 of CM019064.1, read as the reverse complement.
CAATGTGTTTATTAATGATACCCTTTTATACAGGCATCAGCCGATGTGTTTATTAATGATACCAATGTATCCGGACATCAGCCAGTGTATTTATTAATGATACCATGTATCGAGGCATCAGCCAATGTGTTTATTAATGATACCCATGTATCCGGGCATCAGCCAATGTGTTTATTACTAATAATATTCATAATAATGCAATTTTTTTTCATTCTTAAAACAGTCAATACCATCTTTTAAAAACATAAAATAGTAGTGTCACTACTCCATTGTATTTGAATCCTAATCAGAAACCTGGAATCCAACAGGCGAGAACTAGACTGCTTCATGTAAAAGTGACATGCTTTAAGATGGATTGAATAAGTACAGTTAATTGAAACATAACGTGAACGTATGTGTCTGCTATCTATGCCATTATCACAAATCTCTCTAAAACCATTGGTTTCCCTGTATCGGGCGGAGGCCCTATAATTTCTGCACAGTTTTGACGTGGTTTTTTTGACCTTCATATCGGAGTATTCTGGGACTAACATGATCATTGACATTATGCTGAATTATTAACGAATTGAGGCAAATTATCATGTTTATGTTTACCACTTTTTTCCATTCGCAATCTCCATCATGTTATGAACAAATATAAAAACTTTGTAGATTTAATGGCTGTGGGATTTATTACACCCAGGGCACTTCTCTTTTCTTCTAGTGAGTTGTAGCTCACTTGCCACCTTTATGTTGTGTCTGTGCTTTATTTTCTATGCTCAGTTTCTGCTGTTTGAATGTTCTATATGCAGTCTTGGGCTATTCTTTCAAAAACCTTGGGAATTAATGATTTCCACTTAATGTTCTTCCAAACTGGTACGGTGCAAGTTAGAAGCTATTATTCTTTTTAAAAAGGTAGCCAACTGGAGCTGATTCTGCATGAATATCTCCCATGGTGTTTTATGTGAATTTCTGCAGATGTATTGCTGCTAAAGCACTATAATCAGAATAGGGAGACATGTTTACAGGACTTATAATAAAATTCTAAAATAAATCTTTTCTAAATGATTTAGGTATCGTAAATATGTGAGCAAAGGTTCAAATTTTTCAGTATTTCAATAGCAAATTTATATGCGAGCACCATCTATCATAGGCAATATCATAAAATTTTATGGTAACACAGGGTAAAGAAATATATCTCAGGTTTATATAATTGCATTTTGAATGATGCAGGGCAAAATAGACTTTACAGGAGACTGAATAGTAATAATTGCATTGACTAATGCCTCTAGATGTTTCCTTTATAATATCCTCAAAATATATGTTAGCAAACATACTACGTGGTTTAAAATACAGTTTTATTGTTTGCAGAATATCAATGTATATAACTTGTATTTTGGTGTGAAAAAGAGTGATATTTAGAAATGATATGCATGTAACTAAATTTTAATTACATGGCACAAAACATCTGGCAAATAATGATAAGGAGAATTAATAAGTTTATTCGGCTAATAATAATTAGTATTGAGGGCTGAGAGTATTGAGAGCCAGTACAGATCTTTCTAAAAGACCATAATTTTTTTTTTAGTCTGACAGCATATTGGTATCCATGGCAATTCTTTCACAATGTACCAAGGTTCCCCACCTCACTCAGTTGCTGCCACTGCCATCCTTGGGAGAAGCCACATGAACGGAGCAGAATCACAGAGGTTACTTTGCTACAAAGAGAATATGGTGTCAGGCTCGCACCATGATGGAGCCATGGCAGGGCCTTAATATCAAATAATATCCCAAGCGCTGGTGATAGCAGATGAAGCAGACACAGGAACTTATGCTGGTAAATAGGTTTATATAACAGAACACACAGCAACAAGTCTGATACAGAAATAACAGAGCACTGGATACAACAGGAAAAGTCACTCTGCATGCAGGTAGTGTCTATGTTCCAGGGATTGTGGGCTATATAGTCCACTGCAGACAGGATCCTCTGCATGGGAACCAGGAGCTCTTGACACAGGTACCTTGGTAGCCGGAAGGTGGAATAAAGCTAGAACACAGGTAGCCACAGGTGCAGTCTCTTTGGCCCACAGGATAGTGGGCTATGCAGTTACTACTGCAGAAAGGATCCACTGGACTGGAAACAGGAGCTCTTCGCAAAGGTTCAATCTGCAATGCTGGCAGAAAAGCTCATACAGAGGATGGTGGGTAAAACTGACAAACAACGGTGAGGGAGCTCTCAAAACCTCACATGGGTAGGGAATCAAGGAAAATAACAGAGCATTGAAGGAAGGGTGTGTCCAGGTTATATGCACACCCACTCAGGAACTGGCACAGGGATTAACCCCTGAGTGGATGCAGACAGGAACAACAGCAATATCGTATATACAGGCAGGCTCCTAGAGCTGGCATGACATATGGAACTTTTTGGCACAGGTTTATTTTTTTTCACCACACTTCCCCATTCCAACATCTCAGTCTTATTTGAAGTAAAGTGCCTCTCCATTGCTGGACAACTCAATATGTTTTGTTTGTTGACATGTCAAATTTTTATTTCAAGTTTCCCTTCAATTTTCCTTCATTTATAAGTATATATTTATAATACCCGTTGTCTCTTCGGCCCTTTGTAAGGATCACCCTGTTTCATGAGTTGCTCAATAAAGGGTTCAGGAAAACAGCATTTGATCACTCCCTCTAAAGGAATTTACCATAGAGAGGGTGCCACTGACTGGTTGCATCTGTAAACAATATCAAAATATGATGCCAAACTAAAAGGATGCTCCAATTTAGACATATTTGGGTGGCCTCCCTTAGACAGGGATACTGTCACGTTTTGCCTGGATGTCCAGCGTCCACGTCGTCCTCGCTGCTTGCTGGCCGACTGCCGAGTGATATTGCTGCCGATCATAGCCACAGGTCAGTGACATGGGCGGGGTGTGGTGCGATGACACGACACCCGCCGGATTTAAAAAGCCAGCCGTGAGAAAGTCTTATTGCCCTGTTGTGGTTTATCCCGGTAAGTATGATTCTTGTTCCTACTATATTGGTATATTGTGTGTTGACTCTGGCTGTGCTCCTGACTACACTCTGGTGTTACCCCATGCTCTCCTTCATATATTGTGTACTGAATCCTGGCCTTGTCTGACTATCCATTTTGGTTCTGACTCCTGGCTTTGTCTGACTATCTGTTCTGGTTCTGATTCCTGACTTTGTCTGATTATCCATTCTGGTTCGATTCCTGGCTTTGTCTGTCTACCCATGCTGGTTGTGACTCTTGGCTTTGTCTGACTATCTGCTCTGGTTCCTAACTTCTGCTTGTTCTGACTTTCTTTATTCTCTGTGTCTGTCTTGTGTTTAGCAATCTGGCTATTCTAAAGAGAGGCAGTGTAGGTAGGCAGTTTCTGCGTGTAGGGATCAAGGGATACCATGACAATTATTATTTACAACCCTTTTCCATCAAGCCCTACCTTTTTAATTCACTACCCTATAGCTGTTGCCTATAAAAAGTTAGGGCAGTATTACATACTGCCCGCTAAAAGGGAGACGCTAATGAGGAAAATCGGCATCTACGGGTTTCTTCTTAGCGTCCTCGTTTTAGCTACATGTGACTGTCAGTCGAAGCCTCGACTCCATCGAAGCCTCGACTGCCGGGTCACATGACCTGCAGAATCTCACCTCTTCCAAAATCCTGCAGGTCACCGGAGTGATCGCAGAGGGAAACTGGGGACTTTACCCCCCCCAGTCTCTTTCTGCTCCCGAAAGCCAAAAGCAGCGTATCGGGCCACCAGTCTTGCTGTTGGATGAGAGTTGAATATTAGATTTTTGGGGAGATTTGAAGCTGGTCATAACATATTCTGCAGAAGCAGAATCAGCACCAGCTCCAGGCTGTGGTTAACTTTTGACTTAACCGCAGTGGGACGTAATTAGCCTTAGGACTTTGTAATCCTAGCAATAATTAACTCTTTGCGCTCCCCCATGTTAAGCATAGGGAGCTCAAAGTACAGTAAACTCACGCAATTTCCGAATCGCTAACTCGCTTTTTAACCCATTAGCGTTTGGAATGTAATATGGTCGGCCCGTGCTAGGGCCACTTAACCTAACATTATCGCTCACACAGCTGAGAGCTAACTTTAGCGTTAAGTATGTAATAGGACCCTTAGTGTTTGAAATGCTGGCAAATGGTTAAGGACTAGAATTTAATGACTGTATGGGTACACAATGGTTGAAAACTATTATAATATATATGAGTTTAAGTAAAGAGATGACTTTATTTTAAACTAATACAATTTCAGATATCTGTCATAACCCTTGGACATTTTGAAAGCTATAAGTCCAGGAATGACTTTGTGTTGTATATATGTATATATGTGTATATATATATATATATATATACCTATATACCATAACACAGTGATGGTGAACCTTAGCATCCCAAATGTTCTGGAACTGCATGTTCCCTGATACCTATCCAGCATTATGGCAATAGGAGCATCATGGGATATGTAGTTTCTAAACATCTGGATTGCCAAGGTTCACCATCACTGCCCTAATTTACGCTTGAGGCATCTAGTGCAATATTGCACTCACTACTACAATAGACGTTTGTACACTTCTTTTGCATGTTCTACCCAGAAATCCCTGCTACATGGGGAGAGTATGGCAAAGAGCTGTGGGTAAAGGAAGTCTATTTGCTTGGACCTGCAGTTTGTTTTTGGAATGATTTATATCAGCGTGCGCAAATTAACGCGGTATTACGATCCGAGCGCATTTTTTCAGCCTTCATGTTTTTTCGAGTGCAAATCCGACGCGCAAAACCGGGCGCAAATGACCGTTGCGTGCAGGAATCGGTGGGCAATCAGAATTAAGAACCACCATTTGCTAGGTTTCGGTTGCTGCGTCTGTCAAAGTCAATCTGCGTATATGTGCTGCAACAAAAATAAAAAATTAAATAATTTACAAATTTTATTGTTTGAGTATGTGTAGATTGTGTAACTGTACTGTGCTGTATTTTTTTTTTGTGCAGGTTCATTTAGTTTTGGCCAGAACGGTCAGATTGTAAGTTAACACCAGGTTTTCAAAGACGTTAAAATGATGCGCGCAAACGTCATTCGTTACATTTTGCGCTAAGATTGTAATACCATTCGCGCATACGCGTACTAACGCATTGGCGCTCACAATGTTAAGTATAGGATGCGCGCAGGAACTTGCGCTCACGCTGGGTTCACGCAGGGTCACTCGCGTTGGACGTTAACGCACATCATTGCGTGAACGTCATAATACGATGTTATGTGCTAATGCTTTTTTCCTCGCGCAAATGCGCATTTGCGTGCACGCAAATGCGCTGCACGTAGAGTGTAATAGGGGCCCTGGTGTTTAAGAGCTTTTCTGGGATGCTGCCACCATACCTGAATAGGCTGCTTCCCCTAGCAGTTCCCTCATCCTATAACCTCCGATCCAGGACCAGCACCTTACTTGCAATACCGCAATACAAAAAGAAAGTGTCTCAATCCTCATTTTCCTACAGAGCACCGCAATTATGGAATAACCTCCCAGACACCATCAAATCTTCCCCAGTCTAAAGTCACTCAAGAGCTCCCTATTAACATACCTCAATAAGGAATGCACCTGTAAACATGTAACATAATGACTATTTTACTTACATATTTATTTTCTGTGTTAATCTGTATATTTGTGTTTTGTTTTTAATATCTTGCATTTATTACTTTGTATTTCTGTAACGACTGTAAAATTTCAATGCTCTTGGACCCAGGACATACTTGAAAACGAGAGAAATCTCAATGTATCCTTCCTGGTAAAATACTTTGCAAATAAATAAATAAAATAAGAACTTCTCATCAGGAGCAGCAAGACACATGAAAAGAAGGAGATAGTTTGAAGGGGTGCTTGGTTTCTCAAAATACATTACATAGTTCCAGAGAAAAGAAGAAAAAAATGATTACAATGTTCCAGTTTTCAATTCGCCACATCTAGTACCCTAGAGGCATCTGATATCTTATTTACATCCTTCCCAAGGATGGCAAAAAAAGGGAAGCATGAGGTCTTATTATGCATTTACTCACTATTCATTCACCTGCCAGGAATTATATAATTGAATAGCAACATTTTGGTCAATGCCGCAAAGCTGAAAAATTATCTGAAGATTTTTCTCCAGTTTAGCTACTTGGACTGAATTTGTAATTTTGCTACAAAAGCCCAGCAGTTCCCGGTTCGGTGAGTAATCCGGTGAGTTGGAATATCCCTGAATATAGGTAGGTAATCCCCCCTAATCTTTTTATTTCTTATGTTCGTGCTGCAATCTGTGGTGTACATTTGGAGAACAATGAGCTGGAAATAACTTTTGTTTGTTTTGTTATTGATTAGTTAATTGCTATCTTCATTTTGTATTTTTTATTTTAGCTGTCAATCCCAAATCCCTTCACTCTCAAGTACCCAGACGGCAATTTACTAAACATTAAACGTCTGTTTTGACATCTGTGTTTCCCAACCACTGATAAAACCAGTTTATAATTCCAGTTAAGCTATGTCAAGTGTCTATTGTATGATATTCCTCTACAGAAGCTTTTACGACACTTACAGAAATTCGAACCTACTGATTTGAAAACCTGTTAAACAATTTAAAGTATGTACAAACATACCGCTGAGTGAACCTCCACTGGTGAGTGATCTAAACTCTAAATGAAAGAGAAAGAAGATCTATTTTATTGACTGACTCTGCACTCTCTTTTGATTGAATCACTGGTGGTACATTGTTATTTCACCACTTCCTATACTTGTTCTCCGAGACATAAAACTTTGATCAAGGTCGTCAAGAACTGAATAACAAAGTGTATAAGTCAAAAGAAGCGATGAAATACGAGTCTGCCGTTAAAGAATTATTCAGTCCACCTACATAGGGAAGCAAAACACATAGATAGTTAATACTAATATTCCAAGAACTGAAAGAAGGAAACAATTGTATTATTTTTGCATGTCCTTGTGATACAATTGAATCTGTATGAATTGATGAATAGAAAAAAAATCTACAGGTCTATTCAAAGAAAGGTGAAACTCAGGAGAATAACTGGAGAAGTGAAAATTCTAGGTGAAACTGTCCAAACCAGAAAAAAGTCTCCCATTCATCTCACTTTCCAAATCGGCTATTTGGTCTAGATTGTTCTCTTCTCCTGCCAGTTCTCCGGATTTTCACCTTTCTTTGAATAGACCTGCTAGTCTGTTACTTTAAAGCAGGGTTTCCCAAACCTCTCCTCAGGACCCTCAACCAGGCCAGATTTTGCAGATCACCTTGGGGAAAAGCAGACTGAATCCTCCAATCACTGAGCATTAAATCCTATCACCTGAGCTGTGCTTTAGATATCCTGCAAACCTGGAGGGTCCTGAGGACAGGTTTGGGAAACTGCTTTAAAGCATGATCTGGGATACTAACACCTTAGAACTCTAGTGCAACTAAAATAATAGAACAACTGATGTGAGAAAATGCAATAATGCGAGTAAAGATGTCAATAGTAAAAGGCGATAAGATTTCAAAACAAAATTTAATACATCACGAATATGGCTGGAATCTATGACTGTATTAAAAGCTCGAGTTTACATTTTTTTTATTTTTCTGGCAGAAACTGCAACTTGAATATCAGGGAAGATAAATATAATGTAAATAATGATTTTTCCTTCATCGACCTGCATGCGCCTCTTGTGTGAGGGCAAACCAGGCTGGCAGAGTATAGACAACTCACTTCCTGCAATGACCCGTGAAAGTGTCCATTGGCCAACACAGATGGAAGGGAGGGGGATATGAGATCAATACAGAGGGGAAAGAGAGGGTATGAGACACGCACGGATGGAAGAAAGATAGGGCCCACACAAATAGAGTGTGGGGTATGGGACCCAAACAGAGAGAATGAAGGGAGAATGGTGCTCGCCTACAGTGAAGGAATTGTTTGTATGTGGGCAACACAAAGGGAAGAAGTGAATGAGGACCACATAGAGTAAAGAAAATGGTGAATGGGGGCATTTCCATGACAGGAGATCCTGGTCCTGTACGGGGAGGAGGGCAAAATTCAGAACAGGGGTCAAGGAGACCCAGACCCAGAACAGAGTACCCTGGTCCAGAATGGGGTCATAGGCCAATGACTATGGATACTAAAGTCACGGCAGAGGGCCCAAGCCCAGGACAATGGGGCCAAGCCCAAAACAGGTGAACCAGGCCCAGGCACAGAGATCCTGGAAAAGGGGATGAGAATCAGAACTGGGGTTCCAGGACAAGGGGACCAGTTGGAAGCATGGGGGCCCTTGACAGAGGGGCCAGGCTCTGCACAGAGGCTTTAGGCTAAGGATAAGGGACCCTGGCCCGAGAGAGGGATCCAGGAAGTCTGTGTGTATCTGTGTACGTTTCTCCATGTCTGTGTTTCTCTTTCCTGTGTGTGTCTGTGTCTATCTCTCTGTCTCTCCCTCTCACTCTGCGTCTTTGTGTGTTTCCCTCTTTGTTTTTCTTGTGTTTCGCTACATCTCTCTCTGTGTCTTTGGGAGTTTCTTTGTCTGTGTGTCTCTATGTCTGTCTCTTTCTGTACTTCTCTCTTTTTCTTTTAATGTGTCCTCTTTCTGTCTTTCTCTGTCTTGTTGTATATATCTGTTATTGTGCTTTTGTCTTTCTGTTTCTGTGACTATTTGGATGTGTTTTTTCTATCTACCTGTCTGTGTGATTTTCTCTGTCTTTACGTGTCTCTATCTCTTTCTTTGTGACTGTGTGTCCATGTGTATGGGCCTGTGTGTGTCACCATGTTTCCCTGTGGAGCAGAGGGATACCATGGTTGAGGAGGAGATCGGTGGGGAATGGTGGCGGTTGGCAGGAGGCCATCCCTAAATTTTCCCCTGGGAGCCCTAATTGGGCTCAGTCCTCCCCATTGTTAACTCGTGTACATTCAAGTACTGCTTCTAATAGTCTATTTTATGAAAATCAGATAAAATGCTAGACATTAAAAGCTGTAGTTAGAAAAATATCTACTATTCTCACTGAACGCCATGTCAAAAGCTATAAATGATTGTCTCACTTTGAGGTTAATGCCACTAATCTTTGGAACCACTTAAAACTCTGCTTATTCATTGTGTCCAAACCAAGGATGAACTAACTGCGAAGGTTTCAGTACGGAAATGCCTGTAGGGGTTCCAGCACTCCACTTCATGGTGTTAGCTATCTCCACTAACTCGCTTGTGCCAACTGTACTGCAGTAATTATAATAATTATGTCACATATGGCACCTTCATTTATCCTCCAGCAGAACAATGGGAAGGAGCAGACCAGAGGTCTCACATTTTCTCCACAAGAGATCATCAGGGATTTAAGTCGCACACTTAATTAGGCATTCCCACAGGAGAAGGTAAAGAAAAAAGCTAATACATATGTCGAGGGGATAAAAAAAACCTTCCAATCCTACTACAAGAATTTCAGATAAAGTATGATATTGTCACATTGTGCTGCTGTATAGCAAATGCTGACTGGTTTTTTGCATTGTTTCCATTTCTGTTTGTGAATTGTACACAAGAGATCAGAAACAGCAAAAATAGTCAATTCTGAACGACGAAATAGATGACTTGGCAAAGAATAGATCTTGAAGTTGTCATTCTGATTGACTTTGATAACTTTGTCTTCATTTCACCTGTTCCTTCATGCCATGGAGATTAGTATTTTCTCCTCTGAACTCCGTGAGTAGTGAGGAATAATAATGAAGAAGAAGAAGCTTTCTGTTACCTCCACTTTCCTTATCTGACCAGTAGGAAGGTTTCAAAACAATTTTCTTTTTCTATACATAACAAGTCCCCTTCCCTAAAAAAAAGGAACCACCAGAACCAGGATTTTTTTTTCTCTGCAACATAAGAAACATAGATTTTTTTTATTTAGAAACCAGATTCTTAACCAGATAAGATTTTTCAGCTGATTTTTTTTCTTTCAGTCACATTTTGTGCAATATAAGGTAAATGACACATATACATATAATGGCATTCATAACACGCGCCCAATCAGAGCTCATAATTTTTTGATATACGTACCTTACTAGCTGGAAAAAAGAGTTGCTCACCACCAATGATTCAACACATTATTTTCAGTGGCAAAAGCCATAAATTCATACCTACCAGCTGCTACTGTTACAGGTCATGGTTTCCTCCACCTAATTTTGTCCCTGCTCTCCATACCCTTTCCCACCGAAGGCCATACTATGCCATCACTGCAGCGGGTGGGCCTTGAAGCTGTGGGGCCTACTAGTATGCCCAATGACTTCAACCGGCTTTCTCCAGCCCCACCCACTAGCTGGCACGCGTCGCACGCCATTCGCTGCTGTGGGACCTCCTGGTTCAGACAGTCTCCCAGCGGCCGATGACAGGCAACATGCGTCTGCTGCGTGGGCGGGCTAGTACTCCCCGTCCGCGTTAAAGCCCTCCCATTGAGCACCACCCGCCCGGCATGAAAGCGATAAACCTATATCTCTTTCCCTTTTTCACTTGTTCCTAACCCAGTCATGTACTTGCAATCAAAAATGTTTACACTGTAAGCCTATATCTGTTCTTGTACCCTTACCTTGCTCATCAAACTCACTCCTATCCCAATGTTTGCACCCCTAAATCTGTCCCTGTCTCTGCACGGTTAAACTTCTATCAAATCTATTTCCTTATTTATTCTTGTCCCTGCACCCTTCATTTTTCACCCCTAAACCCATCCATACACTACTAATGCTGTACCCCCAAATCTGTTCCTGTTTCCATAAACCTGCCCCTTCTTCTTATGCTGGCTCTGCAAGCTAGACCTCATTCTAGACAACTTATAAAGCAGGGCTTGAAAAAGTCAGGTAGCAATGAGGTTCTAGAACTACACCTCTGGATTACAGATTTCATTATTATTCCACACAATCCAGACTAGACATAAATTAGTGAAGCCCTGGTGTAGAGAGAAATAGTGACTTGCTCAAGTCACAGGAAGATTGCGCATTTTTTTCAGTATTAACTGGAGTCTGGTTTGCATCTCACATTTTACTCAACACGCTACATTCATGGTTATTTATAAATATGCTGCTTAACCACATAGAAATCAGTCCTGTTCTATCTTTATTCCTTTACTTTGGTGACAGGCGGCAGCATGAATTGTCAGTATTCAGCAGCAATTTATACATAAATATCATCAACTGCCCCTTAAATCCCATATCCATGCTAAAAAAAAAACAGAGTTTTTATTTCATTTAAATGTCGATTAAAGTCTGAAACCAGCCTGTCATCGTCAAGACAAACCTCGTAAAGTGGGTCCTAACTTAACACACAATCTCCTGCCTTTTTTTCAGCTCAGAGACAAATTGAGAGACACTTTTGTCCTTTGATGCAAAAGGAAAACCTCGATAGGAAGAGCAGCACATTTGATCTGGTTACAAATAAAATAGTTAAAACATAAATAAATGAGTCCAGTGCTCTACTCCCACTGGGCTGTAACGCACACTATTCAGCAGAAGCTATTCAGCACTATTCATACATGAAAGGGATCATAGGTGTCCTCAGGTTGTGTTGCCTGATCATTGATTTGTCCATTCTTTTGAGAATTTAGGTCTCCATTTAGACTTCTTGAGTTTTTCTCCTGTGGTTCATGATGAGGAACAAGAAAATGACCAGTGTGTGATTATTTACGGTTTGTAATTAATACAGGCAACATGCATGCACACCTTAAAATACGGATTGCACATGCGAATGACAGTGATGTGATATCTTTACTCAGCTCCTCAACTGCTCTTGGCAATTAACATCATTTGCGTCAGCGACTGTAGTACAAAGCATTTCAAAATAATTATTATCATACAGTGCATTAATCAAATAAAATGACATCTTGTCACTATTTAGTTATTATTGTTTTCATGATTTATTTTGAAAGGAGAATCTGCAGTGAGTTGCTTCATAGAAGTCACAAGTACTTTATTAATGGGATGAAAAGTGACATAATTTAATTCTCAGAAATAAAAATTCAATGAAATAACAATTTAAATGACCCACTGGTGCATAAACTACAAGTCACACATTGCAAGTCAAAACTTTAAGATGTACATTTCAGCATATACATTTTCAGTGACTTACGTTGATACGTTTGCATTTATACACATTGTTCCTTTGGCAACAATATTAGATTTTTGAACTTTTTTATTATAAAAATAGAACAGATTTTCATCTATTTACAAACATATTACAATTACACATTATTTATGGTAAAACGTTACCAAATGGCAAGCCGTGTGTGTGGGAGAATTAGAGCGGAAACACTGTAAAAAAATTAAATACTCCACATTTCATAAAAATTACATAAACAACAAACAATATCTGTTTGCAAATATCAAATGTTTTTTGACCTGTCAGGAATGTAATCCTACCATTTCATTTGATTTAAGGCACATTGGGGGGATTTATCGACATTTTACCACAATGCAGACATTACTCCTGGTTTGCACATCTTTTTTTTTTTTTTAAATAATAAGCATTTTAAATTATTTAATACAACTGCATTTTGGTACAATGACAGAGTAAACCACAGATAGATTCCTCCCATTGTCTATGTTCATGATTGATTTGTATACGATATATCTTTTTATATTTTGATATATATATATACACACACATCTTTAGAATTCTGATAAAACAAAAACAGAAACATATATACATTCGCATGAACAAACACACATACATACATACATATACTGATAAATACATGTATGTATGTGTGACTGAGTGTATAGGTGTATACACAGACAAAGTGATGACGGTGTATCCATGTGAAGGTACAAGGACGTTGCAATAAATAAATTCAATTTCTTGTACGGAATCTTCAAAACATTGAATTATATAATATTCTGTTTTTATTTAAATCTCTCGGTTGGCTCACGTGGTTATTTGGGGCTTATAAAAGGAGATATATATATATATACTGACGTCTATAAATTAGTATTGAAAAACATTAGGCCGCACCTTATTCAGAAAAACAAGGTCTTAAATGATACAAAACAGATAACTGATATTTTTACGAAGCGTCGTTTTTGGTCCAGTTTTGCAATGTCAAGCGGCTCTGCTGATTCTCCAGGTCGCAATTATCAGACGACGTAACTGGAAGAGAATGGCCAAAAGAATATATCACCAGCAAAACCAAATTGAGGTCCTTTGGATTACTTGGGGGCTGGAAGACTTTCAAAAATATTTCCATGTACTTGACGGTGGCATTTTTTCTGAATACTTGCCTTTAGACTTTCTCAGGTACCTTGATAAATAATCCAGATGCATGAATAATAAATTAAAAACCTCAGTGATATGCAGCCCCATACAAAAGTCTAGTTGGGCCTCCATTGGAGTGGTAAGGTCCATTCGTGTCAACCGTTAACTGGTTTAAAGTTCATCTTGTTCACAGGTACTGTCACTTGGGGGGGTGTATTTTTTTGAGCCAGGAGACTTATAAAGGGGCATGGTGATTTCCTGGAGGTCGGGAAGTCTTCCAGACCTTGGAGGAGATATTAGTTTTATTGTCCTACTGTCATAGTCTTTAGGCACCGCTTTCTCGTAGACACTCGGCAGGGCACCTGTTTTTGCAAGATGTGCCTGTGCTGGAGAAGACTGATAATAATTATCTCTGTGGAGAGGATCACGGGGAAGCGATGTGCTTTTGCAAAAGCTGGATACTGAAAGCTGCCCAGTATGCATAGTGGGGGGGTGGGGGTTTGGTGGCCTGCCACAGGATGGACTCCAGCAACGATCCGAATGTCCTAGGATCTTGCACTCAGTCGTACAAGCCCATAATCCTGAAAGAGAAGAGCACATTCCTTTTTTAAATTGCAAACACACAAAAATACACAAAATCAAGCTAACGGTTGGGTTTTAAGCTATTTGGAAAACGATAACCGTGTAATTTTACGGCAATAATTATACCACACTGTTTGCTACTGTGGAGATCTTGCCTATGGCCATTTTTGGCATTGGGTAGGGCATCATTTTAGTGAATTTTCAAAGCCGACTCGAATTAAATGTTTTTATACCCTGCATTTATCATAAAATAATTAACTCAAGGGTGCTATAATAATGAGATTAATGGCCGGGTCATTTTTACTAATTATTTCTGGCACTCGGCTATATTGGATGTGCTAATTGGAATAGAAGAAATGTGGATGGCTAGACATGCAACTTATTACAACCTTCTGCTGACCTTGACATGCCATATTGAGGACACCTATAGACAAGTTTCTGAAAACCTGGATTTTTTTTTGTGGTGCTGACGTACTAAAGATCTGTTGTCATAGACTTCATAGAATTATTAGCACGGTGGATATTTTCTACAGCCAAACCGAATTCTGCACATTGATTTTTTTTATGATGCTGAAAAAGAATTGTGAATTCTGTTATGTTTATCTAACTATCATTTCAGCCACATGAAATAAATAATAATAATATTTATAATATAAAGTGTAAAAGTTATTATTATTATTATTATTTATGTTTATTAATTATTTAATTGTATAACTACATTAATTATTATTATTATTATTACATTATTTCAGTACTGCTAATAATAAGTATAATTATGATGATTATTAATACTACTAATAAACATCATAATAATTCTCCACATCCTATGAATCAGAGTTTGAGGTGGTGTTTATCATACATAATTAGATATGGGTAGCATATGGGAAAATCTGGCTGAAAGTAATAATACACAGATAACACATGGTTAAATGGTTAATGTTAATACAGAAAGCACAGTGAAGCATCCTTTGCACACAGGAAAGGGCACATTTCATGCACACAGACACACAGGGATAGAGTATGATCAGTTGTCAGCAGCAATCACACTCCCCATTAAAAGCCCCTCCAGTATGTGAGCGGTGCAACAATGTATCTCTGTGCTGGGTGACAGGTTAACCCTTACCAGTCTGCATGTGGTTAATGAGATCTCTCTTCAGAGCGTCCCCGCTGATATCAGAATCGCTGTCATTGAAGTCACTGTCCCCCTTGCCACTGTCTTTCCCACTGAATTTCTCTGCTTCCCGGATGGAAATGGTGTTGAATGAGTGACCCTTCCACACTGTCACAGTGGGTCCCGCGTCCTTCCCGAAGCCAGGAGCTTGAGCATAGTTCTGCTGGAGACAAGTCATCATGATGACACCACCATCCTTCAAGACCACGAGCTGCCCAGCACTCACAGCCAGCCTGCAGCTCCCAGGTACACGAGTGGGAGCTGCAGTCCAGCTAACAGCAGGCATGTTAACCCTTACATACCCCCCACCCATCATCCCCCACACATCACAACATGAAATATCTGGCATAGCCTTACCTCGTTATTGGTTGTCCTCAGCCTCTTCTGCGAGTCGTAGAGACATGTCCCGAAGCTGTCTTCTGCGCTGGCCACCACCTCTGGAGTGACCGCTGCTTCTGTACCTCCAAAGGGCTGGGTGCTTGTAGGAAAAGGTCTCGCATCAAACAGGTTTCCCTTCTGGCTGTCAATCAGCTCGTCGTCATCCTGCTCTCCTTTCTCCAGCTCCGAGATGTCTCTCTGGGTCTTGCCTTCAGCCTTGTTCTCCTTCCTTCTTTTGCTGCAGGTGGTCGCAATGGTGATGATGGCCGCCAGGAGCAAGGTGCAGCTTCCAGCAAGGACAATGATCACAATCAAGGGGATATCCCAGTGGGAAACTTTCTCCTCCCAGGAACTTGGCTGCATTACCTCGTGGTTTACTGGAGGGGTCGCTCCTGTGACTAGGAAACTAAGGGTGGCTGTGGTTGAGAGAGATGGTCTTCCACCATCTGTGACGGTGACCAGGGTCCTGAACACCTGACCCAGGTCTTCGCTGATATCTGCTGTGAGGAAGACCTCTCCTGTCACTTTGTTGACAGTGAACAGGTGTGTCCCTTCCTCCGCGAGGCTGAAAGTCAGCTCAGCATTAACCCCTTCGTCCGCGTCCTTAGCTTTGATCTGGGTGACCATGAAGCCATGAGGAGCCCTAGATGGTATTCCAACTTCAGCAGACCCGTTTGCTAGCGCTGGGTGGACGATGACAGGTGCGTTGTCATTTTGGTCAACTATCTTCACTTTAATGATGGAGCTGCTGGTGAGCTGCGGGGACCCTCCATCACTCGCCTGGATCCTGAGGTCCAGCTGCTTGAGGATCTCATAATTAAAGGTCCTCAGGGCATAGATGGACCCTGTGGCGGGATCCAGTGACACATAAGTAGAAATAGGAGCCCCCATGATCTCTGTGTCCACCAGACGGTAGATGACTTTGCCATTGTGACCAAGATCAGGGTCTCTGGCGACCACCGTGGTGATGTAGGAACCTGGAGCGTTGTTTTCCAAAACAGACACTTCATAGACAGGTTTGGCAAACACAGGAGCATTGTCATTCTCATCACTCACCCTGATGGTGTACTGCTTGATGGTTTTGAAAGGAGGTGACCCAAGGTCTTCTGCCACCACGGTGAGGTTGTACTCCGCTATCTTCTCTCGGTCTAGGAGCGAGGTGGTGACTATCATGAAGCTGTCCTCATAGGCTTGCTGCAGTTTGAAGTGATCGTGTCCATACAGAGTGCAGTGGACCTGGCCGTTTGGACCAGAGTCTCTGTCCGTGGTGCTGATCAGAGCTACAAAGCTGTCCTTAGCGGCCGCCTCTGTGATATAGGCCACCCCAGAGCTGATGGAGGTCAGAGGGGTGATGCTTATGGCTGGGGCATTGTCATTCACATCTGTAACATGCACGATGACCTTACAGGAGGCTGACAAAGGGTTTGGACCCAAGTCCTGAGCCTGAACGTCAAACTCGTAGGTTTGTTTGGTTTCAAAGTCAACTTGACCTTCAAGAGTCAGGAGACCTGATTTGGGATCGATCTTGAAGAGCTGGCGGACCTCTTGAGACACCTGTGGGCTGAAGCCATAGACGATCTCTCCATTTACTCCTTCGTCTGGGTCATCAGCATGGAGGTCCAGCAGAAGGTATCCGAGTGGAGCATCCTCCATGAGGTCCACGGTGACCGAGCTTCTCTCGAACACTGGGCTGTTATCATTGAAGTCCATGACTCGGACCTTAATCACCGAGCTGCCCGTGCGAGATGGGCTTCCACCGTCCATGGCCACCAGCTCCAAGGTGTAGAAGGATTGACTTTCCCTGTCCAGCTCCTTCATCAGAACCAGGTCTGCATATTTCACCCCATCAGCCCTGGTCTGGACATCGATGCTGAAGTGACTATTGACAGAGATCTGGAAGCTCTGGATAGAGTTTGACCCAACGTCCTCATCTATGGCTATCTCCAGGGGGATCCTGGTGCCCACAGAGGCACTTTCAGACACCTCCACGGGTATCTCAGAGCTGGGGAAGTGGGGGCTGTTGTCATTGATGTCTTTCACCTCCACCTCCACATGAATGAGCTTAAACTGTTCCTTGGAAAAACTGACCACGTCCAGGGCCAGGATGCAGGTCAGAGACTGTCTGCAGATCTGCTCCCGGTCTATCCTCTCCCTGATGCTCAGCTGTCCATCACTCTCCCGCACCTGGATGAGGGAGCTGTTGAATTGCTTCATCAGACGGAAACTTCCATCTCCAGGTATGTTAAGGTGCATATCTTCTGCTAAGGTCCCTATGACGGTGCCAGGTTCATCTTCTTCATAAGTCCTGTAACGCATTGTCTTACAGGTGCCCATTGACAGCAGCAAAGAAAACCACAGAACCTTCAGGGTTATATCCACACAGCAAAGTCTTCTGTTATCTGAAGTCATTTTTTTTCTTTTTTTATAGATATATAATAAAAAACCACAATAAAAAGGTAATGCAGAGCAGGCTTGGATGGTAAAAGAAACTCTGGCTATTTTGCAGCAGGGCTGTGTGGATGCATAGCAGCTGCAGATGCTCTTGTCATGGAATCTAGGTGAGACGTATCACTGACCCTCTTCCTTCAACACAGTCTCTAGTTCTAAGCCAGCCTGGAGACTCTTGTGAGGGTTTCATAAGCTCAGACATGCAAATGAGCTGCGGGAGCAGCCAATCACAGAGTGGCTTTTGACGCCTTCCTCTTGAATTCTTCCCATAGCATTGATTTAACTACTTCACTGCTTTGAAGAGCATCAGTAATGAATAGACATGCAATGAATTGGAGGCTCATTTCAGAACAAAAAGGGTTGGCTGAAGGGGAAAAAAGTGAGGGGAAACAATAGAATCTGTAGCCTTTTATTGTCTGACTTTATGGTTTTTTGGGGGGTGGTTGGGGGTTACTGTATAGATATCCCAGGATCTGGCTGCAACAGTTTGCCCATTTTTTATGTCACCAGATGTGACTATTCGCACATAAAATAATACACTTTATTTATTTACAATAATTGACATAGCAGGAGAGCATAAATGAGATCTAAGGATTAACCTGAATTTATTTTATCCGAATATCTGTGCATAATAGCAATTCAGTGGTGTGAGAGCAGTCTGTGATCAGAGATGCAATTAGATTTTTTTTTTTAGATGTCTGAAGCCTGCTCTTAGTATGCATGTCACTGCAAGCCCAGTGGCTTTCTTAAAGCTTTGGACACTGGCAGGGCCAAAAGAAAGAATTAAATGTTTCAAAATAGGATTTGAGGAGAGGCTTGAAGAGATTTGGAAAGGTTTCAAAGATCAGACAGTATCAAAGGCTTATTGAGTCCTCGTTAGCTGGAAGAGTAGAATAGCATGGCAGGCAATCCCACTACAAACACCAATGTCTGTATTATTCTGACGTGACAGACACATGATGGGGGGGGGGGAGAGGAGAGCTGAACAGTTTCCACCTAGAAATGGGGTTAAGATGAATATAATGAGCAAACGCCACATGTATCCATTCTGCACCCCTATTCATCCCCAATCACTGCCATAACTCTTTGACTAAACGATGAGAGATGCTGAATGGAGCACAATGATCTTGGTCCATTAGAATGCATTTAGTAAGCAATCCCTCCTGATGCTCCGTTCCGCCTGTTTAGGAGGATTTTCTTTTTTTTTGTGCCAACAGGACCTCTCTGGGAAGCTACACCAGGCTGACAAAGCCCCAGCAGGAGCTTTAAACCTGGCACGAACCTTCCAGGGAACTCAGCCATCTGCCTTCTGCACCAAGAAGAAGACAAGTCCTCAGTACTGTGACCATCCAAAGCTTCTTCTGGGGATACAGTTAGGTGGGGCAGGTGTGTCCTGACTGAGCACCATATAGTGGTGGTGGTGGTGAGAGGGATAGGGGTGTCACAGCCATTTAATCCAGAACCTCTTCCCATACTGCACAGATAGCACAAACCTTGCACCATCTCTACAAACACATGGGATAACTGTTTTTGTGTTGGCCCTATCCTGGATGAATGCATCCTGAGACATCTGCTGGTGTAAAGGATGGGATTTGTCACCATAACTGTGCAGAGTGGCTGAATTAAAACATATTTGATGTATTTTAAAAATAAGCAATGTTCTAAAAGGTGTCTCTCCACTGAATACATGGTGACAGGAAGGACAATTTCAAAGGAACTGTAAATTTGACATCAAATTAAAACTTTCCTCACTCTCAGCTGATGCTCCCCCCCCCCACCTCACTTCAAGTCAGAATCATGAGGCATGTTAACCCTATTATAAAGAAAATAAACAATGGTGGGAAAAGGGAGAGATTGCTAAAGTTGATATATTGTTAAAAAAAATACAGGTTGGAAATCTTATCTGTGTCATGAAAGGTTGGTCCAGGATGTATACTGAACAAATTTAACCCTTCAACTGACCAGTGATCGACATCACACTGACACTAACAGGTCTATTCAAAGAAAGGTGAAAATCAGGAGAATTGGCAGGAGAAGAGAACAATCTAGACCAAATAGCCAATTTGGAAAGTGAGATAAATGGGAGAATTTTTCTGGTTTGGCTATTTTGACCTATAATTTTCACTTCTCCATTCATTTTCCTGCGTTTCACCCTACTTTGAATAGACCTGTAATTTTGTCAATTTGTCACACAGAAAGCATACACTGCAGACATCATATGACCTTCAAGATGTGGAATAGCACAGTTACGAAGTGTAAATGATGTCACACATTATATGGAAGGAAACAGATTAGACATTCCAAGGAGGAGTGTGACTCATACTGACACTCAAATGGTTAATTCCAATCATAATGACCTGACACTGTCGATTGCTATGAAATTCTGGACCCTCTGACATCTTATTGATCAATAACACGATTAAATCCGGCACTTAAATCCATTTATTACCTTAGCACTTACTGCTTATTATTAAACACGAGAGAACAAGGATTTGGAGTTTGAATATATGAACATGTTGTGTTTGGCTTTAACTAGAGAAATCAGTGCCCATCTTTTGCCAACAATAATTTGCACATGAATTATCTGTTCCCACAATGAAGAATGAATTCTGTCTAGAACTGATTATGATATATAAAAATGTGTAGTTTGTACTCAATTTTTATTTTACGTTTGTAAAAAGTAAATCATTTGTAGGTGCCCATCCTAATGAAAGGACCTGTGCATGCCAATGCTCACTGGTATCACCAGATTCACCACTCACTAGTAGTGATGAGCCGAACACCCTCGTGTTCGGTTCGCATTCGAACTCGAACAATTTCAAAAGTTTGAGTTCGAACTCGAACAGGAACCGAACTCAATGCAAGTCAATGGGACTCGAAAGGTCAAATTTTAGAGTGCCCTCCAAGAGGGCATATATGCAAGATATTTGCCATAAAAGGTGTATGGGGGTCCGTGTAGTGCCCTGGGGGACAGGAAACAAGGACAAAAAGTTTTTTAAAAAAACATTTTTAAAGGAACAGTGAGTTTTCCATGAAATAAAGGTTAAGAATAAAAACAAAAAATTCCTTCAAATATCGTGCCTAGGAGGTCCCCATAACCTGCCCGTGAAGTGGCGAATTTGTAGGAAAAAAATTACATTTCAAATGACGGTAAATGTTTTTCCTTTAATCTATTCATAAACAACTGCTTGGGGCGGCAGTCTGTATGAAAAGAGGAGACATTTTAGGACACGCAGAACAAGTTTAGTGATTTTTGGCTAAATTATGGTGAAACTTATGCAGGCTTTGGATGAAAGTAACAATAGGTGCTTTAAAATTGGGCCTTTAGGCTGGGGTCAGACGAGCGTGATTTCTACGGACTGTACGTCCGTGCAGTACGGACATCGTCAGTACGGATGACGCAGTAGTGGTCACACAGTCCGTTTTTTCACTGAAGTTATTTTTTGACGGATGTAGGAGGGAAAAATAAATTACAATGAAAAAACATTCTGTCCGTCAAAAATGCTGGACGTATAAATGCAGTCCGTCTGACCTCGCTCCATCACTCACACACAAAGCTATGGAGACGTTGTGGACGTGGCGCACTCCGCACGTCCGTTCTAGCAGTATTACGTTCTTGCCTAACCTGCGTCCGTTTGCCGCGGCCGTTGTGCGTCCGCAGTTCAGTGCGGACGTACTTCATGTGTCAGGCTCCAATGGACTTACTTTCATGCTATCACGGACGTACTTTTAGGCGCAATCACGGACGTGAACACTACGCTCGTCTGACCCCAGCCTTAGTGTTGGCAACAGTGCCGTCACACCGTAACCCCTCTGTGGTATTGTGGAAGAGTGCAGGGTTGGACCCTGCGGTCAAATATTAAAATGATATGAATCTGGTATAGGCGTCAGTGGCAGTGCACCCAAATATTGTGCCTTTGGTGGCAGCAAGTGCCTTCACACCGTAAGTAACCCCTCTGTGGTATTGTGGAAGAGTGCAGTGGTGGAGGTTTTGGTAATGCAGAAGAGATCCCTGATCTATTCAGTTACATCAGTAGCTATAACAAAACCGGGCCAGCAATGTTTAGGCACTTGTACTGCGCTACTGTATATGGTGAGAATGGGCGCACACCAGTAGCAACAGGAAGCAAACAGAACAGGCAGGGAATACACAGAGAGAATAGTCAAATGGCAGGCAAAGTCGGCAACAGACCAGGTCCTCAGAACAAGCAGGGTCTGTAACAAGTATACAAACTGATTCAGTAAGCTAGCGATGTGAGAATAAAGGCTGAGACGCATTGAGCGTGTAGCGACGCACAGCGTAGCGAAGCGAAGAGAAGCAAACATTTTGCAGGCTTGACTTCACTCCGCTCCGCTTTGCAGCGTGTCTACACTACATTACGTTTGCTTCTCACCGCACTGGACAGGAATCCACTAACTAAATTAAAATGTACACACAAAACCGTTTTATTTTCACAAAGCACATGTTATATAGGCAAAAAGTTTCTACTGAATAAAATACATCAAAAATTACTGTTAATTTAATAGGAATAGTATAAAAATATAAAAAAAGGTAACCCCTTATCATATATATTATAGGGACACAGAGCACCGTGTATAGAGTAGGGATGCATTGATACCACACACAGACATATACGTATATATCAACACGCAGACCTATATATACGTATATATCAACACGAAGATATATATATATACACCCACCCACAGACCTCAGACCACGCACATGGGGGGGGGGGTGGCATGTGGACAATCTCAACTAAATGCGCCCCTCCCCCCCACATTTGGCTGATCCCTCCAGAAGAAATCGGGTTCAACATTTCTTCTGGAGGGATCAGCCAAATGGGGGGGGATTAGTTGCCAAAATGTGTGTGTAATACAAGTCTGGCTGTACATATTTATAAGAATATAGATATACTGTATATCTTATCTATATATATATATATATATATATCATACCTGCCCTTACCTTCCCCTATAAATTTGCTAGAAATATACACACAAAAAAAACCACTGCCTGAGACCCCGCACAGCCCACATGCCACCCCCCTCTCCCTGGCTGAATGTTTCTAATATATATAATTAAATACACTCAGCTAGGTAGAGAAAGAAAGAAAAGGTTTTATCTTATGTTCCCAGGGACATTTAAAAATGTCCTCGGATTTTTTTTTTTTTAGAAATGTGTCACCTTACCTTAGCCTGGTGGTCATCAGTGGGGGCTCCCTGGATCCTGGTTGTGGGGGGGTCTTCCGTGGCCGCAGTTGCAGTGGATCCCTCCCTGCACTGCCTGTCTCTGCCACATGCACCCGGGCAGCTAGCCCGCACAGTCGCAGCTCTGTCGTCCGGCGGCCGCATGCTCCTCAAGGGGATCCTTGGGAGGCCCCTGCAGGCTGCCCTCTACAGTGCCTGATTAGAGGGCCGTGTCTGCCTGATGTTTTAGTAACAAGAATGTTTTATCCCATAGGCTTCAATGTTAAAAATATTACCGTTTTAATTCAATATCTAATAAACCGTTACTTATAATATTCTGCAGTAAAGAGTCTCTTTATTTCTATATTGTTTAGTATTTTTTAAGCATTTTTTATACTTTTTTCAAACTTTTTTTTTTAAACTTTTGGCGAACGTCCCAAAAAGTTCGAAGTTCATGAACTATCGAACGGCCGATGTTCGATGCGAACTCCGAACAGATCGAACTGAACAGCTCTTCCCTGCTCACTAGTGCGTGCTCGCCTGGCATTACCAGTCTATTATCTTGTAATCCAGTGTTTCTCAACTTTTTATAGAGAAGTACTCCTGGAGGTCTAAGAAAAAAAAATCCTAAGTACCCCTAGCTCGAAAAAGTAATTTCTATTGATTGGGTGTGATGGTTTCTCTCTTCTTTGTGTAATGGAAGTATAAGTGTTTGTGATTCTTCCTGTGAGTAATGTCAGTATATGTGTTGGTGATGGTTTCTCTGTGTGTAATGTCAGTATATGTGTTTGTGATAGTTTCTGTGTGTGTGTATGTAATGTCAGTTTATGTGTTGGTGATTGTTTATGTGTGTGTAATGTCAGTATATGTGTTTGTGATTGTTTCAGTGTGTGTGTGTAATGTCAGTATATGTGTTTGTGATGGTTTGTGTGTGTGTGTAATGTCAGTTTATGTGTTGGTGATTGTTTATGTGTGTGTAATGTTGGTATATGTGTTTGTGATCGTTTCTGTGTGAATAATGTCAGTATATGTGTTGGTGATGGTTTGTGTGTGTGTGTGTAATGTCAGTACATGTGTTTGTGATGCTTTCAGGGTGTGTAATATCAGTATGTGATTGTGATGATTTCTGTGTATAATATCAATATATGTGTTTATTTCTGTATGTGTGTGTAATGTCAGTATATGCTTTGTGTGTGTGCAATGTCAGTATTTGTGTTTGCGATTTCTGTGTGTGGGTAATATCAGTATATGTGTTTGTGATAGTTTCTGTGTGTGTACAATGTCAGCATATCTGATTTTTTTGCTGTGTGTGCAATATATGTGTGAATGCTGCAATAAACTGATGCACACATTTACATTGATAAACACATAAACAATCAGTCACTAACTAACGGGGAGAGGGAGGTTGAAAAGTGGAGAGTGAGAGAGGGAGGTAGAAATGTGGATAGTGAGAGGGAGAAAATGGGACAGTGAGAAAAGTGGAAGGTGAGTGAGGTAGAAAAGGAGAGGGGGAGGGGAGAAAATGGGGGAGGGGAGAAAAATGGAGAGTGAGAGAGGGAGGGAAAAATGGGACTGGGGAGAAAAGGAGGGGAAGAGAGGGGGAGGGGTGAAATAGGGGTCAGAGTGCAGAGGAGGGGAAAGTGGGGGAGGGGTCATAGTGGAGCGGAGGGGAAGAAAGGAGGGAGAAAGAGAGGGAAGATACTGATTCACTGATATCGATTACCAATACTTTTAATTAATGTCATATGACCGCTTTCCAAAATATAATTTAGGATTATGCTGAAAGCCTGTCAAATTTATAGAAATATTGAAATGTTTAACCAGACACCTCATATACCCACTGACACAGGCCTGCACACACGCAGACACCAGACCTCAGATACATGTATACCCAGACACACTAGACCTCAGATACATGTAAGTCCAGACATCAGACCTCAAATACATGTATACCTAGACTTCAGATACATCTATACTCAGATATCAAACATCAAATACATGTATACACAGACATCAGATACATGTATACCGAGACACACCAGACCTCAGATACATATATACCCAGACTTCAGATACATGTATACACAGACTTCAGATACATGTATACCCAGACACACTAGACCTCAGATACATGTATGTCCAGACATTAGACCTCAAATACATGTATACCTAGACTTCAGATACATCTATACCCAGATATCAGACGTCAAATACATGTATACCCAGACATCAGATACATGTATACACAAACATCAGATACATGTATACCCAGACACACCAGACCTCAGATACATATATACCCAGATCTCAGATACATGTATACCCAGACTTCAGATACATGTATACTCAGACTTCAGCTAGATGTATACCCAGACATCAGACCTCGGATACATGTATACTCATACATCACATACATGTACACCCAGACATCATACCTCAGATACAGTTGTGTTCAAAATTATTCAACCCCCAATGCTGTAAAGGGTTTTAGGGAATTTAGTGTACATTTTTAATTGTATTCAGAATGAAATCCTACAAGGACTTTTTAAAGAACCATATGCAACTAAAATGACATCAATTGGTTTTGTAATACAGTAGTAAATGTTTCTTTTGTGAATTCTTCATTGACACAATTATTCAACCCCTTAAAGACTACCACTCTGAAGAACAGAGGTTCATTCAAGTGTTTTCAATCAGGTATTGAAAACACCTGTGGATGTCACGGAGCAGCAATAAAGCATAATAAGCACCAATTAGGCAGCTTTAAAATGACTGTGATACTCAGCTCCTTCTAGACATTTACTGGTGTGGTTACAAACATGGTGAAGTCAAGAGAATGATCCAGGAAGACAAGAGAAGAGGTGATTACTCTTCACAGGAAGGGCAATGGCTATAAGAAGATTGTAAAGATGTTAAACATACCAAGAGAGACCATAGGAAGCATCATTCGGAAATTCAAGGCAAAGGGCACTGTTGAAACGCTACCTGGTCGTGGCAGAAAGAAAATGCTGACTTCGACTGCTGTGTGCGACCTGAAGCGTAGAGTGGAGAAAAGTCCCTGTGTGACTGCTGAGGAACTGAGAAAAGATTTGTCAGATGTGGGTACTGAAGTTTCAGCTCAGACAATACGGCGCACACTGTGTAATGAAGGCCTCCATGCCAGAACTCCCAGGCGCACCCCCTTGCTGTCTCCAAAGAATATGAAGAGTCGACTGCAGTATGCCAAAAGTCATGTGGACAAACCACAGAAGTTTTGGGATAGTGTTCTGTGGACTGATGAAACAAAATTAGAACTGTTTGGGCCCATGGATCAACGCTATGTTTGGAGGAGGAAGAACAAGGCCTATGAAGAAAAGAACACCTTGCCTACTGTGAAGCATGGCGGGGGGTCAATCATGCTTTGGGGCTGTTTTGCTTCTGCAGATACAGGGAAGCTTCAGCGTGTGCAAGGTACCATGAATTCTCTTCAGTACCAGGAGATATTGGATGACAATGTGATGCAGTCCGTCACAAACCTGAGGCTTGGGAGACGTTGGACCTTTCAACAGGACAATGATCCCAAGCATACCTCCAAGTCCACTAGAGCATGGTTGCAGATTAAAGGCTGGAACATTTTGGAGTGGCCATCGCAGTCACCTGACTTAAATCCGATTGAGAACCTCTGGTGAGACTTAAAGAAAGCAGTTGCAGTGCGCAAGCCTAAGAATGTGACTGAACTGGAGGCTTTTGCCCATGACGAATGGGCGAAGATACCCGTAGATTGCTGCAAGACACTTGTGTCAAGCTATGCTTCACGTTTAAAAGCTGTTATAACTGTAAAAGGATGTTGTACGAAGTACTAAGATTGAATGTCACTTGGGGGTTGAATAAAACTGATAATGATGTGAGCACAGAAAAGACATTTGTGGTTATTTCATTATAAATATTATGTTATATTTGTCTGACCTACACGTGCCTCTTTGATTTAATTGTAAGCAAGATGACTGAATGATCAAAATCAATGTCAAACTGTCCAAAACACTCAATTTCAGTGGGGGTTGAATAATTTTGAACACAACTGTACATGTATACCCACATACCAGACCTCAGATACATGTATACCCTGAATCTAGATACATGTACACCCAGACACCAGACCTCAGATACATGAATACCCAGACATCAGATACATATATACCCTGAATCTAGATACATGTATACCTATCACCAGACCTCAGATACATGTATACCCAGACATCAGACCTCAGATACATGTATACCCAGCCATCAGACCTCAGATACATGTATACCCACACAGATCAGATCTCAGATACATATATACCCAGACACCAGACCTCAGATACATGTATACTCAAACATCATATATATGTAAACTCAGACATCAGACCACAGATAGATGTATACCCTGAACTCTGATACATGTATACCCAGACCTCAGATAGATGTATACCCAGACATCAGACCTCAGATATATGTATACCCAGTCCCAGACACCAGACCTCAGATACATGTATACCCAGACATCAGAATCATGTAAACCCAAACACCTGAGCGGGAACCCACCGTAGAGCAGGCCACTAGTGCTGTTGCTCATTCTCAGGACCCTCACAAACCCCCTTTCCTCACTATACGTTTACAGGGTTATCCAGACATGGATCCCTTGCTTGAACAGCGTCAGCTATACCCTCCTGATGAGGCCTAATAAGGCCGAAACAATCGTCAGGGGTTGCTGCACCTCTCGTGCAGGGATGACGTCCTTGGCAATCAGTACTGGCCACCCTTTCTGGTTGAGAGCAAGCTGATTTGCATATGGGGCATTCATCCCTGTAATGGCACAAGCAAGCTAGAACCTTGTGAGACCTGAGCGGGCACCCACCGTAGAGCAGGCAACTAGTGCTGTTGCTCGTTCTCAGGACCCCCACAAACCCACCTTTCCAGACCCAGACATCAGACCTCAAATACATGTACACTCAGACATATCTGACCTCAGATACATGTATACCCAGACACCAGACCTCAGATACATGTATACCCAAAAATCAGATGCATGTATACATAGACACCAGATACATGTGTAGCGGAAGCTTCTTGAACTGTGTGTGTGTGGACTATTGTGTTTCTCACTGTGGCTCAGGCTTGGACAGAGACATGCAGCCTGTCACCGCTGTGGGGGAATTTCCCTCCCTCCTTTCCCTGTCTCTTGATTGGAAAAGGAAGTTGTTTAAGACAGGAAGACTGAAAGGATTGCAAAGGATTCTGGAACATGTAGTTTCAAGTACAGAGAGTATAATGCAATTTGTCAGGAAGAAAACTGCACCTCCCAGCAGTGAGAGGGGAGCCAGTTTTTCTCCAGGGAAGGAAGAGCACGTGCAGAGCAGAGAGAAGCCAGAGAGGGCGAGACTGACAGGGTGGACGGTCCTGTGTTGTGGATTGAGCATTAAGTGGTCCTCGTGTGTTCAACGGAGGAGAGATCCGGCTGCCCTCGTGTGTTACCAGTGTCAGAGAGAGAGAGTGACCAGGTGTATCCAGCGGAGAAGAGATCCAGCTGTCCTCGCGCATCCAGCGGAGAAGAGATCCGGCTGCCCTCGTGCATCCATCGGAGAAGAGATCCGGAGGTCCTTGTGTGTTTCCAGCGCTAGAGATAGCGATCGAGCTACCGTCCAGCGGGGAAGGAGTGACTGTATCTAACGGAGAGAGGTATTCGGCTACCCTGCGTGAGTTGAGATTGCTAATTTCATTGTCTGGCCTAGTTATACTGCCCGCACAGCTCCATCTAAAAGGCGGATCGCTGCAGTTACAAATCTTGTTACCCTGTGACACTTTGCGAAGATTTCTTTCTCACATTGTGGAGTACAAATAGGGTTTCACATTAAAGTTACCCAACAACAGAATTCAAAGGGCCCCAACGCTAGCAGACTCGAGAGTTTGTGTAGTTCCCACTGGCCAGTGGTTAGGTAGAAGTTATAAAGGTTAGATAGGTTAATGATATTGGTTACGTCGATTATAGTCTATAATTGAACCGCACTGAAATATTGTAAAGCTTACTGTCTCGTTCATTCATCATTGTGCTGAATAGTGATGGTAAATTAACCCGCTCGATATTGTTATACTGTTGATCACTTTGTCCTACAGAGGGGCTGTTCTCTACTTCTAATAAACCCTTTTTTTATTTATAGGTCCGTCAAATATAGCGGCTCTCGCAGGAGTAGCGCTACACATGTACACCCAGACATCAGATACATATATAATATATACCAAGACACTAGACCTCAGATACATGGATATACCATCAACCTCTGCAAGCTCTCACAAGAGCGTGGCCCTAGGGGAGCAACCTTTGCCAACAGCAAATGCAGTCAGCCAGAGGGGCCTCTCAGAATGCTGTCAGTGCATTCTGCCAGCCCCCCAGCCCCCACATACCGCCCAGCAAGCCAGCCCAGTGCTGGCTTCTGGTATTGGTATCGGGGACATTTGCACGAGTACAATTACTCGTGCAAATGCCCAGTAGGAGTAACCCCTGCCTCACTCTTGTTCCTTCTCTTACCTGTAAAAAGCCTTTGTCTGGTCATGCTGATAGAATCCCAATCCCTGCCTCTATACAGTATATACCCTTCAAATGCATATGCAGAACATTTCATTATGATGTGCATCCATTGTACATTTATTAATTTCAAACAAAAATGGTTTATTCTTTATAATCAGCTACATTTTAATATAAGCTTAATAACAGACATATAATACAAACTATTTATTTAACAACAACCGATACATACAGAAATATAGTCAATTTTGATGATGTTTAGCTTGAACTGGAGAAGGACCCTCCATAACTATCAACCTAGCTATATACTGTACAATGTGAATAGTCAATTAATATACTAATATCTCAGCTATGTATATAAATCTATTAAAGTGTTTCTATATAAATATATATATGGATTTTGTTTTTGACGATACGTCAGTTCTGGGTTTGGCCCATGTTCCGTTCATGGACATATAACCCAGATGGTTAGCTGATTACTGCCTTTACATTTTTGTATGTTTTGTTTGTTATTTTTGCATGGTTCAGTGAGAAAAATAACTGGGACATAACAATAGCGGGGTACTCTTTATATAGAAAGACAGAGAAGGTAGGAAAGGAGGAGGAGTGGCCCTGTATGTGAAAAACAACATAAAAACGAACCAAATAAAAGTGAGCGAGGTGAACATAGAGTCAGTTTGGGTTATGCTAACATTTGGTAATCGTACAGTAGCTCGTATAGGTGTGATCTATAGACCCCCTGGACAAGTAGAAGAGCTAGATAATCTGCTATTTGAGGAAATAGCCAAAATGACAATGAAGCGGGAAGTTATTATCATGGGGGACTTTAATCTTCCTGATGTGAACTGGAAAACCAAAATAGCTGGGTGCACCAGGAGTACAAATCTTCTAAACTCCGTACTGGGATTATCTCTAACACAAGTAGTTGAGGAGCCGACCCGTAAAGAGGCCATATTGGATTTAATACTCACAAATGGAGGTTTGGTATCAGACGTTGTTGTAGGTGAAAATTTGGGATCTAGTGATCACCAGTCAGTGTCATGGGCGTCCGCAGGTTGGGGCAAGGGGGGGCACTTGCCCCCCCTGGAACAAAGGGGCCAGCAGTGGAACTGCTTAAATTTCAGCGTAGCGGCATTGCACTATTTGTTAACAGCGCAGGCAGGCAGTCAGCGCAGGTGCGCAGTGCTGCCACTGGCCCATGTGAGACCACGTGTGTGGGCATGGTCAGGAGATGAGTTGAAGATTAATGCGCGTTGCGAGGGGAATCCAGCCGCGCTCCTTCCTTCGTCTCCCGCAAGCACCGCACCACCGCCAGCAAGCTGCGGCTGCCGCGTGGGCAAATCCAGCCGCTCTCCTCTTCACCCTCATCTCCGCCTCCTCCAGCTGCCAGCCAGCCAGGTATGTGTTATATTGTAACCGGAAACACTTGGTTCACTTCACGACGGCGCCGGACCGGACACAAGCAAGGATTGTCTGAACACGAGTCTCTTCAGGAAAGGCAAACTTTATTGTGTCGTCACACAAATGCTCACACATAATTGAATCGCAAAGAGTGAGCCCCGTTCTCACCCCGCAGAGGGGTTTTGTACCCCGAGTACATAATTAGGTACATCCCAATTAGCCCACCTCCCGGTGACACTTTATTCCACCCCACGTGGGTTAATACCTCCTATTGTTAGTACAAAAGCATTCCATACATTGACCGTAAATTGGCAAACTTCATGTTAGTCTGACAGTTTGTGATTTGCTGCCGCACTCAATTCGGGCCGTGCCCACCTCCCTAAAGGCTATGTTTATTTGTTACAGATAAAGCATGGTCTGGTTTCTACGCTCTCTTTGTCTCTCTGCAGGCCTTGGTGACCTTGCAGTATCCATTTGTCATCCTGTCTCTCCGTGCCAAGAGCTGGCCGGATCTTCCCTTCGTTTAATTGCTTCTCTGTTAATCTACCACATTCCTAAAATTCTATGTATGCTTCATTCTAGCGTCTATTGAAATCTACCTAGTTATTTGCAAGTGAACCAATATTCTGAACAAGATGGCCGCTTGGCTCATAATAGCGACCATCTTCCAGCCTGATTCCACTTCATTCGCCCCTTGGCTCAAGCCTCAGGTTCTTTTCCTGATGCTTGTAGCCATCACACCCCGCTATTTTTAAACTCCTCATACATTAGGGGACCTATTTTTGTTGGGAACATGTCTTGTGGGATCATCAGTGGTATCTTTTATGTCTGTGTAGGTGTCAGTACTTTCTTGCACAGTGGCCATAGGCATAGCCCTATGCTGTATGTCAGTGTTCCTACGACCAAGATCACCACTATCATCAGAATCATAGATCCGATCTGTGAGATGAATCTCAAGATGGATCCAAACCACTCTCCGATTGCTCTGAACCCACGGAGTGGATTCCAGCCTTCAGCAGCAATTCTCCTTGCTGTGTTCTGCAACTGTGCTACCTTCTCTTGGTGATCCTGGATCACCTGGTAATAGTCTGGGACATCATGTGTGGTGTTCCTGATGAAGGTGCAACATTCATAATGCATTGTCATCTCACACAATCCATTCAGGGCCGCACTGATTTGTTCAAGCGCCATGTCATGTATCATCTGCACCTTCCGTATCTCACGCACCTCCAGATTCAGCAACTGAATGTCCATACTAGTTTTATTCAGAATTTCATCCATCAGACTGGCATAACTGTTCAGTCTCACCATCAACTCTCTTCCCCATCCAGTCCATGACAGCAGCCATGACCATATCCGATCCACCTTTCTAAAAAACGCTCTCTTCTGTCTTTCAAACACCAGTGGGTACCTAGGGTGGAGTGCTGTGTCTGTATTAGTGTCTTCTCCCCTTACCCTCTGGATTGGGATCAGCTTTGCCAGATAACACATTCCCATTATTGTTGGTGGCACCCATGTGTAACACACCTTTCCACAACACACCTGGTTCCCCCCTTTCAATATAAATGGTGACAAATGTAGTGTTCCCTTTGCTATCTCTACCGTCAGTCGTTTCATCCGTCTCGTCGTATCCAGTGCACTCTGCCTTCCATCAGTCACCCTCGCAATCACCTCCTCTTGTTCACTCGTGAGCTTTCTACATCGTATGTATAGAAAATTAGCTTGCTCCTTTGTGTCGAATGTGTATATATATGATGTCCAGTTAAACTTGCTTGAATAGCACTCTCCACCCTCATTATGTGTGTCTTTATCTGGTCCTATTTGGAAACACCACTCTGGCGGGTATACTGGTCCAATTATGGGATACCCGGGACTGAATGACTCTGGTTTTTCCCTCGGTGCATCAAAAGAGTGTATTGTGACATTCCCTGACTCAAACATACTCAAATTCATTGGAACAGAGGCAAATGGGATATGGATTGTCTCTGGGTGCATCCTACTACACACCCAGCACGCAGTTTGCCCAGACTTTTTAGCATAGTCATATTTAAATTGCACAAGTAAATGTCCTCTTGGCAAAATCTCAGATGTCGCTTCTCGTTTTTGTCTCCACATGGTACGATTCTCCATCACCGGGTGCGTACCATTCCAGATATGGGAGATATCCACTTTCTCGGCGGTGCTTGGACACCTGGGGCATGCTCCATGCGAGAGTCCATAGATCAAGTTTGCAAGGTACAAAATCAGTACCACAAATGCCCCAAATGTCAGGATCCCTTGGGCAATCCTTTTCACAGTTACATAAACCCAATCCCTCCCCACCGGAATTTCAAAAACAAAGGACATTTCCGGATGATCAAGGGTGGGGGCCGGGCCCCTAAAAAGCACCCTTGGGGTATCCCCCGTTGGTGGATGGTCAGGACCTGTGTCCATCAAGACACCCACTTGTGGAATCATTTGGGTGTTTTCAGTTGGATCATTTGGGTGCTCACGGCTGTGGTCTTTGTCAGCTTTAGCCTCAGTGGATTGGTCTCGTTGGCGACGACCTTCCATGCTGGTTCAGGATTGGCTGCAGCTACTTTCAATCTGGAGTGATGTATCCACGGGACCACCTCGGCAACCTTTACTGCTGTAGGGGTTGATAACAGGACAAGGTAAGGACCTCTCCACTTTGGGCCTAGTGGGTCATTTTTCCACTCTTTCACCCATACTGAATCACCTGGACAATACTTGTGCAGTGGGGGATATAAAAAGTGAGGTATGTTATCTCCCACCACCATCAATTTCTGCATTGATGTACCCAACAGTACAACCTGATCATTTAGTTTAGTTTCTCCCAATGCCCGAAGGTCCCCCCTTAGTCCATTAAACAGAGGGGTAGGCCGTCCAAACATAAGTTCGTACGGACTTAGATTCAATTGGGGGGTTGGCCTGCACCTAATGTGCAAGAGGACTATCGGCAGCACATCCAACCAGCCTAGCGACGTCTCTTGGCACAATTTGGACATCAGAGTCTTTAGGGTACGGTTCATTCTTTCGACTTTTCCCGAGCTTTGGGGTCTGTAGGCACTAGCAGTATGTAGCTTCCAGGTGATGCCCAACAGACGGGCAAGCTGTTGTAAACAGTTCTGTACAAATGCAGGGCCATTGTCCGACCCTATCTCGAGAGGAAGTCCATAGCGTGGTATTATTTCTTTCATCAGACTCTTCACCACTTCCACAGCCTTTTCAGTTCTTGTTGGGAAAGCTTCCACCCATCCTGTCAGGGTACACACCATTACCAGTAGATATTTGTATCCTTTGCAGGGTGGTAATACTGTAAAGTCTATTTGTAGCGATGCCATTGGGGATACCCCGATTGGCTGCTTCCCTGGAGGTTGAGATGGGCCTGTTCTCGGGTTGTTCTTGGCACATGTCACGCACTGCTGGGCTATTGCTTTGCAGACTACTGACAGTCCGGGTACGTAGAAATGTGGCTCCAATTGCTGTTCCATCATTTCTCTTCCTCCATGGGTACTTGCGTGGAGTGTTCTTACAATTTCAGGAGCCAATGTTGCTGGGAGGACTATTTGTCCATTCTTCAGCTGGAACCACCCGTCTTCTCCATATTCGCCTTCTTCTCTTGACAGCCATTTCCTTTTTTTTTCTGAATACACTGGCGTCCATTTACTCAGTGGTGCCGGTAGAAGTGCAGCCACCACTGGTTTTGCTTTGTATCGTGCCAATTCTTCATGGTTTCCCCAGACAAATTCTCCTTTCAGGAAATAGTATCGCCATGCGAAGAACAGCAGATCTTGTCTGTCTTGTGAATCTCTTACTGCTGGTATAAAAAAGTTCATTGCACTTTTTCTTCATTCTTTGCAGCTTATTTTTGATAAGGATCTCCTTGAGGAAGAACCTCACCAACGGGGCTTGGTATTCTTCTGCTCCCAATTCTCCCAGGCTTAACAGTATCCGTGTAATCCGTAGATTATTATGAGGGTTGGTTGTCAAATTTTCATAACATTCGATGAAATTTTCTGCTCGTTCAACTTCGGTTACTTTTGTGTCTTCTTCACACTCCCCCATTACCAGAATTTCAGCATCATTTGGTATGCTCTGCGTAATCTTTGCTGAACTTCTGAGGTGTTAATCATCAGGCGTGTCTCTTGCGGATTCAGAGGAGTGGAATAAAAATTTCGGCCTTGAGTCTGAGTTGGAAAAAGCCATTGGATATAATCATGATTAAGTTCTAATAGTTCGTAATCATCTTGCCATTTGTGCAATATTATTTCAATGAACTCGCCTTTGGGTTCAAATCTTCTCCAATTCATGTAGAACTCGTAGTTTGGCATGGGAGGTTGAGGCTCTTGTTTGCAGAGCAGTACTTTGGCTTGATCACTTGTTATCAGTGGTTTTGCAGCTGCTTTTGCGGCCTGATCAGCGTGCCTGTTGCCTTTTGGGATTTCGTCATGACCCTTTTGGTGGACACGACAGTGCATGATACTGACAGCGCTTGGTTTCCATACAGCTTCTAGGAGGGCCGCGATTTCAGCTGCATATTTGATTTGTTGTCCTGAGGAGGTAAGTAGGCCTCTTTCTTTGTAAAGTGCACCATGTGCATGGACTGTCATGAAGGCGTACTTGGAATCCGTGTAGATATTCACTCTTTTGCCTTCGGAGAGTTCTAGAGCTTTGGTTAGGGCTGTTATTTCTGACAGTTGTGCAGATGTATGGCCTGGTAGTGGATTTGCTTCAATAATTTCTTCTGCTGAGACTACTGCATAGCCGGAGACTTTCTTCCCATCATCCATGTAGCTGCTATCATCAGTGAATAGCTGTAGATCGTATTTGTCTAGGGGTACGTCTTTCAAATCTGGCGTGCTACTGAACACTTCTTCCATGACTTGGAGGCATTCATGATTTGGATCCTCTTCGCAGTCAGGCAGTAGAGTAGCAGGGTTCAAGGTAGCAATGAGGTCCAAATGAACCGTGGATTTTCACACATCATAGCTTGGTACTTTGTCATCCGGCTGTTGCTGAACCAGTAGCTTCCTTTCACATCCAGCAGGGCCTTGACAGCATGGGGCACCTTGACATGAAGAACTTGTCCAAGGGTCAGCTTGTCTGCTTCTGCTATCAGCATTGCGGTGGCTGCCACTGCTTTCAGGCATGGGGGTAGGCCACAGGCCACAGGGTCGAGTTGCTTGGAGAGGTAGGCCACAGGCCTTAGCCAAGAGCCGAAACTTTGGATCAACACTCCTGTTGCTGTTTGATTGTGTTCATGCACGTACAGCTGGAAGGCCTTGCTGTGATCTGGCAGTCCCAGTGCAGGAGCCTCCATTAGCAGAGTTTTTAATTTCAGGAACGCTGCTGTTTGCTCTTCTCCCCAATGGAAGGGGTCTTGTTCTCCCCCTTTGTGGCTTGATGAAGGGATTTGGCAATATCTGCGAAGTTGGGGATCCACAGGCGGCAGAAGCCTGCAGCTCCCAGAAACTCACGAACTTGTCTTCTGGTCTTTGGTTGGGGTATTCGGCATACTGCTTCTTTTCTTTCTGCCCCCAATGCACGCTTGGTACCTGTTAATTGGAAACCTAAGTACTTAACACTTTCTTTGCATATTTGTGCTTTCTTTCTTGATACTCGGTATCCTGCTTGACATAATAGTTGTAGCAGGTCTTTTGTGGCAGATAAACAGTCTTTTTCTGTGGGAGAAGCCAGTAATAAATCATCAACATATTGCAATAAGACAACTTTGCCTGGCTGAGCGTTGAAGGAGAGGAGGTCTTGGCTGAGCGCGCAACCGAAAATCGTGGGCGAGTTTTTGAAGCCTTGAGGGAGGCGTGTCCAGGTCATTTGATGGTGCGCTCCCGTGGTAGATTCCTCCCACTGAAATGCAAAAAGGGGCTGGCTTGCTGGAGCCAGACGGATGCAAAAGAAAGCGTCTTTTAAATCAAGCACCGTGTAAAATTTTGTATCTCCGGGAATTAATGCCAGCAAATTGTATGGATTGGGAACCACAGGGTGTAGGGTTACTGTGGCTTCGTTGACAGCTCGTAAATCTTGGACTGGGCGGTACTCTTGTGTGCCCTCTTTCAGTACTGGCAACAGGGGTGTGTTCCATGGTGACACACAGAATTTCAATATGCCATGATTTTTAAGTCTCTGTAAATGTGTCTGGATATTCTGCTTAGCTTTTTGTGGGATATGATATTGTCTTAGAGCCACAGGCGTTGCACCAGGTTTTAAATCGACGTATACTGGGGGGATATTTACAGCTAGTCCGGGCGGATTTTCCTCCGCCCACACCCCAGGAATTTCAAGGATTAGTGTGTGCGGGTCCGGACTTGCCGGCGGGGTTGGTGCTGTGCGCCATTCTTCCTCTCTTGGCATAATTACTGCAATTTTCACAGATCGGGGGTGCTGGCTGGCTGGGTTATACTGCCGAGCAGAGCTGCCACTCTCAGGCAGGTCTAATTGAGCGTGTCCCCCGGGAAGGAACGTAATTTGGGCTTGCAATTTGCAGAGGATATCCCGCCCCAGGAGCTGGATGGGACATTCGGGCATATACAAAAATTCATGTTCAACATTATGCCCGCCCACACTACATTTTCGAGAAGCAAGGAAAGGGTACTTAGCAGACACTCCCATTGCTCCCATAATATCAACCTCATTTCCCATTGGGGGTGCAATTTGCTGTGTTACAACAGAATATTCGGCACCGGTGTCAACCATAAAAATTTCATCTTTATTTCCCACTCTCATAGTGACCGTGGGCTCGTGGTTACCGAGCGGGATGGGCCCAGGTCCTTGTCAATATGTATCCTGCCCCTCGAAAGACGTTCCCGCCAATCCCACAAACCCTGCTCCGGCACCCTCATTTCTCTCATATCTGCCGTCTGTTACCTGTCCGTTGGTGGCTTGACCTCCCGATTCCCCAGCCTCCCCTTGTCCCCCAAATTTAGCCAAAAATGCAGGACAGTCGTTTTTCCAGTGAACCTCACCCCGGCACCAGGCGCACTGGTTGGGTCCCAGGGGTTCCCTAGGGGCTCCCCTACCTCTTCCTCTAGCCCCCTTCCCCTTGCTCTCCCTCTGTCTGGGGCACCTCTTCCTCCACCATTTCCCATATAACCCACAACACCTGTGTGTCCTCTCTGTCTCTTCATCTCCTCCCGCTTTTCCTCTAGATCCCGGTTATGAAACACTTTATTAGCAATCTCTACCAATTCGCTAATACCTTTTCCCAAAAACCCATCCATTCTCTGTATTTTATTCCATATATCCCTCTGTGACTGTCCCACAAATGAAGAATTAATTAACCTCTGATTCTCCACTGCCTCCAGATCGATAGGACTATACATCCTATATGCATCCAGTAATCTCTCCAAAAATGCGCTTGGAGATTCTTTAGACTCTTGTACCACATCTGCTATTTTTCCCATATTTGTGGGTTTCTTCCCTCCCGCTTTAACACCCATTATTACCGCTGTTCTGTACATCTGGAGGTGGGCAATACCCTCCGTGGTGCTGTACGGCCACTTGGGATCTGTTTTGGGGTAGTGTTCCTCTGCCCATGCTTCTGGCTTAGCATCTGCTACGGCTTGAGCGAGTAAAATCTTCTGCGCGCTACTATTTATCCGGGCTCTTTCCTCTGTGGTAAACATTGTCAACATTAATTGCAGACAATCTGCCCATGTGGGGTTATGTGTGAGCATAACGGACTCTATCATACTGGCCACTGCTGCGGGATTAGTGGAGTACAGTGGTGTGTGTGTTTTCCAGTTGAAAAGATCTGTTGTCGTGAATGGGACATATGTGTATTGCACTGGCCCAGGGGCCCCATTTGCCAGTAAAGGACCTGGCACTTCTCGTAAGGCAATTGCATCCCACTCCTATAGGGATTGTGCTGATATGGCTCACAGGGTTTATGTATATTATTCACTGCGCGAGGGGTAACCCCCTGTTTCTCATCTTCACTCTCATTATCGCTATTCTCCTGGGCTACTAATTTATATACGCTCCCATCCGGCAGTTAAATTTTTCCTGGTGGGGCCTTTCTGTCTCCTCCACCCACCGCCCCCTGTTCTTCTTCCACAACCCCGCGTGACGGAGCGAAGGGAGCCGGCCGGGAAGTAGCAGCTGCCTGCTCCCCCCTTTCCGCCC
The DNA here is from genome assembly GCA_009667805.1 of Leptobrachium leishanense. NCBI lineage: Eukaryota > Metazoa > Chordata > Amphibia > Anura > Megophryidae > Leptobrachium > Leptobrachium leishanense. The sequence continues at coordinate 339,955,779 of CM019064.1, read as the reverse complement.
GCGCAATCGCGGCACTCAAAGCTTCTCTAGCTGCCCCGTAACATGATGGGTATGGCGGGGGCAAGGAATCACCTTCCTCTGGGTGTTCTACCAACACCGATCTCTCTTTCTCTTTATTATTTGGTAGTACCTGCTTCTTGTGTTGTCCCGCCAACATTATAAAATGACTTTTATTTTTTACACAGTATCTCCATATATCTATATACGGGTACTGCTCAGGATGTCCGCATTTCCCAGTAACTTGGGAATGCACTCTCTGTATTAGCTCCGGGTCCATTGACCCCTGCTCTGGCCACTCAGAAACTAACAGTGGCCACACAATTGTACACATTAATGTTAGCTTCTCCTTAGTTAACTCCACACCATAATCATGCGTTGTATATAACGCTTCAAAATTCCGCACCATATACTCTAAGGGCGTCTCACCCTTCTTTACCCTACTGGGTTTGGATGACCCGTTACCCATTGTTACTCTTTTCAGAAAACTAGTAACCTCTTCACAATGCAAATACAACTTTTTAGCAAAAGCACTTAGAATTTACTGTCTGGTACTTCAGCCAACAATTCTCACGTGTCTGAACCGCTTCCTCCGTCAGTAGCCGGACTGCAGTCGCCTGAGCCGGAAACATACTTCGGGAGTCCACTCTCAAGTTTGCTTTCTCGCAGGGCGAGTAGGCGCTCGTTCACTCACAGCATTCAAATCACTCACAGCACGTACTGTACCAGATACTTTCAGCACAAAACAAAACATAAACAATTCAACTCTTTCTACTAGCCGAGGGCACTCCGTCCCTCCTTTTGGCTCCTTATACCCCGTTAATTGAACTCTAACTCTTGCCTGCTTGTGACTATGTGCACCCCGTTCTATAACAACACTCCCGTCTGCAATTCCAATTTGCCTATGGGCAATCTACCCACCTGGCACCACTACCTCTGCAGCTACCGCTGACCTCAATTGGCCCCCTTCACTACACGACGTACACACTAGCACTGAAATCCCTCTTCCTTTCCTAGTCCACGTGCAGAAGCTCTGTTTACAAACACTGACTGTGACTATGCAACTCCACGTGGCTACTTTCTCCCTCTCTTACAGAACTACCCTTTAGTTAACATCTGATCCCCCAGGTCCAGACACGCGCTAGCCCCTCTGGCTCTTTTGCTTGTCCATGCTATATGCGGCGGGTTCAGTATGTCAATGAGACCGTGGCCGCGGGTCTCCTTATCCGACTTTCGGTCGGACGTTTCCCTTTATACCAGTATCTCTGATACACATACAAACATAGAAAACACTTTACCTATCGCCGCGCTGCTCGCTGTTTCCCCAGACTCGGTGGTGTCCCAGCTTCCCGGGCCGGGGGTCCGTTTGGGACGAGACGAGGTCCACTGAACAGGAAATCCTGCTTGGCGCCTGCAGATGTCAGCTCACCTTCAACGGACGCCCAACCGACGGGATCACTTGCACCTGCAGTCAACCGCTACAGTGTTCAGCAGCCGTTGCTGTGCCGGCAAGGGCCCATATCCCGGACGAGCCCCCAAAAAATGTAACCGGAAACACTTGGTTCACTTCACGACGGCGCCGGACCGGACACAAGCAAGGATTGTCTGAACACGAGTCTCTTCAGGAAAGACAAACTTTATTGTGTTGTCACACAAATGCTCACACAGGATTGAATCGCAAAGAGTGAGCCCCGTTCTCACCCCGCAGAGGGGTTTTATACCCCGAGTACATAATTAGGTATATCCCAATTAGCCCACCTCCCGGTGACACTTTATTCCACCCCACGTGGGTTAATACCTTCTATTGTTAGTACAAAAGCATTCCATACATTGACCGTAAATTGGCAAACTTCATGTTAGTCTGACAGTTTGTGATTTGCTGCCGCACTCAATCGGGCCGTGCCCACCTCCCTAAAGGCTATGTTTATTTGTTACAGATAAAGCATGGTCTGGTTTCTACGCTCTCTTTGTCTCTCTGCAAGCCTCGGTGACCTTGCAGTATCCATTTGTCATCCTGTCTCTCCGTGCCAAGAGCTGGCCGGATCTTCCCTTTGTTTAATTGCTTCTCTGTTAATCTACCACATTCCTAAAATTCTATGTATGCTTCATTCTAGCGTCTATTGAAATCTACCTAGTTATTTGCAAGTGAACCAATATTCTGAACAAGATGGCCGCTTGGCTCATAATAGCGACCATCTTCCAGCCTGATTCCACTTCATTATGGGCTTCCTGGTGGTTCTACTAATAATGGTGTGGCATAAAACAAGAGTCAAAAAAAAAAAGGGGGGCGAAAGAACAGCGCTCCAGAAGAAAAAGATTAAAAGAAAAATAACCTTCAAATTGTTTAGGTACCTTAAAGAGGATACTATCCCCTGCAGGAAAGGTTCTTTTCTTTATTTTCACAATTTTAGCTTCAACAGTAAACGTGTGAGTCTTGATTTGGGATATACCTCAAATAAAGAAATACAATACATAGTGTAGCATTGTTACAATTAGTACATAGAGGTGCATTCAAATAGACAAATTCACACTCACGCTTTGTGAGAGCTGCAAGCCCTCATATGTTGACTTCCCAGGTTGTTCGTGGGCCAACCTGACTGCCCGTAGTCTCCAGCTTTCTTTAGGTGGTCCTGAGAAGCAGTCAGACCGCAGAAACAAGGCTCCAACCAGTAATGAGTAAAAAGAGGAAGTTTAAAACTATTTATTTTTCAATAAAATGAAATGAAAAACGGCCAGACGCGTTTCGCGCAGAGGGCTTCTTCAGTGGCATCTAGAAAATAAATAATAACAGTCACAAGTCTGCTGCATATATATTATAGTCCTCTAATTGATTCATAATTGGCGTAATCGATCATGCCGCCCGCACTTCCGTTTGTAGCACATTCGTGCGTACTGCATCCACGCGGCTCCACTTCCGGATCTGTTCCTTGGATGATAAACCGCTACTCCCCCAGATCCTTCTGCGCATACGTTCATACGCTTCTTTCCTTTCGATGTTGTATTTCTCTGCCGGAGGCTCCTTATCAACTGCGCCCAACTGTCCCACACATTTCAATACGATTGGAGCCATCACGTCCCGAAAATGAGAGCAAAGAAAGGGCATACTAAATTTCCAAATGCCAAAAGTTAATATAGTAAAAAGATCAGACTTCATCGTTTTTTTAAAAATGTATAACCCCAATTAAGCGGATCCAGCCATTGCTTGTCTGGTTAGCATAATGTCTTAAGTGCACAAACAATAGATATTTAAAAAATTATGACCTAATGAAATAAACCATCAGGGGAAAAGTACATTAAACCAGACAACCCCAAAAAAGGATAATGTCAATCATCTCAGTAGAATTATAAAAAATGACAAATTTCAAAATCCTTATTCAAACCTATTGGGATAAGTGTATCAAAATAAAAAATCAGTTTCATTTTCTCCTGGTAAATTGTTTTTGATAAAATCTTCGCCCCTCCAATCCTTTTTGATCTTACGTAGGGCGAAAAATAAAAGGCTTTCTGGTGAGCCATTATGAGTGGTTAGAAAATGCAAAGACACTGAATGTTTTTCATAACCTCGTTGAATATTTCGTATATGTTCTGATATTCTAATATATAGTGACCTCGTTGTCCTACCTATATATATTTTATGGCACGGGCAAACGAGAGCATAGATAATATTGTTCGAATGACAGGAGACAATCTGTTTAATTTTAAATTAACCTTTAACCCCTTCGCTCGGCGCGTCCACCCGCAGGTAGCGTTCATTGAGGAGGACGCGCTGAGCGCGTCCTCCCTTTGGGGCCAGCGATCGGCAGGGTTCCGGCCGATCGCTGTGCCCCCCGGTGCGGGCTGACATCCTCGATGTCAGTCCAGCACCTGGAACCGCCGCCGGCCTAATTAGATGTCATCGCGGCGCGATGACATCTAATTCAGGCGCCCCCCCGCATGTGAAAGGGAGGGGGGGAGGTCCTTCGGACCTCTCTCCCTCCCGATCGCCGGGGTGCAGGGGGTTAATCCAGGCACCATTTGGAAGGGCACAACCTGCCCTTCCTAACGGTACCTGGAATTAACCCCATGGGGGCCGGATCACGAATCGGCGCCGAAAAGCACCAGTTCGTGATCCTTTCCCGGAGCTGGCCGACATCTTGGATGTCGGCCAAGCTTCCGGGAATGCCCCCTGAGGACTGGCGTCATCGTGCATAGCAATATTGTTCCCATTTCAATTATAATGTGAACAGTGATGCTGCACTAACGATTTTTGTATGCGGTGCATTTGTTAAAAATAACGTAATTTTCCCCAAAAAAAAATGTAACAAGACCCCATCTCTAATTTTTTTAACAAGCGCACCCCATACAAAATATAACCACAATTGCTCGCATGTTAAAATGTGAAAAAAAAAACACTTTACACGTTGTAAATTATTGAAAATTCATATTTTATTGCATTTTTTGTTATAATATACAGACAGTTCATGATGTATACATATAATAATGACATATTATGAATCTGCCGAGTCTGACGGAAAGAACAATATATAATATGTCTGGGTCATATACTAAAATAAGCCTTCAAAACACGTTTAAACATGATGAGCAAAACCGGTAAAAATGACCTCAGCACAGAGGCGGGAAATGCCTCAGCAGCGAAAGGGTTAAAATCAAAGGTTGGATAGAACTTCTTCCCCAGTTTTAATTACTTACAGGCCAGACACGAACCACAGCGATAAAAGCCTTCTTTAATCTGTAACATTTCAAAGCCCTTTACATTTTCTCTATCCCGACAGGTTTGACTTCTTACAATCTGTTGTTTTACTGTTCGGGCACCCCTATTTATAATCTTTGGTCTATCATCTAAAATTTCTTGGAGTGCCGGGTCTTTCTTCAAAATATGCCAATATTTCTTAATGGATGTATTAATGGCTCGAGTTTGGCTATTAAAGTCATAAATCAGCGGAATAGAGAACTTAGATTTTTCTCTTTGTCCTTGGTACTGAATAAGGATTTTTCTATCCTTTCCTCGGATATCTTTCAATGTATTGAGTAGTCCATCCTCTTTATACCCTTTCTTTCGAAAATCCTCCAACATTTTTTCTGCTTGAATATCAAAAACCTCTTTCTTCGTGCAGTTTCTCTTTAATCTAGTCAGTTGGCTTTTTGGGATGCTACTAAGCCACGCAGAAGCATGACAACTAGGGATGAGCCGAACACCCCCCGAGTTCGGTTCGAGCCCGAACACAAACTTCCCATTTGTTTGGGTCCGAACCCGAATTCGAACCCAATGCAAGTCAATGGGGCTGAAAATTCGGTTTTTAGAGTGCCCTCCAAGAGGGCATATATACTACATATTTGCCATAAAAGGTGTATGGGGGTCCGGGTAGTGCCCTGGGGGACAGGAAACAAGGACAAAAAGTTTTAAAAAAAACGTTTTTAACCACTTCAATGCTAAGGACGCGCTCAGCGCGTCCTCAGCATTACCGCTGGTGTGCTGAGGACGCGCTGAGCGCGTCCTCACATTGGGGTCAGCGTTCGGCCGGGTTCCGGCCGATCGCTGGCCCCTCCGGTGCGGGCTGACATCCTGGATGTCAGCCCGGCATCCGGACCAGCAGCCGCCATTATTAGGTGTCATCGCGGGGGCGCGATGACACCTAATTCAGGCGCCCCCCTGCATGTGCGGAGGAGGCGCCTGAAAGGGAGGGGGGGAGGTCCTTAGGACCTCTCTCCCTCCCGATCGGCGGCGCACAGGGGGTTAACCCAGGCATCATTTGGAAGGGCACAGCCTGCCCTTCCAAATGATGCCTGGCATTAACCCCTGGGGAGCTGGATCGCAAATCGGCGCTGAAAAGCGCCGATTCGCGATCCTTCCCGGGAGCTGGCCGACATCTTGGATGTCGGCCAAGCTTCCGGGAACTCCCCCAGAGGACTGGCGTCATCGTGCGTAGCACGATGACGCCAGTCCTACAGTTAACCCCTAACTGCCACCAAGTGTGGAGATAGGGAGTTCCAATGAACTCCCTATCTCCCGATCCGTGGCAGCTAGGGGTTAAATTTTGATATCGTTGGATCGGCCAGAGCATGGCCGTTCCAACGATACCAAACATGAAAGTTAAAAATGTTGTAAAAAAAAAAAAAAAAAAAAAAAATTAAAAAAAAATAAAAAAAAAATTAAAAAAAAAAAAAATAAACACTTTTTTTCTTTTTTTTGGCTTTGTTAATGCAGCAATATTGTTCCCATTTCAATTATAATGTGAACAATGATGCTGCACTAACGATTTTTGTATGCGGTGCGTTTGTTAAAAATAGTGTCATTTTCCCCAAAAAAAAATGTAACGAGACCCCATCTCTAATTTTTTTAACAAGCGCACCCCATACAAAATATAACCGCAATTGCTCGCATGTTAAAATGTGGAAAAAAACACTTTACACGTTGTAAATTATTGAAAATACATATTTTATTGCATTTTTTGTTATAATATACAGACATGACATAACGTATACATATAATAATGACATATTATGAATCTACCGAGTCTGACGGAAAGAACGATATATAATATGTCGGTGTCATATACTAAAATAAGCCTTAAAAACACGTTTAAACATGATGCGCAAAACAGGTAAAAAATGACCTCAGCACAGGGGCGGGAAAAGCCTCAGCAGCGAAAGGGTTAAAGGGACAGTGAGTTTTCCATGAAATAAGGGTTAAAAATAAAAACGAAAAATTCCTTCAAATATCGTGCCTAGGAGGTCCCCATAACCTGCCCGTGAAGTGGCGGATTTCTAGGATGTATAGAAACACTTAAAAACAAAAAAATGACGTTTCATATGACGGTAAATGCTTTTCCTTTAATCTATCCATAAATAACTGCTTGGGGCGGCAGTCTGTATGAAAAGAGGAGACATTTTCGTACACGCAGAAAAAGTTTACTGATTTTTTGGCTATATTATTGTGAAATATATGCAGGCTTTGGATGAAAGTAACAATAGGTGCTTAAAAAATTGGTCCTTTAGCATCCCCAACAGTGCCGTCACACCGTAACCCCTCTGAGGATATGAATCTGATACAGGCGTCAGTGGCAGTGCACCAAAATATTGTGTTTTAGTGGCAGGCCTGCAAGTAGTATCATACAGTAACTCCTCTGTGGTATTATGGAAGAATGCAGGGGTGGACCATGTGGTCCTATATTGAAAAGATATGATTCTGGTCAAGCCGTCAGTGCACCCAGATATTCTGCCTTTGGTGCAAGACTGCCAGGCCAGCAAGTATCATCATACAGTAACCCCTCTGTGGTATTGTGGAAGAATGCAGGGGTGGACCATGTGGTCCTATATTGAAAAGTTTTTGATCTGGTAATGGGCGTCAGTGCACCCAGATATTGTGCCTTTAATGCCAGGCCAGCAAGTATCATCATACAGTAACCCCTCTGTAGTATTGTGGAAGAATGCAGGGGTGGACCATGTGGTCCTATATTGAAAATTTTTTATCTGTTAATGGGCGTCAGTGCACCCAGATATTGTGCCTTTAATGCCAGGCCAGCAAGTATCATCATACAGTAACCCCTCTGTAGTATTGTGGAAGAATGCAGGGGTGGACCATTTGGTCCTATATTGAAAAGTTTTTGATCTGGTAATTGGCGTCAGTGCACCCAGATATTGTGCCTTTAATGCCAGGCCAGCAAGTATCATCATACAGTAACCCCTCTGTGGTATTGTGGAAGAGTGCAGGGGTGGACCATGTGGTCCTATATTGAAAAGTTTTTGATCTGTTAATGGGCGTCAGTGCACCCAGATATTGTGCCTTTAATGCCAGGCCAGCAAGTATCATCATACAGTAACCCCTCTGTGGTATTGTGGAAGAGTGCAGGGGTGGACCATGTAGTCCTATATTGAAAAGTGTTTTTATTCATCTGTTAATGGGGGTCAGTGCACCCAGATATTGTGCCTTTAATGCCAGGCCAGCAAGTATCATCATACAGTAACCCCTCTGTGGTATTGTGGAAGAGTACAGGGTTGGACCCTGCGGTTCAATAAATTAAAATTATATAAATCTGGCACAGGCGTCAGTGCAGCCAAATATTGGGCCTTTCATGGCAGCAAGTGCCTTCACACCTTAACCCTTTTGTGGTATTGTGGAAGAGTTCAGTGCTGCAGGTTATGTGAATGCAGAAGAGGACATCCCCGATCTATTCCATTACTTCAGCATCAGGGGATTGATAGCTGCTGATCCAGGACTGATTCATTTTTAGAAATGTCAGCCGGTCTACAGAGTCAGTGGACAGACACACTCTTTTGTCTGTGACACAACCTCCAGCAGGACTGAACGTCCTTTCGGAAAGCACGCTAGATGAAGGGCAACCTAGTAGCTGCATAGCATATTGGCTAAGATCTGGCCAGTGATCCAATCTCAACACCCAGTAAACCAGTGGATCATCTGCTGGAAAGGGATCCAGGTCTGCCCTAGCCCTTAGGTAGTCCTGCACCATATGGTGAAGACGCTGGCAATGGGTGCCTACATTTGACGTCCCTGGGCGTCGAGGACTAAAAAAAAATAATAAAGCATCAGTCAAGCGGCCCTGGCCTTCACCACTTTTCCTCTGATCACCCGCAGCCTCAGAAGCACGTGTGTCAGCACTTGGTAATCTACCAGTGCCTGGAAAGGTGTTACACAAGTGTCGCTTTAGAGCGTCCTCAAGTTTTTTCATCCTGTGCTCCCTCTGTGCGGGCAGGATGAGCTCTGCAACTTTCCCCTTGTATCGTGGATCAAGAAGGGTTGCCAACCAGTAATGATCCCTCTCCTTGATAGCACGAATCCTGGGGTCCTTTAGCAGGCTTTGCATCATTAGGGAGCCCATGCAGCATAGGTTGGAGGTGGCATTAGCTTCCGAGTCTTCCTGGTCAATGAGGATGACCGTATCGTGCACTTCCTCCTCCCAGCCACGCACTAGCCCTTCTGTTTCAGAGCCCCATCTTGGATCCCTCCCAGCTGCAATCAGAGTTACCCAGTGTCCTGTGAAGGAAATGTAACGACCCTGTCCATGTTTGCTGGACCACGTGTCTAAAGTCACATGCACCTTGCTGCTGACTGCCCTTCCCAATGACTGGATAACATTGTCTTCCACGTGCTGGTATAGTGCTGGAATGGCCTTGCGTGAAAAGTAATGGCGTTTTGTAACCTGCCACTGTGGTACAGCACATTCAGCAAATTCACAGAAGGGAGCAGAGTCCACCAGCTGGAAAGGCAGCAGCTGCAATGTGAGTAATTTTGCTAAGCTGGCATTTAGACGCTGTGCTTGGGGATGGTTGGGACTATATTTTTTCTTTCGCTGCAGCAGCTGCGGCAACGTAATCTGACTGCGTAAATCTTCAGCTACTGGGATGATGTCACATTGTGAGGAAGGACCTGGTACATCCATTACTGTAGCATCATCCCTGTCGGTGGAGGTTGTAGGCAATGACATGGCAGGACATACAGTGGAGGTAGAGACAGATGAGGAGGAGGAGGACCTACGCAAAGTTTTGCGCCAATGGGATGTGTGGCACTTGTTCATATGTTGCCTCAAGCACGTGGTACCCAAGTGTCCGATATCTTTCCCACGCTTAAGCCTCATCTGACATAGATTACAAATAGCAACGCTGCGCTCTACTGCACATTTCTTAAAGAACTCCCAGACAACAGAGTTCCTGCATGTGTTCTTTGAGACAACAGCGCTCTGCACCGGAGCAGCTCTGACATGTGATGCCTTGGACTGGCTAGTGCTACGGTTGGGCACAGAGGATGTTGTGCCTCGTGTTTGCTGTGCCTCCTCCTCCCCCTCTTCCTCTCTTAATTCCTCTGTTTGATCTGGCACTCAGGTGGAGTCAGTGACCTCATCATCATTGTCATCTTCACCCCCTATCTCCTCGTCACTGGAGCCAACTTGGCAGTACGCTGCAGCTGCTGGGGCAACATGAGTGCCAGTTATTTGTGTGTCATCACTGGCACCCCCTTCCTCTAGGTTGATTATACTCCCTTGCTCAACCTCAGAGATTGAATCAGAGCACTGTACTTGCTGCGCATCTCACCACGTGCCCGCTCGACCCCATTCCGTCACATCTAATTCCTCCCCTCTCCTCCTCCCTCACCCCTGCTCTCACACACATCTTCAACCTATCTCTCTCCATTGGCTCCTTATCATCCACCTTCAAACACGCGCTAGTTACCCCTTTACTAAAGAAACCATCCCTCGATCCCAACTCTCCATCCAACTACCGCCCTGTATCCCTGCTTCCCTTCACATCAAAGCTCTTAGAAAAACTAGTCTTCAACTGCCTCTCCCTCTTCCTGTCCTCCAATTCCCTACTTGACCCCCTGCAATCTCGCTTCCGTCGCCTACACTCAACTGAAACTGCCCTCACCAAAGTCACCAACGACCTCCTAACTGCTAAAAAACACGGCCACTATTCTATTCTCATCCTGCTTGACCTCTCGGCTGCTTTTGACACTGTTGACCACCCCCTCCTTCTACAGACCCTCAACTCTCTGGGTCTCGGTGACACTGCACTCGCTTGGGTTGACTCCTATTTATCCAACAGGTCCTTCTGTGTGTCCTTTGCGGGTAACTCCTCCTCTTCATTGCCTCTATCTGTTGGTGTACCTCAAGGCTCTGTCCTTGGTCCTCTGCTCTTTTCCATCTACACCTCCTCCCTGGGCAAAATCATCAACAGCTTTGGCTTTAATTACCACCTCAACGCTGATGACACTCAGATCTACCTCTCTACCCCTGATCTCTCTCCCCCTGTCCTTTCCAAAGTCAGTGACTGCTTATCTGGCATCTCCTCCTGGATGGCCTCCCACCACCTAAAGATCAACATGTCAAAGACTGAACTCCTACTTATTCCTCCCTCCAATGCCTCCCCACCTCCTGAGTTCTCTATCACGGTGGAGGGTATCACCATCTCCCCATCAAACCAAGTGCGCTGTCTTGGAGTTACACTTGACTCTGCTCTTTCCTTCATCCCCCACATCAAGTGGGCTGGGTGGAGTAGAGGTAATGTCACTGCTCTGCATGGAGAGAGCCTGTGGAGTCATGGGTTCGATCCCAGCGAGCAACCTCTCCAGTAAGTGTCCTTGGCAAGACACCTAACGGTACATACTCGCCACCCAGGACATACTTGAAAACAAGAGAAATCTTAATGTATCCTTCCTGGTAAAATCCTTTCTCAAAAAAAAAGTCTCTTTCCTCCTCCTGTCGGTACCAACTGCGTAATATTTCCATAATTCGGCCATTTCTTACCGCTGTCACCACAAAACAACTCATACACGCCCTGGTAATCTCCCGACTCGACTATTGCAATAATCTCTTATCTGTCCTCCCTCTGTCCCGCCTCTCCCCCCTACAATCCATCCTGAACGCCTCTGCCAGGCTAATTCACCTCACCCGCCGCTCTGTCTCTGCCACTCCCCTCTGCGAGTCCCTTCACTGGCTCCCCATCCACTGCAGAATTAAGTTCAAAATCCTTATCCTTACCTACAAAACCCTCACTAACTCAGCTCCCCAATACCTGTCCTCACTAATCACCAAATACACCCCAGCCCGCTCCCTAAGGTCAAACAGTGACCTGCGCCTAGCTTCTCTCGCATCACCTCTTCCCATGATAGACTGCAGGATTTCTCACGCACAGCCCCCACTCTCTGGAACGCTCTCCCTCGTACTGTCAGACTTTCCCCTAACTTCTCTTCCTTCAAACGCTCCCTTAAAACGTTCCTATTTAGGGAAGCCTACCACCCAACTCACTGACGCAACCATCAATCACTCTCACCTTGCAGTCCTCTCCTCCTGTTTCCAACCCCAACCCTCCTAGATTGTGAGTTCCTACGGGAATAGGGCCTCATCTCCTCCTGTACTGTTTGTCAAATGTTGTTCAATGTATTGTATTGTAACCCTGTCTATACTGTGCCTATTGTACAGCGCTGCAGAATATGCTGGTGCTTTATAAATAAAGAGTAATAATAATAATAATCCTCAAGCAGCATGTCACTCTCATTGTAGTTAAACAATTCAGCTGACTCCTCCGTGTGTGATAGCGAGGCTACGGCAGGAGTAGCTGTGGACATGGAGGCTGCATTAGATGCTTTGGCAGCTGAGGTGGACTGTAAAGCACTAGAAGCCTGGCTGGCAGAGGACTCGGAGGATGAGGATGGCCTGGTTAGCCAATCCACCAAGTCCTCTGTATGTCGCTGCTGCTTAAGACGGCCAGCACCAGTTAGAAAGGACAAGTGTGCCCCTGCAGAGGATGCACCACGTCCACCACGACCAGAGGCACAGCCTCCCGACCCAGAGGGGCTGCTTGCCCTCTTATCTGTGTCTGGGAGCGTCTGCCTGTCCTTTTTGTTCTTTCAGACATGGTGAGTGATATATAGATTAATATATACAGAACTCTGATTCAACTCTGGTATAAAGATTTAAAGAACTCTGGTATAACTCAGTGAGACACACTGATAGCTGGCAGCCAGTGACGAGACACAGATCACCTCAATTCACAAATGTTTTGTAGAAATTAGTGAGCCCCAAAATACTGCGTGGTGCTGGATGTGTGACGAGACACAGATCACCTCAATTCACAAATGTTTTAAAGAAATTAGTGAGCCCCAAAATAATGCGTGGTACTGGTTGTGTGACAAGACACAGATCACCTCAATTCACAAATGTTTTAAAGAAATTAGTGAGCCCCAAAATAATGCGTGGTACTGGTTGTGTGACGAGACATAGATCACCTCAATTCACAAATGTTTTAAAGAAATTAGTGAGCCCCAAAATAATGCATGGTACTGTTTGTGTGACGAGACACAGATCACCTTAATTCACAAATGTTTTAAAGAAATTAGTGAGCCCCAAAATAATGCGTGGTACTGGATGTGTGACAAGACACAGATCACCTCAATTCACAAATGTTTTAAAGAAATTAGTGAGCCCCAAAATAATGCATGGTACTGGTTGTGTGACAAGACACAGATCACCTCAATTCACAAATGTTTTAAAGAAATTAGTGAGCCCCAAAATAATGCATGGTACTGGTTGTGTGACAAGACACAGATCACCTCAATTCACAAATGTTTTGTAGAAATTAGTGAGCCCCAAAATACTGTGTGGTACTGGATGTGTGACGAGACACAGATCACCTCAATTCACAAATGTTTTGTAGAAATTAGTGAGCCCAAAAATACTGCGTGGTACTGGATGTGTGACGAGACACAGATCACCTCAATTCACAAATGTTTTAAAGAAATTAGTGAGCCCCAAAATAATGTGTGGTACTGGTTGTGTGACAAGACACAGATCACGTCAATTCACAAATGTTTCAAAGAAATTAGTGAGCCCCAAAAAGATTTGCTGGCACAGTGAGAAGACACAGAAGATCACCTCAATTCACAAATGTTTTAAAGAAAGTTGTAAACCCCCAAAAAACTTGCTGGCACAGTGACAAGACACACATCACCTAAATTCCCTGATATTTGGTAGAAATGAGACCCAAAAAGACTTGCTGGCACAGTGACAAGACCCAGAAGATCACCTCAATTCACAAATGTTTTAAAGAAAGTTGTAAACCCCAAAAAAACTTGCTGGCACAGTGACAAGACACACATCACCTAAATTCCCTGATATTTGGTAAAAATGAGACCCCCCCAGACCCCCCTAGTAGCGTGGCAGACCGGCAGTAACAACACACAACTATCTCCTTTGAAATCTCCTCTGAAATGCGTGCAGAATCGGCGCGTGGAAACGTTATATAGTGTGCTGCGGGACTTAGCTCTGTGAGCCCATGATTGGGCAAAATTTGCCCAATCAGGACTCTGAGTGGTGATTGGCATAGTGTTGAACCAGTCTTGCACCAGACCTGTGGTCAGGTGCAAGGCTGTAGCCAATTAGGAGCTTAAGGCCAGTGGGAAAATGCATTGTGGTCCATTGTGGTCGAACATGCGGCGAACACCCAGAAATGTTCGGTGTTCGCGATCTAGTCGAACAGGCCAAGTTCGGGTCGAACTCCGAACCGTCCGAACCGAACAGCTCATCCCTAATGACAACTTGTAGACTCAATGTAGTTGTTATATAACCTGTTGCGTTCCATAATAATGGTGTGGCGCCATGTAGATGAGATCTCCTTTGTGCGGTGGTGGTGGTGCCGTGAGTGTGTGACAGTGTGCAGTCAGGATCTTTCTCATCCAGGGTTGTCTCACCTCCGTCCTAGTAGTTTGGGGGTCAGCCACACTCAACCCTTCCTGTCTCCCCACTCCCTCCATGCTCTTTTGCAGTTTGGATTGTGGTGACAACTCAAGGGTAGAAGTGCTGGGACTTTTTCTCAGACACCTAGATGATCCCCCCAGATTGAGCCTCCCACACACCCCTTCATCTGATGAGCAGGGGAGCGGTGTGAGCTCCAGGGGTGCCCTGTGCCCAGGCATGAGGTAAGAAGGGGGTTGCATTGAGGGGGGGTGGTTTAAAGGGGCGACTGTGCAGGCTTGCCATGCTGACTGCTGGTGGTATTTGGCTGTCTGTACTGTGAGCATACGATCTGTGGGCTAGGAGCGACTGGGGGCGGCTTCATGTGAGCTGAGTGCAGGGGGTGCATTTAATTTGTGGCTCAGACTGATGGGAGTTGGAGTTAAATACAGTGGCAAGAAAAAGTATGTGAACCCTTTGGGATTACGTGGAGTTTTGCATGAATTGGTCATAAAATGTGCTCTGATCTTCATCTAAGTCACAACAATTTGAAAAACACAGTCTGCTTAAAAAAATACGACACAAACATTATATGTTTTCATGTGTTTATTGAACATAACATGTAAGCATTCACAGTGCAGGGTGGAAAAAGTATGTGAACACGTAGCCTAATGACTTCACCAAGAGCTAATTGGAGCCAGGAATGAGCCAACCTTGAGTCCAATCAGTGTGATATTATTGGATGTGTTGGTGAAAGCTGTCCTGCCCTCTAAAAACACACACCAGTTTTGGGTTTACTGGTTTCAAGAAGCACTGCCTGATGTGAACCATGCCTTGCAGAAAAGAGCTCTCAGAAGACCTACGATCAAGAATTGTTGACTTGCATGAAGCTGGAAAGGGTTACAAAAGTATCTCCAAAAGCCTTGATGTTCATGTGTCCACAGTAAGACAGACTGTCTACAAATGGAGAAAGGTCAGCACTGTTGCCGCTCTCCCTAGGTGTGGTGGTCCTGTAAAGATGACTGCAAGAGCACAGCACAGAATGCTTAATGAGGTAAAGAAGAATCCTAGAGTGTCATCTAAAGACTTACAGAAATCTCTGGCACATGCTAACATTTTTGTTGACACATCTACAATAAGGAAAACTTTAAACAAGAATGGAGTACATGGGAGGACACCACAGAGGAAGCCATTGCTGTCCAAAAAGAATATTGCAGCACGTTTGAAGTTTGCAAAGGAGCACCTGGATGCTCCACAGCACTACTGGCAAAATATTCTGTGGACAGATGAAACCAAAATTGAGTTGTTTGGAAAAAACACACAACACTATGTGTGGAGAAAAAAAGGCACAGCACACCAACATCAAAACCTCATCCCCACTGTAAAACATGGCAAAGGGAGCATCATGGTATGGGGCTGCTTTGCTGCCTCAGGGCCTGGACGGATTGTTGTCATTGATGGAAAAATTAATTCCAGAGTTTATCAAGACATTTTGCAGGAAAATGTAAGACCATCTGTCCGCCAACTGAAGCTCCGCAGAGGATGGGTGATGCAACAAGACAATGACCCAAAGCATACAAGTAATTCAACAAAAGAATGGCTTCAACAAAACAAAATACGCTTTCTGGAGTGGCCCAGTCAGAGTCCTGGCCTCAACCCGATTGAAATGCTGTGGCATGACCTTAAGAGAGCGATTCACACCAGACATCCCAAGAATATTGCTACACTGAAACAGTTTTGTGAAGAGGAGTGGTCCAAAATTACTCCAGATCGTTGTGCAGGTCGATCTGCAACTACAGGAAATGTTTGGTTGAGGTTATTGCTGCCAAGGGAGGGTCAACCAGTTATTAAGTCCAAAGGTTCACATAATTTTTCCACCCTGCACTGTGAATGTTTACATGTTATGTTCAATAAACACATGAAAACATATAATGTTTGTGTTGTATTATTTTAAGCAGACTGTGTTTTTCAAATTGTTGTGACTTAGATGAAGATCAGAGCACATTTTATGATCAATTCATGCAAAATTCCACGTAATCCCAAAGGGTTCACATACTTTATCTTGCCACTGTAGCTATAGGGCACTGCCCAGCCCTGCAGGTGGGGTGTTCTTGGTGTAGGGCTCTGTCTTTCTATAGCCTGCCATGACAGCCATGTTTATCTATAACATGGGTTAAAGGGATTGTTGTCCCATTTCCCAGGCTGTAAATTATTAATGGCTGGTCAAGTAAACCCATGGTTATTGCAGTGTTTGCACATTGGGCTGGCTCACTTTTACGTAGTATTATGCTTAAAAAAGAAAAAAAACATATGCCCCATCTGTGTCCCTTTTCTGTCGTCGCTCACTCCACTTTCATTCCCTGGCAGCAAAGAATGTTTTAGATGCCATTCCTTCACTCTTGAAAATTACCCCTTCCCTGGCAGGCCAGTCAGGATGGTTGTGAGCTTGCAGATCTCCAAAAATCTCGTCATGTGTCTGTGTTCTGTCTGCTCAGCTCTCACCCCAGTGTTTTTTTTTGCTGTGGAGCTCTGATACACTCATACACACTGCATATTGCTGTATGTTTTATTGCTGTGGAGCTCCGATACGCTCATACACACTGCATTTTGCTGTGCAATTTATTGCTGTGTATTCTGTGTTTCCCAATTTGAATGAGAACAATATATTTATAATATATTAATATTGTATAATTTCTCTATATTTAAGCTAATAGATTTTAAAATAAATGTGTTTGCCATATATTTTACATTGAATTCACTAGTGTATAGTAACACCAGTTACAGATTCTCTGTTAAAAAAACCCACTTCCTTTAGTGCCTTGATCCTGGGTGTATGACTAGTGTGGTGCATTCTTCTATTAGACTTTCATCATGTTTCGTAGCCTCTGTATTACTATGCTTTATTTTACGGCTGTCCCCTTTATGACATTGTCAAAAGGACAGAATATGGGTGCCATTAAAAGTTTGCCCCCCCCCCTGGAATTTTTTTCCAGACGCCCATGGTCAGTGTGGTTTAATATAAGAACAGGGATAAGGCCGCACCACACAAAAACAAAAGATTTAGGCTAGGGTCAGACTAACGCATTTTTCGCGTTGTCCGTGAAAAAGTGCGTTCGAACGAATGGACGCATTTTTTCACGGAATACGCAATAGAGGTCATACCATGCTCATTTTCGTCCGTGATTTTGTACGGATCATCAATAAAACCCTTTTTGTGTCTGGACGTTATGTTGGCCAAACATTAGCAGCGTCTGACGTCTCCTAATCACACACACACGCCGCTAGTGGACGCAGCGCACTCTGTACGTCAGTACTAGCGGTTTCATGTTCTCGAAAAAATGCGTTCGTTTGCCACTTGCGTTGCGCAGCCGCACTTTTGTGCGGCCGTTCTTCGTATGCTGCCTGGCATTGGACTTAATTTGCTGCTAGCACGGCCGTGATTTAGTGCTGCTAAACGCACGTTGATACTGCGTTAGTCTGACCCTAGCCGTAGACTTTAAAAAAACGATTTTTCGAAAATGAGATTTTGTGTCAATGAGTCATTATCACACTGGAGGAGTTTAAAGGGAGTCCAGGAGACATGGGATTATTTAAAGGAGGCTTTATTGAAGGCCACAGGCAATTGCATTCAGCTTGTTAGCAAAAACAAAAAAGGGAAGAAACCACTGTGGTACTCTACAGAAGTGGCCAAAATAGTGAAGAACAAAAAGATTGCATTCAATGATTATAAAAAAAACTCAGAGCGAAAAAGATAGGCAAACCTATAAAATTAGGCAGAAAGAGGCAAAGCAATTTATAAGAGCTTCCAAAGCACACGCAGACGAGAAAATAGCTCAGTCAGTAAAAAAGGGGGACAAAACTTTTTTAGATACATAAACGAGAAAAGAAAAGTAAAACAAGGATTAGTTAGATTAAAATCAAAGGAAGGAAGGTATGTAGAAGAGGATAAAAGTCTCGCTGACTGTCTCAATGAATATTTTTATTCAGTCTTTGCAGAAGAAAAGGAAGGAAAGGGACCTCAGTTAGAAGGAAACACTATAGAGACATTTACAGTACATATGAGTTTACAGAGGAGGAGGTTCTACAGCAGCTGTCTAAAGTAAAGACAAATAAGTCAATGGGGCCTGATGGGATCCACCCTAATTATTAAAAGAGCTCAGTGGTGTAATAGCAAAACCGTTAACAGATTTATTTAACCAATCCTTGTTAACAGGAGTCGTCCCAGAAGACTGGAAATTAGCAAATGTTGTGCCCATTTACAAGAAGGGTAGTGGGAGGAATTGGGGAACTATAGGCCAGTTAGTCTTACATCAGTATTGGGGAACTTAATGGAAATCATGTTAAAGGAAAAGATTGTTGAACATCTAAAAACACATAGATTACAAGATCAGAAACAACATGGGTTTCCCTCAGGGAGATTGTGCCAAACTAATCTTATTGATTTTTTTGATTGGGTAACAAAAATAATAGACAGAGGGGGTGCAATAGACATTGCTTATTTAGATTTCAGTAATGCTTTTGATACTGTTCGCATAGAAGGCTTATCAATAAATTGCAATCTTTGAGCTTGGATTCCAATATTGTTGAATGGATTAGGCAGTGGCTGAGTGACAGGCAACAGAGGGTTGTGGTAAATGGAGTTTATGCGGAGCAGGGTCTTGTTACCAGTGGGGTACCTCAGGGGTCAGTACTTGGACCCATTCTCTTTAATATTTATTTGAATAATTTATAATTAGTGATATTGCAGAAGGTATTAATGGAAAAGTATGTATTTTTGCTGATGACACAAAGATTTGCAACAGGGTTGACGTTCCTGGAGGGATCAGCCAAATGACAAATGATTTAGGTAAACTAAAAAAATGGTCGGAGCTGTGGCAATTGAGTTTTAATGTGGATAAGTGCAAGATAATGCACCTGGGATGTAAAAACCCAAGGGCTGAATATAGGATATTTGATACAGTCCTAACCTCAACATCTGAGGGTTGGGATTTAGGGGTTATTATTTCAGAGGATCTAAGGGTAAGTAGTCAATGTAATAGAGCAGCAGGAAATGCTAGCAGAATGCTTGATTGTGTAGGGAGAGATATTAGCAGTAGGAAATGGGAAGTGCTCATGCCACTGTACAGAGCACTGGTGAGACCTCACTTGGAGTACTGTGTGCAGTACTGGAGACCGTATCTCCAGAAGGATATAGACATCTTAGAGAGAGTTCAGAGAAGGGCTACTAAAATGGTGTATGGCTTGAAGGAGAAAAGTTACCAGGAAAGGCTTAATGATCTTAACATGTATAGCTTGGAAAAAAGACGAGACAGAGGAGATATGATAGAAACATTTAAATACGTAAAGGGAATCCACAAGGTAGAGGAAGGGAGTATATTTAAAAGGAAACAAAGTAGCAAAACAAGAGGACATAGTCTTAGATTAGAGGGGCAAAGGTTTAAAAGTAACATCAGGAAGCATTATTTTACTGAGAGGGTGGTGGATACATGGAACAGCCTTCCAGTTGAAGTGGTAGAGGCCAAAACAGTGATTGAATTTAAGCAGGCATGGGATAGGCATAAGGCTATCCTAAATAAAAGATAAATTCAGGTAAAGTATCCATGTAAATGGGCAGACTAGATAGGCCGAAAGGTTCATCTGCCGACAATTTCTATGTTTCTATGTATAAATCAGCTTGAATTCATTGTAAACTTATCCTTGATAAAGGCTCGGACGGAGCCGAACGTTGGGTCTATATGATATTTTAATATTTTCAGAATAAAGTTTTTTGTTTTATTGGAAAGACCTTGAGTGCGTCTCACTTTGTATACCTATCTACAGTGGCAAGAAAAAGTATGTGAACCCTTTGGGATTACGTGGAGTTTTGCATGAATTGGTCATAAAATGTGCTCTGATCTTCATCTAAGTCACAACAATTTGAAAAACACAGTCTGCTTAAAATAATACAACACAAACATTATATGTTTTCATGTTTTTATTGAACAGAACATGTAAATATTCACAGTGCAGGGTGGAAAAAGTATGTGAACCTTTGGACTTAATAACTGGTTGACCCTCCTTTGGCAGCAATAACCTCAACCAAACGTTTCCTGTAGTTGCAGATCAGACCTGCACAACGATCTGGAGTAATTTTGGACTACTCCTCTTCACAAAACTGTTTCAGTGTAGTAATATTCTTGGGATGTCTGGTGTGAATCGCTCTCTTAAGGTCATGCCACAGCATTTCAATCGGGTTGAGGTCAGGACTCTGACTGGGTCACTCCAGAAAGTGTATTTTGTTTTGTTGAAGCCATTCTTTTGTTGAATTACTTGTATGCTTTGGGTCATTGTCCTGTTGCATCACCCATCCTCTGCGGAGCTTCAGCTGGCGGACAGATGGTCTTACGTTTTCCTGCAAAATGTCTTGATAAACTCTGGAATTCATTTTTCCATCAATGACAACAATCCGTCTAGGCCCTGAGGCAGCAAAGCAGCCCCAAACCATGATGCTCCCTCCGCCATGTTTTACAGTGGGGATGATGTTTTGATGTTGGTGTGCTGTGCCTTTTTTTCTCCACACATAGTGTTGTGTGTTTTTTCCAAACAACTCAATTTTGGTTTCATCTGTCAACAGCATATTTTGCCAGTAGTGCTGTGGAACATCCAGGTGCTCTTTTGCGAACTTCAAATGTGCTGCAATATTCTTTTTGGACAGCAATGGCTTCCTCCGTGGTGTCCTCCCATGTACTCCATTCTTGTTTAATGTTTTCCTTATTGTAGATGTGTCAACAAAAATGTTAGCATGTGCCAGAGATTTCTGTAAGTCTTTAGCTGACACTCTAGGATTCTTCTTTACCTCATTAAGCATTCTGCGCTGTGCTCTTGCAGTCATCTTTATAGGACCACCACGCCTAGGGAGAGTAGCAACAGTGCTGAACTTTCTCCATTTGTAGACAGTCTGTCTTACCATGGACACATGAACATCAAGGCTTTTGGAGATAGTTTTGTAACCCTTTCCAGCTTAATGCAAGTCAACAATTCTTGATCGTAGGTCTTCTGAGAGCTCTTTTCTGCGAGACATGGTTCACATCAGGCAGTGCTTCTTGAAACCATTAGACCCAAAACTAGTGTGTGTTTTTAAAGGGCAGGACAGCTTTCAGCAACACATCCAATAATATCACACTGATTGGACTCAAGGTTGGCTCACTCATGGCTCCAATTAGCTCTTGGAGAAGTCATTAGGCTAGGAGTTCACATACTTCTTCCACCCTGCACTGTGAATGTTTACATGTTCTGTTCAAAAAACACATGAAAACATATGTTTGTGTTGTATTATTTTAAGCAGACTGTGTTTTTCAAATTGTTGTGACTTAGATGAAGATCAGAGCACATTTTATGACCAATTCATGCAAAACTCCATGTAATCCCAAAGGGTTCACATACTTTTTCTTGCCACAATATATATATTGATAAAGACCCAATGCTGGGTTGAAACGTCGGAATTTTTGAATGCAGCTTCAATTAAATATTACTTTTTACCAAGTACCTGAGTACATCCACGTGGATTATTTACATATTGTTCTTGGATAGCGTCACAGGGCACTAGTTCAATTATTTAATCTACAGGAGTGCTGTTTTTTGTTGATTCTATATACAGATATGCTGTGTATATCTATATATATAACATGTATTGTAGTACTAAACCTCTTGTTTCTGTCCTGTGGTTGTTTATTTCTGTCTTGAACCCTTTTTTTGATTGAAAAAATTGCTTTTATTTGGCAATAAAAAACAGTTTTTAACCCCGTCGACGCATTAGTTGCGGGTTCAAAAATGCAGCCGTGATTGAACACGGTCCCGGTTTGTGATGCAGCACACATTGTTTTCCCTGTGCATTACACCACAGGCTTATCGTATACTGTGTTCGCAGCACAGACACTCAAAGTTCTGTGCCTTACAACACAGCCCCACATACAGGAATACACCACCCCGACGAAACCGCAACGAAAATAAATATGTGGTGTATCCCTTTCAGGCACACACACAATTATGCATCCTGGTGTTTCTAAGGTCTAGGGTGACCGGGTAACGCTGTACTGGTGTGAATCACCTTTATTAGCGCCAGTCCCGGCCCCCCTTACATATTAGTTATCTGCACTAGTGGAGAAGGTTGGGGGTATAGAAGGTAGGGTTGGGACAAGAGTGGGGTATGGGGTGGAGGAGGGTGGGGTAAAAGGGTACATGGAAATACAGACATGAAAAATCAACCCAAACTTACTCCTCGTCATCATCATTGCCTGGTCGTTTTCTCCTGCCGAAGCTGTTGACAATAGCATACTCCCGTAGCATGCTTCGAACCAGCCTCACGCAGTCTCCAATGGTGACGTCCTCACGGTGCATTACCTTGTGGTTCAGGACGAAGCACAAGGCGTCTTTGACACAACACATCAGGCACCATGCATGCGCGATGGCGGCCTCGGTGTGCGTGCCGTGAAGAAGTCCGTAGAGCGAGGCATGAAGAGTCATTTTCTCAATGAGTACAGAGTCTCTGAAGTCCTGGTCTCGGGCGGTCAGTAGTACCTGGGCAAAGCGGCAGTGCCAGAAAGAGACAGTGCCTCAAATACCACACAGTGCGGGCAATGTCTGTACCTGCCCAGGCCCCTCGAGCGCATGAAAGTCCTGAGGGGCAACCCTCCCTGGATCGCCATCCATGCCAAGTCTATGTGTCAGTTGGTTAACCTGTCAGAAGCCACGCTCTGACATACCAGGCATCCCGTGGCACCAGGCAACCCGCAAACCGACTCCTCCACGTCTTGAGCTCTCAGCAACTTGTAGATGACGCGCGGTTTCAACAAATCCGGATTCACTCCCTCCAGCTGGAACTCCCGCACGAACGTCTCGACATCCTGGTAGAACAACGGCATTGACCAGTTGAAAGGGATAGAACTGTCCCACTTCTTCCAGCCAATCTTCCGGAGAAGATGGGCTAGGAACAAGAGAGACATGGAGCGCCCTGCCGAGCCTTGTCCATCTGCTCTAAAGATACGCCTCACGCAGTAACACACAAAGATGATCCTCAGCAAGGTGGGGATGTCGGGTATACCCTTCCCACCCTTCGAGAGATAAGGTTATGCAACTGATCAAAGCCACTCCAAGGACAGTGCTGTTTCGGGTTTGTTGGACCCTCATCAGCTTGGAGCTAGGCATGATGACCAGTTGTCCTAGGAGTGGCTTTGACCAGTTTCATACACCTTATCTCTGCTAGAAAGTCACAGTGTGGCATAGCATTGATTTTAGGGTTCTGTGTAATAACAGATCCAGGATGCATAAAAGTGAGACAGATGTAATTTCCATATCCTATCCAGAATTCCTTGCTGCATATGGAGAATGTGGCACAGTAGCTCTGGGATGCAATTCATCGAATTGCTGTGATGTGCAAGTGGCGTCTGCAATATATATATATATATATATATATATATATATATTGTAGTATATTTCACACACATAGGACTTGGTTCTTTTTATACATTGTCAAAGCAGCAACTCAGCTGTAACTATAAATTCAGAATGAAGCTCCTGCCATCCCCTCCATGTGGTTGCAGAGGATGGGAAGTGAGAGGGCAGTTAAATGTGCTGATTACTTAGAGACCCCAGGGCCCTTGTTCTCTAATTGATGCTGTAAGAAGGATGATGTGTGAGATCATCTCAATTGAGGTCAACACAATGATAGCCCCAGCTCAGTCTTTGTAGGGCTAATTAATGATGGGGCACCTGTTCCTGTTCCCATTGTCTGCCTGCACTGGCTGTGATGATTTACAGTTCCATCTTACCTATATAACAGTATTAAGATATTTCTGGCTACACGATTTCATCAGCCACTAAATAATTGCAATATCTATGTATTTCCAGGATCCTTTTTAAATCGGATCACTGCTGTGTGCAGTCAGCACCCTGTATAACACATACACGATTTGCAGCTTTGCAGGCTTAACCCTGTATAATAATATCCCATCATTTCAGCTATTCAACACGTAAATTATAAAACGACAGGTTATAACACAAGAGATGACATTTCACATTAACTCGTGGTGTTTCAGAGGGAAGGTGACACATATACCTGCATTTATGAGGCTTTTAATATTTGACTTTCTACGTTAATCACTCATTGAGACACATCGCCTCTATATTCAAAGGTCGCATACACAAAGGTAATGGGAGAAAGGGAGATGTTCTCATATAATAAGCTATTTATGGATCTGCCTGTCATTCCGGCGTGTCTCATCCAGCAACACAAAGAGAAGTCGACGTAAAGAAATTCATGACTTATTACGAATCATACTATAATCACTTAAAGAGACACAGAGCTCCTCCAGCAGCTATAGAAATTCCATAGCGCTTCCTACCACGTGCAGCGTCTCCATCAATATAACAAGGGCAAGCATTGTCCTCGCACTGACACCATGACTGCCAGGCCCAGGGGGGTACATTAACTATTACGTAATCCCTGCTGTGCCACCAGAGGCTGCAACAAATCCACAGATCTCTAATAGCACCGCAGGGGTTAAATTCAAAAGGCAGATTTACTGACAAGTGATACAAAGCAAGGCGATAAATGGAGGGGGATCAGAAACATTGGATAAAGGGAAATGGATCAATAAAAGATAGAGAGCTGAGCAATGGAATTATACAGAGTAACAATACTTGTTTCAGTGTGCCTATAATGTAGCAGTCCAAGGATCCTTAGATACAATGTCTCTCCATTATATGGTATTTTGATCACACACAGTCTGGCAGGTAAGGAAAAGTGGGCTCTCTTTCTTTCTTATCTAGCACTATGGATACACTCAGGGCCTTAAATATCTATCTATCTATCTATCTATCTATCTATCTATCTATCTATCTATCTATCTATCTATCTATCTATCTATCTATCTATCTATCTATCTATCTATCTATCTATCTATCTATCTATCTAGCCATCTAGCCATCTATCTAGCCATCTATCTATCTCTGTGTGTATCTATCTTTACCTGTCTGTATATATCAGTCTCTGTATCTGTCTATCTCTGTATGTACCCATCTATCTCTGTATGTACCCATCTATCTCTGTATCCATCTCTGTATGTATCTATCTATATCTAGCTCTGTATCTATCTACCTATATATTTTCGATCTTTTCTTTCCCTTTTAGACACACATTCTCTATCACATATACAGGTGAATCTCAATAAATTAGAATGTCGTGGAAAAGTTCATTTATTTCATTAATTCAACTCAAATTGTGAAACTTGTGTATTAAATAAATTCAATGCCCACAGACTGAAGTAGTTTAAGTCTTTGGTTCTTTTAATTGTGATGATTTGGCTCACATTTAATAAAAAAACACTAATTCACTATCTCAAAAAATTTGAATACTTCATAAGACCAATAAAAAAAAAATAATTTTTAGTGAATTGTCGGCCTTCTGTAAAGTATGTTAATTTACTGTAAATGTACTCAATACTAGGTAGGGGCTCCTTTTGCTTTAATTACTGCCTCAATTTGGCGTGGCATGGAGGTGATCAGACTGTGGCACTGCTGAGATGCTATGGAAGCCCAGGTTTCTTTCACAGTGGCCTTCAGCTCATCTGCTTTTTTGGTCTCTTGTTTCTCATTTTCCTCTTGACAATATCCCATAGATTCTCTATGGGGTTCAGGTCTGGTGAGTTTGCAAGCCAGTCAAGCACACCAACACCATTGCCATTTAACCAACTTTTGGTGCTTTTGGCAGTGTGGGCAGGTACCAAATCCTGCTGGAAAATGAAATCAGCATCTTTAAAAGGCTGGTCAGCAGACGGAGCATGAAGTGCTCTAAAATCTATTTTGTAAACAGGCGAAGTGACTTTGGTTTTCAAAAATCACAGTGGAGCAACACGGCAGAAGACATTGCACCTCAAATCATCACAGACTGTGGAAACTTAACACTGGACTTCAAGCAACTTGGGCTATGAGCTTCTCCACCCTTTCTCCAGACTCTGGGACAGTGGTTCCCAACCACAGTCCTCAAGTAGCCCTACCAGGTCATTTTTTCCAGATATCTAGAGCACAGCACAGGTGATATGATTTGCTGCTCAGTGATAGCAGGATTCAGTCTGCATTTCCCCAAGGTGATCTGCAATATCTGGCCTGTTAGGGGGACTTGAGGACAGGGTTGGGTACCACTGCTCTAGGACCTTGGTTTCCAAAGGAAATACCAAACTTGCTCTCATCTGAAAAGAGGACTTTGGACCACTGGGAAACAGTCCAGTTCTTCTTCTCCTTAGCCCAGGTAAGACGCCTCTGACGTTGTCTGTGGTTCAGGAGTAGCTTAACAAGAGGTATACGATAACTGTAGCCAAATTCTTTGACATGTCTGTGTGTGGTGGCTCTTGATGCCTTGACCCCAGCCTCAGTCCATTCCTTGTAAAGGTCACCCAAATTCTTGAATGGATTTTGCTTGACAGGTTCTCTTGGTTGGTTGTGCATCTTTTTCTTCCACACTTTTTCCTTCCACTCAACTTTCCGTTAACATGCTTGGATACAGCACTCTGTGAACAGCCAGCTTCTTTGGCAATGAATGTTTGTGGCATACCCTCCTTGTGAAACGTGTCAATGATTGTCTTCTGGAAAACTATCAGATCAGCAGTCTTCCACATGATTGTGCAGCCTAGTAAACCAAACTGAGAGACCATTTTTGAAGGCTCAGGAAACCTTGCAGGTGTTTTGAGTTGATTGGCATGTCAACATATTCTAATATGTTGAGATAGGGAATTGGTGGATTTTTGTTAAATGTGAGCCAAATCATCACAATTAAAAGAACCAAAGATTTAAACTACTTTAGTCGGTGTGCATCAAATTTATTTAATACACAAGTTTCACAATTTGAGTTGAATTAATGAAATAAATGAACTTTTCCACGACATTCCAATTTATTGAGATGCCCCTGTATGTATAGATTTTTCTATTACACACATGCACTCTATCACACACACTCCTTTTATCACACAAATGCACTCTATACCACACTGTCACACACATGCACTCTATCAGACACACTCTCTTTATCACACACCTGCAGTCTATCACACACACACACACTCTTTTTATCACACACATGCACTGTAGCACACCCACTCTCTCTAATACACAACCTGTCTATCTCGCGCACACACACACACACTAATACACAGCCTCTAACAGACACACACTAATACACAGCCTCTCTCTCACACACACACAGACACACACACACACACACTCCTTCTCTCTCTTTCTCTAATACACAGACACACACACACACTCCTTCTGTCTCTTTCTCTAATACACAGCCCCTCTCTGTCACACACACTCTCTCTCTCTCTCTCTCTCCCTCTCTATTTATATGCAACAATATTCCCTGATGGTAACCTTCATGCAACCTTAGCAGAATATTAACTATTTGGGTGCCGGTGATGGTGCCTATAATAGTAGCACTCCTATCTGCAGTCACTCAGGCTTGCCGTGGCAGTGTGTTATCTGTTTTCAGATTTTAATAAAACGTTTTCCTCTCTGTAACTGTAAATGCAAATCTATCAAACCCAGGCTGGGGATTGTGACACAGTCTGCTAAAGATAGGAATGTTACTCATTTAGTGCTGAAGGACACTTTCAGGAGCTGGTGTATCCATGCCTATTATCTCATGGGCTAAACATGATTTCTTTCTCCTGCTGCACTCTGTCAGATGGAAAGCTGGCACAGTACCAAAAACAGACAAGGTTAATTATCCAGAGGATCAACTATTTTTATCAGGTTATGGTCACACTCAATTGTTTAATGCTATTAAATGTCTGTCTGTGTGTGACATTCAAGACTGCCGCTTTGTCCTACTTTGATCATGCCCCCAATTATTCACTGTGTTAATAGGGTGTGCTGTCTGTACAGTGGGGGTGAGTATCTCAGACAGCTAAAATAACACTATCCAAAACCTTTCTTTCTTTCTTTCTTTCTTTCTTTCTTTCTTTCTTTCTTTCTTTCTTTCTTTCTTTCTTTCTTTCTTTCTTTCTTTCTTTCTTTCTTTCTTTCTTTCTTTCTTTCTCTCTTTCTCTCTTTCTTTCTTTCCTCTTTTTTGTCTGTACTTCTTTCTCTCTTGCTTTCATTCTTCTTTTCTTTCTCTCATTCCATTTTCTCTCATATGTCTCCAGGCCCCCCTCTGCTTCACAATTTCTCCCTCCTCCTGTTCTTCTCTCTCGCTCACTTTGCTATCCTCATGAATCAATAGAAAGAGCAATTTGATCATATGTTTGATATGAAAAACACTAAGCAGCGGGTCTTACTGATGCAGACAACATATGCACAGAAATAGAAGATCATCCTTTATCAGGCATACACTCTCCCTGCAAGACACAATGAAAAACAACATTTCAACAGCAAACTCAGTCTCTTTTTCCTAATAAGGAAACTGGAAGTAAATCCACTGGTCCAGAAATATGAAAACAGATATACATAGAACCATAGAATAAACACTATAGCTGAATACAGCCACTGATCACAGAAAACATTCTTAGCAAAGATTTGAAGAGCTGCAATATCACGAAGCAGCACTAAAAGCTGCAATTGACAAGTTTTAATGAGTAATAAAGATAATGTTTTTTAACCACTTCCATGCTAAGGACGCGCTCAGCGCGTCCAACCGCATGTCACGTTCCATGCGGTGGACGTGCTGAGCGCTTCCTCTCTTTGGGGTCAGCGTTCGGCGGGGTTCCGGCCGATCGCTGGCCCCCCCGGTGCGGGCTGACATCCTCAATGTCAGCCCAGCATCCGGAACCGCCGCCGGAGTAATTAGGTGTCATCGCGGCAGTATGTGCGGAGGAGGTGCCTGAAAGGGAGGGGGGAGGTCCTTCGGACCTCTCTCCCTCCCGATCGGCGGCGTGCAGGGGGTTAACCCAGGCACCATTTGGAAGGGCACAGCCTGCCCTTCCAAATGGTACATGGCATTAACCCCTGGGGAGCCGGATCATGAATCGGCGCTGAAAAGCGCCGGTTCGTGATCCTTTCCCGGAGCTGGCCGACATCTTGGATGTCGGCCAAGCCTCCAGGAACTTCCCCTGAGGACTGGCGTCATCGTGCATAGCACGATGACGCCAGTCCTGGAGTTAACCCCTAGCTGCCACCAATGGTGGAGATAGGGGGTTCCAATGAACCCCCTATCTCCCGAACCGTGGAAGCTAGGGGTTAAAGTTTGGTACTGTTGGATCGGCCAGAGCATGGCCGTTCCTACGATACCAAACACGACTGTGAAAAAAGTTTGTAAAAATAAAAAAAAATGAAAAATAAAAAAAAAAAATAAATAAATAAAAAATTAGAAAAAAAAAAAAAAAAATTTTTTTTTGGTTTGTTAATGCAGCAATATTATTCCCATTTCAATTATAATGTGAACAATGATGCTGCACTAACGATTTTTGTATGCGGTGCGTTTGTTAAAAATCGTGTAATTTTCCCCAAAAAAAAATGTAACGAGACCCCATCTCTAATTTTTTTAACAAGCACACCCAATACAAAATAGAACCGCAATTGCTCGCATGTTAAAATGTGAAAGAAAACCACTTTACACGTTGTAAATTATTGAAAATTCATATTTTATTGCATTTTTTGTTATAATATACAGACAGGTCATGACGTATACATATAATAATGACATATTATGAATCTGCCGAGTCTGACGGAAAGAACGATATATAATATGTCTGGGTCATATACTAAAATAAGCCTTCAAAACACGTTTAAACATGATGAGCAAAACCGGTAAAAATGACCTCAGCACAGAGGCGGGAAAAGCCTCAGCAGCGAAAGGGTTAATATTTAGTATACCTGTTTTCTTATAAGTATAACAGATATGCTTCAACACCTTTGAATTAATAAAATTTAAAGTAATAACCAAGTACAAGGCCCTGTGACGTTTGTCATTTTTTAATTGTTTCATGATAAAAGATAATGAGAACAGATAACAAATATAACCAGGCTGAATAGTCCAAGATGTGGTGGTCTATGATTCCCCTGTGGATTTTTGGCATACTTTTCAATTTTGCCGTGTGTCCTAGGATTTGCATAAAATACCTCAACCTTCCTTTGCAAAGATATCTTCCATAATGTTTTCTTATTGAGTTAAGAAATGCCAAGGTGTTTTTTTTCTTATTATTTTGAACTCATATACAAATTTCATAAACAAACCAACGAAATAAACTGAAGATAAACATATTACTTGGAAGGGGTAAAATGTGAAGTAAAAAGAATTTGGTGCACTGGCACATAATTTCCAATACCTTAAGCAACCTATTCATTACAATTTGTATGTTAAAGAGATTCTATTGTTGTTCCCAGTTGTGCGCTAACTACATTCACTACTAACTTCTTCATGAGTCCCTTTACAACTGTGATAAAGTTTTCCAAATATTCAAATAATTATTTGGTTTTACCCTTTATCTTAGAAACTAGAGAAGTCAATAAACCTTTTGTGTTTGACAGCTAAGCTTTCTCTCTCCACTCTAACCTAATATCAGTAATTTCCTCTCTGCTCCTTTGTGCACAAAACAGCAATAACTCCCACCCTGTGATTTGAACAAGTGAGGTGAATTGTTGAATTGTTTATAACTCCTGGAATGAAGGAAAGTGAATCTGATTTTACAAAACAGAATTGTGTTTGCTGAGTGTCACTTAGCATTCTGTTAGTTGCAATTTCCAAGTTGT
Source organism: Leptobrachium leishanense (assembly GCA_009667805.1). Lineage (NCBI taxonomy): Eukaryota > Metazoa > Chordata > Amphibia > Anura > Megophryidae > Leptobrachium > Leptobrachium leishanense. The sequence continues at coordinate 339,924,883 of CM019064.1, read as the reverse complement.
ATGCTTTTTTTGCTGCTTTTTTCAAACAGGCACCATTCTAGTTCTTTCAATATGTACAAGAGAATGATGTAGCGCCGTGTATCCACCACCAAGGAACCCCAATGGCCAGTACCAGAGTTTAGTGGTTTCCCCTAAACCAATAACACACAGAATACACACATATCACCTGATACGGCGCAAACAATGCGTATGGGGTCCTAGCGTCTCCCAGTTTTTACATATTTTTTCGAAGCTCCAGCCAACATAAAAAATACAAAGCAACACAATTATGGTGCAGTATCCCCTTAAGGACGAAGGGGCTTTAAAGTCAATGCATGTTGTTTGCCTTCACCTAAGAAATAAGAAGGCAAACAACCTGCAGGCGTGGACCCACTCAGAGCCAGTGCAGGGGCTCTGTAGTTGTGAGTGTAAAATCGCTAGAAATTTAATGTGTGGAACATCTTGATGAAATATACCCCCTTAAGGACCAATGACGTAACTGTTACGTCACAAATGCATTTACTTTAAAGCCCCTTCGTCCTTAAGGGGATACTGCACCATAATTGTGTTGCTGTGTATTTTTTATGTGCACTGGAGTTTCGGAAAAATATATAAAAATATATAAAAATTGGGAGACGCTAGGACCCCATACGCATTGTTTGCGCCGTATCAGGTGATATGTAACCATTCTAGTTCTTGACTAAAGTGACTATGAATGTTTATATAAACCAGGGGGCCCTGGAAGATGAGGTCCACTTCCTCCTACAGTGCCCCAAGTACTCAGCACTGAGGGAAACTCACTTCCAGAGACTCTCCGCTCTCGTCCCGGACTTCACCTCTATAGAAGAGACGAGGAAACTCCACATCATACTGGGAGAAGAGGAGCCAGCGGTGAAAATATCTGCCCAATACGTCACAGAATGTCACAGACTGAGAGGAACAGGAGAGATCCTGGAGTTATAGATCCCCAACACGGACTCAACCCCATCCCCCTTCACATTATCCCTTACCCCTGATAATGTCCATGGACTTGCCCATTCCCCCCATATATATCCCACTACCCCCCCCCCCTCCACCCCATATGACCTCCCCTTATGCTTTGGCAATGCTAAAATGTATTTGGTCCTGCCAATAAAGCTTATTTTGATTTGATTTGATTTGATTTGAACCTCAATAATATTGGCAAGGCATAGGTTACTTAAAACAACACGCAAATGAAATGTAGATGTACACTTGCAGGTAGACAGAGACACTGAATTTCTGGCACACAGAGTTATAGAATTTTACAGACACTGAAAGACACACACACAGAGACGGACAAAGGCACACAAACACTGGCAAAAATGCTGACAGACATAAAAGAAACAATAATTATGACATTGTGATATACTGAGGACTAAAACAGAGACGCTGACAGAGACAAAGGGCTAAATTCCAAACTTAACGTTTGCAGGTTTCTCTGTAGCATTCCCATTTTAGCGTTATATTCCAGGGCAGGCAGTACCTCGTGCACCTTGTTCTGGAACGCAGCTCTACCCTCAGTTTCGCGGTAGTGTTTTTGCGCCACCTTGGGTATCACCTCCTGAAGTCCATAGGACTCCATGGACGTTTTGCGCTTCTGGACCACAAGCCCTGTGCGATCTCGCTCACGTGAGATTGCGTAACGCTGTGGGGTGATCGCAGAGGGAGACTGGGAATTATTTGTTCACAGTCTCATGCTGCTCGCTGCCAGGAGATGCGTAGGATCGGGCCACCGTTCTTGCTGTGGGATGAGAAGTGAGTATTGGATTTATTGGCAGGGTTTTAGAGGGTGCTGAATGATTCTACAAAAGTGCAATCAAGTTAGCACCAGCTTTTAGGTGTCGCTAAAATTTGGTTTAGCTCATTGGTGCCATAATTAGCGCTAGGACTTTGTAATACTTTACTTATCCTAACGCTAACTACTGATTGCGCTCTCCATGTAAAGTATAGGATTTGCAAAGTACAGTAAGCTTGCGAAAGCTAGTGCTATCATCACTATTGCACTAAAGGATTTTTTACAGGTTTATCGTCAGGTAGGTAATATGTGGGGCATGCATTAAAGTCACTTATCCTATCGTTAACACTTACTCAGCCGAACGATACATTTAGCTTTCACTATGTAATTTAGCCCGAAGAAAGGTGGTAAAGACACTGACATACCCAGACACATGCAGTGACCATGACAGATGCACATAAAGACATACACACATACCAACAGACACTAACAAGGTTATTCGGAGAGCACCAAAATATCACCAACATTTCAGTGCACTTCTGTTCCCTACACTTCGGCGAGTTCAATTCGCTGATCCTGTGGTAAATTCAGCATTTACCACAGGATCCCTGAAGTGTGACGAATCAACTGCCAAACAAATCGAAAATCTGCCGCAAAACCATCAAATCAATCTAAAAAAAGCAGACGAATCTCCGAACAGACCGCCGACCAGCTGCTGGAAAAAGTCGATAAGCTGCCGAACGGGGTAAAAAACACCCGCAAAAAAACAACTGCAACTTTTAAAAGGCGTTTTCAAACTAAATACTGCATGAAAATGCCTTGGAATAATATATAAGGTCCTTTGAATAATAATAAAAAGAAAGGTCTGTTAAAGAGAAAAAAAAAGTCATTTTAAAAAATTTTAGATTTTTTTTTTACAGAAAAGAATCCCAAAAATGCACAGAAAATCCTAATAAATAAATAAAAAAATAAATAGAGACTTTTGGCTGCAAATGAAAATATTAAACGGTTGAATAAATATTTAAGAGAACAGGGAATTTGTTAACATTGAAACCTATAGGATTCGCCTGTTTAAACCTATTGAATGAAACCACTGAGTATCAGGGGATTTCACTGACATTTCAGTGCTGTTCGGTGTTTTCTGAATAGATTAACCATTACTTCTCTATGGGGAGTTCACTGCCAAAGATCACCGTTCTTCGCTGCAATTCACCAATATTTGGCAAACTTTCAGCTTTTAGAGTAGTCGAATGGCTTCGAAATTGCACCGTATGGGGAAATTCACTGCTCGCTGCAATTTCGTGGCCAATTCGGTGCTCTTTGAATAACCCTATAAGAGACACACACAGTCTCTAGCAGACATACATACAAACACATACACTGACACATGGGCGCTAACAAACTCTATATAAACAAGTACATATGATGAACACATACTTGCACACATACACACTACACGCTGCCAGGCAGTAAAACACACACAATGCACTGACAGATAGTAGCACACACAAATTTCAATTAAAACAGCATTCTAACTCAGCACATGGAAAGACATAAGATAGAGAGTGGGCAGGAGAGCCAATTGTAGACCAGATTAACGGGTGCAAGATAGCATTGATCGATTCTACATTGAGGGATCTGAGGTGAGTATGGGATTTTTTGGTGGGGTAAATTAATGTGTTAAGTGATTTTGTTTCAGCACAATCCCTTAACACTAGCCTTTCAGAGAAGTTATTCAAAACTGAATAACATGAGGTGCAGATGAAGAACAAGCTGGGTAGACTAGCTTGCTCTTCATCCACTAGGTGCATATTAACATCTCCCATATGAAATATAACTGATGTTAATGTACATTAACCAGCCACAAGATATGAAACACAAGCTGACCTTGATCTCGGATGGAATAAGCCATGAAAAAATTAAGCACAGCGCTCGAGTCACTATGCTGTAGGACTCGAGCGCTCCGTTTAACAACAACCTTGAAATAGGACCCCAAGGGTCACTCCCCTAAAATCCTTTCTGGGTCCTATGCCCACCTGGAATTTTTATGGTCTGACTTTTAGTTTAAAGATTCATAAAGGAAGGTGCTAAACTATTATTTCTATAAAAAAAGACATTCAAAGCTGCAGTAAACTATATTAAGTATAAACACCTAGCAACAGCTCATGTCTCTACTAGAACATTTGTATCATAATAATCTTTCCAAGCACCTATTTTGCAAGTAATCTTTGGTGGTATCCCACAGCAGTTCTTATGCACAAATTGTTTCTTCAATAGCTTTGTGTCCTAGTGACAGCTCTTCCATTATCCAAGACTTATTTTCATCAAGTGATTTTGATATCTGCTACTGATCCTTTATATTGGTACTTTAGATACCTTTGTAGCATACCCCTGGTTTGATATGTTGCAGTATTTATCGTGTGTTAGCTTGGTATGACAATTTTGTTTATCCCTTTTGCTGTGCAACATAACCTTGACATAGCTGTTTATTAGTAGGTTTTCCTGCTTTTAATAATTTGACATATAAGGGTCTATTCACTAAACACCAAACTTGCCACCGAATTTCATGGCAGTTTTTCTATTCACCTAATACAGGCGAATTGAAGACGAAATACAGTGCAGGGCTTCGGTGTAACCGAAATTGTCCTTTAGGGAAGTAATGGTCTGTCTATTCACAGAACGCCGAACTGCATTGAAGTGTCAGTGAAATGCCCTGATTTTTGGTGTTCTGCTCACTATACTCACCTCTTGCCTCCGGGGTCCCATGGCGATCTGACTTCATGGAAGTCAGATGCTTCTTTATACACCCCTCCCGGCGCACTGACTTAATCGCGACGGGCGTGATGACGCCAGTTTCAGGCGCCTCCCCGGCACGTGAAAGGAGGGGGTGTCCTGTGGATGCCTCGCCCTTCCGATCGGGAGGAGATACAAGAGAAAGAGAGGAACGCGCTGGAAAGGACAGAGTCTGCCCTTTGCAGCGCTGCCTTTCTCTGACCCCCGAGGTGCTGGTCCGCGATCCTGCGCTGAATGGATCTCTTCTGGAGGTGGCTGACATCCTGGCCTCTCTCCGCCCACTGACTCAGTGTGAGCATTAACCGCTAGCTGCCACGGGGTTTCCCTATGGAACCCTATGGTAGAGAAAGGGGGATCCTTTGGATCCCCTTATCTCCCGATCCGTGGCAGCTAGAGGTTAATGTTTGTTATCATTGGAAAGGTCAGAGAATGTAAAAAAAAACAAAAAACAATAATAATAATTTTTTAATTTTTTTTTTTATTAATGCAGCACTATTGTTCACATATCAATTATAATGTGAACAATGATGCTGCACTAACGATTTTTTTTAGGGTTTTATCTAAAATCACATAATTTCTCAGAAAAAAAGTAACAGATTCCCAGTTCTAATTTTTTTCAACAAGAGCACCCCATAGAATATATAACTGTAAAGGCTTGGATGATAAAGTGTGAAAATAATAATTATACACACTGTAGATGATTGGAAATTCAAATTTTATTGCATTTTTTATTGTAACATTCAGGCAGGGCATGACGAATACATATAATAATGATATATTATGAATCTGCCGAGTCTGCTGGAAAAAATTATATATTATTTGTCTGGGTCGTATAATAAACTTCAAATCGCGTTTAAACTTGATGAGCAATGCAGTTCAATGGCATTCGCCAAAGCCACTTTGGCTCTCTTCGGTGCTTTTTGGTGCTCTAAATGATGTTCTCCAACTTTTCCATTGAGCTCCTGTGACTCGATCTTTGGCACACTACAGTGTTCATACGCTAAAAAGATCATAATTTGGGAAAAATACACAGGTAATTTTTTTCCAACTTGCTATTTAAGCAAAGGTGTATATATATGCATATATTTTAAAACCAGCTTCAATTTAATGTAATAATAAAGACATTCATTTGAAACAAAAATGGCAAAAAGGTATAAAAACATATATATATTTATATTCACTGGGTTGGTCCTGTGATGTCACTAGACATGTGAACAGGCAAAAACATTGGTTCACAATTGTACAGTAAATTATGCTTGGTTCAGTTGATCTGAGTATTGTATAGTGATTTAGTTCTTCCAAAATACAGGCTAAATATTATATTATGTTAAAATCAGTTGGTTGATGGTAAAAGTGTTTGTGCTTATGCAAAGGCTTTTTACAGGTAACACAGACACACCATTAATTTATTATAAATAAACTCTCACTCGTTCATTGTGGGTGAGGAATTAGTCCTTAGACTGGGTGGGCTGCGGTGAAGTACCTGCTCCCAAACCCCATGGACCAGAGGCATAACTAGAAACCTCAGGGCCCCGGTGCAAGAATCCATGAAGGGCTCCCCCCTCGTCAGCTGTGGGGAGGGGCTGAGGCAGGCCATTGAAGTCAGCAGGACGTACCAGTCCTGGGCCCCGTGCCTTCAAGACCCACCCTCTGCACGGGCCCCAGATACATGTATACCCAGATATCAGACCCCAGTATCAGACCCCCAGTAATTAGCCAGCATCAGACCCCCCAGTAATTAGCCAGTATCAGACCCCTAGTAATAAGCCAGTATCAGACCCCAGTAATTAGCCAGGATCAGACCCCCAGTAATTAGCCAGCATCAGACCGCAGTAATTAGCCAGGAACAGACTCCAGTATTTAGCCAGCCAGTATCAGACCCCCAGTAATTAGCCAGCCAGTATCAGAACCCCAGTAATTAGCCAGTATCAGACCCCAGTAATTAGCCAGTATCAGACCCCAGTAATTAGCCAGCCAGCATCAGACCCCCAGTAATTAGCTAGGATCAGACCCCAGTAATTAGCCAGCATCAGACTGCAGTAATTAGCCAGGATCAGACCCCAGTAATTAGCCAGCATCAGACCCCCAGTAATTAGCCAGCCAGTATCAGAACCCCAGTAATTAGCCAGCCAGTATCAGAACCCCAGTTATTAGCCAGTATCAGACCCCAGTAATTAGCCAGCCAGCATCAGATCCCCAGTAATTAGCCAGTATCAGACCTCAGTAATTAGTCAGCCAGTATCAGACCCCGCACATTGGAGCCAGACTCGGGGGCCCCCACTCGAGCTGGACTCGGTTACCTGGTGGTTTTTGCTGGCGCCAGTGGGAGAGAAGCTGCAGCCTATGGAATGGATCCACCCCCACGTGTGACACGCCGTAATCAAGTTCGCCAGCTGGTCGCATGTGTATGTGGCGCGGTCAGCTGGCAGCACTGCTCCCAGGTGCCGGCACTGGAAAAAAGAGTGCCGAAACTCTGCAGCTGCCTGGGCTCCCCTCCAGTGGCGGAATGCCAGGGCCCGGTCGCAGGTGCGACCGCTGCTACCCTGGTACTTCCGACACTGCCATGGACCCATAAAGTTACTTCCCACTTGTGGGTCTCTCTGGCACCCTCTTGGCCAGCTTGTAAGTCAGCTTGTACAGTGTGCATTCGCAAGCTCCTATATTTGTATTGGGGTTTTTTAATTGGTAGTGGCTTTGCTTTGTCTCTCAAAGTGCGGAACTTAAGAGTTCTTGTAAACCTGCATGTTCCAAGAACATCCTGCTCTAAAAATGTACTGATTTTGTAAAACCTTCTTTTAACGTCAAAATTTAAACTTGCAAAATGAGGCAGAATAAATCATGTATATTCAGGGATATTTAGGCAATTTTCAATCTATATCTTTAAGAGGAAAGAGAGCAACCATATCCACACAAAGGCACTCTGTACTTCAATAGGCAGATAAGCCGTTCCAGATCGTGTTGGCGTTGAGGGTCTCCTGAAGTAGAAGGCGCTGAGTGCTGTTCCTAATTTGTGTAATAAAAAAGAAAAGAGGATATGAGCAACCAAACATTGTAGGGAAAAACCTCAATGGAGCACAGGCAGGGCCAATTCGACGAGAGTGTACTTAGGCACACCGGGTATATACCAAGTGCAGGCTTACTTATGGATGGGTCATAAATCTTGAAAAATTGGACCAGGGACAGATACAACTACATGTTCTATTATAGATTAAGTGAACACATTGGAAGAAGGGAAGGATTTTTCATTTAATTAGGGAAAAACCACAGGATAAAGAGCATCTTGGTGGTTGAAGATGGTATGGTTTCTTGATCGATATTGCCTTTTTCCTTAGAATTGGGATCTCAAACTCAGGTCCATGTAGTTTAACTACAGCTCCCATGATTCTTTTATCTATATATTGCTTTCAAGCTAATTCTGTGGATTGTAGGCAACGAACATGAGGGGGTCCGGTGTTAGAGAAGCCTTAGGACAAAGGAAGCGTTAAGCTTGCATTTAATTGATTCCTTCTAACTTTAAATTTAAGCCATATAGCAGGGATCGGTAACCTTGGCCATGCTGATGCTTAGGAACTACACCTCCCATGTTGCTCAGTTACTCATTAGGTTGGCTAAGGCTTATAAGAAAGGTAATTTCAAAACATCTGGAGGGCCAAACTTGCTGACCGCTGCTGTATAGTATGGTCAAATGCCATAACAGAGATCATATACAGTTAGAATCTTCTGGCACGTCAATGATGAACTAAAAGTAGCGGGGCCTGTGTTTGTATACCAGCCCCCTCCATGTAGCATCTGGCTACTTTTATCCCAATCACATGGATGAGGCACAGAATAGCCTAGCTCTTAAAGCAATGTGAAAATACCAGGCAACCAGACTCATCCTTCCTCTCAAACCAAGACTAATCCTTGGCCACCCGGAGATGGCACAGGCTGAAGGATTAAGCAAATGTTATTGAAAGTATCAAACCCTTAGATCCATGCGAGGAGAGAAAAAACACACACATCCAGCTCTCCTGATCCAAGTAACAAAACCTTCTAATCACCTTTTTATCATATAAAAAGAGAGTTCTTTTTTCTTTTTTTGGTCTCAGAGGGACCTCTTTTTATGTGAAGAACTTAGCAGACAAATGTCTAGTAATCACGAGAGCAAACATAACCACAAAGCTTGACATTCGGGGGAATGTTGTTATCTTTTTTGAAGATTTCTAGGGCCATTTTTTTTTTCAATGTTTCTGCCACAGTCTAATGCCTGAATTGTAAATCTCGTGTACAGACAGGCGAGATTGGGATCGCATTCACGTGATGGGAAAGGTCTTTAAGATACTTTGAAACCTAGTCCACAAAGAATGGCTCAATCTCATCTGATCTATCTGCCAGTTTAGCGGCCCTTGGAAGGAGGATATATTCTCCTAAATAATAGGATTACCTTTCCCATTTCAAGTTCTATACAGCATGTAATTTATTTTTAATTAGGATTAAATCTACTGGTAGAGAAAACCAGAATTTGCAAAAGGTCTTAAGCAGGAGACATTTTTTTTTTTCCAGACAGAGTGCCTTGTTTGTCTGGCTGTTTGTTTTTCGATCTTGCAGCAAGGTTAAGACGTATATTTGAAATGGAAAATGAAGAATAAATCAGGCTTAAAAAATACTGGGAAAAATATTCAATGGATTTTAATTTGAATGTTACATTTTTTATTACCTTCCCGAGACCCAGACAAGGCATTATGTGTAAGCCACTGCATACAATTTACATTTTTATAAAGAGTTCACACATCGCGAAATAAGTGAAGGGACATACAATTTTACTACCATTTGAATGTAAAACATACACAGGGCACAGAACATGTTTAGAGCCTTGCTGGTTTTAAAAGGTATTTGTCTAGGTAAAAAGAATGAATTCAAAATAAGAATCTGATAACGGGAACATATTTGCTATTTGTATAACAAGGTAGTTACTATTAGATCAAAGGGAAATAATTCAGTAGAGCCCAAATGGCTGCAGCAAACACCTGAGAATAAATGCTCAAAGTGAAAATAAAAATGGGAAAAAAATTAATATATATATATATACATATATATATATAGTATTTAACATAAGTGAGTACACCCTCACATTTTTGTAAATATTTTGTTATATCTTTTCATGTAACTACACTGAAGAAATGACACTTTGCTACAATGTAAAGTAGTGAGTGTACCACTTGTATAACAGTGTAAATTTGCTGTCCCCTCAAAATAACCCAACACACACAGCCATTAATGTCTAAACCGCTGCCAACAAAAGTGACTACACCCCTAAGTGAAAATATCCAAATTGGGCCCAATTAGCCATTTTGCTACCCTGGTGTCATGTGACTCATTAGTGTTATAAGGTCTCGGTGTGAATGGGGAGCAGTTGTGTTAAATTTGGTGTTATCGCTCTCACTCTCTCATACTGGTCACTGGAAGTTCAACAAGGCACCTCATGACACAGAACTGTCTGAGGATCTGAAACAAAGAATTGTTGCTCTACATAAAGTTGGCCTAGGCTATAAGAAGATAACCAAGACCCTGAAACTGAGCTGCAGCACGGTGGCCAAGACCATACAGTGGTTTAACAGGACAGGTTCCACTCAGAACAGGCCTCGGCATGGTCGACCGAAGTTGAGTGTACATGCTCTGCGTCATATACAGAGGTTGTCTTTGGGAAATAGACGTATTAGTGCTGACAGCATTGCTGCAGAGGTTGAACGGTGGGGAGGGGGTCAGCCTTTCAGTGCTCAGACCATACGCCGCACACTGCATCAAATTGGTCTGCATGGCTATCGTCCCAGAAGGAAGCCGCTTCAAAAGATTGCCATGATCCACGAATGAGGAGACCAAAATGCTTGATAGCCTTTTACTGTGCAGACCGTCAGATACACAAAGATGGATAAAGCAGCAAATTCAGGATGCCACATTGGAAAACAGCATGCAATACCAGGAGGAAACTGGAAACCAGGAGAAGACAATCAGATGTCTTTCCCTTGGACTTGTGGGTTTAAATAGGAACCCCTGGCCAGCACACACCTCCTGCAGGGAGGTCTCCAGCCTCCAGCCACGCCTCCTCCTGTATCAAGGGATAGCCTGGATACCTTGGCCCTCCCCCACCAACCCCAGTAGGGGACACACCTCCTGGGGATGCAACGCCTTCCCCTAGCAACTGCTAGGCTCCTGCAGGAGACCACGCACCCACTCCGGGAACACATGGCAGCGGCCATGTTCGGCGTCTCCACCAGGCACCGCTTCCACCCACCAGAGCAAGCCAGGGAAAGAGCCCAGACCAGGCCCCCCACCAACGCCGGAGCGCAATGAGCACCGCGCGTGGACCACCCGGCGCCGCCAGCCGAGGCCCCTGCACCACCGGCCCGCCGCCACGAAGCCCGGCGCACCGGAGACCCCCAGCCCGAAGGGTAAGGCCTGACAGAACCCCCCTCCCAAGGCGAAACCTCCAGGAGAGCCCGGGACCCAGCTTTAACCAATGAGCAGCATGAAAAGAACGAACCACACGTGGAGCATGCACATTGGAAGCTGGTTCCCAGGACCTCTCCTCAGGGCCATAGCCTTTCCAATGAATAAGGTATTCCAGTCTCCTACCACAATAACGAGAATCAAGGATACGTTCTACTTCATACTCTAAATCACCATCAACGTCGATCGGCGGAGGAGGTATAGGATTCAACACCCGATGTATAGGAGCTGTCCATGGTTTAACTAATGATACGTGAAAGACAGGATGGAGATGAGTAGACACCGGCAATCTGAGACGTACAGCAGCTGACGAAATCACCTCTTTCACGATATAGGGACCGATATACTTGGGCCCCAATTTCTTGGTTGGACACGACAGACGTATATTTTTTGTTGATAACCAAACCTTCTGTCCCACTTGGTATACATGCGAGGGACGACGTTTGGCGTCGGCAAATCGTTTCTGATCGTCCGAGCCTTTACTAATAATTCTCGAATATGACGAAAACGTAGTTGTAAATTACGGATATGAGCGTCAACATCAGGAACTGTACTTGTCCGAGGAAGATCAGGGAGAAGGGAAGGACGGTATCCATAGGAAACAAGAAACAGAGTATGACGAAGTGTAAAGTGATACGCTGAGTTATAAGCAAATTCTGCAGCGGGTAATAGAGTTACCCAATCGTCTTGAAGATAGCAAGTGAAACATCTCAAGTACTGTTCTAGGGTTTGATTTACACGCTCCGTTTGTCAGTTAGACTGTGGATGGTATGCAGAAGACAATTTAGGAGTGATATGGAGTGTGCGACAAAAAGCAGTCCAGAACCTAGATGTAAACTGCGTACCTCTATCAGATACTATAGAAGATGGTATTCCATGTAAACGAAAAATTTCCTTATAGAACAGATTCGCAGTTTCTTTTTCTGTGGGTACTTTACGTAGTGGTAAAAAATGCGCCATTTTGGTGAAACGGTCCACCATCACCATAATAGCGGTATGATGATTAGATGGAGGAAGATCGACTATAAAGTCCACCGACACATGAGACCATTGGAAGTGGTATTGGAAGTGGCTGAAGTAACTCGGCAGCTTCCTGAGTAGAGATCTTGGAAGCACAACAAATAGGGCAGGCTCTCACATAGTGATTGATGTCTTTTCTCATTGAAGGCCATGTAAAATACTGAGATGTCAACATAGGATTTCGTTTTATTCCTCCGTGACCGGCCATCCTGGAATCATGACACATCGCAAGTACTTCACAGCGGGCTTTCTTGGGTACATAGATTTTTCCCTGTTGCCAAAGTAGACCATCTGACGAGACCCCTGGACAAGAGGCAGGAGTATGATCCTTAATACTAGTCATTAGTGATGAACATGTAGCTAGTATGAAATGCTTTTCCTGTAGAATGGTATGTTGGGTTTCCTTCAAAGACCGCTCAGTTGTAAAAAGGCGTGATAAGGCATCTGCCTTACCATTCTTTTGACCAGGTCGATATGTGACATGAAACCAAAAACGTGAAAAAAGCATGGCCCATCTAGCCTGACATGGGTGCAATCTCTTGGCCGTTTGAAGATAGGCACGATTTTTATGATCAGCATAGACCGTAAACGGGTAACATGTTCCCTCCAAGAGATGTCTCCACTCTTCCAAAGCTTTTTTTATTGCCAGGAGTTCTTTTTCTCCTACGTAGTAATTCACTTCGGCAGAAGAAAGGCGTTTTGAATAAAATGCCACAGGATGTAACTGGTTGTCTACGGCGTCCCGCTGTGAGAGCACGGCTCCAGTGGCGACATCAGATGCATCGACTTCCAAAAAGTACGGTTTCTCAGGATCAGGTAACGATAAAATAGGGGCAGTACTGAAACGGTTCTTTAAATCCAAAAAAGCTGCTGTTGCTTTTTCTGTCCAACGAAAGGGATACTTTGACCGAGTTAATTCTGTGAGAGGTTGTATTACTTTAGAGAAGGATCGTATAAACTTACGATAGAAATTTGCAAACCCAATAAACCGTTGGACCTCCTTCTGTGTTGTAGGAAGAGGTTATAACCATGAGGCTATGGCATCAAATTTCTCCGGGTCCATTTTGATGTGTCCTGGAGATAAAATAAAACCAAGAAAAGCCACTGATGAAGAGTCAAAAACGCATTTTTCTGCTTTGGCATACAGATGTTTTTTACGTAACCGTGTTAATACTTCTTTCATATGGGCTCTATGGTCTGTGATTGAATCAGAATAAACGAGAATATCATCTAAGTATACGATAACATAGTGATCCAAGATATCCCGAAAGATGTCATTCACCAGATGCTGAAAGGCTGCAGGTGCATTGCACAAGTCATAGGGCATCACAAGATATTCAAAATGCCCGTACCTTGTCCTAAACGAGGTTTTCCATTCATCGCCTCATCGAATTCGCAATAAGTTGTAAGCCCCTCGGAGGTCTATCTTAGAATATACAGTAGCACACTTCAGACGCTCCATCAACTCGGGTATTAGTGGCAAGGGATATTTATTCTTTATAGTGATGGCATTTAATTCATGGTAATCAACACACGGTCTTAAACCTCCATCTTTTTTTCCGATGAAAAATATACCTGCCCCTGCTGGAGAAGTAGAGGGTCTAATGAAACCTTTTTCCAAATCTTCATGTATATATTCCTTCAATATTTTCAACTCTGCCTCTGAAAGGGGATAGATATGTCCAAAAGGAATCGGAGAACCAGACAAGAGCTCAATAGGGCATATCATAAGAGCGGTTTGGAGGAAGCGCTTCTACGCCTCTTTTATCAAAGACATCCAAGAACTGGTGATAGGCCTCTGGTATGACAACCTCAGTTTTCTTCATATGAATATCAAGAACAGAATTCAGAGTTTTCACCACAGGAGGGACGGATTGTAAGTATTTCTGTGTACACATGGAAGAGAGAAAGGAGCCTGCCACCGAATTACTGGATCATGCAATTTCAACCAGGGTATCCCTAACACCAAGGGAAACACAGGAGAGGACACAATATCAAACTTCAAAGTTTCAGAATGATGAGAACCGATCAGGATACTTATAGGTTTTGTTTCATAGATCACTGGCCCAGAACATAACGGAGATCCATCAAGCAATTGTATGCTCACAGGTATATCTTTCTTTATTTTAGGTATACATAAAGCAGCAACATATTCAGTGTCAATGAAGCAACCACTTGCCCCGGAGTCAATCATTGCCAATACAGGAACGCTTTTTTCACTCCAATGCAGAGAAACAGGGATCGACAAATGAGAAGAAGGTATACTAGAATCACTGGATACATCTTCAATAGCAGTAAGGCATATCTTACCGCTTCTACGATTTTTCTCTGAGCAGGATCTCACTTGATGATCTGGAAAACCGCAATAGAGGCACAGATGATTGCTTCGTCTTCTTGTCATCTCTTCTGGTGACAATCAGCAGTTCGCAACTCCTATCTGCATTGGTTCATCACTTGTTGCTGATGGTGTATAGGGCACCACAGTGGTAGATTGATTGTTAGGAGCGGGTAACAACGGAAGACGTCGGGGTGGTGGTACTAGAGCTCCCCTCTCTTGACGTCTATCACGAAGCCTGCGATGCACCGAAGTACAGAATCTCATTAGTTGTTCCAGAGACGGAGGAACTCCCACACTTGCCAGTTCGTCTTTTAACGATTCAGCCAGACCCCAGCGAAATTGACTAATAAGAGCCTGTTCATTCCATCCGGTCTCTACTGCAATACGTTTGAATTCCAAGATATATTCCTCCACTGGTCTTTTACCTTGCCGTAGTAGATGCAAATCATGCTGAGATGTTTCTTGATAAAAGGGGTCTTTGTACAAAGAGTCCATTGCAGAAACGAACGATCCCCAAGAAGCAAGGGCTGGATTGTTGGTTCTTATAAGATGGTGGGCCCAGTCCTGTGGTTCATCAGATAGAAAGGAAATGGCGGTATGTACTTTGGTGAACTCCGTGCCATACATATGTGGTTTCAGGGCAAAAAGGATTTGGCAGTTAATTATGAAAGCACGATATTTCTTTTCATCACCAGTAAATTTGTCAGGTAGTGACATCACAGCATCAGGGGCGACTGCTCCGTCTTGACCCCCTGGATTCAAAGGCAGTAAAGGATGTGGAGCAGGAACCGAAACCACAACAGGTTGAAGGCTGGGAGGCCGAAGTTGTGTCAATAGCATAGAGTTGCTGGCTTGAAGATCTTGAACGGTTTGTGCCAGAGCCCTCATTTGATGAGATAAAGCAATAATGGAAGCAGCCATGTCCGCGGTCTCCAATGTCTGATCTGATTGTTCTGTCATGATCCACGAATGAGGAGACCAAAATGCTTGATAGCCTCTTACTGTGCAGACCGTCAGATACACAAAGATGGATAAAGCAGCAAATTCAGGATACCACATTGGAAAACAGCATGCAATACCAGGAGGAAACTGGAAACCAGGAGAAGACAATCAGATGTCTTTCCCTTGGACTTGTGGGTTTAAATAGGAACCCCTGGCCAGCACACACCTCCTGCAAGGAGGTCTCCAGCCTCCAGCCACGCCTCCTCCTGGATCAAGGGATAGCCTGGATACCTTGGCCCTCCCCCGCCAACCCCAGTAGGGGACACGCCCCCTGGGGATGCAACGCCTTCCCCTAGCAACTGCCAGGCTCCTGAGGGAGGCCACGCCCCCACACCGGGAACACATGGCGGCGGCCATGTTCGGCGTCTCCACCAGGCACCGCTTCCACCCACCAGAGTCAGCCAGGGAAAGAGCCCAGACCAGGCCCCCCACCAACGCCGAAGCGCAATGAGCACCGCGCGGCGGACCACCCGGCGCCGCCGTCCGAGGCCCCCGCACCGCCGGCCCGCCGCCACGAAGCCCGGCGCACCAGAGACCCCCAGCCCAAAGGGTAAGGCCTGACAAAGATGATAGACAAGAAAGCCTGCAAACTGTTTTCTAAAGACAAACAGACTAAGGACATGGATTACTGGAACCATGTCCTTTGGTCTGATGAGACCAAGATAATTTTATTTCGTTGCGCCCAATTTGGACATTTTCACTTAAGGGTGTACTCACGTTTGTTTCCAGCAGTTTAGACATTAATGACTGTGTGTTGAGTTATTTTGAGGGACATCAAATTTACACTGTTATACAAGCTGTACACTCACTACTTTACATTGTAGCAAAGTGTCATTTCTTCAGTGTTGTTACATGAAAAGATATAAAAAATATTTACAACAATGTGAGGGGTGTACTTACTTCTGAGAGATACTATAAATATATATATATATATATATATTTATAAATCACGAGTATAGCAGTACGTAGTGATACCTTTTTGTATTGGACTAACGTTACATTTAAAAGACAAGCTTTCGAGAGCATTCTTCCCTTCCTCAGGTCTTGATGCCATATATATATAATAATAATATATATATTGCCCTTGTGTTCTTAATTGGGAACACTATTATGTCTTTCAGACATCTTAAATCTTCTCCTATGATCCCAATCAGTATTGTTACAGGTAATGATGACCTGCCTTTCACTAGACATGCAGGATCTCGGTAACAGCACTGTTACTATGTGGATAGTTTGTCATGTGGGTTTATTGTCAAAATAAAATAATTATAATAAAAATCTATATTTTTCTTAATGATAATGGTTGTTTTTGTTTTCACAGTACTGGGAAAAATCCAGGAGAGTTCTGGAAGAGGAGTAGAGAGGCTCATGAAAATCCAGTAAAGCAAATGATATTGTAATAATAAAAAATACAAAACATGTACAACCAGCTCTCTGGTAACATATTCTTCACCAGAACTGTGCAATGAGCTCTTTCATAGGGACTTGATAAATTATTTCTCACCCAAAATAACAAGTTCTTTAGTACAATAAATATAAATATGTTGATTTCTTTGTCATATATATATATATATTATATATATATATATATATATATATATATATATATATATATATAATTATATATATATATAGACCAAACAAGGAGCACTCACGGACTTATGGAAAAATAAAAAAAGTATTTATTGGTATGTCATCAAAAAAAACTTCATTTCGGCTCAGACAAGAGCCTTTATCAAGGATCCTTGATAAAGGCTCTTGTTTGAGTCGAAACGTCGTTTTTTTTAATGACATACCAATAAATAGTTTTTTCATTTTTCCATAAGTCCGTGAGTGCTCCGTGTTTGGTCAACATATACTAAATTTTTGAGGATTTTTGGCACCATGGCACATTTTGAAGATGTATCCAGAGCTTGAGTGCTGAAAAAGTGGACTCTCTTATATACTGTATATATATATATATATATCCAGGAAAGGGCACTCCATGGACTCCATGGAGGGGATGCTTGCAACGGCACTGTAGCACTGCCCCGAGAAACCTGGAGCATTGCGGCCGCTACGGGTGGACTGCTGGATTTTGCACCTGCCTCGTAATCCACTGGTAAAACAGGGATGCTAATGGGAGATTTGCAAACGCAAATTTTTCCCCTTAGCGTCCTGGTTTTAGCTGTAGTCAGATGATAGTGCCCTGACTGTGCAGGGAGCAATCCTGTAGGACGACGCTCTGCCCGCAGCGCTCCCTCCCCGAGCAACAAACCAACAGCTTCGGGGGAGAGGGTGAAATTTAAGAATGGAAATATCTTAATTTTTTACATTGTATAGGACAGCGAAAAAACACTGACCATAGAAAAGGAGAGGTCATCTATCAAATGGGCAAAAGTCATTTTGCCTATACTGTAGGTGCACTTAATGATGTTTACAAAAACAATCTGTTTTCACACACACTAAAGAAACAGATATGTGTAATTGCAATAAATTCTGCACTTTATTCGTCTTAACTCCCCTGCTAATCTATACCCCAACTTCCATAACTATCCTCCTTATTCTAAGCACCCCTAATACTGACTGCAAGTAGAAATCAACACATCCAAATGCCCTTACAAGTCCCCACAGATTCTAGCAGATATTCCATTATTGCACCTATTCTACAAAGTCATCCTATTTTCCAGATAACCCGAGGGAGGGAAAGGATTACTATTTTAGAGTATGGAGAGGCCATCTTGAAATAACTATTTTCATCACATTTGTTACCAAAAATTGGACTTTTGCAAAGTGGTCACTACGTGTGAGTTTTTGATGATATATTAATGTGGTGTAATTTAATAGATCTGGATTTGGTTAATTTATATGACTATAAGCACCGAATTCTTTTATTCTATCTTTTAAATTCCTGGATTTGAATATTGTAATCATGTAACAGACGTTTGTAAGAATTTTAATTTATATTCTTACAAGCACCACAAATCGTCCTTTTCTTTCATCTTATTATAAACCTTAAATAGGATTCTAGTTCGATTGGCGATTTGAAAATTTGCAGGGAAAGCTTATGTATTTTCTGCAATCAATTCTCAGGACCTATTATTATATATGTAAATCATATTTTATTCAAAACCAACCATAGTTACTCTCAGTTCTTGTTTTCCCCAAGAAATAGGAAGAAATTCAAGTGCAGGAGTATATGGTTTAACATAGATAAATGTCCTTGAGAACTATCTACAACAGCCAATCAGATAAGAAAAGAGACAACAAATTGCATATATCTTGAACTGCTGATACCCTACCCAAATAATAACGTAGCAGTGATTTATTGCAGGTTCTATTGTTGCTAAGTATTAGGGCCAGTTGATTAGGGGTTACCCTGTCTTTTAAAGGGACACTACCACCAAACAATGAAATATCCTTATTGTGCTTATTTTATGTTGCTGATCTTACATGTGTTTTGTTTTTCCCTTGTTTGTTTATCCCCTTAAGGACGGGAGTAATTTTACAACTTCGGCACTGTTTCGGAAGTAGAAGTTTGCTGAGCTCATTTTGACCATTTTTAAGTCACATATTATTATACCACCCAGACAAATTATATATTGTTCTTTCCGGCAGACTCGGCAGATTAATAATATATCATTATTATATGTATATGTCATGCCCAGCCAAGATGCTATAACAAAAAATGAAAAAAAAAGTAAAAAAATTTGAATTTTCAATAAAATTTCAATCTTCCACAGTGTGTAAAGTGTTTTTTTTTTTTAATTTTATTATCCGAGGCTCTGCGGTCATATTCTATGGGGTAGATTTGTTAAAAAAATTAGAACGGGGAACCCATTTTTATTTTGGGGAGAAATTGCGTGATTTTAGCTAAACCCCCCAAAAAAAAAATCATTAGTGAAACATCATTGTTCACATTATAATTGAAATGTGAACAATAGTGCTGCATTAAAAAAAAAACACGTATTTATTTTTTTATTATTTCATTTATTATTTTTTTATTATTTTTATTTTTACTTTTTTTAAACTTTTATTTTACTTATAACATGGTCATGTTTGATATCATTGGAAAGGCTATGCTCTGGCCTTTCCAGTGATATCATACATGACCCCCTAGCTGTCACTGATCAGGAGATAAAGGGGTTCAAAGAACCCCCCTATCTCCTCTAAGGGATTTCCATAGGAAATACCTTTGCAGCTAGGGGGTTCCCCAGTTAACTGACATCATCGCGCATGGCGCGATGAGTCAGTTGACCGGGGGGGGACCCAGAGGTGGAGGCTGCCATCAAAGATGGCGGCCCCCACCGGAAATAGGCCACGATCGGGCACAAATTAGTGCCCGGTCGCGACCTGGCAACTAAGGGGTTAACCCCCCATACATCGCTGGAAAGGTCAGGCTGCGACCCTTCCAGCGATGCTGGCCACAGCCGCCTGGTCCCCGGCGATCGGGAGATAGAGGGATCCAAAGGATCACCCCCTCCCCTTCAGGCGCTTCCCCTGCTCCGGCGGGGGGGGGCGACGCCTGAAACTGACGTCATCGCGCCACCGGCGCGATGACGTCACTGCGCCGGAGGAGGGATTCACACTGATCTGACTCCGCGGGAGTCAGAGCAGCGTGGGAGCGACCGGAGGAGGTGAGTATCCCCCGGGGGGGCTGAAAACGCCGAGGACGTACATTTACGTCCTGCGGCGTCAAAGCCCGCCTAATGCAGGGCGTAAATGTACGTCCTGCGACGTTAAGGGGTTAAGAAAATATTTTACTGTGTGTCACTGGGTGCATCCATTGTGTGATCTTTTTTGTTGTAAACTACCCCCCCAGTGTCTTTACATCACTTGCCCTGTGTGGCTTTGGCCAGAGATAGGCGTGAGTGGGCCAGTCCTGGACTCAAATCATTATATTGTGTGGGTTGTATTCACAGGACATCACCAGGAGGTAGATCAGAAGTCTTTTAAGCTCCCTGTCTTATCTCATTCAGCTGCCATCTCTTATTTCAGGTAGCAGAGGCAGGGCAATATCCTTGTGCAGTCTAATCTAAAAATTCCCTTTGCCACTTCATTAACTGTTAAATACTGTAGATAGGATAAAACATGGCAGTAACCTTAGCACAAATTTTGGTAAATGTTTCATCATGGATAAAAATCCACAAAATGGAAACAAGATATAAAAAAACCCTAACTTTTCTGCCTCTTAACTTTGTTTGAAGTAATTGGATGTAAAAATGAAGAATAAAGACAAAAAAAGCCCAGCAGCATGTGTTTTATAATGTGGTTTTATTTGTAATGCACAAGTAATCTAGTTACAGCTTATGTATGTGGTAGTGTCCTTTTAAATTTGCATAAATCACAGTTTGCTAGTTACGCTTTGTTTGGTATGTGGAGGTTTGGGGTAGGAAACTATCTTTTTGTTTCATTCTTGGTTTATTTTTTTGTAGTACATGGATGATTGGGGCCTATTTTCCAGACTCTACAATCACATGCAGCAAGTAATAAAGAATAGTTTGTTCTCTTACAATATTGCTATAAGTAGAAAAAACAATATTGAAATGACACCTATATAAATGAAGCCAAAGAAAAATTGGGCACTTGCCAAAGTTTTTAATAAATGTTTATTTCTTATCATTTAATTATTAGCTGAAGAAAATGATCTCTTAAAAAACCTACAAAACTCTCACTTACTCAGCTCCCCACTACCTGTCCTCACTAATCACCAAATGCACCCCAGCCCGCTCCCTAAGATCAAACAGTGACCTACCCCTAGCTTCTCCCCGCATCACCTCTTCCCATGATAGACTGCAGGACTAACAAATTGTTAACCACAGCCTGGACTTGGTGCTAACGGATTCCGCTGGTGCAGATTCCGTTAGCACCAGCAGAAATCCCTCCAAAAAATCAGATACTTACCTACTATCCCACGGCGAGGACCGCGGCTCCAACCGCTTCCTCTGTCCTCGGGAACAGAAGGAAGGGACTGGGGGAAAAAGTCCCCCAGTCTCTCCCTGCAGATCATTACGCCAACCTGCTGGATATCGCAAGGCGAGATCCGGCAAGTCATGTGACCGGCAGGGGGAAACTCAATGGAGTCCTATGGACTCCATTGAGTGGATGCTCATGGCGGCACTTAACGCTGCCGCGTGCATCCCGGGGCTTAGCACCCGGTAACAATGCAGGCAGCTTTTTAAGCAGGAGCAGTTTTTTCTCCATAGTGCCCCCGTTCTAGCGGGAGGTATGTCAGCCCGGAGTTGTTCAGTTTACAACAGCTCTGGTTAAATTAGCACCAGCTTTGTAACACTGCCCTTAATGTGGCAGTGCATGTGGGGCTGCATTATTGCATTGGACAACTAGACCTGGACCTTGGAAAGCTGATTTGAGGTAGTGGCAGCATTTCTTGCTGCTAGGGGTGCAATATATTTGAGGTGTGTAGGTATTTAGCAGAAGAGCACAGCAATACAACACACAGCAATGAGGTAGAAAAATGTAATAAATGGTGTTAAAACCTACTTAGGCTAAATGAGATACTTTGCTTTGGGGCAAAATTCTATTTTTTGCTGAATAATTGTCTTACAGGGTAATTCAAGGAGATCCGAATTGCTTGAGAAAGGTAACCGAACGCTGAAAATCAGCGTTCGGTTACCTTTCTTGGCCATTCGGCTATCCAGAGAGCAGGCAATTCGCCGAATCCTGGTGAATTGAAACATAGAAACATAGAAAAATGTCGGCAGATAAGAACCTTTCGGCCCATCTAGTCTGCCCGATTACATGGATACTTTACCTGGATTTATCTTTTGTTTAGGATAGCCTTATGCCTATCCCATGCCTGCTTAAATTCAATTACTGTTTTGGCCTCTACCACTTCAACTGGAAGACTGTTCCATGTATCCACCACCCTCTCAGTAAAAGAATGCTTCCTGATGTTACTTTTAAACCTTTGCCCCTCTAATCTAAGACTATGTCCTCTTGTTTTGCTACTTTGTTTGCTTTTAAATATACTCCCTTCCTCTACCTTGTGGATTCCCTTTACGTATTTAAATGTTTCTATCATATCTCCTCTGTCTCGTCTTTTTTCCAAGCTATACATGTTAAGATCATTAAGCCTTTCCTGGTAACTTTTCTCCTTCAAGCCGTACACCAGTTTAGTAGCCCTTCTCTGAACTCTCTCTAAGATGTCTATATCCTTCTGGAGATACGGTCTCCAGTACTGCACACAGTACTCCAAGTGAGGTCTCACCAGTGCTATGTACAGTGGCATGAGCACTTCCCTTTTCCTACTGCTAATACCTCTCCCTACACAACCAAGCATTCTGCTAGCATTTCCTGCTGCTCTATTACATAGACTACTTACCCTTAGATCCTCTGAAATCATAACCCCTAAATCCCTTTCCTCAGATGTTGAGGTTAGGACTGTATCAAATATTCTATATTCAGCCCTTGGGTTTTTACGTCCCAGGTGCATTATCTTGCACTTATCCACATTAAAACTCAATTGCCACAGCTCCGACCATTTTTTTAGTTTACCTAAATCATTGGTCATTTGGCTGATCCCTCCAGGAACGTCAACCCTGTTGCAAATCTTTGTGTCATCAGCAAAAAGACATACGTTTCCATTAATACCTTCTGCAATATCACTAATAAAAATATTAAAGAGAATGGGTCCAAGTACTGACCCCTGAGGTACCCCACTGGTAACAATACCTTGTGCCGAATAAACTCCATTGACCACAACCCTTTGTTACCTGTCAATCAGCCACTGCCTAATCCATTCAACAATATTGGAATCCAAGCTCAAAGATTGCAATTTATTGATAAGCCTTCTATGCGGAACAGTATCAAAAGCCTTACTGAAATCTAAATAAGCAATGTCTACTGCACCACCTATGTCTATTATTTTTGTTACCCAATCAAAAAAATCAATAAGATTAGTTTGGCATGATCTCCCTGAGGTAAACCCATGTTGTTCCTGATCCTGTAATCTATGTGTTTTTAGAATGTTCAACAATCCTTTCCTTTAACATGGTTTCCATTAATTTCCCCACTACTGACGTAAGACTAACTGGCCTATAGTTCCCCGATTCCTCCCTACTACCCTTCTTGTAAATGGGCACAACATTTGCTAATTTCCAGTCTTCTGGGACGACTCCCGTTAACAAGGATTGGTTAAATAAATCTGTTAATGGTTTTGCTATTACATCACTGAGCTCTTTTAATAATTTAGGGTGGATCCCATCAGGCCCCATTGACTTATTTGTCTTTACTTTAGACAGCTGCTGTAGAACCTCCTCCTCTGTAAACTCATATGTAAATGTCTCGTTAGTGTTCTCTCCTAACTGAGGTCCCTTTCCTTCCTTTTCTTCTGCAAAGACTGAACAAAAATATTCATTGAGGCAGTCAGCGAGACTTTTATCCTCTTCTACATACCTTCCTTCCTTTGTTTTTAATCTAACTAATCCTTGTTTTACTTTTCTTTTCTCATTTATGTATCTAAAAAATGTTTTGTCCCCCTTTTTTACTGACTGAGCTATTTTCTCTTCTGCATGTGCTTTGGAAATTCTTATAAATTGCTTTGCCTCTTTCTGCTTAATCTTATAGGTTTGCCTATCTTCTTCACTCTGAATTTTTTTTTAATTATTGAATGCTATCTTTTTGTTCTTCACTATTTTGGCCACTTCTGTAGAGTACCACAGTGGTTTCTTCCCTTTTTTGTTTTTGCTAACAAGCCGAATGCAATTGCCTGTGGCCTTCAATAATGCCTCCTTTAAATAATCCCATTTCTCCTGGACTCCCTTTAAACTCCTCCAGTCTGATAATGACTCATTCACACAAAATCTCATTTAAAAAAATCTGTTTTTTTAAAGTCTAAAACTTTTGTTTTTGTGTGGTGCGGCTCCATCCCAGTTCTTATATTAAACCACACTGACTGGTGATCACTAGATCCCAAATTTTCACCTACAACAACGTCTGATTACAAACCTCCATTTGTGAGTATTAAATCCAATATGGCCTCTTTACGGGTCGGCTCCTCAACTACTTGTGTTAGAGATAATCCCAGTAGGGAGTTTAGAATATTTGTACTCCTGGTGCACCCAGCTATTTTGGTTTTCCAGTCACATCAGGAAGATTAAAGTCCCCCATGATAATAACTTCCCCCTTCATTGCCATTTTGGCTATTTCCTCAAACAGCAGATTATCTAGCTCTTCTACTTGTCCAGGGGGTCTAAAGATCACACCTACATGAGCTACTGTATGATTGCCAAATGTTAGCGTAACCCAAACTGACTCTATGTTCACCTCGCTCACTTTTATTTGATTAGTTTTTATGTTATTTTTCACATACAGGGCCACTCCTCCTCCTTTCCTACCTTCTCTGTCTTTTCTATATAAAGAGTACCCCGCTATTGTTATGTCCCAGTTATTTTTCTCACTGAACCATGTCTCAGTAACCGCCACTAAATCTACTTTTTCAGCTGCCATCATTGCCTCCAGTTCATTGATTTTATTGACTAAACTGCAAGCATTTATAGACACGACTCTGAGCTTGTCATTTTTTACCCCGCATGTTGCTTGCACCCTCCGATTTAGTTTTGGGGGACAATCGGGCAGATTGTTTTTTACCCTTTTGTCCCCCCTCCTAATTTAAATATTCCTTTTTGAAACCTTTGAACTTCTCACTGAAAACATATTGCCTGCACATTCGGTGCCTGTTCGGTGCCTGTTCGAGGGCACTGAAATCCCCATGAAAAAGCACTGCTTCGGCTATTCAGAGAACACAAACCAGCAGTGAAAGGTTCCCCTAATGCCCAGCCATTCGGTGGTTTAATTCGGCAAATTTATGCAGGAGAATCCCATAGGCTTCAATGTTAAAAATATTCCTGTTTTAATTCAATATCTAATAAACCGTTCATCATAAAATTCTGCAGTAAAGAGTCTCTTTATTTATAGATATTTAGGATATTTTAACCCTTTCGCTGCTGAGCCTTTTCACACCTCTGTGCTGAGCTCATTTTTACCGGTTTCGCTAATCATGTTTAACCGCGTTTTGAAGCCTTATTTTAATATATGACCCAGACATATTATATATCGTTCTTTCCGGCAGACTGTGCAGATTCATAATATGTCATTATTATATGTATACGTTATGTCATGTCTGTATATTATAACAAAAAATGCAATAAAATTTGAATTTTCAATAATTTACAATGTGTAAAGTGTTTTTTTTTCACATTTTAACATGCGACCGTTTGCGGTTATATTTTCTATGGGGTGCGCTTGTTAAAAAAATTAGAAATGAGGAATCGTTACTTTTTTTTGGGGAAAATTACGTGTTTTTTAGCAAACGCCCCCCATAGAAAAAATCGTTAGTGCAGCATCATTGTTCACATTATAATTGAAATGGGAACAATATTGTTGCACTAATAAAACGGAAAAAAAACAACTTTTTTTTTGTTTTGTTTACATTTTACATGGTCATGTTTGGTATCATTGGAAAGGCCACGCTCTGGCCGTTCCAATGATAGCAAATATTAACCCCTAGCTTTCACGGATCGGGAGATAGGGGGTTCATTGGAACCCCCTATCTCCACTATAGGTGGCAGCAAGGGGTTAATTTCAAAACTGGCGCCACCGCGCTCTGCGCGATGACGCCAGTCATTAGGGGGATATCCTGGAAGCTTGGCCGACATCCAAGATGTCGGCCAGCTCCGGGAAGGGACCGCGATACGGTTCATGTTAGCGCCATATCGCGATCCAGCCCCCTAGGGGTTAAAAACAGCCGCCGCTTGGAAGGGCAGGCTGTGCCCTTCCAGGCGGTGCCTGTCTTTAATCGCTGGCCCGTGGGGAATGGGAGGGGGAGAGGTCCGAAGGCTGCGATCGGCTCCTACTCGGGTTTTTCGTGGTTTTCGGCAGGTTAATCCAGATGTTTTTGCGGGTTTTCATCGTGCATTCGCCGGGTTTTGCGGTTAGTTTTCGTCAGGTTTGCTGCAGCTTTTCTCTGCAATTCGGGGACCCTGTGGTGCTTGCTGAATACACCGCAGGGTTGCCGAAATGGGATCGGCAAAAGGAACCGAATTGAAGAGAACGAAAAGTCACCGAACGTGCAGTGACTTTTCTAATCTCTTTGAATTACCCTGTTAGTATCCAGTTAATGTTATCCGTGTTCATATTTATTTGATATTATGTAAGGATGTCTAGGGCAGCACCAATCCTAAGTACACACCAGAGTTCATGAATAAAGAAAAAAAATCCTCAATACATGCCAATACTGTCATGATGAAAACGAAATACGAACCATTAATGTCATTTACCAGCAATCCAAATACAATTATATCCAGATAGTATGGTAGAAAACAACACAAGGATTTTTTTCCCACCTAAATATTATACGGTGGGGAGATGATAGCTGGGTTACAAAATTTAGGTAAAAGTGTCAGTTTTTTCTAAACTCTCCAATGCCGCTTTGTAGATTGTGCACGTGTTCCTAATAAGATGTATTACACCAGAGCATGTAAAATGTGTATCTATGCACCCTTTCCTGCACCTGCCCACCAGTAATCAATTTTTTTTTTGTCATTTTGCCATATACTGAAAAAATTGCAGAAGGAAATTTTTGTAGCGTGAAAAAGAAGGTTTTCTGTTGAGGTATGTTACTAGGAGATAATGTATCACTCATTCCTGCTCAACATAATGTCCTACATCAATGATGACTAACCTTGGCACCGAGGATATGTCATAAGTGCTTTTCCCATGATGCTCAACCAGCTGTTAGTCTGCGTTGCCAGGGTGATCCATCACTGTCCTATCTCCCCCCAATGCCAATATATCCTTAGTAATATGTTAAACTTTTGTTTCGCCATTTATATCTTCTGCTGGCTATGGCTTTATAACCTTTTCTGACCACATAACACAAAATCACTTAACAACTCCATTTAACCAAATGGTAGATGAAGAGCTTTGTTAGAATTTTAATATAAAAAACTTAATTGGGTTTATTAGAAAAGTTTATACAGCCTTCTCTCGTGTTCTTGTGAAAATGTAATAAGCAGAAACTTAAGGGGTTATTCACAGAGCACCGAAATGTCCCCGACATTTCGGTGCTCTGCCGTTCCCCGCACTACCGAGAATCAAATTTCCCCACCCTGCGGTGAATTCACTATTCACCACATAGTTCCTGAAGTGCAGGTAATCGGCCGCAGAATTCCGCCGCCAACCCACCGCAAACCTGTCACGTGATGCTGCAAACCCGCCGCAAAGTCGTCGCCCGCTGCTGCCAACCCGCCAGACATCCAACACAAATGCACAAGCTGCCGGATGGGTAAAAGAAACAAAAAACAATGTGATTGAAAGTGTCAAAATTGAACGAAAATGTCTGGAATTAACATATAAGGTGATACTGTGAATGGTAATAAAAAGGTCTGCTACAGAAAAAAGAAAAACTGCTACTAAAAGAAAAAAGGTAAAAAAGAAATTTGCTGAAAAAAATCCAGAAAAAAGCCTAAAAGATCCTTAAAAAAAATCAATAAATAAAGAGACTTTTTACTGCAGATTAAAATAATAAACAGTTTATTAGATATTGAGTAAAAACAGGAATATTTTTAACTTTGACGCCTATGGGATTTGCCTGAATAAACCTGCCGAAAGAAAACACCGACCAGCAGGGCACTTAGGCAACTTTTCACTGCTGTTCGGTGTTCTCTGAAGAGATTAACCATTGCTTCTCTATGGGGGATTTCACTGCCTTCAAACAGACACCGTACTTGCTGGCAGTTGGCCAAAATTTGGCGAACTGCCTGCTCTCTGAATAGCCGAATGTCACTGTATGGGGAAATTCACTGTTCGGTGACATTTCGGGGCCAGATCGTCTCTCTCTGAATAACCCCTTTAGTCTTATTTCTTAAAAATGCAATGGTAACATAAAAAACCCCGATATGAATAAGAACATATATACATTTTATTCCGCTGCAGAACATTGTAACCAATACGATTCTAGCTGTGTATCTATAGAACATTACTAAATGGTGTCCAGCACATTCGGCGGTGATACCGATATAGAGGTGACTACTCTCTAGCTTCAAAATATCATTATAATGCACCTTGGAGACCTGTTAAGAGGGAAGCGAATATAAAAATGCAAATTGTTTTATCTCTCCCAGGCCTTGCAATCAGCACACTTGCAAGTCCTTGGAGATAGGGAACTGCTACTTCTAAGCCGCTGCAGCTGCTGATAGAGGACGTCTATCCACAGGAAAAGGATTTTGAGCTCACCCTATTGCCAGGTTACTAATTTGTTAGTGGAACTCCTAATATTATTATTCTGCACATGGATAGCACCCATAATATTTTTCCTGTTTTAATTTTTTTTTTTAACTTAAAAATTCCCCTCCTGAAAAAAAAAAAAAAACAACGAACAAAACGGTATAGTCGCTGCACGAAATGTAAATCGTTTCTGCTTTAAAGAAATGCGCTGAGTTCAGGACTGAATATATTTCTCACTGGTTACTGTATGCTAACACACCTTTCAGTGTCTGTGGAACCAGCTTTGTTTGACATACAGGACATTTTCATTCAGTGCATTATAAAAGTATAATTCATCGGATTTTGTGCAGCTAGTGATAGTTGATGTGTTCTGGGAAGGCATACCCAGCGGCATAAATCAGACTGATGAAGATTAGGAGGCTGATTGCTTTTGTGGGGGAAATAATGCATCTCGCATTCTCCAGAGCACTATTTATCTTTTCTCCATTCTTGTACTGGAAGGCATGAAGTTAAATAAAGGATTAACTGTTTTACCGAACTCCAAACTCCAACAAGATCAACAACCTCAAGCACGTGAACTCTTTATTAGAAATTTGGCATCCCACATGGAAACAAGCACAGAAATAATACAAATGGCTTAATCCCATCAAAAACTTTAAACAATGTCAATTAGGAGCGTGGCATGCCAGTATTTGAATTTATTCTGCTGGTAAATAGCATGGCTGCTGTATCTCCTCTTGCAAGACGCTAGGATTTAGGTTGCCAGGCTGTTTTTTTTTTCTTTAGAAATGATGTAAGCCTGCAAAATTCTTTATCTCATGTAATGCAAAATTGGGCATTTAGATGATGAAAGGAAAACATATTTGGAGTTAGGGTTTAATAAATAACATCCTCCCCATTATGTCACAGAAAGCACTGAATCACTTTGTCACGATTCATTCTCAGACGCCGAATGAGCCCAAAAATATAAATAAATAATGTTCGCCTTTTAAAGTATTTGTTCAAGGAAAACCGGTCTGCGCAAATGATATGTTATCTCGCTCCTGGAATCAGTAAATCTGAAGCGGAACAAGCAGTCATCCTTTGGTCAATCCATAGTACTTGAGAATTGGCACAGTAAAATGCACATTTATCATAGTTGCTGTAAGGATACCTCATCGACTGTTCCTAATCATTTTAAATTCTGGTAACGCTGAATAATTGAAGTGAAATTTTAGATTAACCTTGTTAATCATGTCTTATTTCTCATGAAATTTTAAGTTATCGTTTGAACCTTTCATACTTTGATAATAATGAAGATTCATAAACTGGCAATCAGGATTGTTTTATATATGTTGGCACCACAAAAGGCCTTTCAACGAACACAATATTTACTAAGTCCTTACAGGACCCGACTCGATCTCTTTCTATATAAAACTCAGCTTAAAATTAATACTGCTATTCTGGACAATATCTTCAATAAATTTCAGTATTTTATAGAATTGGAAGGAACTCAAGTTTGCACGGATTCTAGCTTTATAAAGAGTTTGTAAAGACAACATATTAAATATATGGGCATGGCCCTGCTTTGACTAAGCGGAGAGCTCCAAGGGGACATAATATCAGTTTTTGGCAAGATGGTCCTCCATCATAATTAAACATTCACTGCATTATCTTTCTACCTTAATGAAACCTGTCCAAAGGACCTTGATGACCTTTATGGACACAGACATACAATATTCCTAGAGGACAGTGAATCAGAATCTCCTTTACTGTACCGATCAATCCAATGAAACAGTCTCTCCATCACGCATTGCCACTTAGGCCGGGTGCACACGGGAAGTTTTTTAGTGCACACTAACGCGCATTAAAAACGCGCGTCGCTGCATATAATTATGCTAACGTGCATAACCACATGCATAACGCGCACTGCGCATAACGCTAGCTGAAGAAGTCCGGCCTCAAAACACAAAGGCTGTTGCGCTAGGATTGACATGACGTTGGGTGTCGCGCATGCGCACAAAACGGCTCCGTGCAGTCAAATTAGCGCACCTGCCCACTAGCGACAGCTAGCACATTGAGTGCCTGTGGCAGAGTGTCAATCAAAATCAGAATTTTTTCTGATGGTGTATCTTCCAGCCTATATTCAGTTTTTATGATGTGCGTCAAAAATAAGGCATCGTCTGGCCTCTACCGATCTCTTCCTTCCTTTTTAACGCACGCTGCGTCGTTTTTTAACGCACGTTAGTGCGCACCCGGCCATAGACGTTTCTAGCAATAAAACAAAAAACAGTAACAGTGAATCTGGATCTCATTCTTAAACTTTTTGAATTTCAACCACAAGTTCCCCTTCAGCTTATTGGTCATTTCTTCCTCCTTACTAAATTTCCTTATCCATAACCTCTCTGCTATTGTGACAGATTCCATTCATTCCCCCTTGAACCTTACAGAAATATTCCAAAAGTAATCCCTCCAATATTAAATCTTGTCCAATATACACTCCTCCACTTTACCAAATGATGACATGTGTTTCTTCCATTCTTAATATAGGGTTATTCAGAGAAAGGTGAAACTCTGGAGAACTTTTGGAGAAGTGAAAATTCTAGGTCAAAATAGCCGATTTGGAAAGAGAGATAAATGGGAGAATTTTTCTGGTTTGGCTATTTTGACCTAATATTTTAACTTCTCCAAAAGGTCTCCAGAGTTTCACCTTTCTCTGAATAACCCTGATAGAGGTAAGAAAACGTGTAGCCTGGATTCATCTATGTTTTCTATTCTAGCTGAAACATTTAAGTTTGTAAACACACATCATAACACTTTAGTAAAGAGTAACTTGCCCCTAATTAAGAATCAATATTGCTTGTCTAATCAATTCCTTCCCCAGTGTCATGTAATCATCATTTACCTTGATGTTATCTGCTTTTCAGCTATCCACTAGTCTCAATCCAGTATTTTGCATCCTCCTACCCTACATGACTTCTGAGCCATTATCTGTCTCCCATTCCAACCCAACAACCTGCCTTTGACACTCTAGACTACCCTGGAAATAAGGACTAAAAACAAACAGAAAGTGCAAGGTTACTCATTTTATTATAGGTTTTATTAGAGGTTGAAGGTTTCAAAGTGAACGACTACTGCTGCACCCTAAAAAGCATAGAAAGAAATTGTATTGCATTTAGATGCATGGTTTCATTGATATTTATTTCTCTGAGTAATAATTATGTTGCACTTGTTTTGATCTAGCTCTTTTCAGTTCTCCCTGTCATATTGGTCTTCTTGTCCCTTGGACATAAATCTGAATTTATCATGTACAGGATGCATTCTTCTCAACTTAGAGAAGCAAATGTTAAAACTATAATATATTAGAAAAAGGAATTTACCAAACTGTGATGCCGAAACAAATACACTGGTCTTCTAATACAGTAATGAATAGGTAACACAATGTTGGGTTAAAGACTCACAATAATACATATACAGATAATTAGACAAGGCCTACATTAACAATGTATTATATGCAACATCATGAAATTAACTCAGCACAGGTCTAATTATGTGGCAACATCCATAAATACCATGCTCAGCATTTTGTCCTCCATTACCATATTCCCAACAGGTATAGTGAAGATAATAAAAGTAAATTAGGATCTAACTACCAGGAGTGCAATGCTGATTATTGTCAGTGTAGGATCAGAACATGCCATACCATCTTAAATCATGGGCTGACTAAACGTAGGATTTTTTCTAATAGACTCATACAACTCTCGTATTAATCCTGCCTTGCCAAATGGTGTACCAATATTGTAAAAAAAAAAACCAAAAAACTGTCCTTCCAAGGTGTCATTGGCTGAAGAGGGTTATACTGACATCAAGCAGTCAAGGAAAGAAACAGCAGTGTCACCAGAATTTTTTTAATTTCAAAACACATATTTTATCCAGCAAACATTAAAAAGTAAAAAAATATGTGAGTTATCTAGGTCAACAAGGATACAGTTACCATTACAGTTACAAGTTTTTATAAAGCGCTAACAAGTTCCGTAGCTCCTTACAATGGGAGACAGAATAACAAATATACATACAGGTTCAACACAGAGTACATAAACACAAAAAAAATGGTGTCGCGCCCATACTCACCGGAGCGGCAGCAACTGCCAGGAGTAACAGCCCAGTTAATGTATAAAACATAACAAGGAAAAAAGGTGTCATCTGCGCTCGTTTCTATGTGTTCCATGTACAATGTTGTACATGGAACACATAGAAACGAGTGCAGATGACACCTCTTTTCCTTGTTATGTTTTATACATTAACTGGGCTGTTACTCCTGGCAGTTGCTGCCGCTCCGCTGAGTATGGACGCGACGCCATTTTTTCTGTATTTATGTATATCATGCTTGTATCACCAGTCCGTCGTTCTGCAGCTGTTCCTCTTTCCATGTTTTTGTTTTTAATCCGAAATGGGAAGTGTTTGGTGCGTGTATAAATAAAACCCCACCATATCTTTGCCTCTCCTTGGCTGAAAAGCAGCAGGAAGGGCTTGGAGCTGCTCAGTAGAGCGGCCTTTTGGTACATGTTAGGTACTCACTCTATAAAGAGGTGCCGTGAAGTGGCGAGTGAGTTTACGTTGCAATGGCCATTGAAACAAACAAAAACCTCAGTTTTGTTGTACATGGAACACATAGAAACGAGCGCAGATGACACCTTTTTTCCTTGTTATGTTTCAACACAGAGTACAGTAGGAGAGAGGACCCTGCTCAAGAGCTTACAATCTAAGAGGAGAGGGGTGATACACTAGGTGACACAAAAAATTTAATATAATTGCATCATGCTCATAATCTCACTTAATGCATTTCACACTTTAATGAACGATTTATGCACGTGCAAGTTATCCTCACCTTCTCCTCACCATGACTGCTGTGGGATCGCCTCTGTTTACTGCCTTCCATGTGATAATTAGTACAAGAGGGGTCAGGTCGCGCCTACTCCCCGATGGGGCAGCTGCAACCACCAGATGTATCCAGCCCAGCAACATGTATAAAACATAAAAAAAAATATGTCATCTGCGCTTATTCCCATTATACCGTGTTAAACAAAACACAATTAGAGGCTTTGGTTTCTATTAATGGCCATTAAGAGAGTAAACTCACCTGCCAATGTCAAGGCACCTCTAGTGAAGGTGAGTCCTATCCAAAAAATGAAACCACAGGCTGCTATGTAGTGAACCATCACTGCTCATGCTGCTTTTCAGTCATGAGGTAGACTAGTGGGCCTTTATTTAATGCCCTCCCAGAAACAAATCCACCTTGGGATCAAAAAAACAAAGACACGGATCGAAACATGTTGCAATGATGACCTGGCTGAAGGTACAATAAAACATACATAATACAGGAGGGGTGGGGTCGCACCTACTCCCCAATGGGGCGGCTCCAACCACCAAATGCATCCAGCCCAGAAACATGTATAAAACATAAGAAAAATATGTGATAATGTCATTTCAGTCAGAGCTGCATTACAGCAGGTTTCAGCAACCATGGCCGTTCAGATGGTTTATAACTACATGTCCCAGGAGGCTTAGCCACCCTAGGGCCCTATCACCTGGCCCTCGCTAAAACCAGGATGATAAGGGGAAAAATTTGAATTCGCAAACTTCTCCTTTGCGTCC
Organism: Leptobrachium leishanense; assembly: GCA_009667805.1. Taxonomy (NCBI): domain Eukaryota; kingdom Metazoa; phylum Chordata; class Amphibia; order Anura; family Megophryidae; genus Leptobrachium; species Leptobrachium leishanense. Next base: position 339,890,651 of record CM019064.1, on the reverse strand, counting down.
TGTTTTTTTCATTAGATTACGGGACAGACGCAGAGTCCAGCGATCGGGAGGTGATGCGGACGTAATACTATCACCCCAAGTAACCTAACGCTAACGGTCAGTTATGTGAGCGCTAGCGTTAGCTTTAAGGAGGTGATACAGCCCCTAATGTGTGGCTAAGTTGAAATGTAGTTCCAAAACATCTTGCAGACCAAGGTTGCTGCTGACCCCTGCATTACAGGAACACGATTATCTTTAGTTTTATTGATTTAAAACACAAAACATACAGGACAGCGCTTTCCCTTTGAGCTGGGAATCGTTTTTAATGAGAGACAGAGATAAGGTTTACAGAAATACGTAATTTCCTTCTAACGTCCTCTGTGCTTGGTCTTGGACCTCATTTGGACCTCAAAAAGAGCAAAATAAGAGGCCATATAATAATGAAATACTGTAGGATTGTGTGTACAAAGGAATACCAAACGAATAATGTCAACTCACACTTTAAGATAGCTTCAAGCCCTTATCTGGTCACGTCACAGGTTGTTACTAGGCCAACCTGTCTGCCAACATCCTCTCAGATCCGGGGTGTATTCTCACAGTTGTATAACCGGTAATATTTGTATGAAGATGGTGTATTCACCTGCTCACCGTGTAGCTCTTCGATGTAAGTTAAGATCCCTGGCTGTAAGGCTAGGGTCAGACAAACGCAGTCTGAGCGCACTCTACGTGCTTGCAAAACAGATGGACGGTCTGACGGAAGATACTGTAGACTCCACACGGTCTGTTTTTTATGACGGACGTAGAAAAAAAGGGAAATATGGGAAACAAAATTAATATGAAAAAGGATATCAAAAGGCATTTTGTGCGTCAAGGTGCTGGACGTCGCAAATGCGCTGCGTCTGACGTCTCCTCATCACGCACACGGAACGCAACGCGGAAGTGGTGGACGTGGTGCACTCTGCGCTTCCGTGTTAACGGTTTTACGTTCTTGCTTAACTTGCGTCCGTTTGCCACGTGCGTTGTGCATGTGCAGTTCTGTGTGGACGCACTTAGTGCGTGGGTCTCTATTGCTCATGATTCTATGCTACGACGGACAATAACTGTGCGGCAACACGGACGTGATCACTGCGTTCGACTGACACGGGCCTAAGTGGTAACCCAGGATTCCTTATGGGCAGGAATCACGTTCCCGTAGTGGAAAAATGAGGATCCAGTGAGTATTCAAAGGAAAAAATGGTACAGAAACCTCACACTAAAAAGTAATACCAATTCACTAACGGGTTTTTTAATCCATTAGCGATCAGGAGGTGATGCGGGCGTAAAGCTATCACCTCAAGTAACCTAACGCTATCGCTCATTTACGTGAGCGCTAGCATTTGCTTTAAGGAGGTGATAGAACTCCTAATGTGTGGCTAAGCATCAGTCGACATGTAGTTCCAAAACATCTTGCAGACCAAAGTTGCTGCTGACCCCTGCATTACAGGAACACGATTATCTGTAGTTTTGTTAATTTAAAGAATTCTCTGAAAATTAAATATATTTCTATTTATTTTTCTGCATTGGTCAAAATAATTTTCCACAGTGAACAAAATTTAACCATGTCCATGCAAAGTTGATCTAGACCAACGTTTCCCAACTCTGTTCCTTAAGTTCCCCAAACCGGGGAGATTTTAAGGGTTACCTTTAAGGGTCACTGAGCAGCAAATCATATCCCATGTGATGTGCCAAACCTGTCCTGTTAGGGGAACTTGAGAACCAGGGTTGGAAACCAATGATCTAGACCAGTGGTTCCCAACCACGGACCTCAAGTAACCCCAACAGACCAGATTTTAAGGATTACCTTGGGGGAAATGCAGACTGAATCCTGCAATCACTGAGCAGCAAATCATATCACCTGTGCTGTGCTTCACATATCTGGCAAACCTGACCTGTGGGGGTACTTGAGGACCGCGGTTGACAACCACTGACAAAACCTCCTGTTTATTGTGAATGGTGGTTGATACGTATCACTGGGAGTCAGCATTGATACATTACTGTGTATCTATTTACCTATGTCCACAATAATGGCAAATTATTTGTTTTATACACATTGTGATAGTATTATTAGCACTGGTTAATGGTATGTGTGTGCGCATGTGTGTATTTTTTTGCAACTTAGGAAAGTTTTCCATGGCTAAGGAATCTTTCTCTCCTACTCAATTTGTGCGATTGTCCCTTTATGAATTTTTGAGTTGTGTACAATACAATTTCACAGGCAATAGATAAGCAATTGACTTTCTTGTTATGAAAATTACTCCATAGTGGGAAAGTAATGCATGAATCTGACATAATAGGGTTGATTAGATGACCAGGGAATTGTAAGGGATTGATAAGGGAATTGCACATTTAAGGTTGAAACCGCTGAATTGGGAGAAATCAGCCATTATCCAGCTCAGCTACTTGGACTTAAACTTTGCAATTCCCCCGTCTATGATCCACAATTACCAGTGAATATACTCCAATGGATTTAACAATAACATTTTTGCTAATCATAAAAACAGAGTTTATTTCATTTAGCAGAGGTTAAATAAAGTCACATATCAGTAAAATACACATGCACTACTTAGTATTATTCAGTCAAATGAGCATCAGAAATGAAATGAGAAACAATACATTTATAAGGGAAGGTGGGTTAAAGGAAAGTATACTGAGCATAATCCACATAGAAAGTAGTAATCAAAGCAAGCAGTCAACCATGCAGCTAATTTGTGCCAATGGTGAGTGAAAAGAGAAATGGTGAGAGAAGAAAAGGATAGAGAGTAATAAAAGGACAAATGGAGTGGTAAAAAACTAAGAGAAAATGTAACTTACTACAAGATTCAAAGGCAATACTACATGGAAATTACATGCAAATGAGATTGAAGGTCATTGTAAAATACAAAAGGATGTCCAAGCCGGTGGGTTGACATATAATTATCAATTATATAATAAGGCAGATATTTTTTCATTGTCTCAAGTCCGTCACTCTTAGCTAATGATTCCCTTAATATGGTAGTGATGTGATGTAGACATGGTAGAATTTGTTTTTGATACTTCCTCCACATCTGGAAAAAGACATTAGAAATATTAAAGGGATGCTCTAAAAAAACAGTGTTCCCTTTTTCCCCCTTAAATTATTGGGCAAATGCTGCTGACAGACTCTATCCTACTGTATTCTACAATGTTCTTCTGCAGTTGCACCAGATTTTGAGAGCTGGTAAACAAAATTTCCCAGTTACACCAGAATACTGAGTAAAAGGTAATCATGTGTCATTCACTGGATCTTTTACTCTCCCTATTGATAGTTACATATGATGAAAAAATAAATGTGTCCATCAAGTTCAATCTTTCACATCTCAGCTACTGCTGTTGAACCAAAAGACAGCAAAACACCCTGGGCAGTATTACAAAGTTGGTGCTAACTTAACCAGAGATGTTGTAAACTTAACAACCCTATAGACTATGGGCTACATTACAATCTTGGGGCTAACGTTATCGCTCACCACCGTGAGCGTTAACGTTAGCCCTGGTGGCTAGGGATGAGCTGGTCGGTTCGGACGGTTCGGAGTTCGAACCGAACTTTGGTTGTTCGAAAGTTCGCGAACTTCGAACTTTTTGGGTGTGTTCGGTTCGACTTCGCAAAAAAAAAGAAATTTTGAAAAATGTATAGAAAATGCTTAAAAAATACAAAAAAATCTAAAAATAAAGAGACTCTTTACTGCAAAATATTATAAGCAACGGTTTATTAGATTTTAAATTAAAAACTAATGTGTACGTGCAAAGATTCTCAACTCTGAATGATCTGTGTTTTTCAAACGTCATAACAGGTGTTTTTAGTCTGGTCTAATCAATTTGATACATTGTAGACTATACTGAGGGGGTGGGGTGGTGTCTGCTTCTGATTGAGATTTGAGAAGTGTTAATTTCCCTCCTAAAACTTCTAATATGCTCTATTTCACCGCTGTGTGCTCAGCTCATTTTTACCGCTTTCACTCATCATGTTTAAACGCGATTTTGAAGCCACATTTTGTTAAATGACCGACATGTTAGATATCGTCCTTTCCGGCAGACTCCGCAGATTCATAATATATCATTTTTATATGTATACGTCCTGTCCTGGCTGTATATTATGAAAAAAATGCAATAAAAATTGAATTTTTAATCATCTGCAGTGTGTAAAGTGTTGTTTTTTTTCACATTTTAGCACATGAGCGTTTGCTGTTATGTTTTCTATGGGGTGCGCTTGTACAAAAATTAGAAATGGGGACTTGTTACATTTTGTGGGGGGAATTACGTGATTTATAGCAAACACACCCCATATAAAAAAATCATTAGTGCATCATCGTTCACATTATAATTGCAATGTGAACAATATTGCTGCATTAATAAAAATATCACACAAAAAAAATGTTTTTCTTTTCTTTTTTTTTACTTTATACCTGGTCATGTTGGGTATCATTCGAAAGGCCATGCTCAGACCTTTCGATTGACACCCTCCATGACCCACTAGATGCCTGGAGATATCGGGTTTCAAATGAACCCCCTATCTCCACCAGGGGATTGGCCTGGGCAATATATATATAAGCATGATGTGAGCTGGCCTGGGCAATATATATATAAACGCATGATGAAAATTTGCAAAGGATAAGGCACGCAAAGTGAAATTTTGATGTGTCTGAAATTGAAATTTACGTAACGACTTTTATTTATTTTTCTCATTAATTTAAGTTTGTTCAATACAGTTAATTTAAAATGGTTTAATACAGTTTATTTATATTTATTTTACCTTTACTATTGGTGCTTTTCAAACTTTATTCTTAAGTAAAAAGAAATTTAGCAGTTTCATGTTGTGTTGTTTTTTTGTTTGGGGGGGTGCAAGTAGCTGGTCTTGCGTAGGGCGCAAAATAGTCTAGCACCAGCCCTGACCGCATGGTCCACCCCTGCACTCTTCCACAATACCACAGAGGGGTTACTGTATGATGGCACTTGCTGGCCTGGCACCAAAGGCACAATATTTGGCTGCACTGCCACTGACGCCTGTATCAGATTCATATCCTCAGAGGGGTGAGACTGTGTGACGGCATTGTTGCCGACGCTAAAGGCCCAATTTTAGGCTAGGGTCAAGTGAACGCATTTTTCGCAGTGAACGTCAAAAAAGTGCGTCCAAACGCATTGAGGTGTTTTTTCACGGAAAGCGCTTAAACGGTCATACGATGCGCATTTTTGTGCGTGATTTTTTACGGATCCAAACCAGGAAACTTTGGGTGTCTGGGCGTTATGTAGGCCGGACATGAGCAGCGTCTGACATCTCCTAATCACGTACACACGCCGCTATGCGGACGCAGCGCACTCTGTACGTCGGTACTAGCGGTTCAGCGTTCTCGAAAAAATGTGTTAATTTTCCACTTGCGTTGCGCGGCCGGACTTTCGTGCGGCCGTACTTCGTATATTGGCCGTCATTGCGTGTCATTTGCTGCTAGTGCGGCCGTGATTAAGTGCGCCTAAACACACGTTAAAAGTGCGCTAGTCTGACCCCAGCCTTAAAGCACCTATTGTTACTTTCATCCAAAGCCTGCATAAGTTTCACAATAATTTAGCCCAAAAAATCACTAAACTTGTTCTGCGTGTCCGACTCCTAAAACGTCTCCTCTTTTCATACAGACTGCCGCCCCAAGCAGTTGTTTATGGATAGATTAAAGGAAAAGCATTTACCGCCATTTGAAAAATAATTTGTTTGTTTTTAAATGTTTCTATACATCCTATAAATCCGGCACTTCACGGGCAGGTTATGGGGACCTCCTGGGCACGATATTTGAAGGAATTTTTCGTTTTTATTTTTAACCCTTATTTCATGGAAAACTCACTGTCCCTTTAAAAACGTTTTTTTTTTTAACTTTTTGTCCTTGTTTCCTGTCCCCCACGGCACTACCCGGACCCCCATACACCTTTTATGGCAAATATCTAGCATATATGCCCTCTTGGAGGGCACTCTAAAACCCAAATTTTCAGCCCCATTGACTTGTATTGAGTTCGAGTTCGGGTTCGGATTCAGATTCGAACATTTGGAAAGTTCGGGTTCGGATCCGAACCGAACTCGGCGGGTGTTCGGCTCATCCCTACTGGTGGCCCTAACGGGGGCCACCCATATTACAATGCAAACACTAACGGGTTAAGAAACCCATTACCGTTTGGTACCTTGTGCTTTTCAGCGCGAGGTTACTGTACTTTGTGCTCCTTATACTTAACACGGGGAGCGCAAAGTGTTAATTAGCATTAGTATTACAATATTCTAATGCTGATTACCATCCGGCTGCGGTTAGCAAAAAGTTAACCACAGCCTGGACCTGGTGCTAATGGATTCCGCTGGTGCAGAATCTGTCAGCACCAGCAGTAACCACCCCCCCAAATTAATCAGATACTCACCTTCTATCCCACGACAAGGACCACGGCTCCAGCAGCCTCCTTGGTCCGGCTGGAGCAGGGAGAGACTGGAGGAAAAAGTCCCCCAGTCTCCCCCTGCAGATCACTACGCCGACCTGCCAGATCTTGCGAGGCAGGTCATGTGACCGGCGCTGTCTGCTATGGACTCCATCGAGTGGATGCTCGCAGTGGTGCTTAATGCTGCCGCGTGCATCCCGGGGCGCCCTATAACTATGCAGTCATCTTTTTAAGCGCTTGCATTGTAATATCACGCTACAACGGGGTGCAAAGGAGAAACCTGCAGGCGCAGGTTTTTCTTCTTTGCATCCCCGTTTTAGCGCAATAATCGTAATGTAGCTCTATAATGGCTCTGGCAAGTTTACAACAGCTCTGGTTAAGTTAGCACCTGCTTTGTAATACTGCCCCGTATGAAGAGCTTCCTAAATATGCTACAAACTGGGGAAAAATCCTTTTTGAATGGCGGTCATATTTCACTTATATTATGCCGCACTATTGCTGATTCTGAGGTGATGAAGAGGCTATCATCTCTGGTCCATCACACAAAGCACAACTCTCTTCTGGTTATAGTCCCCGTGGATGGACTACACCCCCACTCCATGAGTCCTTCTCTTTTTTCTCCTTCTATTGTCACCTTCCCTGTTTTATGAATCAGATCGATTTCTCGGTGATGACTGCTGTCAACTAATTTTATTACTAGCATACACCTTTTATTTGTCGGATCATAAATAATGTCTATTTGGTCATCTCCATTATGTTGTATACTGCATTTTCATAAATAAAGAAGTTTCTAAAAAAAATGAATGCTGCTCAACCCAAATCATTATAGATGTTGTTGTTCTTCTGTTAAAATTTATGAGTAGAGCTGTTAGAGTTTATGGGTCCCACGCAAATACTAAATAGTTGAAAATTTTGATGCCCCTTAGTGATGTCCCTAGGAAATATCGACATGCAGAGATTGATGAGAGACCGGTCACAAAAGAAACAGAGGTAGGGGACTTCAACTTTTCTGACATCTCAATTCATTATGTGTTCATGGTGTTTCGACGCTGGTTTTGTTTAAAAATTAAACTCTTCCTCAATCACTAATAGAAAGGTTTGATAATGTTTCCCAACACTCTACACAGATTGGGAATTGGAACAAGGGGTTAAGTCATTAAAATTGAATAGCTATTGTGCATAAATCCAATTTATTTGGATGATAGTGTAATTCTCCAAGGAAATAGAAGCAAATAATATATTTATAAGGGCTTGTAACAATGAAAGCATCAACAATTTAATTATGAATTAGAGTTCACAGATTTCTGTTAAAACTGTTTCTACAGATTTAATAAAATTAAATGCATTCATGAATAATTTACCTTGATTTAATAGATTGAAGGGATTTAAGAGATTTGTCTTGAAATAGTTTTGTTGGTTAAAATAATGGTCATAGTTATAGATCATGATTGTACTAAAACACTTACCATGTTTGTCTTCCTTTGGGTTCTTTTCCTTTAATTAAAATTAACATTTGATTTTCTAGCTCTAAAGATAGAAACTTATTTAGCTTTAAAGATCATTTTACTCATGACCCTTTAGAAAGTAAGAACCAAGGTCATATATTTCTCCATGACACCTTTGCAACATACACAAAACAATCTCAACAAACATGTTTTCACCAGCACCTGATCAGTATTCAGTTTTTTCCCCCATGGATTTTTCACATTTCAAAATAATCACCCATATTTAAATCCCAACTTCTTCAAAGAATTAAGACAATTGGAATTGTCACAAATACCGAGAACAAGAGTCTCTTAAGTTATCTCAGCTTGCCACCAGTGTTTGGCTTATACATTTCCATTTTAATGCCTGCTATCCTTTTATGTGTTACTATAGGCATGTATAGCCCTTATTTTAGGGTTTGCAGAGGTTACATTTATTACTTAGAAACTGTAAATAATTACAAACTGTTTTGTGGTTCTTGATAAAGAACATGAAAATTAAGAGAAAAACATAAAGTGCAGATGGGACCTGAAAGGTTGAAATTAGGAGCAAATACGTGGGAAGGCACACTCTTTTGCACACATTTGTGTTATAGGTTGAACACAACAAATCCAGATTTTTAAAATGTGGGTGACTCTGGAAACATGAATTTTCAGAGCCTTCCGGATGAGGGGCGTTCCGGATGGATGCTGCTACTCAGGAACCTAGTTTATGCTGGGTCAGACCACGGTTTATGCTGAGCAGTCCCATTTAACAGGTCAGGTTTTCCAGATATCTGAAGCACAGCACAGGTGATATGATTTGCTGCTCAGTGATTGCAGGATTCAGTCTGCATTTCCCAAGGTTATCCTTAAAACCTGTCCTGTTAGGGGGTCCTGAGGAACAGGGATGGGGACCACTGCTTTAGAGAGACAGGCCTGGACACCATCACTGCTGCAACAACGGTAGGTAAGCCAGAATGGGATCCAATGTCCTCTGTACTAGTATATCTAATTATATACCATTCTGGTCATGACAATGACTATTATTTGCTAAATTTATAAATAGTTCTATTTAGGGCAGCTACACCAATATTGATAAGGAAATATATACAATAGCTTAAGCACCAATGCACCATGCCTGTTGGACAATGATTCCCTGGGTTTACTTCACAGCCTTTCATATTTGATTTCCTTCTTCTTGATTATTTGAGTTAGGGATGTGCGTTTCGGGTTTCGGAATTTTGGAATTTTCACAAAATTTCCCGATTGGTGTTTTCGGATGCGGCCGAGTTTCCGAAAATTTTTAGATCCGAAAATGGCAGATCCGAAAAGTTTTCCGAGCCGAAACGAAATATTTTCGGAATTTTCGAATGTACTTGAAATGTGTCAAATCGAAATTTATTGCTTTGAAACGAGGAGAACAGACGTTCCGAAAAAACGAAAATTTCCAAAAATACGAAAAATCGATACAAAAACCGAGCTTTACACGAAAATGCGAAAAATGGTCGATATTCCGAAACCATTTACAATTCCGAAAAACAAAAATTTCCGAAAATACGAAAAGACGATACAAAAACCGAGCTAAGTGACACGAAAATACGAAAAATGGTCGATATTCCGAAAAAAAATGTACACGAAAAACGAGTCGAGCCGAACCGAATTCGAAACAGAAATCGGTCGAAACGAGCCGAATCGAAAAGTTAAAAAATCCGAAAAATCGAATCGAACGAAAAAAAAATCGGTGCACATGCCTAATTTGAGTGGGAATGATAACTATTTTATTATCATTTTTTTCTATATGGCTCTACAACTGCATACCTGATCTTGAAGTCATATGTATATATTTTTATTTACTGAAAGTTCTATTTCCATTCACTGTATAAGAGAAAGTGCACTGAACTAACCATTTCAAACGCCACTTCAGTTATCGATGAATAGCAAAATGTTTGTTTTGAATTTTCCACATTTACCTTACGGAAAGGCACGTTCAATTTCTTTAATCTGCTTACTGTATAGGTTCTGCAGCATTATTTAAAGAGATAGTGTTCCTTTTTTGCCCTTAAAGGGCCACTACCACCAAAAAATGAACACTATGGGGGTTATTCAGAGAGCACTGAAATGTCGCCAACATTACAGTGCTCTTTCGTTCCCCGCACTTCCCTGCACTTCAGGGAATCAAAGTTCCCCACCCTGCAGTGAATTCAGCATTCACTGCAGGGTCCCTGGAGTGCAGGGAAAACCTGTCGCAAACCCGTCGCACACCCACCGAAAACCCTCCAAAAACCCGCCAAAACCACAACAAAAAACACGCCGAACACGTCAGAAAAAGATGATGAGCCGCCAATCACAGCGTAAAACAGCTGACGGAAAAATCCGACAAGCTGACGAACGGGGTAAAAAAAAAAAAAACATGATTGAAAGTGTCAAAATTAAAATTTGCTGTTTGCAAAAATAACTACTGAAGAAAAAAGCCTGGAATTTACATATAAGGTCCTATGAATGATATTAAAAAGGTCTGTTAAAAAAAGAAAAGCCGCTATTGAAAAAATGAAAAAAAAAAATTTAACAGAAAAAATCCTGAAAAATACCTAAAAGATCCTAAAAAAATCAATAAATAAAGAAACATTTTAGGCTAGGGTCAGACTGAGGCAGTGCGAACGCGCGTTCTGGCGCACATAATCACGGCCGCACTAGCAGCAGATGCCGGGCAATGACAGCCAATATACGAAGTACGGTCGCACAAAAGTCCGGCCGCGCAACGCAAGTGGAAAATGAACGCATTTTTTCGAGAACGTTAAACCGCTGGTACTGACGTACAGAGTGCGCTGCGGCCGCATAGCAGCGTGTGTGCGTGATTAGGAGATGTCAGACGCTGCTAGTGTGCGGCCAACATAACGTTCAAACAGCCGGATTTCCCTAGACTTCTTTTCACCCCATCGTCATGAAATACGTCCAGAATTGCGCATCGTCTGACCACTTAAGCGTATTCCGTGAAAAAATGCGTGCGCACGCATCGACGTACATTTTGACGGTGGCCGCAGAAAATGCGCTCATCTGTCCCTAGCCTTACAGTAGATTAAAATAAGCAGTTCATTAGATATTGAATAGAAATGGGAATATTTTTAACATTGAAGCCTATGAGATTCGCCTGAATAAATCTGCCGAATGAAAACACCGAACAGCAGAATACTTCGGCAACTTTTCATTGCTGTTTGGTGTTCTCTGAATAGATTATCCATTGCTTCTCTATGGGGGATTTCACAGCCTTCGAACAGGCACTGTATTTGCTGGCAGTTCGCCAAAATTTGCCAAACTGCCTCCTCTCTGAATAGTCTATGGGCCCCAGAATGGCACCGTACGGGGAAATTCCCTGTTCGGTTACATTTCAGGGCCAGATCGTCTCTCTCTGAATAAGCCCTTATATATGTTAATGGGTGCATCCATTTTGTGATTGTTTGTGTTGTAAACTGCACCCCCACAGTATCAGGGTTATCCAAAGAGATCCGAATTGCTTGAGAAAGGTAACCGAACGCTGAAAATCAGCGTTCGGTTGCCTGTCATGGCCATTCGGTTATCCAGAGAGCAGGCAATTCACCAAATCCTGGCGAATTGCCTGCACATACGGTGCCTGTTCGGTGCCTGTTCGAGGGCAGTGAAATCCCCATAGAGAAGCACTGCTTCGGCTATTCAGAGAACACAAACCAGCAGTGAAAGGTTCCCCTAATGCCCTGCCATTCGGTGGTTTAACTCGGCAAGTTTATGCAGGAGAATCCCATAGACTTCAATGTTAAAAATATTCCCGTTTTAATTCAATATCTAATAAACCGTTCATTATAAAATTCTGCAGCAAAAAGTCTATTTATAGATTTTTTAGGATACTTTAAGCATTTTTCTGATTTTTTTTAATTTTTTTAAAAGTCTGATTTTGTTTTATTTATTTTTTTAAGTTTACTTCTTTTTTCTGTAACAGCCCTCTTCATTATCATTCCCTGGACCTCCTGTGTAAATTTCAGACATTTTCGCTCAGTAGTTTCTTTGCAAACAGCGTTTCATTTTCACAGATTCATACAAACGGTTTTGCTAATTTATTCACTGCCTCCTCTATGTCACAGCTGCTTCGGCTCTGTGTGATTCGGCTCCTGTTCGGCTGCTTCGCTGCGTGTGATCGGCTCCTGCTCAGGTTTTTCGAAGGTTAATCCAGATGTTTTTGCTTGTATTCGGCGTGCATTCGGTGGGTTTTGCGGTTAGTTTTCGTCAGGTTTGCGGTGACTTTTCCCTGCAATTCGGGGACCCTGTGGTGTTTGCTGAATACACCGCAGGGTCACCGAAATGGGATCGGCAAAAGGAACCGAATTGAAGATAACGAAAAGTCACCGAACGTGCGGTGACTTTTCGAATCTTTTTGAATAACCCTGTATCTTTACATCACTTGCTCCTCGCTGTATGGCATTAACCATATAATGGAGTCTATTGGTAGATCACTGCCTCAGATCATTGTGTGGGATGTATTTAAAGGACATCACCAGGGGGTAGATTATCTCATTCAGCTGCCATCTCTTATCTCCGCTAACCTGGAGAACAATAGACTCCAGTCACTCTATCTAAACATTCCCCCCTCCACCTCATTAACTACTAAATACTGTAGATTAAGGCTTTGGCAGTCGATGCTAGAGCACCCTACAGTTTCCTCATTGCATGCGGAGGATGTCTCCAGCATGTTATTGAAGTTCTGTGGCACAACGCCAATCTGGAGCCAATCTCGGACTTCTCCTTGCCTGTGGAACCTCTCCCCGACCACTGACATCATTGCGCATGGGCGCAATGAAGTCATAAACTGGACCTCTCCCTGGCCGTGTAGGGAATTCCCTATGGAGGAGATACAGGGGTCCTTTGGTTCCCATATTGCTTGAACAATAGCAGCTACCACTAGTATCACTGATAGCAAGTGCGAGCATCACTGAGGGCAGCACTTTGTTCTGGGGCAAAGTGCTGAACAAGTGCCTGCCCTGGAATCCAACGCCAAAATGGGGACAAAGGTTTTCCAAGTTAGCGTCCCCATTTTACTGTTAGCTAGTGAATAGAGCCCATAGTGTATATATTATGTAAAGAGGTAACTAATGAGTTAGAAATTCTGGCGTTCGTACTGGTGCACCAAGGTTAGATCAGTCTAATGGTGGTCATTTAATATACCTGGACCATCAGCAATTAACCCACTTAATTGTCTTATTCTGCATCTATTTTAAACATTGATGTTCAATAAGAAAGCCATGTGCACGTGAGCAGGATCCTTTAGATATAGATTATGGAAAATATGAAATGCAAGGGGGCCGGTAGTAAAGTTTGCAGTTATAAGAGAACTAGTCAACGGAGAAAGTGACAAGAATTTTTCTGCACAGTAATTTTTCCCTAAGGAACACGTGCAGGTCCATTCAAAGAAAGTTGAAAATCAGGAGAACTGGCAGGAGAAGAGAACAATCTAGACCAAATAGCTGATTTGGAAAGTGAGATAAATGGGAGAATTTTTCTGGTTTGGCTATTTTGACCTAGAATATTAACTTCTCCAGTCAGTCTCCTGAGTTTCACCTTTCTTTGAATAGAGCTGATGATTTCTGGTTCATAGAATGTAAAATTGTGCAAGATTCTCAGTAACAATGCTAACATCCAAAATTTACTCTGAATTCATCCAAACAAAATATTAAATTAAATATGATTTACAATGTGCAATGCATTTAAATTACATACATCATCAACATGCTTACCAAGGAAGTCTGCCCTTGCCTTTGACATTTCAGCATGAATAATTCATATAATAGAAATTTGGTGACACATAAAGACTTTGCCCTCCCCATACAGAACTTTAAAGTCATTGTAAGGATTAGTTTCTAATGCAATTATAATAATTAAGGGACACTGTAGCCTCCTTGACCATTTAAGTCATAGTGATTCAAAGTTGTCCCTGGGGGTGTTACAGGCTTTCAAGGTCTTCCCACCGCCCATCTGCTGCTGAACAGACTACCGGTCTTCGAATCTGTGCAAGGAACAGATGAAAATATGGGGGACAGTGCTTCCAAAACACCAAAACAATGGTGCTTAGAGGGATAATATGACCAGAAGAAAAAAAGGACTACATCAAGTGGGGATGATGTTGATTATTCCAGATTTATAGTTAGCAGACTTCCTTCATTTAGGCAGAAGCCGGGTATATATGGCATAATAACGTTTACACCAGGGCTCAAAATTTCAGGTCCCAAGCTACTAACCATAGCCAGGCCTTAAGAGTTACTCGCCACCCAACCCTTACCGTTAACTCTGCCCCTAAACACACCCTCTAAAATTATTGTTTCATTATCATTAATAATATAACAAAGCAGTGTAAACATAAAGGAAAATGTGTGGTGTAGGAGTGTGTCACAGAGCTCCACATCAATAAAACTCACAGTAATGTGCAGTGTGTATGAATGCATCACAGAGCTCTACAGCAATAAACTTCATAGTAATGTGCAGTATGTATGAACGTGAGTTTTATTACTGTAGAGCTCCCTGATACACTCATACACACTGCACATATTAGGGAGCTCCACGGTAATAAAACGCACGCTCATACACACTGCACATTACTGTGAGTTTTATTGCTGTGGAGGTCTGTGATGCATTCATTACACACTGCACATTACTGTGAGTTTTATTGCTGTGGAGCTCTGTGATATGCTCATACACACTGCACATTACTGTGAGTTTTATTGCTGTGTAGCTCTGTGATACGCTCTTACACACCACACCTTACTGAGTTTTATTGCTGTGGTGCTCTGATACAGTAATGCGTAGTGTGTATGAGTGTATTAGAGCACCACAGCAATAAAACTCACAATAATGTGTGGTGTGTAGGAACGTATCAGAGCTCCAATGCCTTTATTTATACCCCTCTCATTCTTTTTACCCCCCTCCCTCTCTCTTTCTTTTTACGCCATCCCTCTCTCTCTCATTCTTTTTACCTCTACCCTCTTTCTTTTTAACCCTTCCCTCTCTCTCATTCTTTTTACCCCCTCACTCTCATTCTTTCCCCCCTCTCCCATTCTCACTTTTTTCACCCCTCATTCTTTTTTTCATCCGCTCTCATTCTTTTTTTATCCCCTCTCATTCTGTTTTTCACCCCCTCTCCCATTCTCAGTCTTTTTTTCACCCCCTCTCTTTCTCACACTTTTTTTTCCCCACACCCTCTCTCATTCTCATTCTTTTTTTCACCCCTCTCCCATTCAGTCTTTTTTTCTCCCCCTCATTCTTTTTTTTCACCCCCTCTCCCATTCTAATTCTTATTTTCACCCCTCTTATTCTCATTTTTTTCACCCCCCCTCTAATTCTTTTTCTTTTTACACCCCCGAAACAATCAGTTACAAATTGAGCAGATTGTGCCGCTCTGTTCTCCGCCTCTTCTGCACGCTCCATTGGTGCCGCCCCCTCCGGCTCATCAACTGATCCACCCACGCAATGCTTGGTAGACTCGCAGCACTTATGCTGCGAGTGTGCGGCGCTTCACGTGGGTGGGCAGGTGACCCGCAAACGTAAATCTCACGGGAGGGAGCAGCGCTGAACAGACAGCTCCGGATTAGGACTCCGAGAGCCCCATACCGGAGCTGTCACTTAAGAAGACGGCGGTCCACTGAACCGGGTCCCAGCAACTGACGGGTCAGTCCTTCCACTCGCCCTCAGCTAATTTCCACTCGCCAAATGCGAGCAGGCAAGTGGAAATTTTGAGGTCTGGGTTACATAATGTAAAATGGTAAACTAATACACTCACAGTATGTGAGAGCTGCCAGCTCTCATGGGATCGCCTTACGGGCTATTAGGGGCTGCCAATCCACCGCATCGTCCCTCTACAAGATATATCTCAAATTGAAGCTAGATGATTCACATAGTGCGGCCCATTAGCTTAGAGCACATTTGTAATGCGTAGTATCTCACTCACCAATCCAAGAGCATAGTCCTCGCTCTAGGGGTATCCGCATAAAGGTTGTTAATAAGGCATAACTCTACAGAAAGCCTTCTTTCTCCTGCAGCCCAGTAGTTATCTCATGCTGAATAAAGGACAACCGTACATGCACAGGACCAGTAAAATATGGGGGATTTTAGTACGAGAAAAAGGTTAATAAAATATATAACAAATAAAACGGATCAGTAAGAACAATACGAATCAGTGCAAGTTCATCATCTACGTCAGAGCGATATGTAGTTTAAGGAGGAATTCCTGGGCTAACTAGCCAACTCTGAGATGCCCTTTATTGTGACTGCATCGAGAGGCATGTGATTGGTTGTGTGCGTTAAGCACACATAGGTCATCAGTGGGCTGAAGGCAAGCTGCTGTCTGGCCAGCCAGGAGATGAACAGAAAGACTGTGGTGCTGGTTTTACATTAAATGTTAACACTCTAGGGTCGTGTTTTGCAGCAATGGTCCTCAGGTCCCCCCAACAGGCCAGATTTTAAGAATTCCCTTATGGAAATGCAGACTGAATCCTGCAATCACTGAGCAGCAAATCATATCACCTGTGCTGTGCTTCAGCTATCTGGAAAATCTGGCCTGTTAGGGGCCCTGTGAACAGGTTTGGGAAACACTGCTCTAGGGCAAACACCAAAGGAGAGAAAGCCAGCGAGAGGGTGGGTTATTAATTATTCACTCTAGTTATCTTTTCTCCCTTTTTTTTTTATAGTCTACCCTTAATATAAATTACTATGTCACCTGTACAATAGTGTGGTTGAAAAGTGGCACCTAGTAAAGCCAGTGACAGGGCATTGCAAACTGCCACGGCTGGAGTTGGTCAAGGCATTTTTTATAATTGTACCATGAGATTGAGAAGTCATATAAACTTGCAGTTTTTTAACACTTGTTGATATTTTATTGTATTTTTTATTTTTAATGTAGCTTTATATATTTATATACATATAAATTTATATATTTATAAGACACTCAGGGCAATATTACATTCTTAACGCTAAAGTTAGCACTCAGCTGTGTAAGCATTAACGTTAGGTTAGGTGGCGCTAGCGTGGGCTGTCCATATTACATTCCAAACACTAACGGGTTAAAAACTCGTTAGCGCATAGGAGATTGCAATTTTCAGTACCCACTTACTATACTTACTATACTAGAATCATTTAGCACCAGCTGGAAACCTCCCCAATAAATCAGATACTCACCTCTCATCCCGTGGCAGGAACGGTGGGCCGATCCGCCGCTTCTAGCTGCCGGAAGCAGAGTGAGACTGGGGACAAATAGTCCCCAGTCTCCCTCCACAATCACTCCGGGGATCTGCAGGATCTCGTGGAAGGCGGGATCCTGCAGGTCATGTGACCCTCCAACCAAACCCTGCATAGAGTCCTATGGACTCCAGGAGGGGATACTCGGGGTGGCACATTAGCAGTGCCTTAAGTATCCCCAAGGTTAAAGCTGCATTAAAGGGTAGCTTGCTGAATTAGCGCCTGCCCCATAATATGGACTTTAAACGGGACTGCTACGTGGAAACTTACAGGCGCAGGTTTTCCACCTTAGCATCTGCGTTTTAGCGGTCAGAATATAATACTGCCCTTAATGTTCACTAACAGGGTTATTCAGAGAGCGTGAAAAGTAGGAGAATGGCTGGAGAATGAAAAATTCTAGGTCAAAATAGCCAAACCAGAAAAATTCTCCCTTTCATCTCACTTTCCAAATCGACTATTTTGACCTAGAATTTTTCATTCTCCAGTCATTCTCCTGCTTTTCACGCTCTCTGAATAACCCTGTAAGTCTTCTACTACATAAGGACACATTTCGTATAAAACCTGCATTTTTCTTGGCTGTCCATTACATAAATTAGTCGTTTTATATTTGTATGATGACCTACTGCACTGGAATTTTTAAAAAAATGCTACAATTCTTAGTAATGAATTTGGACATTTCCAGCATTCTGAAAGATGCATTAGAACATCCCGTTTCTTTTTAATAAACTAAATGTCTGAATAAAGGGTTTTGATGTTGCATTAACAATTCAGAAGCCTATCTTGGGCTTTATCCTCTTTTGAGTATTTGATTTGTATGTAGAAAGAATCATACTGTCTTGAAAGCAGAGTGCTTTAACATTGGCCCTGGATCTCCTTGGCACGTGCAAGTAGAGCTATTATTCTCCCATAGTACTTTTGAAGAACACATTTTGCTTCAATAATACCTAGCAACAACCTTTAGCACTGTCATCCACACAGTGAACGCTAATTGTGCGATCCACGGCATCTGACATCAGTATTTGAATGTCTAATAGAGGGCACAGAACCATTCGCCCCACCCTGCTGAAGTTTAAAAATATATATATATATTTTCCCCATACATACATTTAAATGGTCTGTTATTAATGCTGCTGTGTTGCCAAGGACATAACCGAGAATCTTTACTCTCTGCTAAAAAGGCCAAAAGACCAGTATCTTCAGCAGCGTGCCTTACATCATTATAATTTATATCAATATAAATTACCCAGTTCCATTTTATTTATCTATTTATTTTGTCCTCTGGATAGATTGCTAAACAGCCGCCTGTAAGTCACAGAATCCATTATTTGTCTCATTTCTGATGTTTTAACAAGCAAACGCTATAAGAATGCACGAAATAATAAGCTTTTACAGAGATTGAAAAATTTTACATTAACCCTTGTTTACATGTTTTTTTTTTCTCATCTACAGTAAATCACGTGTGATCAGTTGTCTGGCCCGAAATAAAATATGCTTTCCGAGAGTTTAGCGGAGAAAAAAGTGGTGCTTTATCAAAAACACATTAGCATATTCTGCCTCATTAATATCTTCAGTTCAGCATTAATTTGCTTAATTATCGCATTAAGAATTCAACATGGCAGTTGATTAATTCAAAGTCTGAAAAAATTTATAAACTTTAGAGCGCAAAAATCTTTTAATGAAAAGATAGCTGAATATTATTTTATAATAATTTCTTTCTTTTATACAATGTATGTTAGCTAATAACAAGATCATCGTGACCTATTTTGGCCCACGTTTTTACAATTTGTTGCTGAATAAAATTTCTATTCTCACCTTCTCAAATATTGTGTTTTTTCCTGTTTCATTTTAACAAAAAATGTTATGTTAATGCTTCAATTCACAGACCAAAGCAAGGAACTGACATCATTTGTTATGTTCTTCTGCAGTTGATGTATACCAGGCCAGTGTGCTGTCTCCAAATTAAAATATACAGAATATTATGGGGGTTATTAGAAGAGCACTGAAATTTAGGTGCTCTCTCAGTCGGCGCCTTATGGCGAGGTCAGTCCGCCTACCCTGTGGTGAATTCATCATGAAGTGCGCTGAAGGGATCTGCTAAACGCAACTGACTACCCGCCGAACAGACCGCCGAATGCAGCCTACGACCCGCCAAACTCCAGCGAACAGACCGCTGAACGCATCCGAAAAGCCGAACGCACCTGCTGACCCTACGAACAGACTGTAAATGCGTCAGTAAAGCTGAACGCAGCCAACGACCCACTGAACAGACCACCAAACGCTGCTGAAAAAAACAATCAGCCGCCAAACAGGGGTAAAAAAAATTCAATTTTTAAAAGGTGTTTAAAATGTAAAAAAATGCATGGAAATAATAAATAACATCCTATGAATAAGAATACAAAGGTCTGTTACAAAATGAAAAAAAAGCCATTAAAAAAAAACCTAATCAAAAAATTTGCCAACAAAATCCAGAAAAATTACTAAAAATTCTAAAAAATAAATAAAAAGACTTTTTGCTGCACAGGAAAAGAATAAATGGGTGAATATTTTTTTTTTTAAAAAAAAATGTAATCTATTTTTACATTGAAACCTAATGGATTCTCCTGTTTAAACCTGTCAAACAAAAGCACCAAAAATCAGGGCATTTTGACAACTTTTCGGTGTTGCTCTGAATACTAACCATTACTTCTCTATGGGGAATTTCACTGTCGCCGAAATGCACCATATTGGCAAATTTCCAGCTCTCTGAATATCCGTATTGCCACAAAATTGCACCGTGATATTCACCGTTCGGTGCAATTCGGCGGCAAATTCGGCTCTCTTTGAATAAGCCCTTTTTACAAAATGTGAACACCCCCTATGATGTTCATACTCCTGTCAAGGAAAAAAAGTGCCCTCAAAAAATAAGATAACCATTCTGGGTCCTCTATACCCAGTCTAATCCTGCAAAGGCCTGTCTAAAAGATACTTGCTGAACATATCTTCAAGAAGGATGGTAAGGAGACATTATATCAATGAACTGGAGAAGCCGTAAGCAGCTTAGTAATATTGTTTCTACTGCACCCAGATGGATATTGTGGAATTAGCCAGTTATCCGTTTCTGTTGGCTCAGTACCCTAGAAACTAGAGAAGGACTGGCACAACCATAGGCAAATTAGGCATTCATCTGAACACCAGAAAACTGTGGTCAGAGGGGGAGCAGCAAAGCCGTAAGAATGCCTGAAAGGAGGATGGGTCCTTTGGACCCCTCTCCCTCCCAATAGAGAAGAGATATTAGTAAAAGAGAGGCAGCCCTGGAAAGGACACAGTGTGACCTTTCCAGCATTGCCTCTCTTTAACCCTGAGGTGCCGGTCCATGATCCTGTGCCATTCAACACCGGATTGGGGACCTCTCCCGGAGGTGGCTGAGATCTTGGATGCATGGCACAATGACGTCAGTCAATCTTCAAACTATTTATCCCCAGATCAATCTAGCTTTCGTCTAAATCACTCAACTACAACTGCCCTTTTAAAAGCTTGCAATGATGACCAAGCTGGCATGGAACAAGGAGACCTAACTGGTGCCATCTTCCTTGATTTTGCCAAGGCCTTTGACACAGTAGACCATGACATCTTATTCCAAAAACTTAAAAACTCCGGTATTGGTGATCGCACGCTAACCTGGTTTCAATCGTATGTATCCGTCCGATCACAATATGTGTCCATTTCTGGCAGCTTCTTCCTCCCCCTCCCAGTCACGTGCGGTGTACCCCAAGGCTCGATACTCGGTTCCCTGCTATTCACGATATTCATAAATGATCTGCCCAATGTCTGCAAAGCCTCAACTGTACACCTGTACGCAGACAACACCGTAATCTATATCAGCAAACTAGATCTCACGCAGCTGGAGGCCGTGCTGCAAGAACAATTCACAGAGGTAGAAAAGAGGATTGCCGATAACAAACGTTTTGTAAATACTGACAAAACCGACACAATGCTCTTTGGTACAGCGCCTAAACTACATAAATTGCAAACTCCCCATCTATGTGTTGGGACAAAATCAAATGGCATGCTGACCACAGTCACTTCTCTCAAATATCTAGGTATGTGGTTAGACCCAAATCTATCCTTTGGCCCCCACATCAAAAAACTCTCATCTAAACCTTACCTCAAACTAGGTGCCCTGTACAGAAACAAATCCTGTCTGAGCCCCTCACTAAGAAAGCAGATTGTACAACAATTGCTTATGCTGATCACTGAAAACAGAGATGTAGTGTATGTAGCTGCCCCACAAATTCACCTTCAGAAAATTACTACATTGTATAACTCAGGACTGCTTAAACCTGTATCCTTAGGTGCCCATACCTCCCATTGTAAATAAATCACACAACACATTTATTATTGTTGGAAAAGGTATAGGCCACAGCTTTATTTAAATATATATATACATAGCATATCTTTTAATCTGACCCTACCGCAGCATCCTTGGCGGTAGGCAGTTATCTTTTCACACCAGAGCTCGTCGCTCCTCCTGGCTTACACAGGAGCCGAGGACGTCTCACCCAGCGCCCACCTTACCTGGCGGCTTCACCACTAGTTCTTCCTTGCTGGCCGGGGTTAACGCCAACGCAAAGGGCAATACTCCTGCTATTGACCCTGCGCCCCTGCCGCCAGCGCCGCCTCTACTCCTGACCTTAAACCTTCCAAAAAAATATCTAGACCGATGTTTGATAGGTGCACCCCATCGGAGCACATCAGCGCTCTATTGTCTCCTTCCAACTCCCGATGCCGAATAGCAAAACCACCAATATCAACCATAAAACGAGATACTTCTCTATTGAGTTTACGCCGGGCTTTTTCCAATGCTTTAGGCGTAGCAAAATTAAACCATGCTGGTCTGGAAACTACCTCGGACCAAACAAGCGACAAGTTTTTAAAGAGGGCGAAGCACCTAGCCAAGTCTTGCTTTATATTGTGTGTGAGATCTAAAGACCTTACCTTACCTAAATCATTACCCCCCTCATGAACTACTAAAATTAATGAATCTGGAACCCTACGTGACAAATGACAAAATTCCTTATATATACGATCCACCGTAAACCACGCATCCCCGACCATCGTACCCTCGCTACTTCTAAGGGTAGACCCAAATTACGACCGATAATTCTTTGTTCGGCCTGTTCTGCTGCCCAGTAGATATATGAATGTCCCAATATCCAGATAGACCGAGGAGGACCTGTAATAAAAATTATTTACATTAAGTGAGGACGAATATATAAACGAAAACGGTCAGAAGCCCACCTTCCCAATCTACGCAAAATAACTCCCGATGCCCCTGCTTCTGCCGCTTCCGTAGCTGTTCCAATTCTAAATGAGTGAGGAGTAAATCCCTTTGGGTCTATTCCAAGATGTGAGACACAACGTTGTAAAACCGCTGAGAATTGAAAACGGGTCAGTGGGTGACCAGTTAAGTGTATAAAAAATGGTTCCCCACCTGTTGGTCATTGAACAAAAAACTCTGATGCCAATGTATATGGGCAACAGGAACCCCCTATTTTACACAAAGTGATGAAAACCCCCCTACCCATCTGATCCGTCTTGGACTGGGGTATGAATAAACGTACCTGCTCATCTAACAACACTACATGCCGTGCTTGAAGCCCCGACGGATAATGCGCTCTTCTTGAAACTATTTCCCCCACTCGCATGGCACCAAAAAAACAACAAACAAATGCCAACTGAAACAATAGTACCTCAAACTTGTCAACACAGATTAAACTCAATACTGAAACAATGTCTCGTAATAGAGCCAAAGATACCTGTCAACGAGCATCCGGAGTTGCCAGCCGCCTGCACCCTGCAACCGTCCTCCGTAACACTGTATCTTTTGTAAAATCCTCCCATCCCACTAGCTGACAAAGGAGTGAAAGGGCTGATAGCGCCCTGGCTGCATAAGCTGCCGAGCGTCCTTCTTGTTCCATATTACGTAAGAGTAGCCATGTAGCCCTGCAGCGATCCTCCGCAGCCTGCCATCCGTGGCCTGACCGAGCCACTACCTCCCATGCTCGCCAGACCTGTATATAAGCCGTCCAAGTATTATTGGCCAATGACCGCAACAAGTGCTGCCTCAGTCCACTGTAGCCAGGGTCCATAACCACTGTGGAAATGGTGTACCTGACTGACCTGCTCCTGGCGCCAGCTGCCAAAAATGGTTCCACTGAAAACGGGAAAGAGAATCGGCAATGCCGTTACCCACACCTGGCACATGTCGAGCCTTAAAGCAGATATTAAATTCAAGACAACTCAGCACAAAATGCCTCAGCAATGACAGAACTGGCGGGGAGCTGGACGAACCCCGGGTAAGACATGTACCACACTGAGATTGTCCATCCAAAAACACACCCGTTTGTTAGCCAAACATTCCCCCCATATTTCTATTGCCGCGACAATAGGCAACAACTCCAGAAATGTTATATTTTTTAGCAAAGCAGTACCATACCAAGAGGAAGACCAAGCCTCAGCGCACCGATGGCCCCGAAAATACGCTCCTAAACCACAAGCACCTGAAGCGTCAGTAAACAACTCTAAAAAAGAAAAAAAGAATTGTCTACCTCCTTCTCTTGCCAGTAGGTGCACCCATTGTATTGCCCCAAAAAAGACTGCCAAACTTGCAAATCATCTTTTAAATGTTTTTTTTTTAGGCGAATAAAATGGTGCGCTGCCTTAACAGCAACTGTAGCTAATGCTAGACGCCTACAAAAGGCCCGACCCATCGGCATTATCCGGCAAGAAAATGCCAAGTGACCTAGTAAAGACGGGAGCTCCTGAAGGCAGATTTTTGCCGAAGATAAAGTCCTACTCAGCGAAACCTTTAAAGCCTCAATCTTGCCTTGTGGTAAACAAAAAACTTTTTCCACCATATCTATTTCAATACCCAAAAAACCAAGACCCTCAGTCTTATCTGTTGCCAATGGGACCCCAAAATTGTTAGCTACTTCCATAAAAACCTGGAGTAATTGCGCACAAATCATTGACTGCACAGGACCAACAAATAAGAAATCGTCCAGGTAATGAACCACTGAGGTCAAACCTGCCGACTGAAAAACTACCCATTCAAAGAACGTGGCAAACAATTCAAAGTACCGGCAAGAAATAGCACAGCCCATAGGGAGACATCTGTCAAAATAGAATTTATTCTTAAAGGCACAACCAAACAAGTGATAACATTGAGGGTGGATTGGCAGGAGCCGAAAAGCCGACTCAATGTCAACTTTAGCCAATAAGCAACCTGCCCCTGCCTCTCGTACCAACACGAGTGCCTCGTCGAAAGAGGAATAACGAACTCTACAATCCTCTCGACCAATACCATCATTGACAGATGATCCATAGGGGTGAGATAAGTGATGGATTGGTAAATTGGTAATTGGTAAAGGGACCAACCATACGTCCCAAGCAAACCTCATGCTCCAACTTAGCTGCCACAACGTCCTCATGCTGACGAGCTAATACGAGGTTAGAAGAAAAAACTGGAGAATCTGAATATGTAAATGGTACCTTAAAACCAGCAGAAAAACCAAAACGTAACAATCCTGCTGCTCTTTTATTGTGATAACGGTCGAGCCATGGCAACATCTTTTCCACGCTCACCGGGGTAAGGTCAGAAACCCGCGTCATCCCTAACATTTCTTCTCCCCATAGATCCTTTGCCTCTACCAAGACATCGAAATGCCAGATGTGTTCCTCCGCACTGCAAACAATCGTGTCTGAATCGGCAAGCATTAGCCCAGCAGCAGTGCGCTTCATTATATGACCAACAAAACCCCTTTCTGTGAGCCGCTAATGTGCCAGGGGTCTGAGCGCCAGCGGGCCCAGAAAAGGGCACAACAACCGGGCGAGTGGGAGTCATTAACAGTAACCATAAGTTTACATCTTGTTCGTCAAAACGAAGCGAAGGACACATAGCCATTTTGTGCCTAAATTGTTGGTCATATCTAAACCAACACATACCCCCATACACTTTATAGGCTCCCCAAATGAGATCAATATAGGAAAACTGTGACATACCTCGCTCAGGAAAACGCTCGCAAGCTATGGCACTGAAAGCCAAAAAACCTTGGAGCCAATTCCCAAATGTTTTTGGTAAAGCTTGAGCCTTGTCTTTTTCTTTGTCACCTTCCACGTCCCCCTTTCTGGAACGATTCACAGATTCCTTATCTGCTGCCACCAACGATAAAATATACACGTATTCACCTTTCCATATTTTGTCTTTTACCTCGCTACCAAGATGCATACCCAAAGGTGATCATTCACATATTGTACAGGGCTGCGCAACCGCCAGTGCCGCATTTTCTGCATTCACTGTTCCCTCAGCCGGCGCAGTGGGTTTTGTGCCCTCAACCGCAGGTATAATTGCCGGCCCAACCGTGTTACTGGCCGTGGCACCACCCAAAGGCTCTCGAGGAACTTCCCCCCCGAAGCATTCTGCCAGGACCTTAGCCATTAATGCATCCAACAACTCTGATTGCCTGGTATTTTCATGTGCCCCAGCGCACCCTTGCACACTGGCATTGCCTGTGCAAGTTCTAGGAGAAAGCAGGTCATACTCACGTGCCGACAGCAGAGGAATCCATCGTAGCTAATGCTAGATGCCTACAAAATTCCGATGGGCTTCTCACCATGTCGACCATGGAAAACCCAGCAGCTTCAGCAAACTCACATAGGGAGACAATTTCGACCGGGTAATTAGCCTCAGACATTCTCCTTTGTGTCTTTAACAGAGCCACAGAAGCTATGCCTAGGTGTGCCAGAAAGTGACAGAGCAACATTGGTACAGTAATTGCACACCTGCACCCATTAGGCCCAGGCCAGCAGTCATGCCCCCCTTCCTGAATGTTCCAGGGTTTGCTTTCTGCCGCTTTGTGCTACAATGTAACTACATGACCCACCATTGTGACATGTTAAAAGAGCTAAACTGGCCATCGCTGGAATCTAGACGCACTCTTCACCTTTCCAACTTGGTGTTTAAGAGATTTTCTGCCTCCAGCAGCGGGAGATTTGGTTTTCTGGTATAGATGACGGTGTCGTCTGCGTACATGTGTACAATTGAGGCTTTGCAGATGTTAGGCAGACCATTTATGAATATTGGGAATAGCAGGGGCAGAGTATTGAGCCTTGGGGTAGACTGCATGTGTCTGGGAGGGGAGGGGAAGCGCTGTCAGAAATGGACACATATTGCGATCAATCCGTTACATATGATTGAAACTAGGTTAGCGTGTGATCACCAATACCTGAGTTTTTAAGTTTTTGTAATAAGATGCCATGGTCTACTGTGTCAAAGGCCTTTGCAAAATCAAGGAAGATGGCACCAGTTAGATCAATTGTTTCCATGCCAGCTTGGGTATCATTGCAAACTTTTTAAAGGACAGTTGTAGTAGAATGATTTGGATTGATTTGGGGTTAACTAGTTCCACTATTGCCAGGGGCTGTGAGGGATATAGATCAGGAAAGGTGCAATGGAGGTTTTATGGAGTGAGCTGATAGGGCCCATGTTATTTTAGAGAGGTCTATTACAATCTTCGCACAAAAAACGCACGCGCCACGCATTAATTTGTGCATCAAGTGTTAAACGTTAACGCGTGTAAGTCAACGCTGGAATTACAATCCTCGCAAATTTTTTCATCCGTCGAGCAATAACGCGCGTTAAATGGAAGCGCACAAATGCTCGCGCAGTACCGTCGCTCGCAGAAATCCGTGTAAGGACTGCTTTTGTCAAGCGATTCAGCCAATCAGAATTAACAACCACAATTATCCCACGTTAAGCTTTTGCGCCTGTCAAAGTCAATCTGCGCATATATGCTGCAGCAATAATAAAAACCCAGGACATACTTGAAAACGAGAGAAATCTCAATGTATCCTTCCTGGTAAAATCCTTTATAAATAAAAATAAAAAAATAAATAAAATAATAGATGCACACACAACTTCTCCATTTTATTGGTTTGGTATGAGTAGAATGTGTAACTATACTTTGCTGGTTTTCTTTTTGGGCTGGTGTATTTGGGTTTGGCCAGGTTGTTCATTTTTGCCATTAACACCAGCTTTTAGGAGTTGCTAAAATTATACGCGCAAAGGCTATGCGTTAAATCCTGCGCATAGATTGTAATACCATCCGCGTACCAGCGCACAAACGCATTTGAGCTCACAATGTTAAGTTTAGGACGGGCGCAGTACAGTAAGCTCGCAAATGGTTCGCACAGGTTCACGATAACGATAACGTGCGTTTGTTGCGCTGACTTTGTAATACTACGTTCAGCGCACAGGGTTTTACCCCTCGCGTTAATGCGTTTTTGCATCGGCGCAGATGTTTACGCGAAGATTGTAATAGGGCTCTATGCTTTTAGAGACTTCATGAAAGATGGGAGGCATGGGGAGAGTTTATTGTTGCGATGGAGGGCATCAACAGATAGGGGGAGCTCAGGAAAAGTCCAAAACAGTAGAGTGGGGAGAGAAGCTGATAATAAACAACATTGGCACAGTGAAGTGAATAGGATATACCTGCTAATAAGACTGGAGATGTAGACAGGGGCTATGTATTAGAGAGAGATCTTTGCAGGTTAACCTGTCTATCTGCATGTTTTTATCAAGCTTGCGAAAGGCTGTTCATAAAGCCAAACCATTGCTTGGTTAAATAAAATGCTCTTTGTCTGGATATGGAGTGTCTGGTTCTCCTTTTTCTTTGGCTGCTATATCTGTGTGCGTGTCAGTGTCTGTACTTAACTACGTACTCGTGGGTATATACTGTATGTGAGTGCCTGCATGTCGGTTTCTTTGAGTGCATGCATGGACATATCTGCAAGTATCTGTCCATATTTGAATGTATGTCTGCATATGCAAAGCGGCAAACACCTGTACAAAGCAGTATAGCAAAGAGATATACATATATAAACATTAAAAACATATATTAAGTACGTATCTTCACCCCAGTGCCCTTATGGGTGACTCCTTGATCTTCATCCACCTGACAACATATATTTGTATACAGGTGTCTGCATGTGTCTGTCTGTCTGTGTCTGTACGGTAGTGTCTGCATTCGTATGTGCATCTGTGTCTGCAAATAAGTGTCAACATTTCCATGTGAACCTGCTAGTGTTTGCCTAAGTACCAGTCAGGGTCTGCTAAGTTGTACCTGTGAGTGCCCGGAAGTGCCTGCTTGCATTTATCTGTCAGTATCTCTGTGTATTTGTCAGTGCTGACTTTGTGTATTTGTCAGTGTCTGTGAGTGTATCTTCAGTAGCCTAGAATCACTAAGCATCACAATTTGAAAGATGATTGAACTATGAGTTCCTACAAGTAAATCGCTGTTGAAACAATCACATAATTATTATGATATGCGGCAGAATGCGGTTGAATGCGGCAGAATGCGGCAGAATGGTAAAGCCACAATCTCCCCACTGTTATAAGTATTGAATTGAAACCTACACTCACTTGTTGATGTGCACACAGCCAAAAAACAAAAATGAGACTAGTCAAGTGCAGCTGAAACAAAAGCAAATAAGGCACAGAAAAAACATTCATTTCCAAATTTTCAATACATTAGCAGACACGCAATCAATTAGGGCCACATTACGATCTCCACACTAAAACGGGGGCGGTAGGGAGAAAAAACTGCGCCGGCAGTTTTCCCCTTACCGCTCCCATTTTAGCGTGGAATTACAATGCAGGCACTTAAAAAGCTGCCTTCATTATTACCGCGCGCTATGGCCCGCGATGCTCACGGCTGCGCTGAGTCCATAGGACTCCATTGAGCCAGATGCTGGTGGTCACATGACCTGCCGGATCTCGCCTCGCGAGATCCAGCCAGTCAGCGTAGTAATACGTAGGGAGAGACTGGGGGGACTTTTACCCCCAGTCTTTCCCTGCTCCCGCCGGACCTGGGAGGCGGTTGGAGCCGCGGTCCTCGCGTGACAGGAGGTGAGTATACCATTCTGTTTTTTTATTTTTTAGGCTGGTGTTAACGAATTCTGCAGAAGCGGAATCCGTTAACAACAAGTCCTGGCTCAGGTTAACTTTCCGCTAACCAGAGCCGGACGTTATTCAGCATTAGGACTTTGTAATCCTATCGGTGATTAACACTTTGCGCTCCCCATGTTAAGTATAGGGGGCGCAAAGTACAGTAAGCTTGCGCAGTACAGTGCAAGATACCAAACGTTAACGGGTTACTTAACCCGTTTGCGTTTGGATTGTAATATGCAGTAGACACCGCAGCTAACATTAATGCTCACGCAGGTGAGCGTTAACGTTAGCATCAATATTGTAATGTGGCCCTTAATGTGTTACTACTGCATGATTAGTGTTGAAGCCAAAAATCTCCTGACAAGCTACGCTTCCAGAATATTTCAGAGTTCTTATCTCAGAGACAAATTGAAGTGATGGCAAATACCTTTTGAATGTCTCCAGGGAGTGCCACCCTAAGCCCTTGCGGAGCCGCAGGCAAGGGGTGGTTGCTAGGCCTACCTAAATTACTTTTCTCCCTTGTGGTTAAGTAGCTCAGCTCTGCAAGAAGCTGGGACTGCATTCTCTAGGTTACAAACATCTTGATTCTCCAACAACACAGATCTACTGGGTCACCAGGGGAAAAAAAATCAATTCCCCTGCAGAGCCTAAATCCCGCTCACCCCTCCCAAAGTTCAGGCCTGCCTTTGGGATAAAAAGGTAAACAATGTAATAATCAATTACCTCAGCCATGTTTGAATATATTGCACTTTAGTAATATATATATATATCTTGCTTCCTAATATGTCTTTAATGATATGTGTGTTTTCTTCAGTAGAAAGAAACTACTCTCCGTAACTATTGATAATCTAATAACTCAAAACAAATCACTCCAACGTGGCCAGAGTTGCAGTACAACATCAAATAAAGTTCAGTTCAGGTTGCTGCCACCCACCTTTGAGCTGCCACTGGAAAGTCCTCACTCCAAGAGTTGCAGTACAGGTCGTCTGAAAGGCAGGCAAGTAGCCATTATCCCTACGGCCTTTAACCCTAATCAAAGAAATGCAGTCATTGCTGCCATGTTGTGCGTTTCTGCAGCTCCTTAATCGCACAAGGTATCTGTGTCTGAGTCGAAATTTGGGCTTCATTTTTAACTGTATTCTGTAGCTCGGTAGGTGTGTTGCTTTGGTCACTGGTAATGGCCGTCAGACTAAGTAAATGACTGGATCTCAGTAATAGCAGTGCAGTACCACAAAGGACAGGGAGTTTGGCTTTAACCTTTGAAAAGCTGACTACAGCTGATATAGAGATGTGTGACATTACTGAATAAGAGGAAGAGATATTGTATGTGTAATGTCCTTAGTAGTAACGACATGATATCCCAATAGAAAAGCGTACTTGATGTGCTGTCACTATACAGTGTGAAATTGTGCTAATCTATGAAGAAATCATTTAAACAAACACCCTTACTGTTTTTTCTAATATACAGAAAAATATATCGTTTTTGGAATTGATTAGACAGTATGATTGTTCCAGTTTTTATTAACGGTGATACATTGTTTTTTTATTAGTGAAATGTGCCCTTTTGCAATAAAACTATCAGAACTGGTGTTTTTCAGTTGTTCATTTAATTCTGTTTGGAGGTACAGAAATCAATCATTCTGCCAGGATTTTCATGCTGACTTTTTTTTAATGCGCTAGCAGCTTTTCATTAAAATCCTTTATTTTTTCTGTAACAGGGAACTTTGGTTGTCAACTTCAATGAATCAGCAGTAGTATCGATTGTTATAGAAATGCGATAATGAATAATATTTTTCAGGAGACTGCAATGCTTAATACTAGGATGAAAACTGACAAAATAAGGTGACATGGAATTAATTAGTACAGAATACAAAATAATGAAATCTGCGGTATTGATTATCTTGTTCCATACAGTTTCTGATTACTATTTTTTCAGCTCACTTAACATCACAGGCAGGGTTTCATTGTCGCGTATCCTATGTTTAACGCCCTACTTTAAAATATGTTACTGTTCTAGAATAAAATGAAACAGCCCAAATTATTAAATCCACTTTTTATTATGTCATTAAATGGAAGCTGACTTTTATTACTTTCAGAAAATATATAGCTTTGTTTTGTTCCATACACAAAGGGCCTTATTCCATGGTGGCCACAAAAAGGAGATGGTATGTAAAAATTTTGTGCAAGCATATTTTGCTTGCAGTTACAGTAACAAGTTTTTATAAAGCACTAACAAGGTCCATAGCACTGTACAATGGGAGGCAGAATAACAAATATACATACAGGTTCAACACACAGAACAGTAGAAAAGAGGACCCTGCTCAAGAGCTTACAATCTAAGATGATATGGGTGACACACTAGGTGAGGGTTAATAGAGAATGTGAAATAGTGGGGTGCATGTGGGCTGTGTGGGAGGATGCATTAAGCAATGAACAGAGGGGGATTAGGCTGGGTTCACACCTGGGCGTAGCGCTGCGTCGCGCAATGCGCGTGTTTTTTTTACGCGCGTTCGCGCATACAAAAAAACGCGATAATGCGCGTTGCAGCGCGTTTGCGGCTATTATATGGCCGCGAACGCACTGCTGTATGCCCGAAAAGAAGCTCCCGAACTTCTTTTTGCGTTGGCCATTTTAACGCGCGTTCCTGCGCGCTGTAAAACGCTTAGGTCTGAATGGGTCCCATAGCAAAGCATGGGATTTCCCCGTTCCTGCGTTTTAAAGCGCGCACGAACGCGCGTTAAAACGCCCAGGTGTGAACCCAACCTCAGTGAGTGAGATGATAGGCTTCTCCAGTGTACCAGTGTACTGGTTAATGCATATCCCACCTTCCCAAGCTGATTGGACCACCAGGTAAAATCTGAGAAGGAAGCCCAGAAATTAAATTATCATATTATTTATCTACAGACTTAGTAACATGTTAAAATTAAAACACCCTGCTTACTTAAGATATATGATACATTTGTTGATTAACCCACTTCTCCACTCTTATGGATGTCAGCACTTTCAAATAATAACAATATTAAAACTTCCTAGTTATTTTTGTATCCCAGTATTTATGCTTAGATATTTTTTTTACTTTGTGAATATTTGGTAACAGGTGGTGTCTACATTACAGATGGCTTCCTGAGAATTCAAGTTTCAAGTAAAACATTTTCCCGTTCATCCATTCTAAAACTGGCAAACAGCAGAGAATACCCAGTGAAAATCATAACAAAAATATGCTATATAAGGAGCAGTCTTCATTATCAATGTGGACCTCATCTTGCAACACAAATAATATATATGTAATAATTATTTCTAGTGCTGAGAGTGTGAAGAATGATCATGAAGCCATGAGGTCTACTAGAGGAACAATTCGGCTCCAGAATGAGCTGGGGTTTTCATGCTAATTAGCTGGCAATTTGAGCAATTATAATTGTAGCAACATAATTAATATTACAATTTGTCATATGAAACGTGGGAGTGTTAATAGTCACACTATGAAATCTTACACGCATTCTATTATTTTCACAAGTAAGTTGCTTTTTTGAACTACATGGAATTATGCCCAATTAAAAAAGTGCTAAAATACATAAATGGTTAATGTCATTCAAGAAATGAATTAGTTAAATAATCCCCAATTAAATTATTATTATTTCACTAATACTTCAAATGGAATTTCCAAATATCTGATCTAACATAATTCTACAGGACAGGGAAATAAATATATAGGAAGAAAAATATTTGGAACACAATTTATTATGTGCACGGGGAAAAAGAAATCAAACATAGGTGTTTATTTGCAAAACAATATATTTTGGCAAAAACTGTCAAACAACAAGCAATGTTAACCAAAAATTATGAAACGTAACATGATTTTTATCAATCTGGTCACGATGGTCATCAATCAACACTCTAGAGGTAAGTGAACATGCCCCTAGTATTAACGTAAAAAAAATGCTAGAGGCACTCTTGAACTGGAAAGGTTAAATGGATTTCTATTTTAGTAACTGTTTACCACATCTTATGAATTTAATGACAGGTTGATTTTTTTTTTCACATTCCTGTCTGTAGGGACATTCCATCACAAAATACATTAGCAGTGCTTTTTTAACGATCTAAAGAATGTGCAGTGCAATTGTATGGATTTGAAAATTGGAATCGGTAAGAGCGTAAACGTTAGAGATTTTATTGTTTTCCCTTCATTATAAATGTAACCACCTACAGTGCT
Organism: Leptobrachium leishanense; assembly: GCA_009667805.1. Classification (NCBI taxonomy): domain Eukaryota; kingdom Metazoa; phylum Chordata; class Amphibia; order Anura; family Megophryidae; genus Leptobrachium; species Leptobrachium leishanense. The sequence goes on along the minus strand of CM019064.1, from coordinate 339,857,305 downwards.
CACATAATTGAAAACACTTCTGCTGTCTTGTTTGGAACAACTACAAAACTGCTTTTCTTATTGTTCCCAGCAATGATGATAGTCAATGGGAGAAATTTACTTTTTAAACAATACCCTAATAGTGGACAATGTTTCAATACTAAGGTGAGAGGGGTACTCAGAAGGGGGTAGATGATAACATGGCACAATCTTCTTAAATGATTGTGAAAGACATAGATACACATTCAGGGTTACAAAAGTTAAATCTATTTGTGGAAAGCAACTTCGGTCCACACAAACAGCAAATGCTTATGAAAAGTAAGAAAGATAATAAAATAATACTATGAATAAAAGTAAAATTAAAAACATGTAGATAAAGACAAGTAATGAGTGTACTAGAAGAATTTCTTGTATGAGTAGAAAAAGTCAACATATACACTTTTGAATAATGTTAGTAATTTCTTTGAAAGCCAAACATAAATTAATATTTTTTAATAAGGTTTCTATTAGCATTTCTGTTCTAAGTAGACTGGCTTCATTGAAGTGCATATACCTTTAAACAGGGCGGGGATATTTGAAGATGTCCTGCTTCCTGCAAAATACCCTGCTTGTCTATTCAATTACAGTGTGACGGCCTGTGGTTATATAAGGCTGCTGCCATTCATAGCTTCAGGTCCGATCTCACGTGCACAGAGGACTTGTCATTTCAGTTCTGGCCACCCTTTCTGGGTGATAACAGATTGATTTGCATATGAAATAGTCTTCTCTGTAATGCCACATTGAGCTAAAACTTTATGAGGTGCGAGTTGGGATTCATCATAGGGCAGCCCTCTAGTGCTCTTGCCCTTTCTCATGACCCTCATACACCTCATTTTTGCTCAGGCAACATTTTACCTCGATCTGATATAGATGAGAGTAAACTGTAAAGATAATATATGGCTGGCATGATCTCACTGTATTCAGGAAGAATAGTGTATTTTATACCAGTTTCTTTAATAAAACCCAGTTTTAAAATATTTATGTTTTGTTTATATAGAGATATATACACTGTGCTTTTGGGTTTTTGTTGTAATCTTTGACACCTTTTTTGGTGGGTCTGTTGTTTTAATTTACACCGATCAATAGCTGCAACCAGGTAACTTTTATTATGTGCAGTTGGTTATTCTGATATATTTATACACCTAAATTTTCTAAGGTGCTAGAACTGTTTCTTTTATAATTGAACCGGTGTACTTAATAAAGTGGCCGATGAGTGATGATGTGTATATGTGTATATATATATATATATACATACAGTGTGTTTATTATTGCAGAAGCCACCCGCACATCACAGCAGTTCGATGAATTGCATCCCAGATCTCCTGTGCCACATTCCCCATATGCAGCAAGGAATTCTTGGTAGGATATGCAAATGACATCTGTCTCACTTTTTTGCATCCTGGATCTGTTATTACACAGAACCCTAAAATCAATGCCATGCCACACCATGGCTTTCTAGCAGAGATAAGGTTATGCAACTGGTCAAAGCCACTCCTAGGACATTGCTGTTTCGGGTTTGTTGGACCCTCATCCGCTTGGAGCTAGGAATGATGACCAGTTGGAGTGGATGCTTGGGACCCGTAGGGCAAGTCAGTATCTACAACAGTTGTGGTGGAGGACAAAAAGCAAGATAAAAAGCCTCTATATATATACATATAGAGTCAGGTCCAGAAATATTGGGACATCGACACAATTCTAACATCTTTGGCTCTATACACCACAACAATGGAGTTGGAATGAAACAAACACACTGTGCTTTAACTGCAGACTGTCAGCTTTAATTTGAGGGTATGTACATCCAATTCAGGTGAACGGTGTCAGACTTACAGCAGTTTGCAGATGTGCCCCCACTTGTTAAGGGACCAAAGGTAATGGGATAGAATAATAATCATAAATCAAACTTTCCCTTCTTAATACTTGGTTGCAAATCCTTTGCAGTCAATCACAGCCTGAAGTCTGGAATGCATAGACATCACCATACGCTGGGTTTTATCCCTGGTGATGCTCTGCCAGGCCTCTACTGCAACTGTCTTCAGTTCCTGCTTGTTCTTGGGGCATTTTTCCCTTCAGTTTTCAATGGGATTCAGGTTAGGTGATTAACTTGGCCATTGCATAACATTCCACTTCTGTCCCTTCAAAAACTCTTTGGTTGCTTTTGCAGTATGCTTTGGGTCATTGTCCATCTGCACTATGAAGCGCCATCCAATGAGTTCTGCAGCATTTGGCTGAATGTGAGCAGATGATATTGCCCGAAACACTTCAGAATTCATCCTGCTGCTTTTGTCAGCAGTTACATCATCAATAAATACAAGAGAACCAGTTCCATTGGCAGCCATACATGCCCATGCCATGACACTACCACCACCATGCTTCACTGATGAGGTGGTATGCTTAGGATCATGAGCAGTTCCTTTCCTTCTCCATACTCTTCTCTTCCCATCACTCTGGTACAAGTTGATCTTGGTCTCATCTGTCCATAGGATCTTGTTCCAGAACTGTGAAGGCTTTGTTAGGTGTTGTTTGGCAAACTCTAATCTGGCCTTCCTGTTTTTGAGGCTCACCAATGGTTTACATCTTGTGGTGAACCCTCTGTATTCACTCTGGTGAAGTCTTCTCTTGATTGTTGACTTTGACACACATACACCTACCTCCTGGAGAGTGTTCTTGATCTGGCCAACTGTTGCGAAGGATGTTTTCTTCACCAGGGAAAGAATTCTTCGGTCATCTACCACAGTTGTTTTCCGTGGTCTCCCGGGTCTTTTGGTGTTGCTGAGCTCACCGGTGCGTTCCTTCTTTTTAAGAAAGTTCCAAACAGTTGTTTTGGCCACTCCTAATGTTCTTGCTATCTCTCTGATGGGTTTATTTTGTTTCTTCAGCCTAATGATGGCTTGCTTCACTGATAGTGACAGCTCTTTGGATCTCATCTTGAGAGTTGACAGCAACAGATTCCAAATGCAAATAGCGCACTTGAAATGAACTCTGGGCCTTTTATCTGCACATTGTAATTGGGGTAATGATTGAATATCACACACCTGGCCATGGAACAGCTGAGAAGCCAATTGTCCCATTACCTTTGGCCCCTTAACAAGTGGGAGGCACATCTGCAAACTGCCGTAAATCCTACACCGTTCACCTGAGTTGGATGTACATACCCTCAAATTAAAGCTGACAGTCTGCAGTTAAAGCACATTGTGTTTGTTTCATTCCAACTCCATTGTGGTGATGTATAGAGACAAAGATGTTAGAATTGTGTCGATGGCCCAATATATCTGGACCTGACTGTATATATTCTCACAGACGTTAGTACAACCCTCACATTTTTGTAAATATTTTATCATATATTTTCATGTAACAACACTGAAGAAATTACACTTTTGCTACAATGTAAAGTAGTGAGTGCTCAGCTTGTATAACCGTCTAAATATGCTGTCCCCTCAAAGTAACTCAACACAGCCATTAATGTCTACACCGCTGGCAACAGAAAAGAGTACACCCCTAAGTGAAAATGTCAATATTGGGCCCAATTAGCCATTTTCCGGTGTCATGTGACTAGTTAGTGTTACAATGTCTCAGGTGTGAATGGGGAGCAGGCGTTTAAATTTGGTTTAATCACTCTCACTCTCTCATACTGGTCAATAGAAGTTCAACATGGCACCTCATGGCAAAGAACTCTCTGAGGATCTGAAAAAAGAATTGTTGCTCTACATAAAGATGGTCTAGGGCTAGGCTATTAGAAGATTGTCAAGATCCTGAAACTGAGCTGCAGCAAGGTGGCCAAGACCATACAGCGGTTTAACAGGACAGGTTCCACTCAGAACAGGCCTCACCATGGTCAACCAAAGAAGTTGAGAACACATGCTCAGCATTATAACCAGAGGTTTTCTTTGGGAAATAGACATATGAGTGCTGCCAGCATTGCTGCGGAGGTTGAAGGGGTGGTGTGGTTAACCTGTCAGTGCTCAGACCATATGCTGCACACGGCATCAAATTGATCTGCATGGCTGTCATCCAAGAAGGAAGCCTCTTCTAAAGATGATGCACAAGAAAGCCTGCAAACAATTTGCTGAAGACAAGCAGACTAAGGACATGGATTGCTGGAATCATGTCTTGTGGTCTGATGAGACCAAGATAAACTTATTTGGTTAAGAGGGTGTCAAGTGAGTGTGGCGGCAACCAGGTGAGGAGTATAAAGACAAGTGTGTCGTGCCTACAGTCACGCATTGGTGATGGGAGTGTCATGGTCTGGGGCTGCATGAGTGCTGCCGGCACTGGGGAGCTACAGTTCATTGAGGGTTACCATGAATGCCATCATGTACCGTGACATACTGAAGCAGAGCATGATCCCCTCCCTTCAGAGACTGGGCTGCAGGACAGTATTCCAACATGATAACAACCCCAAACACACCTCCAAGAGGACCACTGCCTTGCTAAAGAAGCTGGGGTAAAGGTGATGGACTGGCCAAAGCATGTCTCCAGACCTAGAACCTATTGAGCATCTGTGAGGCATCCTCTAACAGATGGTGGAGGAGTTCAAGGTCTCTAACATCCATCAGCTCCGTGATGTCATCATGGAGGAGTGGAAGAGGACTCCAGTGGCAACCTATGAAGCTCTGGTGATCTCCATGTTAAGGCAGTGCTTTAAAATAATAGTGGCCACACAAAATATTGACACTTTGGGCCTAATTTGGATATCTTCACGTAGGGGTGTAGTCACTTTTGTTGCCAGCGGTTTAGACATTAATGCCTTTGTGTTGAGTTATTTTGAGGGGACAGCAAATTTACACTGTTATACAAGCTGTACACTCACTACTTTACATTGTAGCCAAGTGTCATTTCTTCAGTGCTGTCACATGAAAATATATAATAAAATATTCACAAAAATGTAAGGGGTGTACTCACTTCGGTGAGATACTGTATATATATATATCCTGTATATATATATCCTGTATATATACACTATATTGCCAAAAGTATTCGCTCACCTGCCTTGACTCGCATATGAACTTAAGTGACATCCCATTCCTAATCCATAGGGTTCAATATGACGTTGGTCCACCGTTTGCAGCTATAACAGCTTCAACTCTTCTGAGAAGGCTGTCCACAAGGTTGGGGAGTGTTTTTTGGGAATTTTTGACCATTCTTCCAGAAGCGCATTTGTGAGGTCACACACTGATGTAGGACGAGAAGGCCTGGCTCTCAGTCTCCGCTCTAATTCATCCCAAAGGTGTTCTATCGGGTTGAGGTCAGGACTCTGTGCAGGCCAGTCAAGTTCATCCACACCAGACTCTGTCATCCATGTCTTTATGGACCTTGCTTTGTGCACTGGTGCACAGTCATGTTGGAAGAGGAAGGGGCCAGATCAAAACTGTTCCCACAAAGTTGGGAGCATGGAATTGTCCAAAATGTCTTGGTATGCTGAAGCATTCAGAGTTCCTTTCACTGGAACTGAAGGGCCAAGCCCAGCTCCTGAAAAACAACCCCACACCATAATCCCCCTCCAGCAAACTTTACACTTGGCACAATGCAGTCAGACAAGTACCGTTCTCCTGGCAACCGCCAAACCCAGACCCATCCATCAGATTGCCAGATGGAGAAGCGCGATTCATCACTCCAGAGAACGCATCTCCACTGCTCTAGAGTCCAGTGGCGGCATGCTTTACACCACTGCATCCAACGCTTTGCATTGTACTTGGTGATGTATGGCTTGGATGCAGCTGCTCGGCCATGGAAACCCATTCCATGAAGCTCTCTGCGCACTGTTCTTGAGCTAATCTGAAGGCCACATGAAGTTTGGAGGTCTGTAGCGATTGACTCTGCAGAAAGTTGGCGACCTCTTTGCACTATGCGCCTCAGCATCTGCTGACCCCGCTCCGTCAGTTTACGTGGCCTACTACTTCGTGGCTGAGTTGCTGTCCTTCCCAAACACTTGCACGTTCTTATAATACAGCTGACAGTTGACTGTGGAATATTTAGAAGCGAGGAAATTTCACGACTGGATTTGTTGCACAGGTGGCATACCTTGAAAAAGGCTCAGTCGAGCCGAAACATCGGTATTCATGTGAGTTTCTAATAAAGATTTTTTGTTTTAATCTATAATCTTAAATCTTTAATCTTAAAACCGTGAGTACATCCTCTATTGTCCATATTTATATTTTTTAATGGATTGCACCGGGCAATGAACACAATTGACGGAGAGTGCTGTATTTAGTGGACTATTATATAAATATATATATATATATATATATATTTTAGGGTTCTGTGTAAAAACAGACCCAGGAAGAAAAAAAGTGAGACAGATGTCATTTGCATGTCCTACCCAGAATTCCTTGCTGCATATGCGGAATGTAGCACAGGGACTCTGGGACACAGTTCTTTGAATTGTTGTGATGTGCAAATGGCTTCTGCAATAATAAATAAATATATATATATATATATATATATATATATACCCTTACAAAGTTCTCCAATGGTGCTGTGTAAATAAAGTAAATAATATTTAAAAGGACTTTATTTCTTTTTGTCTCTGAGAAATTGCTGCTGTTTACCGTATAAATAAGAAATGAAAATTAGCAGCATCATTTAAAATGATCTCTTGACAGAACTATTTCAAGATTTGGGAAAAGTAACAAAAATGTATACCTAATTTTGGAACAGATAATGACTGAAATGATTTTTACCTTTTCCAGAAGAGTCATTGGCTAATAAGCAAAATGACAGGCAGGTGTGAAGCATTGATATGTTCTATTATAATGTGTGCTGTCGACTGATAAGTCAAAGGCAGTATTGATGTGTCGGTTGTACTCGCTGCTTTGCTATGCCTTCTGCATGCATTGAGTGACATTCCAGTTATAGACAGGATATATTTAGTAATGTGTATTCAATGAACTTTTCATTTTGCTGTTTATTAAACTTCTAAACCTTAGGTCAGATGAAATTATTATGAGAGCAAAAATGTAATCCTAGAATGCAAATAACACACCAGTGCAGTCTTTCTGATCATTCGCCTTGAATGCCCTGGGCCATTTAAAGGAACAGCTGTTCTGTCCAAGGAGTAAATCCTTGCTATTTTGGTTTGCTTCAGTGCCCATTATATTTCTGGTTGGTGCAGATTTTTTGCAAATATTAATTAGAACCTGGAAATCACATTATACATCCATGATACACACAGGTCACCTCTTGGGATGGAAAGAAATCTGCTACCTAAGTGTTTCTATGGAACTAAATCCAGAATGAAGTTGTTTCTATGCCCACCTTTTATTTTATTGAGGGTCATGCTATCTGACGCCATGTCGTTTTCAAACATCTCCAGTTCACACAATATCGTGGGTTTCATTCTATATCTGGAGGTTCAAAATTTCATCACGTTAACTATTTAACTACTTAACATGATGTTTTAGCCCCCAAAATTATATGTCCTTAATAAACAATATTATATCTGACATTGGTTTGCGTTGGGGGGGGGGGGGTGTTGCACATGCTGCCATTATCGGAAATTGCATTTGACTTCTAAGTAAATTGTCTATCAATCACTTAAGAACCCATAAAAACACAAGCAAAATTAGTGCTGTGTACAGAGGGTACCTCAATATGAGGTGTGTCTGCCACTTTGTCTGTCTCTGGAGAATAGAAACAAGTGTGTACAAAGTATCTGTCTGCTCTTGCCATCTATAGTGAATAGATGCGCTATTCGTTTCTTCTTTCCTTCTGTGTTTTCATGATTTTTGCATAGAATGTGATACATACAACATACAGGTCTATTCAAAGAAAGGTGAACCTCAAGGGAATGACTGGAGAAGTGAAAATTCTAGGTCGAAATAGCCAAACCAGAAAAATTCTCCCATTTATCTCACTTTCCAAATCTGCTATTTGGTCTAGATTGTTCTCTTCTCCAGCCAGTTCTCCTGATTTTCACATTTCTCTGAATAACCCTAATAGTGTGTGATCCTAATAAAATAAAGTGTTGTAGGTATGTGGCAGGTTTCTAAACAGCATGTACTGAATCCTCATAAACGGTAGTTCGTTAATTAAAAAAGCAATGTAATCAAGTGCTTTATCCGCTTCTAATCCAGTTGCGTTGTTCTCTTTGTGTATTTTCCTAAAAAAAAAAGGAGCCAAATCTGGGTGAAGTAAATGCAGCCAATATTGGCTATATCCAGCGCTCTGACAGATATGCTTCTAGCAATCTCATCTGGCTACTTGGCAGCCTCTGCAGGCAGCTGTACTAACAGCCTGACTCTTGCCCTTGAGCATGTCATGTGGTCATATGTGGCAACACTATTGGCGGAAGCCTCCAGTCCTCCTGGACACAGTTTTCCTTTTATTCACCTTGAATACAAGGAACATGTTTATGCCGATTTTTAACAGGAAAGTCATTTAATGATCAAACCCTATGGCCACATCAACAGATGCAATCTTTAGTTTTTTCATTATCTTTGTATTAAATGACAACTTGAAGAATTTGCATATTCCGTTACCAGTCACATTCTTTATTTTATCCTACGTTTTGTGCAAAAATGATGATGATGATGATGATGCAATTGAAGGTGTATGACTTAACTTTTTTGCATATTTAAATTATTCATTCTGTCAGTTCGGGTTCCATTTGTAATGATTCGCTTGTAACAGACACCGTGTTCTCTCCTGCATTTTTTTTGCATATAATAAGCAGAAAAAATATATTATTTTGCCAATTGTAATCCGTGATAGCTGGAAAAAATCCATATCATCAAAACCAATATCCGCATGCAAGTAAATATACACAGGATAATAATATCTCCCAAAATGAGATTCATTCATTTTGTATGATCATGCATTGATAAGAAAATCCATGATACAGCAAACTGAATAGAAGAACAAACACTGGCACTTACCAAAAGCAAAATCTGCAATTAGTCTTTTTTTATAGCCTTTGAATTGTCTCCTTTGTTGGTGTATTACTATTATTATAGTTATTGTGCAGCAATAAACAAAGCTGCAGATTCTTTTTTTCTAAAACTGGCATTAAAAAATTTGATAATCTTCAAATTTTGAAAAATACTGAAGTGTCATTAGATACTTTTTCTTAATGATTTAATTGTGTATATATTCTTGTTTTTTGTGGGTTTACTTTTATTTTGTTTTAAGTTCAATACAGCCCACACACAAATAATTTTATGAAATTAGGTTATTGGTGCTGACATAATCAAAAAAAAATTGGAAACATCGCTGCAATGTGATTATACTAGTGGATCGTAGGAAAAGCAAATTATTATGCATGAAATGCATTGTTAGCAGTATTGAAGAGTACTAATGGGATTTTAGTAGTATGGGCTCAGTCATAGAAAGCCTGGTAGCATGCGGTGATATACTTCTTTAAAACCCAAATCACCCTTTGTTAAGCTGTATCAATGGACCAAAAAGCTGGTGTATAATTGTGTAACGGGCTTAACAAAAGCTGACTTTTTGGTCGAAATATTGTCATCTAGGTAACCACCAAAAAAAATTCTACTTCGTGGCCTGACTTCCTGGCCTCCCTTCTATTACTGCTGTATAAGTGCCCTCACATTAAATTTATACAAAACACAGAAACACATCAACCAATAATATTATAAAAGCTTACTTTATTATTGCTTTTTCACAGTGTGATCCCACTTATGGGATTTGCCATGACGTGGCAGGTGGGAGTGGGACCATTGTAAGAACTCCTAAAATGTCTTTTTATTTTGTTTTCTAACATCTTCAGTCTCAGGGAATTGACCTACAATTTCAGAACGCAGTGCCCTATCAATTTTAATGGCTAGAAATGTGGATGTCAGTAGTCGTTGGCCCACCGTTGAATGTTGGCAGCCAGGGGAAAAGTCAAGAACAGCAATAATTTCTTGGGGAGTATTTCAGACATTATCTTTAGAGAATCCGAAGAAGACCAAGAAAAAAAAGAAGGCAAGAGTAAGTGGGAAATTGTCAACCTTACTTACCTGTCCTACACTAAGGATAAAGCATTCAGTCTGGCATAATTAACCTGAAGTCATATAATTCAGTGCTCATACAATTTTTACTAGTTGCCCCAACAGAAAGCAGCTGGCAATGCCACTCCTCCTGGCATAATCGGACACCCTCCTGCAACAATTAACACAACCCGGCACATAAGGGGCCATATTACATAGTTGTTGCTAACTTAACCAGAGCTGTTGTTAACTTAACAGCTCCATAGGCTATAATGGCTCTGGTAAGTTTACAACAGCTCTGGTTAAGTTAGCACCAACTATGTAATATGGCCCAAAGTGTTTGAAAAAGATGCAGCAGTACCAATTTTATATGGAGAAAATATTTTACACAAGGCCAGAGTTTGTAGGCAATTGACAACCCACTCACTTGTTCCACCCTACAAACCAAGATCTAGAGTTAGATCTCCTAAATGGTGCATAGTTTGATAGACTAATCCTTGTTAAACTACTCCCATTTATTTCTTACAGTGGTAAGAGTGGAGGTACTGTTGTTTTAGGTGGTGGTGGCTACTTTGCACATATAGATAGTGGTCTTGCTGACTGCCCTGGTACATTTTCCTGCTTCTTCCCTCATTAGTACCACCTTGCATAGGCGTGCACACAGGGCATGCCTAGTGTGCCCAGGCACACCCTAATGTTGGGAGAAGGGTTCATCTTTGACCCCCTACATAGATCTAGTGGATGTTCCTTAGCTGGTTCATGATAAATTGCATGAATATTGACTGTATTCTTGCATAAATATTGGTTATTCCCAACTAAAGGTAATTGTTCTTTACAAAATTATCCAAGCATAGATATTTAATTAAATATTCCATGGGTGCACACCCTAATGAAATGGGCTGGGCACGCCATTGCCACCTTCTGATGTTTTTGGAAATGTTTATTCATCCCTGAACTAATGAGACAACCAAACACATTTCCCCTGCTGATTTTCATCCTGTGCAGTTTTCACTTTGCAAAATGTCCATCTGCAAGGCTCTCAAAGTGATCCCAAATGTTGCCGGGTCGCATCAAATTACTGTCTCCCCTTCAGCTTGCCGTTGCTGCTGAAGTTGAAGTTCAGGCTGGATTCAGTGGAGCAATGTAGGAATCTGTTGTTGCTCTACTAACCTCTGCACTAGCAGTAGAACCTGGTTGACTGATGCTATTGGTGGACATTGTGGTGGTGGTGGTGGTGCAGTGAACCTACTTGCAGTGAACCCAAGCAGTGAACCTACTTGTGGCACTGTTAGTGCACCTTCTGATCCTGTGGAATTGTTTACTATCACTACAAAGCACAGATGCTCATAGGATAGAATGTTGAGAAAAGGGAATGCAGGAGAAGATTGCAGACTAACAGGTCTATTCAATAAAGGTGAAGCTCAGGAGAATGACTGGAGAAGTGAAAATTCTTGGTCAAAATAGCTTAACCAGAAAAAGTCTCCCATTTATCTCACTTTCCAAATCTGCTATTTGGTCTACATTGTTCTGTTCTCCTGCCAATTCTCCTTTTCACCTTTTAATAAATAGACCTGTGTAGCGCTGTGTTAAAATCTTGCTGTGGCAGTACCTATTTTTGGCCACAAGATGGAGACTATCGCGATCAGAGACACTGGACATTGGGACTACAATGCCCGGCATGCTTTGCAAGAAGACAGGAAGTGGGTGGGGACTGGACACTTACATCCTCTGCCTCGTGGAGAACGCGCCAGAGCGCGCCAGGGAACGAGAGAGAGCAGACGCAGTGCCATACTTTGTGAGAGAACCTAGGGCGGAGAGCAAGTGAGACCTGTCAGTTCTGTCACCGGGTGTTTCAGTCGCAAGAGAAGGAGCCCCCCAAGTTCCAGAGTTGCTGCAAAAGGGAACCAACCGAAGACCTCGAGTAAAGAGTCACCGCAAGCGGATCGGTGACAGAGAGCAGCGCGGGTGAGCTGAGGAAAAGTCGTGGACAAGCTACGGGAAGTCAGACAACGGATCCGGCCGCTAGTATCCCCAGTCAAAATCCAGCGGAGAGACGTCCTGGGTCAGCGGAGCCTAAAGCAACCGGCGGATGGGTGAGAGGCCTCCAAGGCCGTTTATAATACAAAGAGCACGCTGCTGTTTTCTCTTTAAAGTCCACAGGGCCCCAACTTGACTAGTCGAAGACCTTTCTTAAGTAATTTCACTGGCCAGTTGAACAGTACCCGGGTACCTTACACACATACACACCTTTTACATTCCGGGACTTAACCTGTGCAGGACTCATTCTGTTACGAATCGGAACGGGGGTTAAAGATACGTTCCGAATATATTTTTCTCTTTTCCGCTGCGCGTGTTTACCGTGATACGAAGTGATTGTATATTCTGGGGTTCCGCTACGTGTCCCTTTTCTGAATATTCGTGCAATTGCATTTTCTTTTATGTTCGGTTACGAATATTTTATTTTCCGAAATACGAAGCCTCGTGTTTCGTTTCTTTTCCGCTACGCGTTTTATCGCAATACGACAGTACTGTAATAATATCTGTGAATACCGTATCTTAATATCTGCCAAACATTTTAGTAAACTATTTAAATGATAAAAACCCACAACTGTGTTGGAGTATATTTATTCCCTAGTGCGGGGAGACTGACCCGTGGTTCATTTTCAGCGGCTCCTCGGGAGTGAGCGCTACACGTGGGGGCTCGTTTCCGGGATTCAGTCTCTGGAAAAACCGCATCTAAAGGGTTAAATATGGATCCAGACACTGTTGCCGAATGGTGTGAGGAGCACAGTAGTCAGTTAGAATGTTGTATAGTCATGGATATCCCCGCAGACACTTGGGCCGAAGAGCAGATCCGCCAGGCCGTGGCCACGCTAGCACCAGATCATCGGGGGTTAATACTGGACATTAAGAAAAACCCAGATACTTCTCACACGTATGTTCTTCTCGAGTGGAGAAAGGGTGTTCCACCATGTTTTCAGGGCGCGAGCGTGAAACTGGCCGATGAGGTGGAAGTCCAACTAATTCAGCCAAGTGCGCCACGTGGTGAATCCGCAAGTGTTCCCGCGCCTAGTCCGTTGGCCATGATCGGGCCGGAATTTATCGCGGCTATTGGAGATCTACTGGCTAAATGTCAGAAAACAAGCCCTCCTCACACTAATTTCGGTTATCGACGGTTAAGAAATTTTACAGGAAACGTACCAACTCCGACGGGAGAAGAAACCTTTGAAGAATGGGTGGAACAGGCGATGCAGGCTCTGGATGAGTGGGATGTCCCTGAGGCCCAGAAAAAGCAAAGGATCACCGAGAGTTTAAAGGGACCTGCGTCAGAAGCGGTGAGAAACCTAAAACTGAGCAGAAAAGATTGTACTGCTTTAGATTACTTAAACGTTCTTGAAGAAGTTTTTGGGCGAACCGAAAAGGCGGCCGAACTGGTATATCAGTACGAACACACCTATCAGAGAAGAGGTGAAAGGATGACCGAGTACATGAGGCGCCTAGATAAGATTCTACACCAGATACTTCTCAAGAAAGGGCCGAACCGGCCGAAGTAGATAAGATCCGAATAAAACAGATCCTGAGGGGCTCTCAACCCTTAGATCCAGTAATGATGCAGCTGAGAAGCAGAGCAGGTAACCAAGAATTGAAGTACCTGGAACTGATCCGAGTTGTACGAGAAGAAGAGGCTTTACTGGAAGAGAAATTCTTCAGGCGGGGGGAAAGGGCTTATGCACAACCTGTGAGGCATAGCGACGGTCTGCAGCCTGAAAGCGACTCCCTAGATACTTATGGATCGGACGAGGACGAACAAGAGCACCTAGTTGTTTTTAAATCTACAGAGAGGGCTGCCAAAGAATCGAACCCCTCTGAACGTGGGGAATTGTCCAAGACTGTCAAGAAGGTACAGGAAGCTCAAGCTGAATTGCAACAAGCGCACGCGGAATTGTGCCGAGTATTGATGAAGGTGATCGAAATGCAGGCAGAAATGCAGAAATTTCTCACAGACATGCAGACAACGGGAGCCGCTGTGACGTCTGGTTCAAGTCCTTTAACAAAATCCCAACAAGCAACTACGTCTCCGCTCTCTAAGAAGAGATGTTTTGGTTGTGGAGAAATGGGCCATTTCCGCGCACAGTGCAAAGGCCAAAAGTCTGAGAAGGATAGAGTCGAGGGACTGTTGAAAGCCCTAGAAGGACTGTTATCTACCTCACCGGCGGGAAACGCCAGAGGGCACAAGTGAAGGAGCAACCTAAGTGCCCGAAGGTTGAACCCCGCTCCAGAAACCAAGTCAAGACTAAGAGGGCGGGAAGTCCCAAAGCCGAGCCAACTGCTGAGCCTGCCAGGACTGAAAGAGTCACTCCCTTAGCATCTGGGTCTACGTCATGGGGAAGCAATGCACACCCAAAACCTACACGGGCCAAGAAAAGGGCCAGGGTACAGCAAACTGGGTCTAAGTGTCCGGATGCCGCCACCAAGTTTCCTGACCAACTGATAGGTCCTTCTCCTATTGTGCCAATCCAAGTGGAAGGAGTCTACACCAAAGCCCTGTTAGATTCAGGGGCTCAAGTGACATTGATCTACAGAGACTTCTATGAGAAACACTTAAAGCACATTCCTTTGCAAGAATTGAAGGATTTGGAAATATGGGGTATCGGCACTGGAGAAACTCCCTTATGACGGGTACCTGCAAGTGAAGTTGGAGATCGGATCTGAAGTCATCGGGCAGTCTGGGGGTTGTGATGCATTGGCTATTGTGTGTCCTCGTCCCTCGGGTGCGAACAGAAGCTCCCTGATAGTGGGGACGAATACTGACCTAGTGCGGCGTCTCCTGACGCCTATCGTGTTGGAAGAAGGTTCAACTCAAGGAGTGCACCCAATGTTACGTCCGGTCTATCAGAGGATGGTCGAAGAACGAAAGGCACCTGCCGAGGTGGGAAGACTGTGGAGACTGGGGGAACAGAGAAGGTTCTGCAAGCAGGAGAAGTAGCGAGCTTCCGGGCTTCAGTCAAGTTGAACGGATCGCAACCCGGTCCCTATGTGGTGCTGGGAACCGATTTTAATCATGGGAGTGAAACCGGAGTCGAAGTAATTCCTGAAATAATCTCCACCAAAGCCCTGAAGAGAACACGAGGAAGAGTCTCGGTCAGTGTGTGCAATGTGACAGATTCTCCAGTAGTCCTTAAAGCACGAATGCCTATCGGGCAAGTAGAGTCTGCTACACCCCTCTCTACTGATTTAGGAGGGGGAGTGGATAAAGAGATTCCAGATGAAAGATTCTACCCAAAGACGCTCCCATTTCACCTGAGTGGAAGAAACGTCTTCAGTCTCAAGTCCTAAAGTGGAAGGAATTGTTCTCGAAAGATGAGTTCGATGTGGGCCTAGCTAAGAGTACTGAGCACCGCATTCGGTTACAAGAAGACAAGCCGTTTCGTGAAAGATCAAGGCGAGTTCCACTGGGAGACTTGGATGATTTGCGAGAGCAACTGAATGAATTGCAAAGAACCAAGGTGATTCAAGAGTCCAGGAGCCCATATGCATCTCCCATAGTGTTGGTCCGGAAGAAAAATGGTTCTGTCCGCCTATGTATAGACTACCGCACATTGAACCGGAGAACCATCCCCGATCAATATGCCACTCCTCGGATAGAAGATGCCCTACAGTGTTTGTCTGGAGCAAAGTGGTTTAGTGTACTAGACCTGCGAAGCGGATATCACCAGATACCCATGCATCCTGAAGATAAGGAGAAAACTGCGTTCATCTGTCCACTAGGGTTCTTTGAATTCAACAGAATGCCTCAAGGCCTTACGGGGGCTCCAGCTACGTTCCAACGGTTGATGGAGAAGACAGTCGGGGATATGAATTTAATTGAAGTATTAGTGTACCTGGATGACATAATTGTGTTTGGGAAGACTCTGGAAGAACATGAACAACGTCTGGAGAAGGTCTTGAAGAGGCTCCATGAAGAGGGGTTGAAACTGTCTCTGGAGAAATGCCAATTCTGTCTACCGTCTGTTACGTATCTAGGACATGTGGTCTCAGCAGAAGGTGTTTCGACAGATCCTCGGAAGTTGGAGGCCGTAGCTTCTTGGCCTAGACCCCGAAACGTCACTGAGCTTAGATCTTTCTTGGGATTCTGTTCATATTATCGAAGATTTGTGGGAGGATTCGCAAAAATAGCTCAACCACTGAACAAACTCCTGCAGAAGGAAACCACCGAAGAAGGCTGCAAGGTCTCTGACAAAAACCCGTCAGCTCCGGGGCCAAGGAAAGCTCGAGAGTCTATACAAGGTGAATGGACCAGTCAATGTGAAGGAGCTTTCGTAAAGCTGAAAGAGAGTCTAACCCGAGCTCCTGTTTTGGCCTATGCGGACCCTCACAAGCCGTATGAACTACATGTGGATGCCAGCCGAGAAGGTCTGGGAGGAGTCCTATATCAGGAGTATGGTGGATTGCTGAGGCCTGTAGCGTACGTGAGCCGGAGCCTTACGCCTTCAGAGAAGAACTATCCTACTCACAAGCTGGAGTTTCTAGCCTTGAAGTGGGCAGTGGTAGACAAGTTAAAAGACTATCTGTATGGAGCCGAGTTTGTGATCAAGACGGATAACAATCCTCTTACCTACATCCTTACTACCGCAAAACTGGACGCAACGGGACATCGGTGGTTGGCCGCTCTGTCAGGGTTTCGGTTTAGCCTGAAGTATCGCCCTGGGGTGAATAATCGAGATGCTGATGCGTTGTCGAGAAGACCCTACACTACAGAATGGACTCAGTTGACTCCAGACGGGGTGCAAGCTTTGTGTCAAGGAACAGAGCGCCGGGTCAAAGGAGGGATTGAAGCGGAGGCCATAGGAGTTATGGCTGCGGCTGTTCCTGAGTTCTACTGTAACCCTACGCAGTTAAGGGATGAAAATTTACCTACCTTTTCGAGACAGGACCTGAAAGCGGATCAGGCCAGAGACCCTTTAATTGCCTTGACCATAAAGGCCCTGTCTGCAAACCAGCGAGAGATTTTGTTAACCAACTCCCCGAGTGGAGCCAGATTGGTCTACAAAGAGTGGGAGCGGTTAAAGATGTTGGATGGGGTGGTCTACCGAAGGGGCCCCTCAACTAGCGCTGAAGAGATTCAACAGTTATTCCTCCCTACTAAACATAGGGAGAGTGTGTTGCGATCACTACATGATGAGCATGGACATTTGGGTGCTGAAAGAACTTTTAAGCTGGTGCGAGATAGGTTCTATTGGCCTTGCATGAGAGCTGAAGTGGAAAGCTATTGTCACTCCTGTCTAAGGTGTATTCAGAGGAAGACTCTACCGACCCGAACTGCTCCAATGAGCCATCTGCAGAGCCAGGGACCCATGGATTTGGTGTGCATTGACTTCTTGTGCTTAGAGCCGGATGCTAGTGGGCAAGGGAACATTCTAATAGTGACTGATCATTTCACCCGTTACGCCCAAGCATTCTCCACAAAAGATCAACGCGCTCCGACCGTGGCCAAGGTGTTGATGGAAAAGTTCTTTGTTCACTACGGACTGCCAAGGAGGATACACTCTGATCAGGGTAGAGACTTTGAAAGCAGACTGGTGGGGCAATTGTTAGAGCTGTTGGGAATCCAAAAGACCCGAACTACACCATATCACCCTCAAGGTGATGCTCAGCCTGAAAGGTTTAATCGCACACTGCTAAACATGCTGGGGACCTTGTCGAATGTGGAGAAGCAGAGTTGGAGTCGCACATAGCTACTCTGGTGCATGCATATAACAGTACGGAAAGTGATGCAACTGGATACTCACCGTACCGTCTTATGTTCGGAAGGGAGGCTCGACTGCCGGTTGATTTGGCATTTGGGTTATCCCTAGACCAGACATCAGTAGCTTCCCATAGAAACTACGTGGATAGGCTTCGAAAGAATCTGGCTTCTGCGTTTGAACAGGCCCGTTTGACCTCGGGAAACAGGGAGCAAAGAAACAAAAGGAACTATGACCTGAAAGTTTGAATAGAAGATCTACAACCCGGTGATAGGGTTCTATTGAAGAACTTGGGTGCTGCTGCGAGACACAAGTTGGCGGATAGGTGGAGTTCCCAGGTTTACATTGTCTGCAAACAACTGCCGGGTTTACCAGTGTATCAGATTCGCCCGGATGGAAAGGCTGGGCCTATTAAGAACTGGCACCGAAATCATTTGTTACCTTTGAGAGAGGCTGTAAGGATGCCAGTTGGGGACGAACTGCCTCTGCCAAATCCGCCTGTTCCATGTTTGCCTCCTGTTACTCGGTCTCACAGACCCGGGTTGTCGAAGAGAGCGAAAGGGACAGTGAGGAAGAAAGTTTCTGTCTGGACTGGATACGTTCACCGGAGCCTGAAGAGATTATCTCAGTTCCTGAACGATGGGAGAGTAATTTGAGGCCTGAAGCTCCTGAATTCTTGTTGGAAGTCCCTGAGACTGTTGATATCCCTGAGCCTCTTGAATTTCAGTTGGAAGTCCCTGAGGCTGTGGGGATCCCGGTAGCTCCGGAAGCTTACTCAGGTGATTATAGTTCTATGCCTTCGCTGGAGGGATCATACTCTGAAGAAACGTCTGCTCCAGTGATAGAGAGAAGGATTGAGCCAACGCCTATAGTACTTCCACCTGAAGAGGAACTGATTGAGCCAGAACCAAAACGCTCTGTTCGACCGCCCCAACGACTCACCTACGACTCACCAGGACATAGCACTGAAGAGGCCATCACCACGGTGCGGAGGCTGCCTGAAGTGTCTGCTATGCTAGCTGAGGTAGCCCAAAATATGAGTCAACTTGAGGAAGTGTTCCTAACCCACTGCATGTATGCTGCTGAACCTGTACATGTTATGTAAACTGTATTCAAATATTGTGGAAATGTAATGCAACTGTTGTACCTCCTTGGAGAGACCCAAGAGTTCTAGGAGGGGGAGAGTGTAGCGCTGTGTTAAAATCTTGCTGTGGCAGTACCTATTTTTGGCCACAAGATGGAGACTATCGCGATCAGAGACACTGGACATTGGGACTACAATGCCCGACATGCTTTGCAAGAAGACAGGAAGTGGGTGGGGACTGGACACTTACATCCTCTGCCTCGTGGAGAACGCGCCAGAGCGCGCCAGGGAACGAGAGAGAGCAGACGCAGTGCCATACTTTGTGAGAGAACCTAGGGCGGAGAGCAAGTGAGACCTGTCAGTTCTGTCACCGGGTGTTTCAGTCGCAAGAGAAGGAGCCCTCCAAGTTCCAGAGTTGCTGCAAAAGGGAACCAACCGAAGACCTCGAGTAAAGAGTCACCGCAAGCGGATCGGGGACAGAGAGCAGGCGGTGAGCTGAGGAAAAGTCGTGGACAAGCTACGGGAAGTCAGACAACGGATCCGGCCGCTAGTATCCCCAGTCAAAATCCAGCGGAGAGACGTCCTGGGTCAGCGGAGCCTAAAGCAACCGGCGGATGGGTGAGAGGCCTCCAAGGCCGTTTATAATACAAAGAGCACGCTGCTGTTTTCTCTTTAAAGTCCACAGGGCCCCAACTTGACTAGTCGAAGACCTTTCTTAAGTAATTTCACTGGCCAGTTGAACAGTACCCGGGTACCTTACACACATACACACCTTTTACATTCCGGGACTTAACCTGTGCAGGACTAATTTTATTCTGGGGTTCCGCTACGTGTCCCTTTTCTGAATATTCGTGCAATTGCATTTTCTTTTATGTTCGGTTACGAATATTTTATTTTCCGAAATACGAAGCCTCGTGTTTCATTTCTTTTCCGCTACGCGTTTTATCGCAATACGACAGTACTGTAATAATATCTGTGAATACCGTATCTTAATATCTGCCAAACATTTTAGTAAACTATTTAAATGATAAAAACCCACAACTGTGTTGGAGTATATTTATTCCCTAGTGCGGGGAGACTGACCCGTGGTTCATTTTCAGCGGCTCCTCCGGGAGTGAGCGCTACACCTGTAAATGTAAAGGGCCATATTACATAGTTGGTGCTATGCTAATTTAACCAGAGCTGTTGTAAACTTACCAGAGCCATTATAGCCTATGGAGCTGTTGGGCAGTATTACAATGTTGGTGCTAACTTAACCAGAGCTGTTGCAAACTGAAAACCTCCATAGGCTATAATGGCTCTGGTAAGTTTACAACAGCTCCGGTTAAGTTAGCACCAAGTATGTAATACTGCCCAAAGTGTGGACTGCTTCCTTCCATCTCCGAACTATTCTTTACCTCTTCCACCTCCTCTTGCTCATAGTCATGATACTCATTGACCAGAGTTAAAGCAATCCCTTCCATGATGGGAACAGAGTGGTTTCACTGTCACCAAAGGCATATATTGGGGACTCTTTCTTCATACCCTGGTCTGTTTTACTGCTTTCTGATAGCACAGAAAATTGCAATGACACTGGAACCATCTCAGACTAGATAACTGCCACACACAGTACTGCACAGCACAGAGCAAAATAAAGAAAAAAATATTTTTCTACGTGTCTCTCTCTTTAAGAAGAAAAGCAACCAGCTGTTGATGTGAATGTGGTTTGGCTCAGTCATTAAATCAGTCTCACTCATGCAAACAATTAAACAAGGCTATAAAATCAAACAACAAATTGTCTCCTTGAATAGCTCAAGACAAAGTGTGGTGAAAGAATCCAGCTTTAGAATTTACAGATTTCACTGTCCCAGAATCAAAATCTTTTTGTTTTTCCCCTAAATGGATTTGTCCATTGAGCAATTCGATCATTGTTCCTTTCCCCCATGTGTCACATGTTTGAGTCTGTATTCGGTGCGCCAGGAGTACAAATATTCTAATCTCACTACTGGGATTATCTCTAAAACATGTAGTTGAGCCCACCCGTAAAGAGACCATATTAGATTTAATATTCACGAATAGTGGTTTGGTATTAGACATTTGTAGGTGAAAATTTGGGATCTAAGTTAGTGTGGTTTAATATAAGAACAGTGACTGAGCTGCACCACACAAAAACAAAAGTTTTAGACTTTAAAAAAACAGATTTTTCTAAGGTTAGATTTTGTGTGAATAAATCATTATCAGACTAGAGTGGTGTAAATGGAGTCCAGGAGAAATGGGATTAATTAAAGGTGGCATTATTGAAGGCTACAGGCAATTGCATTAGGCTTGTTAGCAAGAGCAAAAAAAGAAATAAACCACTGTGATACTCTGTAGACGTGGCCAAAATAGTGACAAGCAAAAAGATAGAATTCAATAATTCTAAAAAAAAAAACAGAGTGAAGAAGATAGGCAAACCGGTAAGATTAGGCAGAAAGAGGCCTTGCAATGTATAAGAGCTTCCAAAGCACACGCAGAAGACAAAAAATAGTCCGGTCAGTAAAAAAGGGGACAAAACATTTTTTAGATACATAAACGAGAAGAGAAAAGTAAAACAAGGATTAGTATGATTAAAAACAAAGGAAGGAAGGTATGTAGAAGAGGATAAAATTCTAGTTGACTGCCTCACTGAATATTTTTGTTTAGTCTTTACAAACGAAAAGGAAGGAAAGGGACCTCAGTCAGGAGAAAACACTAAAGAGACATTTCCATATGAGTTTACAGAGGAGGAGATTCTACTTCAGCTGTCTAAAGTATAGACAAATAAGTCAATTGGGCCTGATGGGATTCAACCAAAGTTATTAAAAGAGCTCAGTGGTGTAATAGCAAAACCGTTAACAGATTTATTTAACTAATCCTTGTGAACGGGAGTTGTCCCAGAAGACTGGAAATTAGCAAATGTTGTGCCCATTTACAAGAAGGGGAGTAGGAAGGAATCGGGGAACTATAGGCAAATTAGTCTTACTTCAGTAGTGGGGAAATTATTGGAAACCATGTTGAAGGAAAGGATTGTTAAACACCTAAAATTACATAGATTACAAGATCAGAAACAACATGGGTTTACCTCAGGGAGATCATGTCAAACTTATCATATTAATTGCTATGATTAGGTAACAAAAATAATAGACAAACGTGGTGCAGTAGACATTGCTTATTTAGATTTCAGTAAGGCTTTTGATAATGTTCCACATATAAGGCTTATCGATAAATTGCAATCTTTGAGCTTGGATTCCAATATTGTTGAATGGATTAGGCAGTGGCTGAGTGACAGGCAACAGAGGGTTGTGGTAAATGGAGTTTATTCAGCGCAAGGTCTTGTTACCAGTGGGGTACCTCAGGGATCAGTACTTGGACCCATTTCCTTTAATATTTTTATTAGTGATATTGCAGAAGGTATTAATGGGAAAGTGTGTCTTATTGCTGATGACACAACGATTTGCAACAGGGTTGATGTTCCTGGAGGGATCAGCCAAATGACAAATGATTTAGGTAAAATATAAAAATGGTCAGAGCTGTGGCAATTGAGTGCTAATGTGGATAAGTGCAAGAAATTGCAGATGCACTTGGGCCGAAAAAATCCAAGGGCTGAATATTGACTATTTGATACAGTCCTAACCTCAACATCTGAGGAAAGGGATTTAGAGGTTGTTATTATTATTATTACAGGCATTTATACAGTGCCAACATATTCCGCAGCGCTTTACAATAGGGGAGCATAAACAGGAGATGTACATGATACATAATGAAAAGATGACCCTGCCCGTGGATGACTGTCAGACATCCCGTGAGTTTACAATCTAAGGGACTGGGGTAGGTGAAACAGATAGGAGCAGAGGGAATGTAAATATGGTTAGCAGGGCAGCATAGGAAGAACCAGAAGCCTGGGCTTAGTGAGAGTAATTAGAGAAGTGGAGACAGCTTGAAGAGAGACCTTAAGTTCTGGACCTGCCCTGGGTGGATGGGGAGGGTTGGGTGGGACAGCAGAGGGGAAGGAGCCATGCAGTCTGTCTTGTGTGTATGCAGTGAATAGAGTGAATAAGGTTATGAGAAAAGCACATTGTGTGACCATGCATGGAGGAGGGGAGGAGGAACAGAGGGTTTTTTCTAACAGAAATGGAGGGAGATTTTAAAATAAAGGCAAACATAAAATACAATTGCATAAATATGTCGGTCAGGAAAATAGGGTTGAGAGCAGGGGACGTCGTGATGGATCCGGATAACCTTAATGCAGGTTTAGAGGCGCAGAGGGGAAGGAGCCATGCAGTCTGTCTTGTGTGTATGCAGTGAATAGAGTGAATAAGGTTATGAGAAAAGCACATTGTGTGACCATGCATGGAGGAGGGGAGGAGGAACAGAGGGTTTTTTCTAACAGAAATGGAGGGAGATTTTAAAATAAAGGCAAACATAAAATACAATTGCATAAATATGTCGGTCAGGAAAATAGGGTTGAGAGCAGGGGACGTCGTGATGGATCCGGATAACCTTAATGCAGGTTTAGAGGCGCAGAGGGGAAGGAGCCATGCAGTCTGTCTTGTGTGTATGCTTGATGCAGGTTTAGGGGCGCAGAGGGGAAGGAGCCATGCAGTCTGTCTTGTGTGTATGCTGTGAATAGAGTGAATAAGGTTATGAGAAAAGCACACTGTGTGACCATGCATGGGGAGGAGGAACAGAGGTTTTTTTTCTAACAGAAATGGAGGGAGATTTTAAAATAAAGGCAAACATAAAATACAATTGCATAAATATGGCCGTCAGGAAAATAGGGTTGAGGGGATCCGGATACCTTAATGCAGGTTTAGGGGCGCAGAGGGGAAGGAGCCATGCAGTCTGTCTTGTGTGTATGCTTGATGCAGAGGATCTAAGGGTAAGTAGACAATGTAATAGAGCAGCAGGAAATGCTGGCAGAATGCTTGGTTGTGTAGGGAAAGGTATTAGCAGTAGAAAGAGGGAAATACTCCTGCTATTGTACAGAGCACTGGTGAGAAATCACTTGGAGTATAATATGTGTAGCTTGGAAGAAAGAGGAGACATGATAGCTTTTAAATACGTAAAGGGAATCAACAAGGTAGAGGAAGGGAGGATATTTAAAAGGAGACAATGTAGCAAAACAAGAGGACATAGTCTTAGATTAGAGGGGCAAAGGATTAAAAGTAACATCAGGAAGCATTATTTTACTGAGAGGGTGGTGGATACATTGAACAGCTTTCCAGTAGAAGTGATAGAGGCTAAAACAGTGATTGAATTTAAACATGCTTGGGATAGGCATAAGGCTATCCTAAATAAAAGATAAATCCAGGGAAAGTATCCATATAATTGGGCAGACTAGATGGGCCGAAAGGTTCTTATCTGGCGACATATTCTATGTTTCTATGTAAATTGTGGAAAATGAAGATGAATGCAGAAGTCTACTGTTCAGAGGTACTTAAGAGCTATTGATAGCAGAAAAGCTAAAAAAAAACCTGTTTTCCCGTTATAGGAGGCTTGTATAGTGATGTCAAAGCTGTAATTGAAAGGTAGATTTCTATTTATATGAAATACTTTTTTCAATATCAACCTTTTCAATCCAATCAATATTATGCATTACTTCTTCAGGTTCGCTAAAATATCATATCACTATTAGGCTTTGCCTAGCTGTTCATCATACATTTAGCCGACTGTATAGGAATGCAGGTTGGTGATAAATTCAGTTACACAAATAACTATTGACGAAGTATTAAAATGCAGGAAATATATGGTCCAAGAAGCAGGATGCAGGTGTCATCGAAAAATATTTCCTGTGTTATCGCATGGTATTCTTTGGGGTTAGAACGTAAAAATAATGAAATGATGTAACCAAAACCAAATATGCACAACAACTGTATGACAAAATGAAAACAACTTTGAAACAAGCAAAGGAATAACAACATAACATAAACCACTGGAAAAAACAGCAATTTTGACATTTCAACTTATATTATTATTTAAGGTTTTTGTTTGTGGTTGTGTCATGCCCCGCTCCGCGGCCCACTCCCGGTCCGGACCGCCATGCTGGGAGAGACTCGATACTCACCCGAGTTCCCTCGTGGCACGCTGCTCCAAGTTTCCAGGACACAGGATGGATAGAGGAGCCCAGGAGACGCCCCACGCCGCCGGCCAGATCCGAACGTTGAAAGAGAAAGCGCGCATGCGCGAGTACAAACTTCCTTAAGTAATGTTACGTCTGGTACTCTGGCGCCCTCGGCTGGCCGATTAGAGGTACTGCTTGACACCTGTTCTGGAGATCTTCGAATTCCTCCCATTGACCTACCAAAAGCTCAGGTACCTCTACTCCACCTACAATACCCAGGTGAAAGGTATTCCCATGATCGTTTGAACCCTATCTAAACCTGCCGCCCTTCTCAACACATTAACCAGATTCTACTGTTGCCTTCCACCTCAGTTTTCCTAGTGCTCCTTGTATTCCTGACCACGTTGCCTATCTCTGATCTTCGACCCGGAATTCCATATCGACCACGCTGCCTTCTTCTGACCATCGACCCGGATTGCCATATCGACCACGCTGTCTTCTTCTGCCCATCGACCCGGTTTGCTATATCGACCACGCTACCACCTTCGTTACTATTTGTTATTACTCCGGAACTTTTATATTCTTTTCCTATGTGCTACAAGTCCCTACTTCTCAAGAAGATCATCTCAGTTGTATCATTGTACTGGACTTAAGTTGCTTTCCTTGTTTCACTAAAGATTGTTTAAATTCTACTTGGTTTCCTGAATTCCTTACTCCTCCGGCTTGCCATTGGGTTCCATACTCATACTACACAGGGGTCTCAAAACCCTGCATTACAGGTTGATTTATGCATAGATAAGAGAGTTAATTTTGGGGTTTAGGTATAACATGGGGTGAGGTGGGTCATGATTTTTAATGTAGAGTTAGGAATTAACGTTAAGATTCAGGTATGGGGATAAGTCAAAATGACAGTTAGTGATCAGGGACCGCAAATGTAGTTGAGATTTAAATTAGGGATAACTATTGGAATAAGGGTTAGGGATAGAGAATGAAGGAAGATTTTAACTAATGGCTGGGTCCTACCTTGAATCTGCTTAAGAAAACTCATATTAAATCATAGCCACAAACTAAGTTATCTAAACACTTCAAATCTATTTTCAAAATAGTTTCTATAATTTGAAATTATTGTTATTAAATTCAACATTACGTTATTTTACATTCTGTTTTGGTATACGATCATTTCTAAGTCATCGCATGTGTCACGACAACTACGCGCGCCGCAGTGTAAGGCGCAGAGTTAAGCAACTCACTATCTGTCTATCCTAGACCCAGATAATGACTACGCAGACAACAATCCCCCGTGCGCGCTGACCCAACTGTTCTGGCAATGCCTCCGCCCGTAACAGACACGCAGAGCGTGATGAAGTGGTCTCAGGATTGCAATGCCGTACCCGTCTTCTCTCGACCTGGGGTAGTGACTACATTTCCCACAATCCTTACACCCACTTTCTTACTCTATTCGTTATACTGCCACCAGTTCTCACGATTGAACACTAAGTGCACTGCAGCAAAAGACGCAGGGTTAAGCAATTCACTATCTGTCTATCCTAGACCCAAATAATGACTACGTGGACAACAATCCCCGCTCGCTTACCCAACCGTCCCCAGCCACCGCAACTCACAATTTAGTAGATACTCAAGCTTAAAACAAAAAAACATTAATCCAGTCCCTTCAGTTAGCGTGGAGCGAATATCAGTCAGAACACAGAACTTAATAAGTTGTATTTATTATGATAAAAAATCACAGTGCATTTTGTTACAGAAAAAAATGGATATGACAAATCAATTACACACAAACAGCAAGAAAATAAAATGGACAAACCACATAGCCTTACTTACACGTCAATAAGCTAATCAGACCGTTGTGACTCCGGGGGCTGGAGATGGAAGCATGGACAGATCATCACGTAGAGTGAACCCCCTTAGACCCGCAGCAGCCACATGGCGTGCTCCAGAATATATAGGGTTTCCTGGTCATTAAAAAAAACCATAAATGGTTCAGCCCCTTGCACTCCATGTCCCTGCATTCCCCTTTCCTGGGCATGCTCAGTGCACTTCTTCGCTAATTCTAATTGCCCAAAGATATCAATCATCTCCAAAGACCCCCTCTAGTGATCAAAGGATGTGATTACTTCTTTGAAAGGCATGGCCCCTTGCAGCTTGGTGCCGAGCGTCTTCAGCAAGGACTCCAAGGTGTGAATAGAGGACACAGGACCTTACCTTTCCACCAAATGGGTGATTTCCACCCTGATCCTGGATCAAAGAAAGTCCACTTTGCAGCCACCCATTATATCCCTCCCAGGGGAAGAACAGATAACCATTCTAATTACTTTCTAGCACCTACTCAAGGTAGCTGTGAAAACTGGGCAGTTCCCAGATATGAATATGCCTATGTAGAGGAGATCTGTATGTACAGGTATATAGATACATAGACACAGGTAGATACTTATATACATATCACGATAGATATACAGATCTAATCTGTCACAGCATGTAACCACGAATTCACGTAACATAATGTGGCATGTAATGAACGTTAAGTGTAATTGGGTGTCATCTTTCTTCTTCTATCCCCACATCTGTACAGGTTCTGCATGTCCAGGGAAGCATATCTGTGCAAAGTGGTTTTATGCGCGAGCCCATATTTTTTTTACATGTATTGTGTTGCTAAAAAAAAAAACAGTATTTGATCCTCCAGCTGCACAGAAAGAGGATATACCCTCTGGAATAGGGAAATAGGTAGAGAATGAATGTAAACTTTTAATACTAACCCTGGTGGATTATCATGTTATCAGAAAATCTATGCTAGTAACCAGATCTTTTAGTATCATTTTCAATATACAGACACATTAAATAAATATAGAATTGAATAAAAATCTTGGCTGAGCTCACGTCTTCAAAAAAAAAAATGTTTCTACCGTATTTCCACAGATGTGATATCCATTGAGTAACATAGGAGTAGCAACCAGAAGTGAGCTTAATATTGCACAGTGGTAAGAACACATTGTCATAAAATAACTTTGTAAAGCCATTTTTGTTCAGATGGAACAGATTGTAGATGAAAAGCGAGTCAAACTTCTCTCCACTGCCAGTTGGATCGGATATAGGGCATTCCCTGGCTTTTATTGCTGCCTCCCTCCTCCATCGATATAGAACGTGAGTAAATCAGTGTATTTGAGTTCAGCATCCGGCTTTCAATGCAAATCTCTACATTTGTTGATGGGGTGGACAACTATACTATAACACAGGATCATATGTCCAAAAAGATTTGCTGAATTGGTTCCACTTTTATTTATTCAGCCAGAAGTAAAAATACTGACATTGAATTTATTCCACTCAATCTAACAGGAATGCTGCAAAAAGTTCTCCAAATTTTATTCGAAACATTCATCAGATCTACAAGGCATATATTTGTTTGCTTTTTTTCACAAGTATTATAAAGCATTCCCCTCTCCCTAGAGTTTCTTTGCATCTGTTGCCTTGTTTGTTTGCTGTAGACACTTCTCGGCTTTTCATTGCTGGCAGTCATTGAAAGGCAGTTCATAGCTGATGGCTTTATTTTTCAATATAAAACATTGCACATCTTCTGCCATATGCCCTATGGATTGCCATGAATGAGAACCTGTCAAATACACTTGCACATAGACCGCGGCAAGCTTAGGACAAGGTATTAGACTAAAATAAAACAAATCCTACTTCTTGCGATGGCCACAAACTGAGTAAAGTACAGAGAGTTCCATTTTATCATAGAAGTAGTTCATTTTCTTCCTTCTTTGTTATGAAAGTGAACTTGACCGCTGATGCAGCCTCAGAGGCAGTATTTATCTACATGGAGTTAAGGAAGAATTGAGAAAGAATCAAACTATGTTTATAACAGAAACCAGTGAGTGTACCAGTTTACTTTGGGATTTGTGTAACACACGGCAGTTTCAATGATTCTAGAGAATGCGTTTTCAACAACAAATTTAGGCTAGGGTCAGACGAAAGCATTTTTCCCTGCGAACGTGAAAAAGTGCGTCCGAATGCATTGATGTATTTTTTCACGGAATGCGCAAAAACGGTCAGACGACGCGCATTTTCGGGCGTGATTTTGTACGGAACGTTAATAAAACTCTTTTTGCGTCTGGACGTTATGTAGGCTGGACATTAGCAGTGTCTGACATCTCCTAATCACGCAAACACGCCGCTATGCCGCAGCTGCGCACTCAGTATGTCAGTACTAGCGGTTCAGCGTTCTCAGAAAAATTAGTTCAAATTCCACTTGCGTTGCACAGCCGGACTTTTGTGCGGCCATACATCGTATATTGGCCGTCATTGCCCGTCATCTGCTGCTAGTGCGGCCGTAATTATGTGCGCCAGAACGCACGTTAAAAGTGCGCTGGTCTGACCCCAGCCTAAGGGGTTATTAAGAGAGCACCGAAATGTCATCGACATTTTGGTGGTCTCCCATTCCCCACACTTCAGGGAGTTAAATTTGCTATCCCTGCGGTGAATTTATCATTCACCGCAGGGTCCTTGAAGCGCAGGGAACAAGCTGCCGAATGCATCGGAAAAACCGTGGCAAAACCGCTGAACGCATCAGAAAAATCGCTGAAAAAATGTCGAATCAATCCAAATAACCGCCGGAAAACATCAAATCAATCTGAAAACCCACCAAAACCGCAGAATTCATCCGAAAACATCCAACGACCCGCCAACCAGAGCACCGACCAGCCAGCAGAAAAAGCCGACAAGCAGACGAATAGGTAAAAAAAACCAAAAAAACGCAAGTTTTAAAGGTGTTCGCAAAAAAACTATTGCACGAAAATTCCTGGAATTAATATATAAGGTCCTTTGAATAATAATATAAAAGGTCTGTTACAGGAAAAAAAAGCATAAATGGTATAATTACCTGAATCTTTGTTTTTCATTGACATACAGGGTTATTGCAGGGAGCGTGAAAAGTAGGAGAATGACTGGAGAATGAAAAATTCTAGGTCAAAATAGCCGATTTGGAAAGTGAGATAAATGGGAGAATTTTTCTGGGTTGGCTATTTTGACCTAGAATTTTTCATTCTCCAGTCATTCTCCTGATTTTCACGCTCTCTGAATAACCCTGTAAGATAGCTCCTGCATGGAGACCTAGCAGATGTGAACCATACTTTATATTATTACCCACGTGCAAGAACAGGTGAGAATGATTTCAAAATAAAATTTAATATGTACATTCTCTACGTTTGCCTCATGCGTCATAAAAATCGAATTGTATTCTCTTTAAAGTAAAAAATATTTTTTTCACGACTAATCTTAATGCTTTAGAGAAGAATGTCACAGACTAAGCCCTACACCGTGCAATACTTCATACAATCGCTGTGCAGTGAGCCACAGGATTCAGACTTCATTGTAATCACTCACTGCTCTAACATAGATTGCGTTCGTAACTAGCAGACAAGTCAAACCAATCTGCTGGTGGTGCACCATTAACATAGAAAGTAATTGGCATTATTATGATTATAGTATTATACAACTATAGGTTACATTTTCCTTTTCTGACACAACTCGATAAGATATAATTAAAGGGACACTAGCACTAGCATATGCTGTAAGTACCGTATTGTCTGGAGTATAAAACGACCGGGTATATAAGAAGACCCCCTAATTTTCCAGTTAAAAAATAGGTTTTGGGCTATACTCGTCATATTGTATTGTATATCCCGCGTATAAGATGACCCCCAATTTTTGGGGGACGTTTTTAAGTATAAAAAGTAGTCTTATACACCAGAAAATATTGTAGATTACTTGTGCATTACAGAAAAGAAAGCACATTATAAAACACAAGTTACTGTTTTTTCCTTTGTTTAAACAATTGCAAATAAAATAGGAAAAATCAATATAGTTTTTTTTTATCTCTTGCTTTCATGTTGTGGATTTTTACCTCAATGCAACATTTAGCAAAACCTTAGCAGAAGTTTCATTCAGCTTTGGTATAGGATACAGCCGTATTGAAAAGGCAATGGAGTGGGGAGGGGGAATGTTTAGATAAGACTGCAGGGGGTCTATTGTGTTGTCTAGACTACTTCCCAACCCTGGCTGTCAAGTACCCCTAACAGGCCAGAATTTAGGATTACCTTGGGGAAGTGCAGACTGAATACTGCAATCACTTAGCAGCAAATCATATCACCTGGGCTGTTCTGCAGATATCTGACAAATCTGCTCTGTTAGGGGTATTTGAGGACCAGAATTAAGAGATTGCAGCTGAATGAGATTTGATTGTGGGCTTCCAATACTTTACTACCCCTTGATGATGTAATTTGCAAACATCCCACACATACATGCAATCCCTTTTAGGATTATTCAGGCAACACTGAAATGTCACTGAAGCAAACCCGCCGGCCGCCACCACCACCGCCCACTGGACAGTCGCCGGAAACCCGCCGGAAAGCCGCAAAACGCAGCCAACGAGCCACTGAACACAATGCTGACCAGCTGCAGAAAAAAGGCGACAAACTGCCGGACAGGTAAAAAAAAAAGGAAAAGTGTTTGAAAGTGTAACATTTGAAACTCTGTTCATACAGTAACCCCTCTGTGGTATTGTGGAAGAGTGCAGGGGTGGACCATGCGGTCCTATATTGAAAAGAGTTTTTTTTTATCTGTTAATGGGCGTCAGTGCACCCAGATATTGTGCCTTTAATGCCAGGCCAGCAAGTATCATCATACAGTAACCCCTCTGTAGTATTGTGGAAGAGTGCAGGGGTGGACCATGTGGTTCTATATTGAAAAGGTTTTTTTTTTTTAATGGGCGTTAGTGCAGCCAGATATTGTGCCTTTCATGGCAGCAAGTGCCTTCACACCAAGGACTAAAAAATTTAAAAATGCATCAGTCAAGCGGCCCTGGCCTTCACCGCTATTCCTCTGATCATCTGCAGCCTCAGAAGCATGTGTGTCAGCACTTGGTAATCTAACAGTGCCTGGAAAGGTGTTACACAAGTTTCGCTTTAGAGCGTCCTCAAGTTTTGTCATCCTGTGCTCCCTCTGTGCGGGCAGGATGAGCTCTGCAACTTTCCCCTTGGATCGTGGATCAAGAAGGGTTGCCAACCAGTAATGATCCCTCTCCTTGATAGCACGAATCCTGGGGTCCTTTAGCAGGCTTTGCATCATTAGGGAGCCCATGCAGCGTAGGTTGGAGGTGGCATTAGCTGCCGAGTCTTCCTGGTCAATGAGGATGATGTATCGTGCACTTCCTCCTCCCAGCCACGCACAAGCCCTTCTGTTTCTGGGCACACAAAACCCTGCCTTGAGGAATCCCCACCTTCAATGCCCCCACTACTTAAATAGTCCTCCTCCTCCTCCTCCTGTCTGATCTGAGTAGGACCCGCTGGAATGCTGTCTGCGGAAAGACTGGGGCCTTGAGAGCTAGGGAAGGCCTCCTCTTCCTCCCGCTGCTCTGCCTATAGAGCCACATCTATAATTCCCTACAGAGTGTGCTCCAGCAGGAACACTAAAGGAATTGTGTCACTGATGCATGCACTGTCCCTGCTCACCATCCTTGTTGCCTCCTCAAATGGTGACAGTACAGTGCATGCATCCTTGATCATCAGCCACTGCGGGGGAAAAAAAAACAAGTTGACCTGAACCTGTCCTTGTGCCATACTCACACAGGTAATCGTTGATGGCCCTCTGCTGCTTGTGCAGACGCTGCAGCATTGCTAATGTCGAGTTCCACCTGGTGGGCATGTCACAGATCAGACGGTTTGTGGGAAGGTGGAATTCTCTTTGAATTTCTGCCAGGCGAACGCTTGCTGGGAATGACCGTCTGAAGTGGCTGCAGACTTTTCTGGCCTGGATGAGAAGCTCTGGCAGCCCTGGGTACTTGGTTAGGAAACGCTGTACCACCAGATTTAGGACGTGTGCTAGGCATGGTACATGCGTCAATTTACCCTTGCGTAGGGCGGAGAGAAGGTTGCTGCCATTATCGCAGACGATCATTCCCAGCTCAAGCTGGCGTGGTGTAAACCATCTCTGCACCTGCCCCTGCAGAGCTGACAAAATTTCTGACCCGGTGTGGCTCCTGTCCCCTAAACAAACCAGCTCAAGCACAGTATGGCATCTTTTTGCTTGAGCCACTGCGTAGACCCTGTCAAATGTGGGTTTAACTGCCACTTCGCCAGAGACAGAGAAGGAGGAGGAGGAGGAGGAAGAAGAGGTGGTGGTGGTGGTGGAGCAGACAGACCTCATACAAGCAGCTTTCTGGAGGCGTGGTGTATGAACAAGCTCCAGCACAGAGCCCCATCTTGGATCCCTCCCAGCTGCAATCAGAGTTACCCAGTGTGCCGTGAAGGAAATGTAACGACCCTGTCCATGCTTGCTGGATCACGTGTCTAAAGTGACATGCACCTTGCTGCTGACTGCCTTTCCCAATGACTGGATAACATTGTCTTCCACGTGCTGGTACAGTGCTGGAATGGCCTTGCGTGAAAAGTAATGGCGTTTTGGAACCTGCCACTGTGGTACAGCACATTCAGCAAATTCACGGAAGGGAGCAGAGTCCACCAGCTGGAAAGGCAGCAGCTGCAATGCGAGTAATTTTGCTAAGCTGGCATTTAGATGCTGTGCTTGGGGATGGTTGGGACTATATTTTTTCTTTCGCTGCAGCAGCTGCGGCAACGTAATCTGACTGCGTATATCTTCAGCTACTGGGATGATGTCACATTGTGAGGAAGGACCTGCTGGTACAGCCATTACTGTAGCATCATCCCTGTCGGTGGAGGTTGTAGGCAATTGCATGGCAGGACATACAGTGTGGGTAGAGACAGATGAGGAGGAGGAGGACCTACGCAAAGTTTTGCCCCAACGGGATGTGTGGCACTTGTTCATATGTCGCCTCAAGCACGTGGTACCCAAGTGTCCGGTGTTTATCCCACGCTTCAGCCTCCTCTGACATAGATTACAAATAGCAACGGTGGGGTCTGCTGCACAGTTCTTAAAGAACTCCCAGACAGCAGAGTTCCTGAATGTGTTCTTTGAGACAACAGCGCTCTGCACCGGAGCAGCTCTGACATGTGATGCCTTGGACTGGCTAGTGCTACGGTTGGTCACAGAGGATGTTGTGCCTCGTGTTTGCTGTGCCTCCTCCTCCTCCCCCTCCTCCCTTGATTCCTCAGTTCGATCTGGCACCCAGGTGGAGTCAGTGACCTCATCATCATCAATGTCATCTTCACCCCCTATCTCCTCGTCACTGGAGCCAACTTGGCAGTATGCTGCAGCTGCTGGGGCAACCTGAGTGCCAGTTATTTGTGTGTCATCACTGGCACCCCCTTCCTCTAGGTTGATTATACTCCCTTGCTTAACCTCAGAGATTGAATCAGAGCACTGTACTTGCTGCGCATCCTCAAGCAGCATGTCACTCTCATTGTAGTCAAACAATTCAGCTGAC
This sequence comes from Leptobrachium leishanense, assembly GCA_009667805.1. NCBI lineage: Eukaryota > Metazoa > Chordata > Amphibia > Anura > Megophryidae > Leptobrachium > Leptobrachium leishanense. The sequence continues at coordinate 339,823,065 of CM019064.1, read as the reverse complement.
TCCTTCGTGTGTGATAGCGAGGCTACGGCAGGAGTAGCTGTGGACATGGAGGCTGCATTAGATGCCTTGGCAGCTGAGGTGGACTGTAAAGCACTAGAAGCCTGGCTGGCAGAGGACTCGGAGGATGAGGATGGCCTGGTTAGCCAATCCACCAAGTCCTCTGTATGTTACTGCCTCTGCTTAAGACGGCCAGCACCAGTTAGAAAGGACAAGCGTGCCCCTGCAGAGGATGCACCACGTCCACCACGACCAGAGACACAGCCTCCCGACACAGGGGCTGCTTGCCCTCTTATCTGTGGCTGGGAGCGTCTGCCTGTCCTTTTTGTTCTTTCAGACATGGTGAGTGATATATAGATTAATATATACAGAACTCTGATTCAACTCTGGTATAAAGATTTAAATAACTCTGGTATAACTCAGTGAGACACACTGATAGCTGGCAGCCAGTGACAAGAGACAGATCACCTTAATTCACAAATTTTTTAAAGAAATTAGTAAGCCCCAAAATACAGCGTGGTACTGTATGTATAACGAGACACAGATCACCTTAATTCCCAAGTGTTTCTAAAGAAATTAGTGAGCCCCAAAAAAAATTGCTGGCTGTGTGACGAGACACAGAAGATCACCTTAATTCCCAAGTGTTTTAAAGAAATTAGTGAGCCCCAAAATACAGCGTGGTACTTTTTGTATGACGAGACACAGATCACCTTAATTCACAAGTGTTTTAAAGAAATTAGTGAGCCCCAAAAATAATTGCTGGCTTTGTGACGAGACCCAGAAGATCACCTCAATTCACAAATGTTTTAAAGTAAGTTGTAAACCCCAAAAAAAATTGCTGGCACAGTGACAAGACACACATCACCATTTGGTAAAAATGACACCCAAAAAGACTTGCTGGCACAGTGGTGAGTGGTGACAAGACCCAGAAGATCACCTTAATTCACAAATGTTTTAAATAAAGTTGTAAATCCCAAAAAAACCTGCTGGCACAGTGACAAGACACACATCACCTAAATTCCCTGATATTTGGTATAAATGAGACCCAAAAAGACTTGCTGGCACAGTGTGACAAGACCCAGAAAATCAGCTCAATTCACAAATGTTTTAAATAAAGTTGTAAACCCCAAAAAAACTTGCTGGCACAGTGACAAGACACACATCACCTAAATTCCCTGATATTTGGTATAAATGAGACCCAAAAAGACTTGCTGGCACAGTGTGACAAGACCCAGAAAATCACCTCAATACACAAATGTTTTAAATAAAGTTGTAAACCCCAAAAAAACTTGCTGGCACAGTGACAAGACACACATCACCTAAATTCCCTGATATTTGGTCGAAATGAGACACCCCCCCCAGACGCGTGGCAGACCGGCAGTAACAACACACACAACTATCTTCTTTGAAATCTCCTCTGAAATGCGTGCAGAAAGCGCTGCGTTGAAACCTTATATAGTGTGCTGCGGGATTTAGCTCTGTGAGCCCATGATTGGGCAAAATTTGCCCAATCAGGACTCTGAGCGGTGATTGGCATAGTGTTCAACCAGTCTTGCACCAGACCTGTGGTCAGGTACAAGGCTGTAGCCAATTACGAGCTTCAGGCAGTGGGAAAATGCATTGTGGTCCATTGTGGTCGAACATGCGGCGAACACCCGGAAATGTTCGGGGTTCGCGATCTGCTCGAACAGGCTAAGTTTGGGTCGAACCCCAAACCGTCCGAACCCGAACAGCTCATCCCTAATTAAAAGAATAAACGGTTTATTAGATATTGAATAAAAACCAGAATATTTTTAACTTTGAAATCTATTGGATTTGCCTGAATAAACCTGCTGAATGAAACCACAGAACATCAGGGCATTTCACTGCTGTTCGTTGTTCTGTGAATAGACTAACCATTGCTTCTCTATGGGGATTTCACTGCCGTCGAACAGGCAATTTGCTGGCAATTCGCCAATATTTGGTGAACTGCCTGCTTTTTGAATAGCTGAATGACCACTAAAATGCACTGTGCGGGGAAATTCACTGTTCGGTGCATTTTCGGGGCAAGTTCGGATCTCTGTGAATAACCCCTTATGAGTTGATTGTTTGGAGATCTGAGCTGTAGACTCCATTCTATGCAAAATGCCCCAGAGTGAGGAGCAAGTGCTGAAAAGTCCCAGTGAGGGGAAGTTTAGAACACAAAACGTATAGCGTTAAATAGTTTCTCAACTAAACAAGAAAAAAACAAATTACATGTAAAATATCAGCAACATAAAATAAACAAAATAAGGACATTTCAATTTTTTGTGGTAGTGTCGCTTTAATTTCAGCAAATATTCAATGTATATAAATGATAGTATAATGCAGTGATGCAAACCTCGCAGAAGGTAGGTCATGTGACCATTCATAATGCTTGTCTCAAATGTGATCCCTTTTTCCAAGTCACAATTAATATTCTCAAAAGAAGCAGAGTTTATATGTACTTACTCTGCTTTTTACGCATCTTATAGGTTGTGTAAGATGCATAAAAGTATTGTTAGTGCAAGTACAACAAGTATTTTCAAAACAATTGTCATTATGCCAGCCATAGGGAAAAAAAGTAAATATCCATTGTAAAGTGACTTTCTAATGACATTGTTAGATATTCAGGGTTATTCAGAGAGAGGTGAAACTTTGGAGAACTTTTGGAGAAGTGAAAATTCTAGGTCAAAATAGCCGATTTGGAAAGAGATAAATGGGAGAATTTTTCTGGTTTGGCTATTTTGACCTACAGGGTTATTCAAAGAGAATCGAAAAGTTTTGTTCTCCTCAATTCGGTTTGATTTGGCGATCCCATTTCGGCGACCCTGCGGTGTATTCAGCAAGCAACACAGGGTCCCCGAATTGCAGGGAAAAGTCGCTGCAAACCTGCTGAAAACTCACCGCAAAACCCAGCGACCGCACACCAAAACCCGCAAAAACATCTGGATTAACCCCGCCGAACACGCCAGAGAAACCCGAGCAGCCGCCGGAAAAAGCCGACACCACAGACGAATGGAGTGAAAATAAACAAAAAGCATACGCTTGAATGTTTAAAAGTGAAACACTGTTTGCAAAGAAACTAAAGAACGAAAATGTCTGAAATTTACATACAGTATAAGATCCCATGAATGATAATAAAAAAGAGCTGTTACAGAAAAAAGAAAAAAACATTTAAAAAAACAAAAATGAAAAAGATTATTCACAAAAAAATCCTGAAAAATGCCTAAAAGATCCTAATAAATATATACATAAAGAGATTTTTTACTGCAGAATATTATAATCAATGATTTATTAGATATTGCATTAAAACGAGAATATTTTTAACATTGAAGCCTATGGGATTCACCTGAATAAATTTGCCGCATGAAACCACCAAACAGCAGGGCAACTGCTTCGGCTGGTTTTTGTTCTCTGAATAGACAAAGCATTGCTTCTCTATGGGGAATTCACTGCCCTCGAACAGGCAACATATGTGCAGGCAATTCACCAACAGTACAGGCTGGGTGGAGTAGAGGTAACATCACTGCTCTGCATGGAGAGAGACTGTGGAGACATGGGTTTGATCCCAGCAAGAGCACCTCTCCAGTAAGTGTCCTTGGGCAAGACACCTAACGGTACATACTCACCACCCAGGACATACTTGAAAACGAGAGAAATCTCAATGTATCCTTCCTGGTAAAATCCTTTCTCAAAAATTTGGCTAACTGCCTGCTCTCCGAATGGCCAGGAAAGGCAACCGTATGCTGAATTTCACTGTTCGGTTACTTTTCGGCCACAATTCGGATCTCTTTGAATATCCCTGAAGATAATTAGTTTTCGCTTAAAGAAGTGCTTCAAAAAGTGAATTTTTTTTTATAGTAATCTTATTAAAAACAATACTTCCATTATTTTAGCGATTCCCATATAATGCATCTCACATTTGAGACTTTAAATAACTTCAGGGTAGTTATTCCTAAAAGGAGCATGTTTGTAGCAAACTCACATTTACAAATCCAAGCTGCTGATAGAAAATAATGAGAGATATAAATATGCAAGTTGAAAGAGACTTCGAGATCATAGGTTTGAATTTCCAAAAGGACTTTCAAAGAGTGGCAATTTTACCTACAGGATGACATTACAGAGATTCTACAATGAGACGTGACACATTCCTTCAATGTAAAATCTAACAAAAGTATCCTTTCAGTATCACTTCTCAGCAGATGGGGAGATGGTTTCCATTATTATTTGGGTAATAAATTACTTGTTTTTGTGTAATGTAATATGTCTTCATTTTTTTCATCATCGTTCTCCACATGAGGTATAATAGAATATTAAATGCTATAATGCATGTGCTTTTTTATTATTTGATCCAGTATAACAAAGTGTTTGCATGACATTTTCCGAGGTAACAGGTTGAGCACCCCTTATCTGGAATGCTGAGGGCCCTGAGATTTGGAGGTTTCAGATTCTCCAGGATTTCAGAATCCAGGAGAATCCGCTGTTTGAGAGGAAGGAGATTGCGGCAGGAGAGCCACAATCCCCTTCCTGCTGTAACTATCGACGTGTGCTCACTCTGGGAGTGCTGTGCATGGTTACTCCATGGACATGATACTCAGAGTCAATGTGACTCCAAGCAGCATGTCACACACTGTAATGGACCCCGAGTACCAGGATTGGGGACCACTGCTCTAAGGGGCTCAGCAACATGACACTGCTTCCCCTGTAGTAGAGGAAGCTAGACAGAGCTCCATTTCAAGTGGTGCTACTGTCTCAGTCAAGAGCGCAAATGAGGAATTATTGCACCGTGCAGTGATTCAAACAGTTGCCTCACCAGCCACGGGATCCTCAGCAGCTGAGGAGATGAGTGGGTGATCTGGACAAGAGGTCAGCATTGCATTATCTTACGGCATGCTTAGCATGATTATTTCATTTTCTAGCCAACCTCCCTGTAGGGTCGAGTGTATACACACCTATGGAACACCTCTTTACTTTGTATAAATCCATATTCCCCAACTTCAGCCACCCGCATGGGCCCGGTGCATAGATTTTAAGGGACCGCAGGCAAAAATGCATTTTGCAGCTGCTGTTCAATAATGTACCTTATTCATGTATGCACATGACTAAAACTTTATGAGTGAGTGGTAGTGTGCAGGGTGTCTGTAAAGGATGAGAGTGTGTGCGTGGCTGAGCTTAGTGACCTGGACATGAATGGGACTATGAATGACTATGCAGAAAAAGTTGCTTTGTTGGAAAGTGTACTAGGAGTGACTGGTTGAATGAATGATATGGAAGGGTTTGTATCTGATAAGGAACTATGCCTGTGTGCCTACTCCTCAACAAAGTGTATGACTAGCAATATTGAGGGACTGCAGGCAGTGTTCCTGCTGTATTGTTCCACCCTGGGTGACACATGGCTTGGCCCGGATCTCTCTTACTGGCACATACCTTGACAGAATCCTTGACTATAGCAATGTTTCTGTGTTGCAATAGATATATCCATGTGCAGAAAGCTAATTCATCAGCTGGAAAAATGGTCTCCACTCTAAACCATTAGGAACATTTAGAATATCCTTGGCTTGTTAAGGTTTAGAGTGAAGGTAACACGTAAAGGGTTATTCAGAGAGCACCGAAATGTCGCCGACATTTCGGTGCCCTCTCATTCCCCTGCACTTCGGGGAATTAAAGTTCCCCACCCTATGTGTATTCAGCATTCACCGCAGGGGACGCAAAGTGCATGGAAAACCTGCTGCAAACCTGACTAACACCCGTCGAACACCTGCTGAAAACCCATTGAAAACCCACCAAAACCGTTGCAAAAAAGACACCGGAAAAAGCCGACGAACAGGGTAAAAAAAAAAAAAAAAATATGCTGGAAAGTTTCAAAATTGAAATGCTGTTTGCATAAAAACTACTGAACGAAAATGCCTGGAATTTACATATAAGATCCTATGACTGATAATAAAAAGGGCTGTTACAGAAAAAAGAAAAAATCTTTTGCCAAAAAATGCCTAAAAGATGCTATAAAAATCTATAAATAAAGAGACTTTTTACTGCAGATTAACAGAATAAATGGTTGATTAGATATTGGTTTAAAACGGGAATATTTTTAACATTGAAGCTTATGGGATTCACCTGAATAAACCTGCCGAATGAAAACACTGAACATCAGGACATTTCGGCAACTTTTCACTGCTGTTCTGTGTTCTCTGAATAGATTAACCATTGCTTCTCTATGACTAATAATCTACCTTCCAACTACAAGCCATAGGTATTTTTACATGGTTTCTATAATGATTTCTATAGCCCTTATTTTTCTTTTTTGTTGTTAGGTACACACCTCTGTTTCTCAGCTGTGGTGTAATTGGGCATGAAAATATTTTTGTTAAAATTGTTAAATACAATCATATTTATTAAGGATCATATCACCACAGTGTCACATATCTTTCATTATATGCAGACCCGATATTGAAAGTATCAGTCACTATGTGAGAAAAGTCATTTCAGTACAAATTAACAAGTCATTAGTTAATACAGCCTATCTTTGAAATTTTCAGCACTGGATCTTGAACAGCTCCACTAGACGTAAACTTCAATGTAAGAGTTATACGCCAGTTGAACTTTGTGGCTTGGAACATTAACCTAATAGACGACTGGAAGAATTGCCAAGAAAACTGCTTAAGAAACAATTGTTGCTTTTTTATTTTCTGGGCTTAATGCCAGAACTTGTAGGAGCGTACACTAGTCTGCTAGTGGCAACAACTGATTAAAAGAGTTAAGACTTAATAAAATTATATTCAGCTTTGCTATACCTCCGTGTCCCTATTCCATTGTGTCGAACTGTGTAAAATAGATTTCAGAGCCAGTAGAAGGAAGGAAGCCGATAATATTCTCTGCGCTAATCTGACAAATTCAGGGGCCGCAGCTCCAATACTTCTATTGGGAAATGAATATAATGTAAAATTTAAAAAAATTCTATAGATTTCTAAAATTATTAGGAGTGACGCGGAGACAACATTTTTATAGCTTTTTTTAAAATGCAAACAAGAATTTTTCCCCAGAATAATAATTTCAAATTTCAATGAATACAAATTTACAGGCAACGATTCAAGACATTGCTGACACCGGCTTAAAGTACTGAATACAGAAGAATGTGTAGGATGCCAAATAACCAGATGAGATTCCCTGGAAAGAGGATATTGTGGTGCGGCTCTAACAGTTTGCTTCCACTTGATATAATTATGAAATACAGTGACAAATACGGTAAATATTTGTTTTTAAGGGACTATGGTTGCTATAAACCCTCTGCCGAATGAGTGGAATGCTCCAGGATAATGCTTTACATTGGCTAGGTATCCTAAGCACTTTGGCTTGTGTAATGCTTGTCTACACTCATAATTTTGTTAAATTGAATAGAATGCAACTGCTTAATGTCTGCAAACATTACAAGCAGGTCTCGCTCTCCCTTTCTAAAATGCCAAAATGATTTTAACATAATGACTAGCTCACCACGGGTACCGTTTTCATCCTTTCAACATCATTTATTTTGCTTTTAATAGTGTTAAATTAAAGAGATTGGAACATGTGTCGTAGCACAATACACAGTAAAATATACTTAAATCTATGAGGTTAACACAGATATGTGCTTCTGTTGATAAAAAAACCAACCAAACAAACCAACCTTGATGTTTTATAAATACTAATAGTTCAGCTAATGGGAGTATTCCTTCCAGGCTCCAACAGTGTATTGCGATTTCTCTAGTCAAGGAATGCTTTTTCTTAAGTGTTCTTTCCCTACATATGATGTAGGTGAAATATCCTTTGAATAGATGGCTTCTTGTCCTTGTACAGCTCTAGTAATAAACAACTTAACAGTGAGCTGTCTATACTGGACATATGAGTATTTGGACATGTTGTCCTATTTATTCTTGATCTTTTTCCCTAAAGTAATACGGAACAATTTCTTTAAATGGAAATTTCCAGTTTGCATTAATAATTTTGTAGTTGTATTTATTATTAAGATGACAATCTCATGCTGAGATTATAGGTAAGAACTAATCAGGCCAGTGAAAGAAGAATGAAATTGGCCCCAGGGACAGTGCAAAGTCTTTTGGCACCCTAGGCAAAAACTTATTTTGGTGCCCCCCCCCACCACCACGCCAGCCCATTCACGTAATGTGCGGTGTGTATGAGCATATCACAGAATCCCCAGCAATAAAACTTACGCTCATACACACTGCACATCACTGTGAGTTTTTTTGCTGTGGAGCTCTATGATACCCTCATACACACCACACATTGCTGTGAGTTTTATTGCTGTGGCGCTCTGTGATACGCTCAGACACACCGCACATTACTGTGAATTTTATTGATGTGGCGCTCTGTGATACGCTCATACACACCACACATTCCTGTATCACAGAGCACCACAAAAATAAAACTCACATTTTTAATGTGCGGTGTGTAGGAATTGTCTGTGTGTGAGGTCTGTGGGTGCCTGTATGTGATTTGAGTCACACTTCAACCTAAAAGAGGAAAAAAAAAATGTTTTGGACAGGGGAGAGAGAGAAAAGTGGAGAGAGAGAGGAGTGAGGGAAGGGGTGTGTGTAGGAGAGAGGGAAGGGGGTGTGAAGGAGAGAGGGAAGTGGGTGAAGGACAGAGGGAAGGGGGTGAAGGAGAGGGAAGGGGTGAAGGAGAGAGGGAAGGGCGGGTGAAGGAGAGAGGGAAGGGGGTGAAGGAGAGAGGGAAGGGGGGTGAAGGAGAGAGGGAAGGGGGTGAAGGAGAGAGGGAAGGGGGTGAAGGAGAGGGAGGGGGTGAAGGAGAGAGGGAAGGGCGGGTGAAGGAGAGAGGGAAGGGCGGGTGTAGGAGAGAGGGAATGGGGTGAAGGAGAGAGGGAAGGGGGTCTGAAGGTGAAGGAGAGAGGGAAGGGGGTGAAGGAGAGAGGGAAGGGGGGCTGAAGGTGAAGGAGAGAGGAAGGGGGGTGAAGGAGAGGAAAGGGGGTGAAGGGGAGAGGGAAGGGGGTGAAGGAGAGAGAGAAGGGGGTGAAGGTGAGAGGGAAGGGGGTGAAGGTGAGAGGGAAGGGGAGTGAAGGTGAGAGGGAAGGGGAGTGAAGGTGAGAGGGAAGGGGGTGAAGGAGAGGGAAGGGGTGAAGGAGAGAGGGAAGGGCGGGTGAAGGTGAAGGAGAGAGGGAAGGGGGTAAAGGAGAGGGAAGGGGGTGAAGTAGAGAGGGAAGGGGTGAAGGAGAGAGGGAGGGAAGGGGGTTGAAGGAGAGAGGGATGGAGAAGGAGAGGAGAATGTAATTGTGAGAGATGAAAAGACACAAAGGGAAAGACACAGAGAGAGATCATGGTGAATAGAATAAAGAGAGTGACAGGGAATCCTGTCTGTTTACCTGCCTGCCAGGAGCTGCTGCTGCTGGGCTGGAGGGGGTGGGGCCAGCACGCTGGTAGACAAAGGCAGGCTGTGCAGTCTGCCCCTCGGTTCCCTGAATAATGAAGGCAGCGAAGGGGGAGCCAGCATACAGCTCCTGAAGGGAATCATGAGTTGGGCTGTGCAGGGCAGGATCCAGGCACCCTCAGGCTCCCCTGAATTGTGGCCATGTGTAGGGGTGAGTCGCGCCCTAATGATGTCATTGAGGGGGCCGACCAACTCACTGGGATCTTGGTGGAGACCAAGATAGCGGCAGTGCAGCGCCAGGTTTGAGGGTTGTTATAAAATCAGGATTCCCAGACAGTGACAGGGGATCCTGATTTTTTGCGCCCCCTTGTCCTGGCAACAGGCCAGCACCCTTAGGCGGCTGCCTGTGCTGCCTTACATTAGCGCCGGCCCTGATTGGCCCTTAGATTGGCCAGGATTAATACCTTTGTTTCTCAATGAAGTGAAAAATGTACAGAGCAAACTGGGGACTGTTTTCCAACCTCGTCAGAAATAGGAAGCCCATAAGGGAATACACTGGCATGAATAGATAATTCCTAGTGGCTACCTGTTACCACCTCTTTTAGCAACTCAAGTTGAAATATTTGGAAGTTGCTGGAAGATACCATCAGAAGCATTGCGAGACGTCGGAAATTGGAGTCCATAGGACTCATGGATGTTATGTATAATGACTCCAGCCATTATTTTAATGGCAAGCTTGGATTGGCGCCATTGCAGTTCTTGGAGCAAGTAGGTGTTTCAGGATTCCAAAATCAATGCTATCAAGAGCAGTAGTCAACCCAAGATAAAATGGATTAAAAACCAAGTCGATTTAGAGCAGGGTGACCTTCAGCACTTTAAAGGGATATGCGTGCTTTGCCTGTGTGCATTTAAAAACATATAATGCCTTTCAGTTTGTCAGTAGTCTCATTCACTTGGCATAAAAAGCAAGTAGATATGATATTTTTTCATATTTACCTGCTTTTCATTCTTGAATGTTTTTCATGTTCACAGCAGGAGACACACTGAACTAACCAATCAGTATGTATTCAGTGGAATGCATAAAACACGCAGTGAGCATGTGCGACTGAGTTGCTCCACCTCCCTCCTGCACCGTGAGCTGAGGGGAGGGAGGAGCTTAGTTACATTCCAATCTGTAACTTTTTCACTCCCAGGTACTGCAGAGACCAGAACAAATCAATACCCACAGAGAGATAGCAAGATAAAGCAGCGCGAAGGCAAGAAAAAGCACAGTGAGAGAGCACACGAGATAAACAATGATAAACAAGAGACAACGAGCACAAGAAAGAGTGAGTGACCTGTGAGAGAATTTGAGTGAGATAGTATGTAAACAATGAAATAGTGCAAGTAACAGGGTTATTCAAAGAGATCCGAATTGGGGCCAAAAGGCAATCGAACGCTGAAATTCAGCGTATGGTTACCTTTCCCGGCCATTCGGCTATTCAGAGAGCAGGCAGTTTGCCAAATCCTGGCGAATTGCCTGCACATACGGTGCCTGTTCGTTACCTGTTCGACGGCAGTGAAATCCCCATAGAGAACCAATGCTTTGGCTATTCAGAGAACACAAAACAGCTGAGAAAGGTTGCTGAAATGCCCTGCCATTCGTTGGTTTCATTCGACAGGTTTATTCAGGCGAATCCCATAGGCTTCAATGTTAAAAATATTCCTGTTTTAATTCAATATCTAATAAACTGTTTATTATAATATTCTGCAGTAAAAAGCTTTTTTCGTTTTTTTTAAATCGTTTTTTATTTTTCTGTAACAGCCCTTTTTATTATCATTCATTGGATGTAAATTGCAGACATTTTCGCTCAGTAGTTTCTTTGCAAACAGCGTTTCACTTTTCAAACATTCAAGCGTTCTGTTTTTTTTCACTCCATTCGTCTGCGGTGACGGGTTTTTCCGGCGCTGCTCTGCGCTGTGATCGGCTCCTGCTTGGGTTATTCCGGCGTGTTCGGCAGGGTTAATCCAGATGTTTTTGTGGGTTTCGGTGTGCGTTCGCCCTGGTTTTGCGGTGAGTTTTCGGTGGGTTTGCGGCTACTTTTCCCTGCATTACGGCAGCCCTGTGGTGCTTGCTGAATACACCGCAGGGTTGCCGAAATGGGATCGCCAAATCACACAAAATTGAAGAGAACGAAAAGTCACCGAACGTGCAGTGATTTTTCAATTCTCTTTGAATTATCCTGTAAGTGTGAGTGTGTAGGCAAGTCAGTAGGTGAGCGAGCAAGTCAGCAGGTGAGTGTGGGAGCGAGTCAGCTGGGGAGTGAGCGAGTTAGTGGGTGAGTATGTGAGCGAATCAGCGGGTGAGTGTGTCTTGCTTTCACACTCGTGGAGATAGCTAATATTCTGTTCTTCAGTTTCTCCAGTCTGAGGTCCTGAGCATGCACAGGGTTTCACGTGCACAGCTTGTGCTAGTTCATGTGATGCTTTGATGGGTGGAGTAGTGGATGGGGAGGAGGCGGGGAATATACTGGAAGTGGAAGCTGAAGAAACACCCCTAGCTGAGAGACTTGGCCAGAGAAAATACAATGACAGAGTTTAACCCTTTCACTGCTGAGCCATTTCACGCCTGTGTGATGAGCTAATTTTTAACGGTTTCGCTCATCATGTTTAAACGCAATTTGAAGTCACATTTTATTATACGACCCAGACATTTTATATATCGTTCTTTCCGGCAGACTCGGCAGATTCAAAATATATCATTATTATAAGTATACGTCATGTCCTGCCTGTATATTATAACATAAAAATGCAATAAAATTTGCATAAAAGTGTTTCTTTTTCACATTTTATCATCCGAGCCTTTGCGGTTATATATTCTATGGGGAAGGCTTGTTAAAAAAATTAGAAATGGGGACTCGTTACATTTTTTTGGGGGAAATTATGTGATTTTTAGCAAACGCCCCCCGTAGAAAAAATCGTTAGTGCAGCATCATTGTTCACATTATAATTGAAATGGGAACAATATTGCTGCATTAACACAACTTTAATATTTTTTAATTAAATTTTTTTTAATCTTATTTATTTTTTTACATTTTACACGGTCTGGACGTTCCAATGATACCAAACATTAACCCCTAGCTGCCACGAATCGGGAGATAGGGAGTTCCTGGCACCTAGAGGTTAACTCCCAAACTGACGTCATCGCTCCAGTAGTCAGGGGGAGATCCCGGAAGCTTGACCGACATCCAAGATGTCGGCCAGCTCCGGGAGGGGACCGCGATCCAGCACCTGTTGTTGCAGAATCGCGATCCAGCCCCCAAGGGGTTAAAGGCAGCCACCGCTTGGAAGGGCAGGCTGTGCCCTTCAAAGCGGTGCCTGTCTTTAGCTTCTGGCCTGCACGGATGGGGAGGGAGAGAGGTTCAAAGGATCTACCCTCTCCCCTTCAGGCACCTTCCCCGCACTGGCGCGGGGGGGGTGTGTGCCTCTAATAGACTATAGTCTATCGTGCCCACCGTGGTCCCGGAATATCGGCCGATCGCTGCCTCCTATGCAAGGACACGCTCAGCGCGTCCTCTGCACAGGTGAACCACTTGGCTGGATGCGCTCAGCGCGTCCTTAGCAGCCAAGTGGTTAAAGCAAAAAAAATGGTTTTTTTAATTCTTAGAACCTATATTGATTGATATTAGTTTGTCTATAGTGTGATTTTGGGGAGCCCACAGTGCACGTGCACAACGTCTTGTACAAAACAACGCAGATTTATTTCCCCTTTCAGGGCAGTCAAAGTGGTAACATAAACATACTCGCTTGTCTTCAGCAAAATTCAAAGCAAAGCCCAGGTCTTCAGTAGGGATGAGCTGATCGGTTCGGAGTTCGATTCGAAGATTGGCCGTTCGAAAGTTCGCGAACTTCGAACTTTTTAAGACGTTCGCCAAAAGTTCTAAAAAAAAAATAATTTTGAAAAAAGTATAAACAATGCTTAAAAAATACTAAAAAAATTCTAGAAATAAAGAGACTCTTTACTGCAGAATATTGTAAGCAACGGTTTATTAGATATTGAATTAAAACGGGAACATTTTTAACATTGAAACCTATAGGATAAAACATTTTTGTTACTAAAACATCAGGCAGACACGGCCCTCTAATCAGGCACTGTGGAGGGCAGCCTGCCGGGGCCTCCCAAGGATCCCCTTGAGGAGAATGCAGCCGCCGGATGACAGAGCTGCGACTGTGCAGGCTAGCCGCCCGGGTGCATGTGGCAGAGACAGGCGGCGCAGGGAGGGAGCCACTGCGCCTGTGGCCACGGCAGACCCCCTCTCACAACCAGGATCAAGGGAGCCCCCACTGACCACCAGGCTAAGGTAAGGCGACACATTTCTATAAAATATAAAATCCGAGGACATTTTTAAATGTCCCCGGGAACATAAAATAAAACTTTTTTTTTCTTTCTCTACCTGGCTGAATGTATTTAATTATATATATTAGATACATTCAGCCAGGTAGAGGGGGTGGCATGTGGGCTGCGCGGGGTCTCAGACAGTGGTTTGTTTTTTTTGTGTGTATATTTTTAGCAAATTTATAGGGGAAGGTAATGGCAGGTATGATATATATATATAGATAAGATATATATCTATATTCTTATAAATATATATATCCAGACTTGTATTACACACACATTTTGGCAACTAATTGCCCCCCCCCATTTGGCTGATCCCTCCAGAAGAAATGTTGAACCCGATAGAGCAGAGAATAATATATATATTCTCTGCTCTGTTGGGTTCAACATTTCTTCTGGAGGGATCAACCAAATTGGGGGGGCGCATTTAGTTGAGATTGTCCACATGCCACCCCCATGTGCGTATGTGTATATATGGTCTGAGGTCTGTGGGTGGGTGTATACAGTGGCAAGAAAAAGTATGTGAACCCTTGGGATTACGTGGAGTTTTGCATGAATTGGTCATAAAATGTGCTCTGATCTTCATCTAAATCACGACAATTTGAAAAACACAGTCTGCTTAAAATAATACAACACAAACATTATATGTTTTCATGTTTTTATTGAACAGAACATGTAAACATTCACAGTGCAGGGTGGACAAAGTATATGAACCTTTGGACTTAATAACTGGTTGACCCTCCTTTGGCAGCAATAACCTCAACCAAACGTTTCCTGTAGTTGCAGATCAGACCTGCACAATGATCTGGAGTAATTTTGGACCACTCTTCTTCACAAAACTGTTTCAGTGTAGCAATATTCTTGGGATGTCTGGTGTGAATCGCTCTCTTAAGGTCATGCCACAGCATTTCAATCGGGTTGAGGTCAGGACTCTGACTGGGCCACTCCAGAAGGCGTATTTTGTTTTGTTGAATCCATTCTTTTGTTAAATTACTTGTATGCTTTGGGTCATTGTCCTGTTGCATCACCCATCCTCTGCAGAGCTTCAGTTGGCGGACAGATGGTCTTACGTTTTCCTGCAAAATGTCTTGATAAACTCTAGAATACATTTTTCCATCAATGACAACAATCCGTCCAGGCCCTGAGGCAGCAAAGCAGCCCCAAACCATGATGCTCCCTCTGCCATGTTTTACAGCAGGGATGAGGTTTTGATGTTGGTGTGCTGTGCCTTTTTTTCTCCGCACATAGTGTTGTGTGGTTTTTCCAAACAACTCAATTTTGGTTTAATCTGTCCACAGAATATTTTGCCAGTAGTGCTGTGGAACATCCAGGTGCTCTTTTGCAAACTTAAAACGTGCTGCAATATTATTTTTAGACAGCAATGGCTTCCTCCGTGGTGTCCTCCCATGTACTCCATTCTTCTTTAATGTTTTCCTTATTGTAGAAGTGTCAACAAAAATGTTAGCATGTGCCAGAGATTTCTGTAAGTCTTTGGCTGACACTCTAGGATTCTTCTTTACCTCATTAAGCATTCTGCGCTGTGCTCTTGCAGTCATCTTTACAGGACGACCATGCCTAGGGAGAGTAGCAACAGTGCTGAACTTTCTCCATTTGTAGACAGTCAGTTTTACCGTGGACACATGAACATCAAGGCTTTTGGAGATACGTTTGTAACCCTTTCCAGCTTCATGCAAGTCAACAATTCTTGATCATAGGTCTTCTGAGAGCTCTTTTCTGCGAGGCATGGTTCACATCAGGCAGTGCTTCTTGAAACCAGTAAACACAAAACTGGTGTGTGTTTTTAAAGGGAAGGACAGCTTTCAGCAAAACATCCAATAATATCACACTGATTGGACTCAAGGTAGGCTCACTCCTGGCTCCAATTAGCTCTTGGAGAAGTCATTAGGCTATTGGTTCACATACTTTTTCCACCCTGCATAGCACGATGACGCCAGTCCTGGAGTTAACCCCTAGCTGCCACCAATAGAGGAGATAGGGGGTTCATTGGAACCCCCTATCTCTCGATCTGTGGCAGCTAGGGGTTAAAGTTTGGTACTGTTGGATCAGCCAAAGCATGGCCTTTCCAACGATACCAAACATGACTATGAAAAAAGTTTTTTAAAAAAAATAAAAATAAAAAATAAAAAAATAAAAATATTTTTAAAAAAATTATAAAAAAAATAAACAAGTTTTTTTTCTTTTTTTGGTTTGTTAATGCAGCAATATTGTTCCCATTTCAATTATAATGTGAACAATGATGCTGCACTAACGATTTTTGTATGGGGTGCGTTTGTTAAAAATCACGTGATTTTCCTCCAAAAAATATGTAATCAGTTCCCATTTCTCATTTTTTTAACAAGCGCAACCCATAGAAAATATAACCGCAAACGCTCGCATGTTAAAATGTGAAAAAAAATACTTTACACGTTGTAAATTATTGAAAATTTTATTGCATTATTTGTTATAATATACAGACAGGTCATGACGTATACATATAATAATGACATATTATGAATCTGCCGAGTCTGCCGGAAAGAACGATATATAATATGTCTGGGTCATATAATAAAATATGGCTTCAAAACGCGTTTAAACATGATGAGCGAAACCGGTAAAAATGACCTCAGCACACAAGCGTGAAATGGCTCAGCAGCGAAAGGGTTAAGGATTTGAAATTAGACCGAATATTAATATTCCCTCTCTGAATTATACTCACTTCAGCAGGATATTAACCCCTTAAGGACCAATGATGTAACTGTTATGTCATAAATGCATTGACCTTAAAGTCCTTTGGTCCTTAAGGGGTTAAAAGGAATGACTAGATAACTGAAAAAGTAAATT
This sequence comes from Leptobrachium leishanense, assembly GCA_009667805.1. NCBI lineage: Eukaryota > Metazoa > Chordata > Amphibia > Anura > Megophryidae > Leptobrachium > Leptobrachium leishanense. The sequence continues at coordinate 339,806,477 of CM019064.1, read as the reverse complement.
AACATTGTGTTAATGTTATGTGGATCATGTGGTGGAAGGATTCTAGGGGCATTTGCTGAAGAAATCTCACAGTAGACGCAGCATAATGTTTCCAGAACTGAAAATGACTATGATCAGATCACCTATCCAACCACTACAGAGAGATTACATCTCCCAAACCGAGATACCCAGTGTGTGTTTTTGTTCCCAACGGTTTTCGCATATCTGTGATGTTGTTTTGCCATTTACTCTTGGGATTGTTTAATACCTTGTGGGATTTCGCATCTACAGTCTGGCCAGTTACAAATGTGTCTCTGATTCCTATTCGCCTTTATTCTTTCCATGTATTCAGCTCGTGGCTCAGTTTGGAGAAGGAAAGTCTAATGAGTCCCTTACACAGTCTCATACAGCCTGCAAGGATACTTTAAAATACTGTAAACGTTATAAGGTTATGGCTCAAAATTTTAACATGTAGTTGATGTTAATGTGATTCAAAACACACTGTAAAATCAAAACAGTTTATTTTTTGTTTGAATTTTTTTCAATTTTCCTTCAACAAAGAAAAACGCAAAGCTTTTTGGATGGTGACATGCACGTCCAACATAAGGACATGACAAGGATCAAGTGCTGTACCGAACAAACGGAGAGTGTCCCTTTCATTTCACTTTGACACATTTCTATCATCAATTCCTTTTGGTGTATGTAAAGTGCACCATGTACAGTATATTTATGATTTAATATATCTTCTCCACACAGCCTTTTGGGTGATATTTAATGTTCATTGCCCTTTGCAATACTGATTCCAGCATGATTTGAGTTTACCTTAACCCCCTGTAATGTATACCTAACTGATTTCCGTAAATAACAAGATTTATTTATAGCAGTCTGAAAGCATGTGAAAGCTTGTTTAAGTCATTCATCTGGTCTCATCGGATGCATTACATCCCCAATAAAGGAAAAATTGTATTGATGATGGTGTGAGCTTTCTACTATTAGGCAAGGCATTAATTGGGGAAAAGAGTTGTGGCCCTGAACCCATGTCATTCTTTTCCCTTTGTAGAGCACTGTGTAAATCATTCTTCTATCGCTACTGTATTTCATGTAATGCAAAAACAAAAAAACGAATGTTTACACAAAACTCCAAATGGCCAATTGGTTTTCATTATTTATAATATTCTTGTACAAACAAGTTGCTGGTGGTTTGTTGTATTTGCTGCTTTGTTTTGTTTTGCATTTTATTGAAATTAGCCATGGTACATGAGATGTATAAGCAGGAGATACAGAGGATTCATAATTTTTAAAAAAATTATGCAGAAAACAAGAAAAAACGCATGAAACAATGAAAGCATTATACATAGAGGGCCACATCACATTCTTGGTGCTAACGTTAGCGTGAGCTTTGACGTTAGCCCTGGTGGCCCTAACGTGGGCCGCCCATATTACAATCCAAACGCTGACAGGTTAAAAAAAAGTTAGCGTTTGGTATCTTGCGCTGTACTGCGCGAGCTTACTGTACTTTACGCTCCCTATACTTAACATATATACTTAACTTAAGGTCACCGCGGCTCCAACCGCCTCCTCTTTACGCCGGGAGCAGGGAGAGACTGGGGGAAAAGTCCCCAATACTCCCCCTGAAGATCACTACGCCGACCTGACGGATCTCGCGAGATCCGTCAGGTCATGTGACCGGCGCCGTGTGCCTCGATGGACTCCATGGATAGGATGCACACCGCGGCGCTTAGCACTGCCGCGTGCATCCTGGGGCTTAGCGCCCGATAACAATGCAGGCACCTTTTTTAGCGCCTGCATTGTAATATCGCGCTAAAACAGGGACGCAAAAGAAAAACCTGCAGGCACAGGTTTTTTCTCCCTAGCGTCCCCGTTTTAGCTTGATGATTGTAATGTGGCCCAGAGTGTTTTTAATAAATAAAAGCCCTCACAGTTACAAGGCAACGAGACATAATGGCAATGTGCATACAAATATTTAATATAATAATTATTTTTGTGTTATCTGTAGACTAACCCCCTTTAGTAATACAAGTCTTCCATCTGTCTTTAAAGGAACATGCATGTCTATATTTTTTTTTAAATTGATAAACACTTTTATATCAATTGCAGAGGACAGCGAGGCTGGGACCTGGAGGGGCGCTATGTTTCACCCCTAGTTGGGTTGTGATCCCTTTAAGGGCAACCACAGGGTTAACCTTCCTGTCCAGGAAGAGGTTTAAAGGTCATCAACTCCCAGACAGGATTGGGGAGTTAAGGAGAAAGTAATCAGTTGTAGCTGTGTGCAAACACGAGACTGAGCTGTTTTGCTGTGCCTGGAAGAATCTATATTGCTAGAAAAGGATTCCCCCCAGGGTTGGGACTTTTTGTACAAGTTGGTACCCTTATTTTCTGTTATGTTGTGCTGAAGACTAGTGATGAGCCGAACACCCCCGTGTTCGGTTCACATTCGAAATCGAACAATTTCAAAAGTTCGAGTTCGAACGCGAACACGAACCGAACTCAATGCAAGTCAATGGGACTCAAAAGTTCGATTTTTAGAGTGCCCTCCAAGAGGGCATATATGCAAGATATTTGCCATAAAAGGTATATGGGGGTCCGGGTAGTGCCCTGGGGGACAGGAAAGCAGGACAAAAAGTTTTTTAAAATTTTTTTTAACCCTTTCGCTGCTGAGCCTTTTCCCGCCCCTGTGCTGAGGTCATTTTTACCCGTTTCGCTCATCTTGTTTAAACGTGGTTTGAAGGCTTATTTTAGTATATGACCCAGACATATTATATATCGTTCTTTCTTTCAGACTCGGCAGATTCATAATATGTCATTATTATATGTATACGTCATGTCCTGTCTGTATATTATAACAAAAAATGCAATAATATATGAAAACAAAAAATGCAATAAAGTATTTTTTTTCACATTTTAACATGCGAGCGTTTGCGGTTATATTTTCTATGGGTTGCGCTTGTTAAAAAAATGAGAAATGGGAACTCATTACATATTTTTTGGAGGAAAATCAAGTGATTTTTAACAAACGCACCCCATACAAAAATCGGTAGTGCAGCATCATTGTTCACATTATAATTGAAATGGAAACAATATTGCTGCATTAACAAAAAAAGCTGTTTATTTATTTATTTATTTTTATTTAAATATTTTTTTATTTACATTTTGTTTACTTACTTTTAAGATGGTCATGTTTGGTATCGTGGGAAAGGCCATGCTCAGGCCGATGCAACAATACAAAACATTAACCCCTAGCTTCCACAGATCGGGAGATAGGGTTTCATTGGAACCCCTATCTCCACTATTGGTGGCAGCTAGGGGTTAACTCTAAAACCGACGTCATCGCGCTATGCACAATGATGCCAGTCATCAGGGGGAGATCCCGGAAGCTTGGCCGACATCCATCCACATCCAAATGTGCTTGTTTGGCACTAAAGGGCACAGGCAAGTGCATCTTCAACTATTATTTCCATCTTTCTCATTTGCTGCACTCACACATACACTGTTTTTTAAAAACGCTGCAGCTTAGGCTAGGGTCAGACGAACGTGATTTCTACGGACTGTACGTCTGTGCACACGGACGTACGTCAGTACGGAAGACGCAGTAGTGGCCACACAGTCCGTTTATTCACTGACTTATATTTTGATGGATGTAGACGGGAAAATAAAATAAAAAGCAAAACCATTTTGTCCGTGAAAAATGCTGGGTGTATAAATGCATAAACATAACAAGGAAAAAGAGTGTCATCTGCGCTCGTTTCTATGTGTTCCATGTACAACAAAAATGGAGGTTTTTGTTTGTTTCAATGGCCATTGCAACGTAAGCCCACTCGCCACTTCAAGGCACCTCTTTAGAGTGGGTACCTAACAATTGTAACCAAAAGGCCGCTCTACTGAGCAGCTCCAAGCCCCTCCAGCTGCTTTTCAGCGAAGGAGAGGCAAAGATGGTGGCTTTTATTTATACACGCACCAAACACTTCCCATTTGGGATCAAAAACAAAAACATGGAAAAAGGAACAGCTGCAGGACGACAAACTGGTGTTACAAGCATGATATACATAAATACAGAAAAAATGGCGTCGCGCTCATACTCACTTATTTTCGGAGCGGCAGCAACTGCCAGGAGTAACAGCCCAGTCAATGCATAAACATAACAAGGAAAAAGAGTGTCATCTGCGCTCGTTTCTATGTGTTCCATGTACAACAAAAATGGAGGTTTTTGTTTGTTTCAATGGCCATTGCAACGTAAGCCCACTCGCCACTTCAAGGCACCTCTTTAGAGTGGGTACCTAACAATTGTAACCAAAAGGCCGCTCTACTGAGCAGCTCCAAGCCCCTCCAGCTGCTTTTCAGCGAAGGAGAGGCAAAGATGGTGGGTTTTATTTATACACGCAACCAAACACTTCCCATTTGGGATCAAAAACAAAAACATGGAAAAAGGAACAGCTGCAGAACGACGGACTGGTGTTACAAGCATGATATACATAAATACAGAAAAAATGGCGTCGCACTATAAATGCAGTCCGTCTGACCACGTTCCATCACTCACACACAAAGCTATGCGGACGTTGCGGACGCAGCGCACTTTGTGCGGCCGTTCTAGTGGTTGTACGCTCTTGCCTGCCTTGCGTCCGTGGGCCGCGGCCGTTGTGCGTCCGCAGTTCAGTGCGGACGTACTTCATGTGTCAGGCTCCAATGGGCTTTCTTTCATGCTATCACAGACGTACTTTTAGACGCAATCACGGACGTGAACACTACGCTCGTCTGACCCCAGCCTGAGATACCTTCAAATTTATTATGGAAAAAATAATGCAAAAACAAATGTGTAATAACACTTACTTTTCCTTTTTGCCAGTAATCCTGCATTTATATGTAGTGCAGATAAAAATAAGCAATTAAATGTCAGTTTGCGATTTACAGAGTACATCATATGCCTAGAATCTCTATTGATTTTGGTAGCTATTTTTGAGACCAAAATAAGCAGTTACACACCACATTTATCACTTTGATTGGCTGTCACAGTGATCACTCTGCTGGGACATCACAATTTGCAGCTACTGGCGTGCCTCAGATGCAGAGACACCCAGCAACAGCATTAACCCAGCTGACTGCCATTCCTGTGGCTGTATAAGACAGCCATGGAGGAATAATTAAAATACAAAGATATGAGGGGTTATTCAGAGAGCACCAACATGTCGCTGACATTTTGGTGCTCTCTCATTCCCCGCACTTCCCTGTACTTCGGGGAATCAAAGTTCCCCACCCTGCGGTGAATTCAGCATTCACTGCAGGGTCCCAGAAGTGCAGGGAAAACCCGCCAAACACCCGTCAAACACACACCGAACGCCCGCAGAAAACTCAAACACGCACTGAAATACCACCGAAAACGTGCCGGAACCACCACAAAAAACACACCAAACACGTCAGAAAAAGCCACCGCGCTACCGACCACAGCGCAGACCAGCCGCCGGAAAAAGTCGACAAGCTGACGTACGGGGTAAAAAAAACAAGAAAAAATACGATTGAAAGTGTCAAAATTGGAACGCTGTTTGCAAAAAAACTACTGAATGATAATGCCTGGAATTATACATATAAAGATCCAATGAATGATAATAAAAAGGGCTGGTACAGAAAAGAAGAAAAAACTTTTAAAAAAAAGCCGAAAAAAATTTTGCCCAAAAAAATTTCAGAAAAATGCCTTAAAGATCCTAAAAAAATCAATAAATAAAAAGATTTTTTACTGCAGATTAAAATAATAAATGGTTTATTAGCTGTTAGATAAAAACATGATTTTTAACATTGAAGCATATGCGGTTCGTCTGAATAAACCTGCCGAATGAAACTACCAAACAGCATGGCAGTTTGACAATTTTTCACTGCTGTTCGGTGGTCTCTGAATAGATTAACCATTACGTCTTTATGGGGAATTTCACTGCCCTTGAACAGGCACCGTACATGCAGGCATTTTGGCAAAATTTGGCGAACTGCCTGCTTTTTGAATAGCCAAATGGCCCCGAAATGTCACTGTACGAGGAATTTCCCTGACATACACCATCAATAACCCTGATGGTGTAGCACAGTGGGGGTAAGCAGCAGGTGTCTGTTATACACAATTATTTATTCACTGTTTTTGGCGTTGGTAATTTCATCTATATTGTTGCTAAGAATATGCACCATAATGGAATAATATGGGCAGTAGACATGTGCATTAGTTTTAGTACTAAAACGATTTAGTCCGAATTTTGGGATAATTTAGTTTTAGTATGACTCAAGAGATACGAAACTGCTCCGTACAAAAAACAAAAGAAACTAAAATAAAATGCACTACATTTTAGTTTCAGTCCTTTTTGTGATATTACATTGATAAGTGAAGGAGACCAGCAATGAAGAGCGCAACATCACAAAGCTACAGAAAAGCTTTGTATGCGTAATCCTTCCCGACCCCTACCCGAAAATATGACAGTGATAGAGCTCCAGAATACTCACTTGCAGCACAGACAGCCAGCACAGGAGAGGAAACCTTTACTTAACCCTTGCATGTCTATGAGGCAGACAAGATGATAAAAGCAGCTGGAGAAGGAAAACATTGAAATAAATCACACTGAAAGCTAAAGACAGAGGAGGGCTGAATAGTAAAAACCCCTTTATAACAAGCAGCGCTGGGAGAAGAGAGGGACTTTATAAAACGTGTGTTATCTCCCCTCCCACTCTGCATAGTAGGGGCTTAGGTCTGATACATTTTATATTATCCAGGAGCACTATCCCCCTTTCCTCATCTATAATACACGTTTTATATAAAGTCCCTCTCCTCTCCCAGTGCTGCTTGTTATAAAGTTTTTTTTTACATCTGGTACGTTTAGTATTCAACTCTCACAGTTACTCTGCCATTATGAGCCTTCAGTGTGTTTTATTTGAATGTTTTCCCTAAATTTAAAGTGCTTTATTTTATTATAAAAATCAATTTGCACCAGTCATCTCTTCTCTGAGCTTTCAGACTGATTTACGTTAATATTTTCCCTCTCCCCTGCTTCTATATTCCTGTGTCTCCACCACAGAGATACAAAGTTTAAGTAAAAGTTCTCCTGTGCTGGATAAGCATTGCATTCCGAAGTTCTGCACCCTCCACATGCCAATGCAGTAGGATGTTCTATACAGAGAGGGACATTAATTAATGCAGTGGATGTTGTATACATTATACAGAGAGGGGTATTAATTAATGCAGGAGGATGTTTTCTACATTATACAGAGAGGGGTATTAATTAATGCAGGAGGATGTTCTATACATTATACAGAGAGGAGCCTATTTTTTTTAGCCCTTCTAATCCAGTGGCTGTGAGCGCTGAGATCGGCTGCTTGTTATATTATCTCTCAGTACAATGTATCAGGCTCAGCTGTTACAGTAACTGACTGTAACAGCGCTCAGAGTTTCAGTAAAATAAGGAAATAATATTGTTCTAACCTCTTATATATAAAAATATTATTTACTAGGTTTACTGAAACTCTGAGCACTGTGATGAGCAGCAGTCAGTTACTGTAACAGCTTTGCCTGGCACATTGTGCTGAGAGTGAGTGATACTGTAACAAGCAGCGATCTCAGCCCTCTGAGGAGCCACTACAATAGTAATTGTATCCACTGGTTTTCGGATGAATGAAATTAGTTTTCATACTAAAGAACTGAAAACGAATTTCTTTAGCAACTAAATAAATTGCATTTTAGGACTAATCCATTAGTTCAAAACTAAATTTTGTGCTGTGCACTTGTCTAATGGCCAGGATAGGGTTAAATCACGTTTCTATCAATTCTTTAAAATTCTATTGCTCATTCTTTTTGTGCTACACTGACCAGACAACAGTAGCACAAATTTTACTTCCACTTATTTTCCTGATTGTGAAGCATTAGGGTTATAGACAGAAGAGTGACCCTGTACGCCTTGAGCTCATTTCTACAACTAGAGTGTCTTAATTTAGCTTCTAAGAGGTAAATCGTCTAAGTAACACTACAAAATGACTAAATGCTCAAGACATTATGCAACACACTGTAGCGCTAACTTTTTTCTTTTTATCATTTACTCAGTGGTATGCCATCATGAAATAAAAAAAAACGTAATAGAATTCATCCGTAACTCTGCTAATGGAAAATGTAAGGACATTTTATGACCTTGTTATGGTCTCTAAGGACCAGATCATAGTGATTACACTGCCATTGATCCACTAACCATTTAAACACATGAAAAATCAAATGATGTTTCATGTAGAAGAAGAACAGAAAGAGGCGTATATGTAAAAGGAAAGCTTTTCATAATTATTTGCTTTATATTCACGCAGCAGCATTTAAATGCTAGCGATTGATCAAAATATGTATTATTTTTTTTGGTGTCGCTGTATCTTTAAAATGATTTTGTAAGTTGACCTGCCAGGAAATTATCTGTGGTTTTTGATTATGACAGCATTATCCATTTTTAGGTACACTGACATACAATATTGACTAAGAGCCAGCGTTGAGATGCAAACAGCGAGCGAGTTGACAGCCGTTATTTCCCGTCATCCAATTACCGGATAAATATATATAGTTAAACCTGATCAAAGTATTAGGTGAGGAACAAAACGGTGTTAATGTAACCAACGAGCATGTAGAAAGAAAAAAAATCCACATATTAAGTTGATACACCAGCTGGAGGGAAGATATCAATAACAAGCGAATGGCTAATAGTGCGGAACACAGTAGACAAATCAAGCAAAATTAGAATAGACAACTGATTCCTGCTAATAGCTTGCAAAATCAAATATTGAACAATGGGGAGGATAGTTTCTCTTGCACGGAATTGAAGTCAAATTTAATTTGAAACATAATGGAGAGGATTTATTGGAATGAGTATAATTATTTTGAGCTATCTGAGTGTTATTAAAGAAGAGATGATAGAGAGGGACAAATGAGGGACACGTAAAAATCAAGAAAAATTAGATATGAATGGAAATATTAATATTAATACAGTTAAGCACTTCCGCTAAGTAGCACAACTCATGAGCGCAAGCTGCTTTAAAATAATCTTTAATAAAATAGAATATGAAAGATTAAATCGGTTACATAAAAAAAGATTTTGCAATATAAAAGTTCATTTGTACTTGCCATGTATCATCGCGCTGAAGGGTTCTATAAAGAGCAAAGAGCTTTTAAAGCTAATTCTGAGAGCAAAGATGAAGACAAAAATGTGATATATATTTCATTCTATCACACTTTGGGCCCTATTACATTCTTCACGCAAACGTTAACGCGTGCGCAAAAACGCATTAACGCGAGGGGCAAAACCCTTTGCGCTGAACGTCGTATTACAATGTCCGTGGAAAAAATGCGCGTTAATGTCTACCGCTGGTGAACCTGCGCGAACCCTGCGTGAGCGTAATGTACGTTGCGCATCCTATACTTAACATTGTGAGCGCAAATGCATTTGTGCGCTGATACGCGGATAGTATTACAATCTATATGCACAATTTAACGCACAGCGTTTGCGCGCATAATTTTAACGTCTTCTAAAAGCTGGTGGTAACGGCAAATCTGAATGTCCTGGCCGAAACCAAATACACCAGCCCGAAAAAAAAATACAGCACATTCTACGCATACCCAAACAATAAATTTGAGAAGTTGTGCGTGTTTTTATTATTGATGCAGCATATATGCGCCTATTGACTTTGACAGGCACAAAAACTTAACTTGAGATAATTGTGGTTCTTAATTCTGATTGGCTGACTCGCGTGAAAAAACAGTCCACACACCGATTTCTGCATGCAACGTTAATGCGTGCGCATTTTTGCGTGTCTTTTTTACGCGCATTATTTTTGACGGATGAAATGATGCGCGAGGATTGTAATACCAGCGTTAATTTACGTGCGTTAACGTTTAACGCTTCACGCAAAAATTCACGCGTTTACGGTGCATTTTTGCGTGAAGAATGTAATAGAGCCATATGGGTGTAGAAACTGTGAGGCATCAGGGGATAGATCCTTTTCCACCAGTTATCCTCATAGACATATTGTAGTGGTATAGAGGGTATTTTTTATGGATTAAGTTTATGCTTTAGTTTAGCACCCAAAATTTGCTGAATTCCACTAATTTACATGTCTTTTAGAGTATGGGGTAGGAAACATATGCGTGCAGGAGGTGTACCTGTTATGCCCAAACACACGCTAATGATGGGTGAAATGTTCTTTATTCCTCCTACGTTGATATTGTAGGTGTCCCTAATCTCGTTCATGATTAACAACATTTTAACTGACTGTAGCTCTATTCCACAGTTGGTGCTAACTTAACCCGAGCTGTTGTAAACTTACCAGAGCCCAGTGGCGTCACTAGGGTTGGTGTCACCCGGTGCGGTAATTTATGGTGTCACCCCCCCCCCCGAGTTTTACAGGGTTTTTTTAACTACTTTTACTCATAAATCAGTGCTCCCATATAACACTGAATGCTCATAATACACGGCGCACATTACTGTGAGGTTTATTGCTGTGGAGTGGTGTGATATGCTCTTACACAAATTTTGGCAAACTGACAGCAAGTACGGTGCCTGTTCGACGGCAGTGAAATTCCCCTTAGAGAAGTAATGGTTAATCTGTTTAGAGACACCGAACAACACAGAAATGTCCTGATGTCCAGTGTTTTCATTCGTCAGGTTTATTCAGGGCGAACGAACACCATAGGTTTCAATGTTAAAAATATTCCTGTTTTCATCCAATATCTAATAAACCGTTTATTCCTTTAATCCATAGTAAAAAAATCTCTTTATTTATTGATTTTATTTTTTTTGTATCCATTGTAACCATTTTTTTTTCTATCATTCATCAGAACTTACAGATGAAACTCTAAAAATTAGAATATGGTGCAAAAGTTCATTTATTTCAGTAATGCAACTTAAAAGGTGAAAGTAATATATGAGACTCATTACATGCAAAGCAAGATAGTTCAAGCCGTGATTTGTCATAATTGTGAGGATTCTGGTTACAGCTCATGAAAACCCCAAATCCACAATCTCAGAAAATTAGAATATTACATGCAATCAATAAAACAAGGATTGTACATAGAACAATATCGGACCTCTGAAAAGTATAAGCATGCATATGTACTCAGTACTTGGTTTGGGCCCCTTTTGCAGCAATTACTGCCTCAATGCGGCAATGTGGCATGGAAGCTATCAGCCTGTGGCACTGCTCAGGTGTTATGGAACACCAGGATGCTTCAATAGCGGCCTTCAGCTCTTCTGCATTGTTCGGTCTCTCATCTTTCTCTTGGCAATGCCCCATAGATTCTCCAAGGGGTTCAGGTCAGGCAAGTTCGCTGGCCAATCAAGCACAGTAATCCCAGGTCATTGAACCAGGTTTTGGTGTTTTTGGCAGTGTGGGCAGGTGCCAAGTCCTGCTGGAAAATGAAGTCAGCATCCCCACAAAGCTGGTCTGCGGAAGATAGCATGAAGTGCTCCAAAATCTCCTGGTAGATGGCTGCGTTGACCCTGGACTTAATGAAGCACAGTGGACCAACACCAGCAGATGACATGGCTCCCCAAATCAACACAGACTTTTGATACAGCACTTTGGGAACATCCAACTTCTTTTGCAATGACCTTTTGAGGCTTTGCCTCCTTATGGAGGGTGTCAATGATGGTTTTCTGCACAACTGTCAGGTCAGCAGTCTTTCCCATGATTGTGATTCCTACTGAACCAGACCGAGAGACCATTTAAAGGCTCAGGAACCCTTTGCAGGTGTTATTGCTTAATTAGCTGATTAGAGTGGGACACTTTGAGCCTAGAATATATTGCACCTTTTCACAATATTCTAATTTTCTGAGATTGTGGATTTGGGGTTTTCATGAGCTGTAACCAGAATCACCATAATTATGACAAATCACGGCTTGAACTATCTTGCTTTGCATGTAATGAGTCTACCACATATATTCGTTTCACCTTTTAAGTTGCATTACTGAAATAAATGAACTTTTGCACGATATTCTAATTTTTCGAGTTTCACCTGTATATGTTAATTCCAGATATTTTCATTCAGTAGTTCTTTTTAAAACAGCAGGCGACAGGTTTGCAGCAGCATTCGGTGGCTGATTCCCTGCACTTCAGGGACCATGTGGTGAATTCAGTGGGGAAATTTGATTCCCCAAAGTGCGGGGAACAACAGAACACTGAAATGTCTGCGTCATTTCGGTGCTCTGCGAATATCCTCTTTGTGGTGTTTTTTTTGCCACCCCATGGAAAGTGCCAGCCTAGGCCTTGCCTACCCAGGACATACTTGAAAATGAGAGAATTCTCAATGTATCGTTCCTGGTAAAATATTTTTGTGTTTAAAAAAAAAAATTTTTTTTTTTTTTAGGGTGTCACCCTAGGGGAGGTGTCACCTGGTGCGGGCCGCACCCCCCACACCCCCGTAGCGACGCCCCTGCCAGAGCCATTATAATGTTTAGAGTTGTTAAGTTTACAACGGCTCTGGTTAAGTTAGCACCAACTTTTGGAATATTGCCCCCTGTGTGTTTCTAATTACAGGCTTGTTATTTTTAATGCAAGATGTGCATTTTGTGCAAAATCTTCTAAACATTAGTTTTCAATTAATACATGTTTCATGGTGCACATCCTAATATAATGGGCTCCCATTCTCCTTCTCCTCCCTCCATCTCCTCTCCGTTGTCCAAGACAAACCGTGACAGAGAATGACAGTTGAGAAAACACTAGTTTATGGGGACAGGGTGGGTACAAGAAGGGTGCAAGGTAAAGACAGGTATGTATGTGATGTGTAGTACTGTATACGTATATATGAAATTATGAGTTATGTGTATTTACGTGTAATGATGGTTGTATGTGATGGATGGCTTAACACAGATGACAATAAACAAAACAAGTAACCCCTTCCTACACTCAGCAAACTGCACTCCATGCCCTCTATACTTATAATTAACCTCCAAACACCCAGGACCCTGTGTCTGAGTTGGAATAGCATGATCAATCAGGACATTGTGCGTGCAGACGATGTTTATTGGCGGTGAACAGGTTGGGTTAGGCAAGGACACATGGAAAAAACCACCTGGATTCTGTGCACCTTAGGCTACCGGCACACGAGCGCACAGAGTGCTTGTGTGTGTCCGCACTTCCCTGCGTCTGTGCCGTATTGACGGAGAGGGCCAACCACAGGACGTGAAAAAGCCCTCCCCGTCAAAAAGCTAGACAGACGCTGACGGGGCTACAAAGCGCAATCCTCCATAGGAGGATTGCGCTTTGTAGTGCTGAATGCACAGAGTGAAAGGAATGTCCACTCTCACGGACATTCCTTCCTCTCTGACAAACGCATGCATGCCGGTAGCCTTAGGCTGCGTTAACTGTAGCATTTGGCTGTGCTAACTGATCATGTGCCCATACCTGTACGAGCTTTGCAATACATTCAGTAGTTGGCAGGCACTAACATTTACTGCCGCACACTAATTTGCGGCTGTTGCACCCGCATTTTCTATATATATATATATATATATATATATCTGAAGAAATAACAACACAGCGCTTAATAGGCCTAGGTCCATAAGAAAGTGGGATAGACACGCTATACAGTCAGGTCCAGAAATATTGGGACATCGACACTATTCTAACATCTTTGGCTCTATACACCACCACAATGGAGTTGGAATGAAACAAACACAATGTGCTTTAACTGCAGACTGTCAGCTTTAATTTGAGGGTATGTACATCCAACTCAGGTGAACGGTGTAGGATTTACAGCAGTTTGCAGATGTGCCTTCCACTTGTTAAGGGACCAAAGGTAATGGGACAGAATAATAATCATAAATCAAACTTTCCCTTCTTAATACTTGGTTGCAAATCCTTTGCAGTCAATCACAGCCTGAAGTCTGGAATGCATAGACATCACCAGACGCTGGGTTTCATCCCTGGTGATGCTCTGCCAGGCCTCTACTGCAACTGTCTTCAGTTCCTGCTTATTCTTGGGGCATTTTCCCTTCAGTTTTGTCTTCAGCAAATTAAATGCATGCTCAATGGGATTCAGGTCAGGTGATTGACTTGGCTATTGCATATCATTCCACTTCTGCCCCTTCAAAAACTCTTTGGTTGCTTTTGCAGTATGCTTTGGGTCATTGTCCATCTGCACTGTGAAGCGCCGTCCAATGAGTTCTGCAGCATTTGGCTGAATGTGAGCAGATAATATTGCCCGAACACTTCAGAATTCATTCTGCTGCTTTTGTCAGCAGTCACATGATCAATAAATACAAGAGAACCAGTTCCATTGGCAGCCATACATGCCCACGCCATGACACTACCACCACCATGCTTCACTGATGAGGTGGTATGCTTAGGATCATGAGCAGTTCCTTTCCTTCTCCATACTCTTCTCTTCCCATCACTCTGGTACAAGTTGATCTTGGTCTCATCTGTCCATAGGATCTTGTTCCAGAACTGTGAAGTCTTTGTTAGGTGTTGTTTGGCAAACTCTAATCTGGCCTTCCTGTTTTTGAGGCTCACCAATGGTTTACATCTTGTGGTGAATCCTCTGTATTCACTCTGGTGAAGTCTCCTCTTGATTGTTGACTTTGACACACATACACCTACCTCCTGGAGAGTGTTCTTGATCTGGCCAACTGTTGTGAAGGGTGTTTTCTTCCCCAGGGAAAGAATTCTTCTGTCATCCACCACAGTTGTTTTCCGTGGTCTCCCGGGTCTTTTGGTGTTGCTGAGCTCACCAGTGCGTTCCTTCTTTTTGAGAATGTTCCAAACAGTTGTTTTGGCCACACCTAATGTTCTTGCTAGCTCTCTGATGGGTTTGTTTTGTTTCTTCAGCCTAATGATGGCTTGCTTCACTGATAGTGACAGTTCTTTGTATCTCATCTTGAGAGTTGACAGCAACAGATTCCAAATGCAAATAGCACACTTGAAATGAACTCTGGGCCTTTTATCTGCACATTGTAATTGTATCTACAGCTTCACCTGGGGCACATGAACCCAATAACCAATTTATATCATGACCAACAGTACTAAAATTCCTCTGGAAGTCCTATAAATCAGGGGTCAGCATCCTTGACCCTCCACGTGTTTTGGAACTACATCTCTCACGATTCTCAGCCACTCATTATGTTTCCAGAGCATCGTGGAGAATGCATTTACAAAATATCTGTAAGGTTCCCATTGGGTTTTTAGTGACTCTCATAATGATGTGGCGTCTTTGTATGGAAGTAATACTCCGTGTATGCGCCGATTGGAGCTACATTTACAGTTACAGTAACAAGTTTTTATAAAGCGCTAACAGGTTCCATAGCGCTGTACAATGGGTTGGCAGAATAACAAATATACATAAAGGTTCAACACACAGAACAGTAGGAGAGAGGGCCCTGCTCAAGAGCTTACAATCTAAAGGTGACACAGTAGGTGAGGATTAATAGAGACTATGAAATAGTGGGGCGTATGTGGGCTTTCTGGGAGAATGCAGTAGGAAATGAACAGAGGGTGATTAGGGAGTGAGATGATAGGCTTCTCTGAAGTAATGTGCTTTTAGATACTTCTTGAAGGACTGGAGAGATGGGGAGAGTCTGATGTTGCAGGGGAGGGAATTCCAAAAAATGGGGCAGTCCAGGAGAAGTCTTGAAGGGGGGAGTTGGGGATGCAGGTACGTGGAGCTTATAGCATCAGATCATCAGCAGAGCGAAGTGGTCGGGATGTGATGTACCTGTTAATAAGGGAGCAGATGTAGGCAGGGGTGCAGTTATGGAGAGCTTTGTATGTGAGCACCAATGTTTTGATTTGGATTCTATAAGAGACAGGGAGCCAGTGTAAAGATTGATAAAGGGGCGAAGTGTGAGAGGTGCGGGAGGTGAGGTGTATGAGTCAGGCACAGGTGTTCATTACAGACTGCAGAGGGAGAATCTGGGATCTCTTAAGGCAAGAGAGAAGGAGGTTACAGCAGTCAAGGTGGGAGATAATGAGAGCTTGGAGGAGCATTTTAGCAGAGTTCTGATTAAGACTGGGTGGACACGTGCAATGTTTTTTAAGTGGAAGTAGCAGTTATACTCTTCTGGGTGCACTGATTTGAACTCTACATGCGCCATATCACAATGGTTAAAACACTTTTAACATTTGTTTGCCACAGTCCAAGTATTGCAGGATCACATTTCCCACGATACTCCAGGACTTCTAGAAATACCCCTCTCTGAAGACATGAGTAAGTAGCTGTGGGCAGGGCCACCTCTGGCATTTGAGGTGGCCCTGGGTGAGAATTTTTTGGGGCCCCTCACCATGCTTAACACACCTTTTTTAACATGTTGACCCCTTGACTTTCCCCCTCCACACTTCTCCATTGATAGTATGACCATCACCTATCTCACGGAGGGTATCAGCATTGTTATGGGACCAAAAGGTGCTCACTCTGCTTTTCTCACTCAAAAAGGCAAGCATGGCTGTGAGTGCCAGGTTAGCAAATCACAACCGATTGTTGTGCTGCAATTTCGCACTTGCAGTGGAAGCCAAGGAAATAGAGCCCTATTTTTTTATGTAAAATGCAGGTGCTGCATGTGTATCTAGGAGTTTATATGAGGAGTTTCATTGTGTGTGCATGTAGTTAGCTTGTGGTCTCATGAGTGAATTTATATGCAGGCATGTATTTTGTTTGTTAATGGGTGAGTGTAATGGGAGATGTGAAACTGGAGTGTCTCTGTGTTAATACTAAACAAGGTGTGAAGATGTATCCCCAAGAGGAAATGAAACTGCAGTTCACAGCACTCTCCACCAACGTGCTAGAATATAGACATACAGAAAAAATAGAACATGCAGTACAATACAACCTTATAGATGGTCAAATAGGTTTGGGTGTCGATACAGGATCTTCAATGAAGTACAAAACCTCTAGAATTAGAGCATACACAAGGACATAGCGTAATACTGTCAAATTTTTTTTATAAAACATAAAACCACAGAAAGGAAGCCACTCACAAAATTAGTGGCACACAATAGATAAAAGTGTGCAACAGCGCATATTAAACAATTCGTTCGGATAGTCACCACAGCCGGAAAGACATCGTCCTTAAAGCGTAATTTTCTGTAGGAGAGCCTGGCCAGGATACCACTCCGTGCTGAGAAGTCCAAATCACAGGTGAAGCCACAGTCTTTCAGAACAACCAATTGGGGAACCGAAGACCTGGAGACATCCGAAGTGAATGATGGACGATCCGATTCGCGGACGAAAAATGGACGATCCGGCGGGCGAACGAACGAATAATAGAAACGAGCAAGTCAGTTCGACGCGTTTCGTCCTCCGACTTATTCATGAATAAGTCGGAGGACGAAACGCGTCGAACTGACTTGCTCGTTTCTATTATTCGTTCGTTCGCCCGCCGGATCGTCCATTTTTCGTCCGCGAATCGGATCGTCCATCATTCACTTCGGATGTCTCCAGGTCTTCGGTTCCCCAATTGGTTGTTCTGAAAGACTGTGGCTTCACCTGTGATTTGGACTTCTCAGCACGGAGTGGTATCCTGGCCAGGCTCTCCTACAGAAAATTACGCTTTAAGGACGATGTCTTTCCGGCTGTGGTGACTATCCGAACGAATTGTTTAATATGCGCTGTTGCACACTTTTATCTATTGTGTGCCACTAATTTTGTGAGTGGCTTCCTTTCTGTGGTTTTATGTTTTATAAAAAATTTTTGACAGTATTACGCTATGTCCTTGTGTATGCTCTAATTCTAGAGGTTTTGTACTTCATTGAAGATCCTGTATCGACACCCAAACCTATTTGACCATCTATAAGGTTGTATTGTACTGCATGTTCTATTTTTTCTGTGTGTCTCTGTGTTTGTCAGGTACGGGAGTGCGGCGGTGGGTGAAGTGAGCCCAGGATGCAGTGATCATAGGAGTCACACAGGTTGCTGGGTATTGAAGGTTTATTAAATAATAAACAAAACAAATAGTAAATAATAGCAGCACTAACAGGCAGGCAACAGACTGTATGCAGGATTCAGCTTGACAACAGGGATTCTCGAAAGCAGGGTATGCGTGACAAACGAGGATTCTTGGAAGCGGGGTACACTCGAAGAACGAGGGTTCTTGAGAGCGGGGTACCTTGGTGGGGAGATTCTCCTTGGTAGCAGGGTTCCACTTGGGAGTATCACTGGAGGGATTCAGGTAACACGGTAGGGCGCTTCAGGGACAGGTCTGGTTGTCTGCACTTCCAGGGACGTTTATGTTGAAGCCCTGATGGAAGGGTGGATCCCTCTTTTAAGCAGGCTTCATTTAGGTGAAGTAGTATACACCTGTAGGTATCACAACAGAAGCTTAACAGCCAGATAGGGGAATCGAACCTGCATACAAACCTAGACAGGTGAATAAGGGTTTGCCACGGTTTAGGTGCGGGCATAGGCTTAATTCATGACAGTGTTATGGGAGGTGACAATGTGATGGGATGGATGGGATGATAGTATGTGGGAGGTGGAGAGATTCCTCCACATTTTATATTTAGTTCCATATAGTAGTTTATTTCACATGTTTCACCCCCTCCACATTATTTCTTACCATGTTGGGTAGAGTGTGTCTTGGAGTTATAGGGGCAGGCAGAAGTTACTTGTGAATAACCCCTGCGATCGCAGTGAAAGTCCACTATTGTAGGAAAAACACATGTAGCGCTCACTCCCGGAGGAGCCGCTGAATTTAAACCTCGGGTCAGTCTCCCCGCACTAGGGAATAAATATACACCAGCACTGTTGTGGATTTTATAAGTTATATAGTTTGCTGATCTCAAATAAACTGGCATATATAGAGCAGCACAGTATACATATATATTTACAGAAGTTCGTAATGCGAGAAACGCGCAGTGGAAAAGAAAAAGGAATTTTAACCCCTTTGTTGCTGGAATGTGAGTCCGGTACAGGTTGTGTCCCAAGAAGGTGTGTGTGTATGCGTGTGTTGGTACCCGGGTACTAGATTCAACTGGCCAGTGAATGATTTCAATGTGTCTTCGACTAGTCACGTTGGGGCCCTGTAGGTTTAGACAAACTACAGCGTGCTTTATTATTTTACTGTGGCCGGGAAGGCCTCTCACCCATCCGCCAGATACTCTGCGCTCTGCTCGACCCAGGACGTCTCTCCGCTTGACTTGACTGGGACTCTGTGCCACCGGATCTGCTTGTCTAGCTTGTCCGTTTCTGCCACAAGATGCTCAGCTCACCGCCTGCACTCCCATTAGATCATCGCGGTCTCCTAACTCGGGGTCCTTCTGCAGCTCTGTATCTGTGTAAACTTCTCACCGATGGATTACTAGGTCTCTGGCAAGTAATTTAAACCGCTCTCCAGCTCCGCAAGGCAGCACCTGCGCTCCGGCCTGGTCACAATCGCTCCTTGTCTCACATGCGTCTTGCTCTGTTCACCCCTTGGCCTGCACTGGCTCTCCTCTGCACGAGGTTGCGGATGTCTCTCGGTTCTCCCCACCCACTTCCTGTCTCTGCCCCAAAGCATGCTGGAAAATGTAGTCCAAAAGTGTCCAGTATTGGTTTACATTGCACTCGTCTCGCCCTGGTGGCCAGAAACGAGTAATTACCGCAGCAGGATTTAAACCAGCGCTATACTCTCCCCCTCCTAGAACTCTTGGGTCTCTCCAAGGAGGTGTAACAGTTACATTACATTTCAGCATTACATCAGTCGATATATATAGGCTCAGCAGCAAACATACAATGGGTTAGGTATACATCCTCAAGTTTACTCATGCTTCTGGCTACCTCAGCTAACATAGCAGACACTTCGGGCAACCTTCACACTGTGGTAACAGCCTCTTCAGTGCTATGTCCTGGTGAGTCGTAGGTGAGTCTCTGAGGGGGTCGGACAGAACATTTTGGGCTTTGATTCTGTGGTTCAACTAGGCCTCCCAATGGAACTCTTCTTGACCTTTCTCGACAAGTCTTATCATCCTGGAGACGAATGTGGTGTTTAGTGCTCTTAGCGCGCCCCACATCAACCTCATACTTGGAGAACGAATTTTCCGACTTGAGTATTGGAGACTGAACCCGCTTCTTCCACTTGAATGAGATAGGAGCATCTTTAGGGTAGAACCGTTCAGCTTGAATCGCTTTATTCACTCTCCTCCCTAGATCGGTACTGGAGAGGGGCTTAACAGAAGCCATTCGCCCGATTGACATCCGTGCCTTCAACTTTACTGAAGAGTCAGACACATTACATACGTTGACGGAAACTCTTCCACTTGTCCGTTTCAAAACTCTTGCAGAGATTATTTCAGGGACTTCTCTGGACTGTATAACCTTCTCTGTCCCTTTGGTTTTCCTCAGCTGCCTCACTTCTGCAGAGGCTCTCTGTTCTCTGACCATCCGTTGACAGACCGTCCATAACATCGAGTGCGCCTTTTTGGGAGCATGATTCTCTTCCTTCGCCAGTGGGGTTAGAAGACGTCTCACTAAGTCGGTGTTCATCCCCACTATCATAGAACTTCGATTAGCTCCCGAGGGCCGAGGACACACAATGGCCAATGTGTCACATACTCTCAGTTGTCCAACGGTCACGGAGCTGAATTCCAGCTTCACCAGTAGATATCCATCATAGGGAAACCGCTCAGTCCCCATACCCCAGATTTCAAGATCCTTCAACTTCTTCAGGGGTATATGTTTCAAGTATTTCTGATAGAAGTCTCGGTAGATCAGAGTTACTTGAGCGCCTGAATCTAGAAGAGCCTTGGTGTAGATCCCTTCTACTTGAACCGGAATGACGGGCAAAGGACCTATCAGCTTGTCAGGGAACTTCTCCGTAGTAGTAGGAAGCATAGGCCCAGTCTGCTGTAACCTAACCCTCGTCCTCATTCGCGGTGATTGAGGGTGTGCATTGTTTTCCCGTGACGTAGGACCAGACCTCCAGGGAGAGGATCTTCTATTTCTAGCAGATACATATTCAGACCCTCCCTGCCTCCTATTTGGACCCTGGGGATCGTAGTAGTCTCCAGCAGTTGGGTACCCAGTTTGTTCTCTCCACCGGGGTTCTCTGAAGTTTCCCACCTGTGAGGTAGATAACAGTCCTTCTAAGGCCCTTAAGAGCTCTTCAACTCGTTTTCCTTCAGGCCTTCGATTCGTACACTCCGCTCGGTAGTGACCCAATTCTCCACAGCTGAAACATCTTTCCTTTGAAGACGTGGGTGCACTTTCTCGCTGCGTCTCATTTGAAGACCACCTGTCGGATGCCACAGCAACCCTTGCTGTTCACATATCTGAAAGAGACCTCTGTATTTCAATCTGGATTTCTGCTACCTTCAAGATTTCCCGGTGCAGATGCGCGTGGGCCTGTTCCAATCCAGCTTGGGCCTCTTGTACTCTCTTGAGAGTCCAATGCATCTCACCATAGACAGTGAGCTGCTCTTGTCGGTCAATTTCCGGTTCATATGTCTCCTTCGGATCATCTTCGTCTGACGAACATTCATTAAACCTTACAGGTTGGACATAAACCTTTTTTCCCCTTCTTGCAGACTTCTCCTCCCTAAGGGATTTTTCTTCAAGTAGAGCCTCTTCCTCTCTGACAGCTCGGATCGGTTCCAGGTATTTCAATCCTCGGTTACCTTCTCTGGTTCTCAGCTGTAGCATCACAGGATCTAGAGGTTGAGCGCCCCTCAGGATCTGCTGTATTTGGATTTTATCTATTTCGGCCAGTTCGGCCCCTTTCTTAAGATTCTGCACCAGATACTTCTTATCTAGACACCTCATATATTCAGTCATCTTCTCACCTTTCCGCTGGTAAGTATATTCATACTGGTACACGAGCTCCGCAGCCTTTTCCGTTCGCCCAAAAACTTCCTGTAGTATGTTTAGGTAATCTAAAGCAGTGCAGTCTTGTTTGCTCAATTTTAGGTTTCTGACAGCCTCTGACTCAGGTCCCTTTAAGCTCTCAGTAATTCTTTGCTTCTTTGGAGCTTTGGGGACATCCCACTCATCCAGAGCCTGCATCGCCTGTTCTACCCATTCTTCAAAGGTTTCTTCTCCCGCCGGAGTTGGCACGTTTCCTGTAAAATTTCTCAACCGTCGATAACCAAAGTTAGTGTGCGGAGGGCTTGTTCTCTGACATTTAGCCAGCAAATCTCCAATAGCCACTATAAATTCAGGCCCGATCATGGCCAGCGGACTGGGCGCGGGAACACAAGCGGGATCGCCACGTGGCGCACTTGGCTGAATCAGTTGAACTTCCACCTCATCGGTCAGCTTCACGCTCGCGCCCTGAAAACACACTGGAACACCCTTTCTCCATTCAAAAATAACATGCGTGTGAGAGGTATCTGGGTTCGCTTTAATGTCCGGGATTAACCCCCGATGATCTGGTGTCAGCTCGGCCACGGCCTGGTGAGTCTGATCTTCGGCCCAAGTGTCTGCAGGAATATCTATGACTATACATAATTCTATCTGGCTACTTTGCTCCTCACACCATTTGGCAGCAGTCTCTGGATCCATATTTAACCCTTTAAATGCGGTTTTTCCAGAGACTGGATCCCGGAAACGAGCCCCCACGTGTAGCGCTCACTCCCGGAGGAGCCGCTGAATTTAAACCTCGGGTCAGTCTCCCCGCACTAGGGAATAAATATACACCAGCACTGTTGTGGATTTTATAAGTTATATAGTTTACTGAACTCAAATAAACTGGCATATATAGAGGAGCACGGTATGCATATATATTTACAGAAGTTCGTAATGCGAGAAACGCGCAGTGGAAAATAAAAAGGGATTTTAACCACTTTGTTGCTGGAATGTGAGTCCCGTACAGGTTGTGTCCCAAGAAGGTGTGCGTGTATGCGTGTGTTGGTACCCGGGTACTAGATTCAACTGGCCAGTGAATGATTTCAATGTGTCTTCGACTAGTCACGTTGGGGCCCTGTAGGTTTAGACAAACTGCAGCATGCTTTATTATTTTACTGTGGCCGGGAAGGCCTCTCACCCATCCGCCAGATACTCTGCGCTCTGCTCGACCCAGGATGTCTCTCCGCTTGACTTGACTGGGACTCTGTGCCACCGGATCCGCTTGTCTTGCTTGTCCGTTTCTGCCACAAGATGCTCAGCTCACCGCCTGCACTCCCATTAGATCATCGCGGTCTCCTAACTCAGGGTCCTTCTGCAGCTCTGTATCTGTGTAAACTTCTCACCGGTGGATTACTAGGTCTCTGGCAAGTAATTTAAACCGATCTCCAGCTCCGCAAGGCAGCACCTGCGCTCCGGCCTGGTCACAATCGCTCCTTGTCTCACATGCGTCTTGCTCTGTTCAACCCTTGGCACGCACTGGCTCTCCTCTGCACGAGGTTGCGGATGTCTCTCGGTTCTCCCCACCCACTTCCTGTCTCTGCCCCAAAGCATGGTGGAAAACGTAGTCCAAAAGTGTCCAGTATTGGTTTACATTGCGCTCGTCTCCCCCTGGTGGCCAGAAACGAGTAATTACAGCAGCAGGATTTAAACCAGCGCTACACACATAATGCTGCCTGTCACTGGGGTTGCAAGGATTTACCGCAGAGCTGCTTCTCGCACACAGACACATACAAAGGGCTGCTTTTGCTCAGCACCTAGAGGGCAAGCAGCCCTTTCAGCACTGAAAGAGTACTGGCCTGGTGGGCATGTGCCACCTATCCCCTGTACCAGTCAGTCTCTCGATGTGCCTCACCTTGTACTTTACAATACAAGCTGTAGTGCTTTGGTTAAATGAACACTCTATTGAAAAGTAGAGTATCCCTTTTTTTGCACCCTTAAGGACCAATGACGTAACTGTTACATCACAAATGCATTAACTTTAAAGACCCTTGGTCCTTAAATTATTTTATTTTTTTATTTTGCCCAATTTTACTTACCTTTTGTCCCTCGTTGTGCGCGGCTCCTCCTCTTAGGCCCAGGGACTTCCGAACATGAACCCGGAAGTCCCTGAGTCTATCCTGCTCAACCTGCGTAGAGTAGGAAATGCAAATCGCTCAACACAACAACAGGACTTGTGAACTTTACGTAGTGCCTGCGCAGAACAATGGATCTGAGCAGCACCCATCCATCATATCCTCTCTGAGACCGATCATCAGTAACTTAATTGGTCTCAGAGATAGTGTTGTTGGCATGCTCCCTGTGTGCCATTGTCACTAGTAACCAGGTAGTAACCAGCAGCTGGGAAATTAAAATTTCCTGACTGCTGGTGAAGTTGGGTGGGTTGGAGGAAACTCCTCCACTTCACCCAGATTTTTATCGAAAACTGGGTTTGGGTGGGGGCAAGAAAAGGGGTCACTCCTCACTTCCTGACCACTTTAAAAATATACAGTGTTCAGGATGTGTAATGAGTTCTTTTAATTTATTTCATATCTTCTTTGTGGTTCCCAAATACAAAAATGATTCTGGACTGCTGGCTGACTTCTGTCAGTTTATTCACCCAGGGATAGTTTCTGAGTTAGGTGTGAATTTAACCAAAGCTGTTAAAGTCTATGTAGCTGGTTAAGTTTACATCTATCCTGATTAACTTTGCACCTGACTTGGAATCTAGCTTTCAACATCCACTAGAGCAGTGTTTCCCAAACATGCCCTCAGTACCCTCCGCCACGCCAGGTTTTCCAGATATCTGAAGCACAGCACAGGTGATATGATTTGCTGCCCAGAGATTGCAGGATTCAGTCTGCATTTCCCCAAGGGAATCATTAAAATCTGGCCTGGTTGAGGGTCCCGATGACAGGTTTGGAAAACACTGCTCTAGAGTTTAGCCAGTGGAGGACTGGAATGTTTTGGCGAAACACAAACTCTGTTCACAAAATGGAAATGGGAATTGCTCCTTTGAGGATGTGCGCTCATACTCTACTCACCCTAAATAGGTGTCTCAATGAAGTTTTGTTTTGTGAGAAAGGTGCCCGTAAATCTGCCAAAAGCAATTCTAAACATCCAGGTCAGGAGACGTCAGGTGGATTTTCAGTTCTCTCACAGGCTAGGGCAACAATCGTGCAGATGTAAGTGCAGAGCCATTGTCCACGCTACATGTGCTAGATCAGTGTTTCCCAAACCTGTCCTCTGGACCCACTAACAGGTCAGGTTTGCCAGATACCTGAAGCACAGCACAGGTGACATGATTTGCTGCTCAGTGATTGCAGGATTCAGTCTGCATTTACCCAAGGTGATCCTTAAAATCTGGTCTAGTTGAGGGACCTGAGGACCAGGGTTGAGAACAACTGTGCTAGATCACTGTTGAAGAAGAATTTCACGAGAATACAAAATTAAAAAAATTGTAGAATAGGATATAACATTAAAACAAAAACACAAATGACCTTGGAAAAGCAGAGGAATCGGGCATTTTCATCAAACTGTGCTAAATTATCCCTTTATGTATAAATGTATAGTCTATTAAATAACCCTTTGAATTTCATATAAATCTGGCCACATATAAAGGCTGCAAATATATACAGCATTTTGCCTACTCAATACGTGCAATGCTGTCTCGCGTTGCTTCTTGTTAGTTATCAGTACATGTCATCTTTGCCACATCCCACTGTGTATTATTTGCTAAAGCAGTTGGAGCTGAGCTGTTTTAATGAATATTAAGACTTGGCAAATGTTTTCAAATGAGCAGTGTATTAAAAACACAGTCATTGCAACAAAACATTAGAAGCAAATTAGTATCCAATCTGCCATTCCGTATGTGGTATAAATGCATTAAGATATTATTTTATATTTATTATTTTTAATACTATTATCATTCTAGTGCCAATATTTTCTGCAGGGCTTTACAATTTAAATTGGATGGAAATAAACAAATTGAGAAACATAAATTAGGAGGACAGAAACAAAAAGTCTATCAGGGTTATTCAAAGAGATTTGAAAAGACACCGCACGTTCGGTGACTTTTCGTTCTCTTCAATTTGGTTCCTTTTGCCGATCCCATTTCGGTGATCCTGCGGTGTATTCAGCAAGCACCACAGGGTCCCCGAATTGCAGGGAAAAGCTGCCGCAAACCCGACGAAAACGAACCGCAAAACCCAGCGAATGCACGTCGAAAACCCTCAAAAACATCTGGATTAACCTGCTGAAAACCACGGAAAAACCCGAGCAGGAGCCGATCACCCGCAGCGAAGCGGCCAGAAAAAGCCGAGAAAGCCGAGACCGCAGACAGAGCGAAGTGAATAAATTAGGAAAACAGTTTGTATGAATGTTTGAAAAGTGAAACACTGTTTGCAAAGAAACTACTGAGCGAAAATGTCTGAAATTTGCATATGAGGTCCAGGGAATGATAATAAAGAGGGCTGTTACAGAAAAAATAAGTAAACTTAAAAAAATCGGACTTTTAAAAAAAAAAAAATCAGAAAAATGCTTAAAAGATCCTAAAAAATCTATAAATAAAGAGACTCTTTACTGCAGAATTTTTTAATGAAGGGCTTATTAGATATTGAATTAAAAAGGGGATATTTTTAACATTCAAGCCTATGGGATTCTCCTGAATAAATTTGTCGAATTAAACCACCGAATGGCAGGGCATTACGGGAACCTTTCACTGCTGGTTTGTGTTCTCTGAATAGCCGAAGCATTGCTTCTCTATGGGGATTTCACTGGCCTCGAACAGGCACCGAACAGGCACCATATGTGCAGGCAATTCGCCAAGATTCGGCGAATTGCCTGCTCTCTGGATAGCCGAATGGCCAAGAAGGGTAACCGAACGCTGATTTTCAGCGTTCTACCTTTCTCAAGCAATTCGGATCTCTTTGAATAACCCTGTATACAGTTGTGTTCAAAATTATTCAACCCCCAATGCTGTAAAGGGTTTTAGGGAATTTAGTGTACATTTGTAATTGTATTCAGAATGAAATCCTACAAGGACTTTTTAAAGAACCATATGCAACTAAAATGACATCAATTGGTTTTGTAATACAGTAGTAAATGTTTCTTTTGTGAATTCTTCATTGACACAATTATTCAACCCCTTAAAGACTACCACTCTGAAGAACAGAGGTTCATTCAAGTGTTTTCAATCAGGTATTGAAAACACCTGTGGATCTCACGGAGCAGCAATAAAGCATAATAAGCACCAATTAGGCAGCTTTAAAATGACTGTGATACTCAGCTCCTTCTAGACATTTACTGGTGTGGTTACAAACATGGTGAAGTCAAGAGAATGGTCCAGGAAGACAAGAGAAGAGGTGATTACTCTTCACAGGAAGGGCAATGGCTATAAGAAGATTGCAAAGATGTTAAACATACCAAGAGAGACCATAGGAAGCATCATTCGCAAATTCAAGGCAAAGGGCACTGTTGAAACGCTACCTGGTCGTGGTAGAAAGAAGATGCTGACTTCGACTGCTGTGCGCTACCTGAAGCATAGAGTGGAGAAAGTCCCCGTGTGACTGCTGAGGAACTGAGAAAAGATTTGTCAGGTGTGGGTACTGAAGTTTCAGCTCAGACAATACGGCGCACACTGCGTAATGAAGGCCTTCATGCCAGAACTCCCAGGCGCACCCCCTTTCTGTCTCCAAAGAATAAGAAGAGTCGACTGCAGTATGCCAAAAGTCATGTGGACAAACCACAGAAGTTTTGGGATAGTGTTCTGTGGACTGATAAAACAAAATTAGAACTGTTTGGGCCCATGGATCAACGCTATGTTTGGAGGAGGAAGAACAAGGCCTATGAAGAAAAGAACACCTTGCCTACTGTGAAGCATGGCGGGGGGTCAATCATGCTTTGGGGCTGTTTTGCTTCTGCAGGTACAGGGAAGCTTCAGCGTGTGCAAGGTACCATGAATTCTCTTCAGTACCATGAGATATTGGATGACAATGTGATGCAGTCCGTCACAAACCTGAGGCTTGGGAGACGTTGGACCTTTCAACAGGACAATGATCCCAAGCATACCTCCAAGTCCACTAGAGCATGGTTGCAGATTAAAGGCTGGAACATTTTTGAGTGGCCATCGCAGTCACCTGACTTAAATCCGATTGAGAACCTCTGGTAGCACTTAAAGAAAGGAGTTGCAGTGCGCAAGCCTAAGAATGTGACTGAACTGGAGGCTTTTGCCCATGACGAATGAGCGAAGATACCCGTAGATTGCTGCAAGACACTTGTGTCAAGCTATGCTTCACGTTTAACCCTTTCGCTGCTGAGGCTTTTCCCGCCCCTGTGCTGAGGTCATTTTTACCGGTTTTGCTCATCATGTTTAAACATGTTTTGAAGGCTTATTTTAGTATATTACCCAGACATATTATATATCGTTCTTTCCGTCAGACTCGGTAGATTCATAATATGTCATTATTATATGTATACGTTATGTCATGTCTGTATATTATAACAAAAAATGCAATAAAATATGTATTTTCAATAATTTACAAAGTGTAAAGTGTTTTTTTTCACATTTTAACATGCGAGCAATTGCGGTTATATTTTGTATGGGGTGCGCTTGTTAAAAAAATTAGAGATGGGGTCTCGTTACATTTTTTTTTGGGGAAAATTACACTATTTTTAACAAACGCACCGCATACAAAAATCGTTAGTGCAGCATCATTGTTCACATTATAATTGAAATGGGAACAATATTGCTGCATTAACAAAACAAAAAAAAGAAAAAAAAGTGTTTATTTTTTTTTTTATAATTTTTTTAAATTTTTATTTTTCATTTTTATTTATTTTTTACAACATTTTTCACAGTAGTGTTTGGTATCGTTGGAACGGCCATGCTCTGGCCGATCCAACCATACCAAAGATTAACCCCTAACTGCCACGATCGGGAGATAGGGAGTTCATTGGAACTCCCTATCTCCACAGTTGGTGGCAGTTAGGGGTTAAGTCCAGGACTGGCGTCATCGTGCTACGCACGATGACGCCAGTCCTCAGGGGGAGTTCCCGGAGGCTTGGCCGACATCCAAGATGTCGGCCAGCTCCGGGAAAGGATCGCAAACCGGCGCTTTTCAGCGCCGATTCGCGATCCAGCTCCCCAGGGGTTAGTGCCAGGCACCATCAGTGAATTTTTTTACATTGAATCCTATGGGTTTCGTCTATTTAAACCTGTCAAACGAAAGCACAGAAATTCTGGGCATTTCACCAACTTTTCCCTGTTGTTCGGCATTCTCTAAATAGGTTAACCATTACTTCTCACTGTCTCACTTCACGATATTTCGCTGGCAATTCGCCAATATTTGGTAAATTGACAGATTTCTGAATAGCCGAATTGCCACGAAATTGCACCATACGGTGAAATTCACTGTTCGGTGCAATTCCGTTGCAAATTCGTCTCTCTTTGAACAATCTCTTAAGCCATGTTCAACTAAGCATGCAGGGGAAACACTATTTCCTTTATAAACAATTAAAAAATTACTAGTGTGTCCCAACTTTTTACAATCAATGGAAGATGTATTACCAAAACAACTGGAGGGACAAAGGTTGCTGACTCATGGCTAAGAACATCACACTCTAATGATATGCCCATATATCAAGTGTGGCAAAGCACTATTTCAGGTGGAGGTGTCATGCAACAATCCCTAACCATAAATTTAAACCCTAATCTATCCCTCAGCCCCTAAACTAAAATGCTTTATGGAAATATCATTTTTAAAGAAAACTACCCCTAACTCTAACCCTCAGCCCTACTAAAGCCCTAACCATAATCATAAACGTTAACCATAACATTAAACCCTAACCCTTACTTAAGCAATTGTTTTAATGCAAATATTATCTTTATTCAAAACAACCCCTTACCATAACTGTAAATGCTAAAACCTACCTATATCCCTGATCCTGCTCAATTTTTCTATCACAAAATCCATAGATTAAGATTACAGTTAGGGTTCTATTATGCTCACTTTATTTTTAGGCAACAGAATCGGCTTAATTTTTAGATGCCGAAATCTGCCCCCTCTTCTGTGAATCCTTCCAGCTGTTTCACACACAGGGCCCCATGAGCTGTCACCTTCCATTGTGAATCTTGCAATCGCGGCTTGGGAATTCTTATGAAAAAAACATCCCCATCTGGGTCCCCAGAAAACCAAATACTGGTTGGCTTTCATCTTAGGGTATTAGCCAAATGCCTTAAACTATGTGGGGCACTATAACATTCTTAATGCTAACGTTAGCGCTCACCTGTGTGACCGTTAACGTTAGCTCTGGTTGCCCTAACGCGGACGTATCCTATTACAATCCGAATGCTAACGAGTTAAAAAACCCGTTAGCCACTTGGATCTTGCGCTTTTCAGCGCAAGCTTACTCTACTTTGCGCTGCCTATGCTTAACATGGGGAGCGGAAAGTGTTAAATATCGTTAGGATTACAAAGTCCTTACGCTAATTACCACCCTGCTGCAGTTAACTGAAAAGTTAGCCACAGCTAGGACCTGGTGCTAACTGATTCCACTTCTGCGGAACCAGTAAGCACCAGCTAAAACTCCCACCAAAAAAAAATCCCATATTCACCTCTCATCCCATGGCAAGAATGGCAGCTCCATCCACCTCTTCTTGCCACCGGGAGCAGAGAGAGACTGGGGGAAAAAGTTCCTCAATCTCTCTCTGCGAATCACTACACCGTCCTGCTGGATCTCGCAAAGTGAGATCCGGCAGGTCATGTGACCAGCAGCAGAAGCCTCAATGGAGTCCAATGTATGTATGATTAAGGCCGAAACATCACGTTTTTTCCTTGGGGAGATTCACTCCCGTGAATAAAATTTCACCTTCTAGCTGCCTGAGACCCGGATTACTTGGTTTACTGTATGAGGAGGGGGGTTTCTCGGCACCCACACACACAGTGACTCGGCGCTAGATTCGGTGGGCTCCCGATATTGTGGATTGTGGCGCTTGTGGATGACCTGGAGTCCAATGGAGTCCATTGGGGGATGCTCGTGGTGGCGCTTAGCACTGCCACGAGCATCCCGAGGTTTAGCGCCGTGTTACAGTGCAGTCTGCTGGATTAGCGCCTGCACTGTAATATCACGCTAGGTTTTTCTCCTTAGCATCCCTGTTTTAGCGTGATCATCGTTATAGTGCCTGTGGTTTGCAGGAAGCCCCAAGGCATGTAGATCAGACCTGTATGGGGTTGTAGCCTAGTCTAAAATAACTAACGTATCTTTGGGAAGCTCTGAGATAATTATATTAAAAAAATGACAAGTTCCCAATGTTTTATACAGTAATTCTCACAGATGAGCAAGTTTGTGAAATTGTATGCCAAACCACTGGATAAATACAGTTGTGTTCAAAATTATTCAACCCCCACTGAAATTGAGTGTTTTGGCCAGTTTGACATTGATTTTGATCATTCAGTCATCTTGCTTACAATTAAATCAAAGAGACACGTGTAGGTCAGACAAATATAACATAACATTTATAATGAAATAACCACAAATGTCTTTTCTGTGCTCACATCATTATCAGTTTTATTCAACCCCCAAGTGACATTCAATCTTAGTACTTAGTACAACATCCTTTTACAGTTATAACAGCTTTTAAACGTGAAGCATAGCTTGACACAAGTGTCTTGCAGCGATCTACGGGTATCTTCGCCCATTCGTCATGGGCAAAAGCCTCCAGTTCAGTCACATTCTTAGGCTTGCGCACAGCAACTGCTTTCTTTAAGTCCCACCAGAGGTTCTCAATCGGATTTAAGTCAGGTGACTGCGATGGCCACTCCAAAATGTTCCAGCCTTTAATCAGCAACCATGCTCTAGTGGACTTGGAGGTATGCTTGGGATCATTGTCCTGTTGAAAGGTCCAACGTCTCCCAAGCCTCAGGTTTGTGACGGACTGCATCACATTGTCATCCAATATCTCCTGCTACTGAAGAGAATTCATGGTACCTTGCACACGCTGAAGCTTCCCTGTACCTGCAGAAGCAAAACAGCCCCAAAGCATGATTGACCCCCCGCCATGCTTCACAGTAGGCAAGGTGTTCTTTTCTTCATAGGCCTTGTTCTTCCTCCTCCAAACATAGCGTTGATCCATGGGCCCAAACAGTTCTAATTTTGTTTCATCAGTCCACAGAACACTATCCCAAAACTTCTGTAGTTTGTCCACATGACTTTTGGCATACTGCAGTCGACTCTTCTTATTCTTTGGAGACAGCAAGGGGGTGCGCCTGGGAGTTCTGGCATGGAGGCCTTCATTACGCAGTGTGCGCCGTATTGTCTGAGCTGAAACTTCAGTACCCACATCTGACAAATCTTTTCTCAGTTCCTCAGCAGTCACACGGGGACTTTTCTCCACTCTACGCTTCAGGTAGCGCACAGCAGGCGAAGTCAGCATCTTCTTTCTGCCACGACCAGGTAGCGTTTCAACAGTGCCCTTTGCCTTGAATTTGCGAATGATGCTTCCTATGGTCTCTCTTGGTATGTTTAACATCTTTGCAATCTTCTTATAGCCATTGCCCTTCCTGTGAAGAGTAATCACCTCTTCTCTTGTCTTCCTAGACCATTCTCTTGACTTCACCATGTTTGTAACCACACCAGTAAATGTCTAGAAGGAGCTGAGTATCACAGTCATTTTAAAGCTGCCTAATTGGTGCTTATTATGCTTTATTGCTGCTCCGTGACATCCACAGGTGTTTTCAATACCTGATTGAAAACACTTGAATGAACCTCTGTTCTTCAGAGTGGTAGTCTTTAAGGGGTTAAATAATTGTGTCAATGAAGAATTCACAAAAGAAACATTTACTACTGTATTACAAAACCAATTGATGTCATTTTAGTTGCATATGGTTCTTTAAAAAGTCCTTGTAGGATTTCATTCTGAATACAATTACAAATGTACACTAAATTCCCTAAAACCCTTTACAGCATTGGGGGTTGAATAATTTTGAACACAACTGTAGATTATGGACTAAATTCATTAAATTTCAAGCAGCTGTATCTGTTATTTTTGGGTGAAGTCATATATTAAATCCAGAATGAATTATCAGAAATAATTCCGTTTAAAATCTGTGCATCTTTCAAGTAATCTACAAAGAATTTTGTTGAGTTTGATAAATCTTGTGATCAAAGTAACCACACACAGAACACATGGTTGCATCGGTGACGCGTTCAATTTTTTTAAAAAAAGATATAAAGTAGAATTCTTTCCTGTTACATAAGCTGTATCTCTAAGCCTTTTATCGTGGGGTACTATGGAATTTAAGGACCACCTGTTGGATGGCGAGCTGCCTGAGGGTTTGGTAGATTAGATGACCTCCTCTGCAGAGTTTATACTGGCTTTTACTAAAAGCTGCAGATACTACTTAAAGACTTAAAGTCATGATTTTCTAGAATCGTCACTTATCCAAACAAAGAATATTCACAATTTGAATGACTCAAACTGCCTCAGAACTTGATTTTGAAATTGTAAAGACGTACAGGGTTATTCAAAGAGAGTGGAACTGGCCCCCGAAATTGCACTGAACAGTGAATTTTCCCATACGGTGCAATTTCATGGCCATTCGGCTATTCAAAAGCTGGCAATTCGCCAAATATTGGCAAATTGCCAGCGAAATATGGGTGATCTTCGGCAGCGGTGAAATCACTATAGAGAAGCTATGGTTAATCTATTCAGAGAACAGCGAACAGTAGTGAAATGTCAGTGAAGTGCCCTGATGTTCAATGGTTTCATTCGGCAGGTTTAACCCCTTCACTGTGGATGATGTGTGGGGAACGTTCTTGGGGACTCACGCTGTATGTGGAGGATGTTTCCCACACGTCACCCGCTTACCGGGAGCTTGCTAGATACTTACCTCTCTCCTCCAGGGTCCCACGGCGTTCTGACTTCCTTGAAGTCAGACGTCGCTTTTAAGGGCCCTCCTGATGTAATGATGTCATTGCATCAGACGCAATGATGTCATTTTAAGGCGGCCACCTGGCAAGGCCGGGAGATCGTCTGAATAGGGGGGGTCATTTTGGATCCCTCTCCCTCCCAATCCGGAGGAGGTAGAAGATAAAGGCAGGCATCGCTTGGAAGGGCAGTGTCAGCCCTTTCAAGCGATGCCTGTTTTTAACCCCTGAGGTGCCGGACTACGATCCGGTGCCATTCGGCACTGGATCGCGTCCTAGTTCCAGTGGGGGCTGCCATCTTAGATGGCAGCTCCACCTCAGGGTCCCCCCTCCTCACCTGACATTATCGCGCATGGCACGATGACGTCAGGTAGCTGGAGAACCCCTAGCTGCCGGGGATTTTCGAAGGACCTTTTAACCCCCATATCTCCCGAACGGTGGCAGCTAGAGGGTCGTGTTTGGTATCATTTGAAAGGCCAGAGAATGACCATGTTTAAATTATGAAAAAAATATTAAAAATACTAAAAAAATAAACTAAAAATTAAAAAAGAAAATAAAAAAGGTTTTTTTAGGCATTTTGGGGTTTTTTCAGGTAAAACTTTTTTTGGTTTTTAAATAGTGTTTTTTTCTGTAATATACCTTTTTATTACTATTCATAGAACCTTATATAATAATTCCGGGCATTTTCGTGCAGTAGTTTTTATGCAAACAGCTTTTCAAAGTAGCAGTGTTTTTTTTTATTTTTTACCCTTGTTCGCATCGTCAGCTTAGAAACATAGAAACATAGAAAATGTCAGCAGATAAGAACCTTTCGGCCCATCTAGTCTGCCCAATTACATGGATACATTACCTGGATTTATCTTTTGTTTAGGATAGCCTTATGCCTATCCCATGCTTGCTTAAATTCAATCACTGTTTTGGCCTCTACCACTTCAACTGGAAGGCTGTTCCATGTATCCACCACCCTCTCAGTAAAATAATGCTTCCTGATGTTACTTTTAAACCTTTGCCCCTCTAATCTAAGACTATGTCCTCTTGTTTTGCTACTTTGTTTCCTTTTAAATATA
The DNA here is from genome assembly GCA_009667805.1 of Leptobrachium leishanense. Lineage (NCBI taxonomy): Eukaryota > Metazoa > Chordata > Amphibia > Anura > Megophryidae > Leptobrachium > Leptobrachium leishanense. The sequence continues at coordinate 339,771,719 of CM019064.1, read as the reverse complement.
CTCCCTTCCTCTACCTTGTGGATTCCCTTTACGTATTTAAATGTTTCTATCATATCTCCTCTGTCTCGTCTTTTTTCCAAGCTGTACATGTTAAGATCATTAAGCCTTTCCTGGTAACTTTTCTCCTTCAAGTCATACACCATTTTAGTAGCCCTTCTCTGAACTCTCTCTAAGATGTTTATATCCTTCTGGAGATACGGTCTCCAGTACTGCACACAGTACTCCAAGTGAGGTCTCACCAGTGCTCTGTACAGTGGCATGAGCACATCCCTTTTCCTACTGCTAATACCTCTCCCTACACAACCAAGCATTCTGCTAGCATTTCCTGCTGCTCTATTACATTGACTACTTACCCTTAGATCCTCTGAAACAATAACCCCTAAATCCCTTTCCTCAGATGTTGAGGTTAGGACTGTATCAAATATTCTATATTCAGCCCTTGGGTTTTTACGTCCCAGGTGCATTATCTTGCACTTATCCACATTAAAACTCAATTACCGCAGCTCCGACCATTTCTTTAGTTTACCTAAATCATTTGTCATTTGGCTGATCCCTCCAGGAACGTCAACCCTGTTGCAAATCTTTGTGTCATCAGCAAAAAGACATAGTTAACCATTAATACCTTCTGCAATATCACTAATAAAAATATTAAAGAGAATGGGTCCAAGTACTGACCCCTGAGGTACCCCACTGGTAACAAGACCTTGCGCTGAATAAACTCCATTTACCACAACCCTCTGTTGCCTGTAACTCAGCCACTGCCTAATCCATTCAACAATATTGGAATCCAAGCTCAAAGTTTGTAGTTTATTGATAAGCCTTCTATGCGGAACAGTATCAAAAGCCTTACTGAAATCTAACTAAGCAATGTCTACTGCACCACCTTTGTCTATTATTTTTGTTACCCAATCAATAAAATCAATAAGATTAGTTTTGCATGATCTCCCTGAGGTAAATCCATGTTGTTTCTGATCCTGTAATCTATGTGTTTTTAGATGTTCAACAATCCTTTCTTTTGACATGGTTTCCATTAATTTCCCCACTACTGACGTAAGACTAACTGGCCTATAGTTCCCCAATTCCTCCCTACTACCCTTCTTGTAAATGGGCACAACATTTGCTAATTTCCAGTCTTCTGAGACGACTCCTGTTAACAAGAATTGGTTAAATAAATCTGTTTTAAATAAAACTGTTTTTTCTATTACACCACTGAGCTCTTTTAATAACTTAGGGTGGATCCCATCAGGCCCCATTGATTTATTTGTCTTTACTTTAGACAGCTGCTGTAGAACGTCCTCCTCTGTAAACTCATATGTAAATGTCTCTTTAGTGTTTCCTCCTAACTGAGGTCCCTTTCTTTCCTTTTCTTCTGCAAAGACTGAACAAAAATATTCTTTGAGGCAGTCAGCGAGACTTTTATCCTCTTCTACATACCTTCCTTCCTTTGTGTTTAATCTAACTAATCCTTGTTTTACTTTTCTTTTCTCGTTTATGTATCTAAAAAGTGTTTTGTCCCCCTTTTTTACTGACAGAGCTATTTTCTCTTCTGCGTGTGCTTTGGAAGCTCTTATAAATTGCTTTGCCTCTTTCTGCATAATCTTATAGGTTTGCCTATCTTCTTCACTCTGAGTTTTTTTATAGTTATTGAATGCTATCTTTTTGTTCTTCACTATTTTGACCACTTCTGTAGAGTACCGCAGTGGTTTCTTCCCTTTTTTGTTTTTGCTAACAAGCCGAATGCAATTGCCTGTGCAAAAATGCAAAAGCTTGTCAGCTTTTTCTGGCAGTTGGTCAGTGCTGTGTTAGGTGGAACGTCGACCTTTTTTGGATGCATTCGGCAGATTTGCGTCAGTTAATCGGGTGCTTTCGGACGGTTTGCAACGGATTATTGGATTAGATTCGATGTTTTCTCGTGGTTTTCGGCTATTTATCGGATCGAATACAATGTTTTCGGCGGTTTTGCGGCGGTTTTTATTTTCGATTCGGTGGTTGTTCGGTGAATTGTGGGGAATGAAAGAGCACTGAAATTCCGGTGGGATTTTGATTGACTTTGAATAACCCCTTTAGTGCATGATTGATTATAACCTTGCTGTTGGCTTAACAACTTAAGCTGGTATTTGAGAAGTTGTGTCTCTTTACTACTGTATATATTAATAACTCGTATTCGTTCTAAGACTTAAAAATATTGGTTCTCATATCCTAGTGATAAGTGATATTGTTTCTGCAAAATCACTTAATACATAAGACTACATTCCCTAGTTGTTGTATTTTCAAAAATGCAAGAGTTGTGAGATCTCATGGATACATTGCTGTGAAAAATCTGCCTGATTTCCATAGAATTAAACTGCTGCCCTCGCCACGGGATGAGAGGTGATTATCGGATTTATTGGGGGGGTTTAGAGGGTGCCAAATGATTTTGCAAAAGCGAAATCAGTTAGAGTCAGCTTTTAGGTGTCAATAAAATTTTGCCTTGTGCATTCATTCAGTGATTAGTGCTAGGACTTTGCAATACCTTACTTAACACTAATTAATGATTGTGCTTCCCATTTCAAGTATAGGATGCGCAAGGTACAGTACAAGCGGGTGGAAACTCGCGTAATCACCGATTACGCTGAATGACTATTAACAGGTTTAGCGTTACGGATATAATATGGGGGGCATGCGTTAAAGTCACTTATCTTGGTGGTAACACTTACTCATCCGAACGCTAATGTTAGAGTTCACTAGGGAATAGCGCCCATAATGTTTATCATGTAGCATACGCTGTCAAAAAATCACTGCTGTCTTGGCAGTTACCATATGCTAATCCACACAGCCCTATTTCCAAGCGAGCAGCTGTTTAACATTCACAATGTTAATAGTCCTTCATGAGCCGTTAATCCTTTACCAGTGCTGAACAAAGGTTGAATTAGGAGTCAGACGCAATGCAGGCATCCAGAGTCATTTAAGTGACAGCTCAGGAGACTCATTCTGTCAGCATTGATGCACACTATGAAGCATTTTGTGGGCCAGGGGATGAATGCTGGAGAACTGTTTCTTCTCTTTATCCTTCAGACTGCAGGGAAAGGAGGAGGCAGATTGTGCCGTCCTCCTCAGCAAGGGATATTTTTTTGAGCTGTGCTTTTAACCCTTTCACTATCAAACAGTTTTTGTTGAAAAAAATATTAGCATAACATTGGTTTGACAGATGGTATGCTTAGTTAACACTTTCATGTAGGGTGAAAAGGGATTATAAATATACAATATGCATAACGAGATTATTAGCAATGCAGATTTCAAAATTAGTCAGGAATTTTAGTAGCCAATGGCTCTCAATGCTCCCAGCTTTGAGAGCCATTGGATTGGCTGGATGCTCCAAACACCCAGCTTCCCCGTGGTCACTGGATATCTCTGGGTTACAGAAAGCCAGCAGCATGTGCTGCGGAGCACCGAGGGAGCATGATGCTGGAAATAAAGCAGGGCTTTTTTAAATACTAAGGGCTATATTACAATCTTCATGTAAAAACGCTCGCGCAACGCGTGAATTTGTGCGCCAAGCGTTAAATGTCTACGCGCGCAAATCCCTGCTGGAATTACACTCCTTGTGCGTATTTTCATCCGTCAATCAATGACGCGCTTAAACCGGACACGCACAAATGCTCACGCAGTACCATTGAGTGCAGAAATCAGTGCACGTATTGTTTTTTTCTCACCAATCAGAATTAAGAACCACAATTATCTCACGTTAAGTTTTTGCGCCTGCCAAAGTCAATCTGAGCATATATGCTACAGCAATAATAAATGCACGCACAACTTCTCCATTTTATTGTTTGGGTATGAGTAGAATGTGTAACTATACTTTGCAGATTTTTTTTTTGGTCTGCTGTATTTGGGTTCGGCCAGGTCGTTCAGATTTGCCATTAACACCAGCTTTTAGGAGTTCCTAAAATTATGCACGCAAAGGCTATGCGTTTATTTCTGCGCATAGATTGTAATACCATCCGCGTTCCAGCACACATTCGCGTTTGCGCTCACAATGTTAAGTATTGGACGCGCTCAATACAGTACGCTTGCAAAGGGTTCGCACAAGTTCACTCACGGTAGACGATTACGTGCGTTTGTCACGCTGACTATACTGCATACGATGCAAAGGGTTATAACCCTCGCGTTAATGTTTTTTTTGCGCCGGCGCAAACGTTTGCGTGAAGATTGTAATTTAGTCCTAAAAGGATTGAAACGAGAGGTAAGGAGGTATAAACCCTCCCCTGACACCCATTTTAATCCTTGAGTATTGATTGAATGGGTTAAATCCTTGTATACTCGTGTTGTAGAGCTTGAGGGATGGCTAATAGTAATCATAAAATTGGGGTGCAGAACGGTATATTGGCTATGGGATAGGAACTGATATTAACAGACCCCCAAGTGAGGTGTAGTGAGAATCAATACACAAACTAGGCGTCGTTGATGTTTATGCAATGTGTTTGATTAGGACAAATAAAAAGTTCTAGCAGTAACACTAATAAACAGCAGGAAGCTACAGGTTTACTGAGCTAAAAGAACTGAAGACATAATACAGAGCTGGCGACTACCACCCACTTTCTTTCCATCTGCAGAAGAGATGCTACTGACAGAATTCTTCCTGGTACTGTTTTTTTTTTTCTCACTAGCTTCATAAAATATGCATGAAATGGTAAAGAAAATACTTGCTAATAATGTATCATCTATTTATATTCTATATTTTCATGTAATCACTATAACACATTCTCAGGTGCAGGTGTGACCTTCATATAAACTTGAAAAACACAGACTGATCTTACAAAATAATAAATTAAACAATGAGAATACGTTTCAGATAAAAAAAGGAAATGTTTCCACGTGTACTTGGGTTTATCCCCCACTGGGAACTGAAACATTGATGCAATGTTGATCCAATGCATGATAAACATGATAAATAATCTATAGTGAATACACTCCTGTAGCCTAGATTCGATAACGTAATGTTTACAAATATTAATGTGCGGTAGCACTTTGCAGCAGGACAAAATTAAGTGACAAAAAAATCGACACTTTCATAAAAGGTAAAAAACATCAAGAAAATTGCTAGGTTGACCTAATTTATATACACTGAATGTGGCTGCTACGTGCTGCTTAGTGAATACATTTAACACTTTAAACATATAAAAAAAGGCACCATGCTTGAATAAAAATATATTTTGCCCTAAGCTGGCATGAAATTGAGCTGAAAATGATTACTATATACTGGGGTGCATTTCCTAAACAAAGTTCTAAGTCAGCATCTGAAATGCAAAACATGTCTAAAATAACTAAAACGTGTGAATGGACTCTTAGGGCGAGTTATGAAGTTAACTCTAAAATGGGGACACTAGCGGGGAAAACCTGCTCATACAGGTTTCTGCATACCGTCCCCCATTTAGTGTTAGATTCCGGGGCAGGTTTAATTCAGCAGCTTGCCCCGGAGCGAAGCGTTACCCTCAATGATACTTGTGGTAGCGCTTCCACGATGCTGCAAGTATCACCTCCTGGAGTCCATGGAGCGTTGCGATGCCAGGCCGTGAGCCCTGCGCGATCTTGCTCTCGTGAGATCACGCAGTGCTGTGGAGTGATCGTGGAGGAAACATAGAAACATAGAAAAATGTCGGCAGATAAGAACCTTTCGGCCCATCTAGTCTGCCCAATTACATGGATACTTTACCTGGATTTATCTTTTGTTTAGGATAGCCTTATGCCTATCCCATGCTTGCTTAAATTCAATCACTGTTTTGGCCTCTACCACTTCAACTGGTATCCACCACCCTCTCAGTAAAATAATGCTTCCTGATGTTACTTTTAAACCTTTGCCCCTCTAATCTAAGACTATGTCCTCTTGTTTTGCTACTTTGTTTCCATTTAAATATACTCCCTTCCTCTACCTTGTGGATTCCCTTTACGTATTTAAATGTTTCTATCATATCTCCTCTGTCTCGTCTTTTTTCCAAGCTGTACATGGTAAGATCATTAAGCCTTTCCTGGTAACTTTTCTCCTTCAAGCCGTACACCATTTTAGTAGCCCTTCTCTGAACTCTCTCTAAGATGTCTATATCCTTCTGGAGATACGGTCTCCAGTACTGCACACAGTACTCCAAGTGAGGTCCCACCAGTGCTCTGTACAGTGGCACCAGCTTTTAGCTGTAGCTAAAATTTTGGTTTGCGCATCGGTGCAGTAATTAGCGTTAGGACTTTTTAATTCCTTACTTTTCCTAATGCTAATTACTGATTGCGCCCCCATGGAAAGTATAGGGCGCGCAAAGTATAGTAAGTTTGCACAAGCTAGCGCAATCACCGATGCGCTAACAAATTTTTACCGCATTCAGCATTAGGAATATAATATGGAGGCATGCGTTAAAGTCACTTATCCTAGTGTTAACACTTAAATATCCGGACGCTACAGTTAGTGTTCACTTTGTAATTAAGCCAGAAATCGTTTATTTAAACATTAAATTAGAGTTGATTTGGTTATCACCAACTTTTGACTGAGATAGGTTAAAATCAAGTTTTCATAATCTTGCTGAGATGGTAACAGGGAGCTATTAAGAGGAAAATTCTGCATGAGTTGTTAATCCTTAGCGGCTCCCTATTACAGTATCTATTATGAGTGAGCCTCTATATTAGCAGCTGGGCTCATAATAAAAGGGAAATGCTAACATCTACCGGCAGCAGCTCCATGTGCTGTTTGTAGCTTCACCTGAAATCCATAGTACTCCATCAAGACCAATTAAAGCAGTCTCGTAGGGCTGGCGGAAGGACATTGGACAACATTTGTTCCCAGTTGACTTCTGCAAGTGATGAGAAGAGGCGCATTGTTGTTGCGTTTGGCTCATAGCAGTTGTGTTGGCGCACTGACTCATCAGTCAATACATTGGCCCTAACTCAGAGCCCACAAGCAGAGTCTGGCCAGGGGCTTAAATAATATTATAGATGGCTCTCACCAGAGTGTATACTCCATACCAGTCCCTTTTGCACTGCTGTGATCTCCCAAGTTGTAATTCATCTTTACTCCTACAGGTGATTTGGGCTGAAAGTGAAAGGGCACACATATCATATAGTAATGTTAGATCTCTATGTATTACAAATGCATCAAATAAGAATACTCTTACAGGGCTGAAGGCATTACAGTAACAATAAACTGCGATCAATACATCATATGCAATACCCTGATTCATACACAGCTCAGGTAGCCAGGAGAATGAATGGCCAGTTTTTCCATTTATTATTTAAACTATTTTTGTTTAATTCTATTTATGGTGCTCCATCCTGTCTTATAGACTTTGTCAATGGTGAACCAAGAATTAAACCTTGTATGTACTGTCTTAATTCTTAAATCCAGTGCTGGTCTGGACATGACATACTGCCCGCTTGCCAAACAGCTGCAGCAGTAACATGTCCCAGGGCATCCATCCAATCCAATGGCTCTTTAATCTAAGTGCTGTTGGTGGAAGATGGTTCCCAAGGGCCCCGTTAGCATGGAACCTGACAACAGCGCTCAGATACTGACTAGAACTAAGTCCTTGCACTTGGGGGTTGAATCAGCCCTCCAAGACACCCTCATCGCGAGATGAAGAAGGGTGAGGGCATGTAGGTCACTGTTACCACTCAAGTTACAATGAGTGTCACTTTACGCAAACCTTAACCAAAACAGACATGTTGGAAAAAAGGTTGGAAAGACGACTTTAGCGCGATATTACCATAATGGATCAATCATTAATAACAAAAAGTTTCGGAGTGTCTCTGCACTCCTTGCGGAATTTCACATATTGTACTGTTCCCCAAAATTAATTCTTGAATCCGCAAATCATGCTCAGTATCAATATGCAGAATGCTAAAGGCAGTTTTTACTTCTTTTAGATCTGTATATGTAGATGTTTCAAGTTTCTATAAAATTGTACTGTATCATTAATTATATAAGAATTTTTATGATGAATAGGCTTTCCTAGCAGGGTACAATTTTATATACATGAAATTGTAGAAATACTTTACTTGGACAATTAAAGGATTGAACATTCAGAATAATAAAAAAAAACGTTGAAAACCTCTAAAAGGATCAAAAATTAATTTTGCACAAAACAAAGTATAATACATTTACAATAAGTAGTAAAAATACAGGCAGATTAAAGAACTTGCTTGGAATAATGCACTAATAAAACACAAATCCTAAAATCAGTCATGGTAAGATGAGACTCGCAGTCCCGTCACAGACTGCCTATCCCTGGTCTCGGGAGATAGCATGGTGACAAATTTTGCATATAATGTCTGTGAACAAACTACAACGGCGAGAGAAATATTGCACAAAGAAATATGTGCTGGAGAAGAAAGAACAATAATTTCATGATCTGTATATATATTTTGCATGACACAAAGCATAAACTAAATGTCAACCGGCTTACGCTGCGTGCTGTATGGGAACAAAAAGATAAAGCGAGAGAGAGAGAGATGAGGAAAAAAAAGGAAAGAAACACAACAGTGAAGATAGATTGCATTAATCTCTTGTAGATAAAATATCCAGTACTAGTTTGGACAAGATACTTATCAGTTGTAGCAGAGTAGATAAATAATCTCTGGCAATATGTGTTTGTACTGCTGTATCATGACTGAAATCTCTGAACAGTCGGATAGTAGGAAATCTACTTTCTTTAGCTAGATGGAGCAGATGGTGCTGGAGATGTTGCCATGCCAATAATAAATAGTGTTTTTTTTTTCTTCCTATCCTGTCGGATTTAACTTTCTTAGGACCCCATTACATTCTTCACGCAAAAACGCACGCAGAACGCATGAATTTTTGCGCGAAGCGTTAAAAATTAACGCGCGTAAAACAACGCTGGTATTCCAATCCTCGTGCATTTTTTCATCCGTAAAAACCAACGCGCGTAAAATGGACACGCAAAAACGCGCACGCAGCAATCAGTGTGCGGACTGTTTTTTCAAGCGATTCAGCCAATCAGAATTAAGAACCACAATTGTCTCACGTTAAGTTTTTGCTCCTGTCAAAGTCAATCTGCACATATATGCTGCATCAATAAAAAAAACGCGCACAACTTCTCAAATTTATTGTTTGGGTATGTGTAGAATGTGTAACTACAGTATACTTTGCTCGGTATTGTTTTTTGGGCCGGTGTATTTGGTTTCGGCCAGGTTGATAGAATTTGCCATTAACACCAGCTTTTAGGAGTTGCTAAAATTATGCGCGCAAAGGCTGTGCGTTAAAAAATGTGCATAGATTGTAATACCATCCGCATACCAGCGCACAAACGCATTTGCGCTCACAATGTTAAGCATAGGACGTGCAAAGTACAGTAAGCTCGTGCAGCGTTTGCGCAGATTCACCTGCGGTAGACGTATACGCGCGTTTGTTGCGCTGAGATTGTAATACGACGTTCTGCGCAAAGGGTTTTGCCCATCGTGTCAATGCGTTTTTGCACGGGTGCAAACGTTTGCGTGAAGATTGTAATAGGGCCCTTAGTGTCCACTGTTATCATAGGGATTATTACCCATTTGCCCTGGGAAGTGTAGTTTTTATTTGTGGCACAGAATAAGTTAGTCACAGATATAATATCACCTGGGATAGCTCAGTCCATAGAATATGGAGATAATATTAAGTGGTCATGTATAAGTACCACAGCTGGTGATTTAGATGTGTGAATCATACCCCATGTTGTAGGTCGTGGCAGCAGCACGTGTGTCGAGGTGTTCTGCATGTTTACAAACAGTCGAGTGAAGTTGCTATTCATTAATAAGGTTCGGATCCATCTATTATTGAGGTCTTGATACCGATATATCCGTTCTGTGGATTTTCCAGCGAGCCGATGCCGTTGCACTAAAAGCAAATATGTTCAGTGGGGTCTGGGTTTAAAAGGATTTTTGGTGCCATCTGCCATTCCGAAATGAGACAAGAATAGGTCATTTAGATAAAAACACAATTGCCGAACAAAACGCTTAAACGCTTAACAACTCATGAATACAATTTGTTATGGATACAAAAAAAAAGAAGAAAGAAAATTAGACCCACTCCAAGAACCTGAACAATCGTGCCAGGGAACGGGCTTCTTGTTTATTGTCGTTCTGTTTTGATTTGTGTCAGCAATCAACCCAGCCCACTTTTTTTCCGGTTCATTTCCAGCATTATGAGGAGAAACATGTGGTTTTGTGCTATGTTAGTGTCAGCAATCTGTGCTGATGTGCCTAGCAGATTTCTAATGACTTTTCAATGATAATGTACAAGGCCCTTCCTTTCTTCCCCTCCTTCTTGCCGTCTCTCTCTTTCACTTTTTTTTTCGGAGAAGCTTCTGACTTTTGTTCCCCTTTTCGCTTCGTTAAACCCGTTCTTTTGGTTCCCTCATTCCGCAAGGTCAACTTCACCCATCCTGCTTTACTTGTGCTCTCACGAGGGGGGAAAAATTTAGAAAGAACACTTTCAATCTTAAAGGATAAGGATTAAATCCGTTTGTAAAAAGTATTGAGGCGACACAGTTTGTCACATGAGGAAAACTCATCATCCTTATCAGGGCAGTGATTGCAGAAGAGTATTAACCTTAAAGCAAATGCACAGATTTGATAAAATCCTTTTATATTGCACAATCTCTTCTTTGGAATGTAGGCCTGAATTAATAAGATCATCTGCATCCTCCTTCTGTGCAAAATTCCCCTGGTAGAGATTCAGTTTCCCCATGTAAGCTATTTGTGTCTGAGATTTAATCAAGACTTTCTGAACCAGATGTGAGGGCCCTTCACCCTTCATAACCCTGAAAAAAGGAAGTTATACATCAGGAAATAAAAAGATAAACAATAATCGCACACTTGTGTCGATTAACTAAAAAAATGCCATCACTTCAAGCTTAACATAAACATTATAATAAATATAATAAAGCGCATTTTGGATTTACTGATATATTCTTTATTTTTATACCGAAGACAGAGGACACAAACGAGTGGGAATATGATATGCTTTTTTTTTTCTTTTTATTATGATCCACAGTTAACTTTAATGCAAAAAATGCCATAATGCTATCATTTCGAAAAAGTACTGCTTACGCTGCGGTATTTTTCTATATTTTCCAATGGATAAACGCAAGGTGATTTAAAGGAAGGTGTCTCTGTCGCATGCCTAAAGACATGATTTCAGCATTAATGCCCGATATGATGTGCTGACTTATGTTTTCCTTCCTGGGGGACAAATGACTGAGATGTTAGGCTTTAAAGTAGCGCTAAAAGAAAAGGCATATGGATATACATTTGCTAGCCATTGTTATCATTGAATTACACAGTTAATAGGGTGAAGAAGACGCCAGTTTAGATAGGGACAGCTAATTAAAGCCCATGCATAGTTCTCATCATTAAATGCCATTACACCATATGTCAGGGCCTACTGGCTTCCTTTCTTCTACTGCGCCGCTGCTATACCACTCCCCTAATTGTTAATTATTGGCTTCAGTTGGAGCCAGGGCAGATTCAGCTATTTAACCAGAGCTGCTTACTTTTCAAGAGACGTTTGCAAGTGGTTTGCAAACAATGAATAAATGTCATTGAAAACTGTTCGTGAATAAAACGTATTTTAATGAAAATTGGACTTTAATTGTCTTTTTTGTTAAACATTGGGTTGTTGTAACTTGGCAGTTAGCTTGGAAAACATCACGCTTAACATACTTTAACTCGCCAGATGATACGTGTGAATTTTAAATACATGCAAATATGTGTAAATAAAACAAATAAGATTTGGTACCTTCAGTAATATTTCTCATTTTTCTTGCATGTTGTATTGATTATTTTGGGAAGCAATCTGAATTATGCTAAAGACTTAAGCTCAACTGAGAAGACATTTAGGGCCATATTACATACCTGGTGCTAACTTAATCAGAGCTGTTGTAAACTGAAAACCTCCATAGGCTATAATGGCTCTGGGAAGTTTACACCAACTCTGGTTAAGTTAGCACCAACTATGTAATCTGGCACTTAATGTTTGTTGCCTTTTATTTAAAAGAGCACCTTTGCATATGACTATCAATGTTTTTGATCTGAAATATATCGTATCTAATATCTAATCTAATGTACATACATTATATAGATTTATATCTACACACATATTCCATCTTTATCTATCTCTGTATCCATCTGACTCTATCTATCTAGCTTCAGCTGTAAGTACGGTATATTTGTTTGTATATCTATCTAACTATATATCTCTGTATATGTCTTTATCTGTAACTATCTATCTATTGATCTATATAAATGTAAACATATGATGCAAAGTTCCAGTGTCTCTGCTTTGGTTCAGAAACAAGTCAGGGTTATTCAAAGAGATCCGAATTGCGGGCGAAAGGTAACCGAACGCTGAAATTCGGCGCACGGTTACCTTTCCTGGCCATTCGGCTATTCAGAGAGCAGGCAATATGCCAAATGTTGGCAAATTGCCTGCACATACGGTGCCTGTTCGGTGCCTGTTCGAGGGCAGTGAAATCCCCATAAAAAAGCACTGCTTCGTCTATTCAAAGAACACAAACCAGCAGTGAAAAGTTGCCGAAATGCCCTGCTGTTCGGTGGTTTAATTCGACAGGTTTATTCAGGAGAACCCATAGGTTTCAATGCTAAAAATATTCCCGTTTTAATTCAATATCTATTAAACTGCTGATTATAATATTCTGCAGTAAAACGTTTCTTTATTTTTAGATTTTTAGGATCTTTTAGGCATTTTTTGAGATTTTTTGCAAACCTTTTTTTTTCAAATCATTTTTTCTTTTTTTCTGTAACAGCCCTTTTAATTATCATTCATTGGATCTTATATGTAAATTTCAGACATTTTCGTTTTGTAGTTTCTTTGCAAACAGCGTTTCACTTTTCAAACATTCAAGCGTACTGGTTTTGGTTTTTTTCACTCCATTCGTCTGCGGTGACGGGTTTTTACGACGGCTGCTCTGCGCTGTGATCGGCTCCTGCTCGGGTTTGTCCGGAGTGTTCGGCGGGGTTAATCCAGATGTTTTTGTGGGTTTCGGTGTGCGTTCGCCCTGGTTTTGCAGTGAGTTTTCAGCGGGTTTGCGGCAGCTTTTCCTTGCACTATGACGGCCCTGTGGTGCTTGCTGAATACACAGCAGGGTCACCGAAATGGGATCGCCAAATCGCACCGAATTCAAGAGATTGAAAAGTCACCGAAAGTGCGGTGACTTTTCGATTCTCTTTGAATAACCCTGATGTGACTCTGCTATGAACAATATTGTGATGTCGCTGGGCCTGTGGTATATGCACAGAAATGTAGAAATCCCAGTAAGCACTTCACAGTATGAAACATGTAGGCTACTCTTCCAAATGGACAGTTAATGATTGCATAAGACTTGATAATTAGACAAAATAAACTATGCTCGCCTATAATCACCAATGAAGAAGAAAGCATGAAGCACAGCCTCTTGCCCATACTGGAAGAACACAGAAGCCAAATAGTTCACCTTTGGTTAGAGCTCTGCATTTATGTAATCTTTTGGAAATCTCATGGCGATTCTCAATGGCCTGTTATTGTCACGTACCGCGCTCCTAGTCCTGTGTCCCAGCAGCCATCAGCACCATCCTCGCTGCTCGCTGGCTGGCTGAGGAGTGTGTGAAGTAGTCGCCGATCATGTCAGCGGGTCGCTGACGCGGGTGGGGCGCGGCGTGATGATGCTGATTCAGAACCGTGGACAGCAGCCTCGCGGGGCACGGGAGCTCTCCATGGTTCTGAAACATTGCATTCATTGAATACGATGTTTCAGGACCATAGACAAGGCTACAGAGCTATCTTTGGTGCTGAATCATATTATCATTGATTGACAAAAAAGCCGCATTGCTTTAAAATAAATTTAAAACTTAACCCAAAAATCCCGAAAAATGCCTAAATAATCCTGGAAAATAAATAAATAATGAGACTTTTTGCTGCAAGTGAAAAAAAATACCCGTTTAATAACTATTTATTAGAAATGGGAATACTTTTTACATTGAAGCCTATGGGAAAAAAAGCCTTGTTGCTTTAAAATAAATTAGGCAACCAAAAACTTAACCCAAAAAATCCTGAAAAATGCCTAACAAATCCTAAAAAACAAATAAACTGCAAGAGAAAAAAACAAACAGTTTAATAAATATTTAATAAAACCAGATTATTTAACATTGAAACCTGTAGGTGAATCCTACATGTTAAAAAATCGCCGTTTTTATTAGTTTGAAATATTTTTTTTGTTTTGGATCATTTTGTTCCATTTTGTTTCGTTTTGGGCCCTTTTCATTCCATTTTGTATCATTTCGGATCTTTTTCAGATAATTTTGCATCCCGATATTTGATTTTGTTGTTTTTGTTTTGCTACTGCGATTCGTATTTATGGGCAATTCGTATTTTCGGACGGGTGATTTTTTGTTTTTTGTGAATGAATCCTCCCCCCAAAAATGGGGATTTTTGTCTGAATTTGAATACAGAACAAAACAAAATGCACATGGCTATTTGTGGGTCTTTGTGCCTTTAGTTTTGCCTTCATTAAGAGAAATGCATGCTACATTGGGTTGACATCAGGTGATTGACTGTTCTTGCAGTGTGTTTTGGATCATTGTCCATCTGTACTGCGATGCGCCGTCCAATCAGCTTTGCTGCATTTGGCTGAATCTGGATTGACAGTATATCTTTAACCCCTTAGTGACCTGGCGGTTTTACAAAAGTTTGTCTGAAAGTGCTGCTACTGTTTTTACGTTTCTGCGCTGTTTGTGTTAGGTCAAATTTTCTTCTTACTTGTTTATGCAACTCACACATATTATATTGTTTTCCCCGCCGGGGACTTTCTAAAGATACCATTATTTCCATCGTATCGTATACTTTACTTTAAAAAAAAAAAAATGATAATATGAATAAAAAAATGGAAAAAACCCTTTTTTGAAATTTAATCCCCAAAATCTAAAAAAAGACCCCTACTAAATAGTTTCAAAATTTGGTCCAGAGAATAGAAATACCCAATTTTTACATGTTTTTGCTTTTTAACCCCTTCACCGCTGAGCCATTTCTCCTCTGTGCGCTGAGCTCATTTTGATCGTTTTCTGCTCATCATGTTTAAATGCCAGCTTAGGTCCTATTTTATTAAACCCCCCCAGACCATTTTCTTTTTTAAAAAATCCCCAATTTGTTTTATTATTATTATTTTATTTTTTTAAATTTCTTTTTACAAGTAATGTTTGGTATCATTGATCAGGTCCTTACAATGATATCAAACATGACCCTCTAGCTGCCACGGATCGGGAGATAGGGGGATCCTTTGGATCCCTTTATCTCCACTTGGCAGCTAGGCTCACCGACATTCTCACAAATATGCTGAGGATATCAGTGGGTGTGGGTGACCCGGAGACTTGGCTGACATCAAGATGTCAGCCACTTCCGGGTTTGAATCACGATTCGGTGCCGATTTGCGCCGAATCATGATCTGGCAACAAAATGGATAATATGAGCCACCGCTGAAAAGGGGACACTCTCCCCTTTCCAGCAGTACCGTTTATTTTTTTCTAACAGCCAAAGGAGCCCCCCTCCCCTGCCTCATTTTTTTACTGCAGGCACCGGGGACCGCCTGGCAATGACGTCATCACGCAACATGATGATGTCATCGCGCCTCCTGGGCCCCCTGAAAACTAACGCCGCTCCTCACTACCTGTTCTCACTAGTCACCAGATACACCACAGCCCGTCCCATAAATCAAACAATGACCTGCGCCTGGCATCCTCCACCATTACCTCTTCACACGCCAGACTGCAGGACAATATCAGACTGTCCCCAAATCTGGCTTCATTTAAACGCTCCCTAAAGCAGGGGCATACCTGGGGGGCGGGGAGTGGCCCGCACCGGGTGGCACCACCCCCTAGGGTGCCAAAATTTTTTATTTTTTTTACTTTGGCAAAGTATTGTACCAGGAAGGGTACATTGAGATTTCACTAATTTTCAAGTATGTCCTGGGTAGGCAAGGCCTAGGCTGGCACTTTCCAGGGGGCAGCAAAAAACCTCACCACTAAAGTGGTTACTCACAGAGCACCGAAATGACGCCAACATTTTGGTGTTCTGTTGTTCCCTGCACTTTCGGGGAATAAAATTTCCCCACCCTGCAGTGAATTCACCATTCACCGCAGGGTCCCCAAAGTGCAGGGAGTCGGCCGCTGAATGCCCCCACCGCAAACCCGTGGCCTACTTTTTTTAAAAAAACTACTGAACGAAAATGTCTGGAATTTACATATCCTATGATTTATAATAAAAAGTTCTGCTACAGAAAGAAGAAAAACCGCTATCAAAAAAAAGGGGAGGGGGGGAGAGAATTTTGCCAAAAAAAAAAATCATAAAAATTACTAAAAGGTACTAAAAAAAATCAATAAATAAAGACTTTTTACTGCAGATTAAAATAATAAATGGTTTATTAGATATTGCATAAAAACGGGAATATTTTTAACATTGAAACCTATGGGGTTCGCCTGAATAAACCTGCTGATTGAAACCACCGAACATCAGGGCATTTCACTGCCATTTCTCTGCTGTTTTGTGTTCTCTGAATAGATTAACCATTATTTCTCTATGGGGATTTGCACTGTCTTCGAACAGGCACCGTACTTGCTGGCAGTTCGCCAAAGTTTGTGTGTGAGCATATCACAGAGCAGTGGTGTACTTAGGGGAGTGGTGGGGGGCGGGTCACCCCAGGTACCAGTGATTATTGGGGTGTCATTATGGGGTACTAGGAGGTGCCACTGTTACTGTGTGTCAGCTTTGCGCTGTGTTCTCAAACAACGAGCAGCGGTGCAGAGCGTTTGCATTAGGAATGAAATAGAATAGAAAAAAAATCCCCCTCTACTCCCTCCATAGCTCCTTCCCTGCCCCGCAGCAGCTCTAAGAGAGGGGAGAGGGATGCAATTTGTGTGCAGAGAGAGAAGATGACAGTAAACGGCAGGTAAAGGGGGGTATCAGCAGAATATGAAGCCTTGTCTGCTTACTGCTGTTAAAAGTGGACCTTTCCTTATGCAGAAATTTGTCATTGAGCTACCTGGCTCTTGGTGAGGTCCTGCATAGAGGGGGCCAGGCAGCATTCACTGCATCACCAGTGAATAGGCAGCCCAGGGTAAACTGGGACAGGAAAGACTGAGTCTTAAAAAACTGGAAAAGTAAAGAACAAATACCATAGCAGCATCTTATACCTGCAAAACACACACCCATTCTCTGCTCAGCAACTCCAATCCACAAAACCAGCCACCCAGCACATACACACAACTCCCATCACACAAAACCAGCCACCCACACACACAACTCCCATCACACAAAACCAGCCACCCACACACACAACTCCCATCACACAAAACCAGCCACCCATACAACTCCATCACACAAAACCAACCAACCCACAACCCATCACACAACACCAGCCACCAACACACAACCCAGCCACCAACACACAACTCCTATCACACAAAACAAGCCACCCCAACACACACACAACTCCATCAACAAACCAGCCACATGTGTACTTTTGTTCATAGCATAAGGATTGATATGTTGTGAGTTTGCAAAATCACTTAAAAATAACAATTATTCAAAAAAAATCTACACTCACCTCTTATTGCACAGGCACACAGAGGACACATGATCCACCATCGGCAGATTCATAATATATCATTAGTATATGTATACATCATGTCCTGCCAGAATGCTGGAACTAAAAATATTTTTGAAAACATAAAAAAAGTGCGTGTGATTTTTTTTTTTTTTTACATTTTAAAGTTGGGTGAGGGGGCCAAATATAGGATCCGCCCCAGGTGCCCAAATGTTCTAGGTACGCCCCTGCCCTAAAGACCCTTCTGTTTAGGGAAGCCGACCACCTGACTTCATAACGAGACATCCGACCAACCCAAAAACAGTCCTCAGCTCTCCCTGCATTAACTCATCACTGCAGCACCCCCTCCTGTTTCTAATCCCCTCACCCATCTAGATTGTAAATTCCCACGGGAATAGGGCCCTAACGTCCTCCTATCTCTGTAGCCAGGAATACTGACCTGTCTCTTGTATGTATTGTAGATTTGTCCTGTCTTTACCCATTGCACCTTGTACAGCACTGCGGAATGTGTTGGCGGTTAAGAAATAATAAATAATAATAATGCTCAGAAAGTAGGAAGGGCTTGGATGTCAAAACATAAGTGACACACTCAAGAGCGCAAAAACATCAGTGCTGGTTTCAAATATAGTAGTGAAATAAATCACACCAGTGCAAATGGCTTGTCTCAATGATCTTGATGAGTAATTATAACTATAATGTAAAAATTCTATATATAAATAAATATATTCTCTAAAATGCTGTGCTCCTAAAAAATAACTTTTTCTATATGTGTTCTTGTGAAAAAGTTGTGCAAAAATAGCAGACATAAAATGACGTTCGATCCGCGGCCTCCTCACTCGAGGTCCTTTTGGAACATGCCTGTCATCTGAACTGCTCAGCGGAAGGTGGTACACGATGATGCACACTCTTTCCCTGATCTCCAGCACTGGATAATGCCACTTGTACACGCTCCAACCTGGTTTCGATCCCGTTCAGTGTCTCTCATACGTCTGACTTCTCTCGCTGCTCTGATTGTTCTCCCCATGCCATGCACGAGGCTCTGATGTCTTTCCTGGTGCCAGCACACCCACTTCCTGTCCTCTCCCTATGGGTTTCTGGGAGATGGAGTCCCTTAGTCCAGCATAGTCCTTTAGACACATAGGCTCTGTCTCCCTCTAGTGGCCATATCGTCTCAGTCCAGAGAGTCAATTTAACACAGCACTACATAATATATATAATTATTGAACCAGCCTACCACGTTGCAGACTTCTTGGCAGCTTACGCAAATTGCGTAGCTCGGGCTAGGGCTGCCGCGTGAAAACAAAAACTAATATGTGGCGTGCGCAGAGGACGGACGGAGCCATCGGCGGGGGAGCCCGGAGCAGGTGAGTTTGTTTGATTTTATTATTTCAGCAGCTGCAGCACTTAATGGCAGGTGAGATCTCACCTGCCGCCCCTGACAGCACGTCCATGGTGGACACAGTCATTAAAAGCAGCGCATGTAAGATGCTCCCTAATTACCTAGATAAAAAATGACAGAAGAATAAGGAAACAGAGTAACGCCTCGTGCCACCCCAAGAACATATACAGTATATAAAGAACAGCTTACATCGAGATGAGCAATACATATCCCAGCAAGGTCAATATAGTCATATGGAGTACATGACACCCTCAGAAAGAAAAAAGAAAAAAACACATGATAGTATATTACAGTAATTATAAAAAATACATTAACAGAACTTCAATGCACTCACACAGAAAGGAACTCACAGCTTTGGATGTAATGCCTATGGGTTGCTGTAAAGCCTACCCATCTACCATATCACTCCCAATAATGGATCTGACTAACCACGAGGGGACAGGGCAACCTATATGGTGCAGTATATCCGAGACTTCCAGTAGCCAAAACTCTAGGTAAGTGAACTATTACTCACCATATTCAGGGTCCCAATCCTACCCTAGATATGGCGCCTGTGGGTAGTATTAGAAGTGGGCACAACCTTAAAAAGTCACTCTATAGGTTCAGCTTCCTCCACATGGCTGCCCTCACTAATCCAAGTACAAGAAGGAGCTGAAAACTTGCACAGAACATAGTAAATATTATCGGTACAATAACTGTTAAAAACTGATAAAATAACTGGGAAAATAAATATAAAAACACAGAACAATGTTCCAAACATGTTTTGCTTAACCCCTTAATGCCGCAGGATGTTCCATGCCGTCCTGCATTTGGCGGGCTTTAATGCCGCAGGACGGTATGGAACGTCCTCGGCGTTAGGAGCCCAGTCGGAGGTTATACTCACCTCCTCGGCGGCTCCGGCGCAGATCTGGCTTCGATGAAGCCTGATCTGTGTTTTTTTATAGCTGATAATTTCAGGCGCACCCCCCGCCGGAGCATGGGGAAGCGCCTGGAGGGGGGGGGATCCTTTGTATCCCTCTATCTCCCCATCGCCGGGGGCTAGAAGGCTGTGGCCAGCATCGCTGGAACGGTTACAGTCTGACCTTTCCAGTGATGTATGAGGGTTAACCCCTCAGTTGCCAGGTCGCGACCGGGCACTAATTCGTACCGATCGTGGCCTATTTCCGGTGGGGGCCGCCATCTTGGATGGCAGCCCCACCTCTTGGCCCCCCCGTGTCACCTCTTGGCCCCCCCGTGTCGAGCCATGCGCGATGATGTCAGTTAACCGGGGAAGCCCTAGCTGCAAAGATCCCATGGAGGTGATAGGGGGGATCTTTGAACCCATTTATCTCCTGATCGGTGGCAGCTAGGAGGTCATGCCTGATATCGTTGGAAAGGCCTGAACATGGCCTGTCCAATGATATCAAACATGACCATGTTAAAAGTAAATTTAAATAATAATAAAAATAATTAATTAATTAAAAAATAAAAACGTGCTTTTTTTTAATGCAGCATTATTGTTCACATTTCAATTATAGTGTGAACAATGATGCTTTACTAATGATTTTCTTTTGGGGGGTTTAGCTAAAATCACGTAATTTCTCCCAAAAAAAAAACAACAAATGGGTTCCCAAGTCTACCCTATAGAATATAACCGCAAAGGATCGTATAATAAAATGCAAAAAAAAAAATACTTTACACACTGTGGATGATTGATATTTTATTGAAAATTCAATTTTTTTTACATTTTTTGTTATAGCATTCCGGCAGGACATGACATATATATATATAATTATGATATATTATTAATCTGCCGAGTCTGCCGGAAAGAACGATATATAATTTGTCTGGGTGGTATAATAATACGTGACTTAAAACCGCGCTTAAACATGATGAGCAAAAACTTCAGAAAACTTCACAACTTCACTTCCGAAAGAGCATCGAAGTTGTAAAATTACTCCCGTCTTTAAGGGGTTAAATTCAGGCTCCATCTGTGGCAAAAAACAGTATTAAACAGCATACGTCCATTGCGGGTATTTCTATACAAGTCCTTTAGTGTTCAACCACATCGTCCGAATGGCAACTTCTGTCTCCTTCGATATGTGTCATCACGTCCGATGATGCACAATGGCTCCAGTTCGTCACAGGTGACCTCGATCCCCAGACTTCTGGGTCTGCGGCATTCTGCTGCAGAACACAAGCGGCTTCCCCTCTCCTCTTGCCCATGGCATCCCAGTACTTCACATTAAGGGAGCACGAAGCAAAAGAAACAATAAGTAAATGACACCGGAGGGCCCCAAAACAATAAGACCCCCAAAGAATCAAAAAACACGTATAGGCCCAATTAGGACCTTAATATATACAGTAAATAGTTCAGGCAGACAAAATTCTACAACAATAATAAAACGAAGGACCATTATAAATGGACAGGGGTAATCTTTAAGAAAATATATAAGCCCCAAAATTATTATACGGACGGACAGTCTATATATAGATAATACGATAATAGTCTAAAATATTTATTTATTTATTTTATTTATTTATAAAGTATTTTACCAGGAAGGATACATTGAGATTTCTCTCGTTTTCAAGTATGTCAATAAAAAGCTACAGGAATAAAATACCACAGAACAGGGAGGCAATATGTTCCTACCACTTGTCACAGCAGACATTGGAACAGGTGGAACCATGGTGGCCTCTGCAACAGTTGGATTAAAATGTTTTATCACCTCCATTTGTGCACACTGATGGAGCTTTTGTTGGAGGGAAGGAGCTGCAGCACTATCAGGCTTGAGAAGATGATACACATCTTGAGTGCTGGAACACACAACTGCTTAAACCAAAGCATTAAAAGCTGCATAGATGGTTTTTGCAGATGCATTATTGCCTTTGTATAGCCGAGGTGCTTAAGCTCGAGATTCAGGTGATACTTTTCAGGCAGGGGCAGCATTCACTCAGGTTTGGGATCCACTGTCTGTCTTGCAGATGCCTATTCCATGTAGAATGGAAGATGGTCTGGTATCTGCTGCCTGAATCTCACCAAACCGCTTGTCCACGTGCCTGATAGTGGTGGCACAGAATGAAGAGGGGTGGCTCAACTCCCAGAAAGCTGGGAATGAAACCTGAAGAAGAAGAAAAAAATAAATTTATTGATATTTGATTCTGCTAATTAAAAGTGCTTTCAGCAAACCCTATAAGGGAATGTGCATGGAATAGAGCATAAAAACTTTGAGTGACACGGTCACCATCACTCCTCTAAGAGATGGAAATGTTACACAATGAGCCTTGCGTGGCAAAAAGAGTATAACTTGCAGTATGTGATACTCATGTGGTCCTGTTGCTGCAGATGTGAGGATGTCATTTAGCAACTGAGCAACTGGTCAGCCGCCATTTCAAGGGTCGCAATGTCATTCCAAAAGCTGAGGAGAGGAAAGAGACTGTTTGTAGAAAGGAAATATAATCATCAGATCTAAAATTCTATTTCCAAACAGCACAGCTCTGATTGGTTAAAATCAGGTTGATACTTGCTGAAACACACCACGCTTCAGGAATCGCAGGGTGGGCTCGAGCAGACCCCTTGAAGGGATGGGTCTGATTGTCAAAGTGACCCCTGCAATCCCTGTAGTTATGCCACTGGTTCAAGGAAATCAGCACAACCAGTGCCGGATTATGGCCTTCACGGACCTGGAGTGGAAGAGTTGGATGTGCCTCTGCCCCCTTCTTCTCTCCTTCTAATGTTCCATTACCAGTAGATATGTGCATTCGTTTCATAAAAAAATCAGAATTTGAAATGAACTATCAAATAGATATCAACTATCGAATTTGAAATGAACTATCAAATGGATCAACTATCGAATTTGAAATGAGCTATCAAATGGATCAACTATCGAATTTGAAATCGATTCCAAATTTCAAATCGATTTGAAATTTCAAAATCAATCCGAAACGAAATGAAATCTGAAAAGAAATTAGTTACGAAATTCCGAAAACTAAATTATTTAAAAACATAACTAAACTAAACTAAACAAATTTTTCAGCCATGCACATCCAGAATTACCAGCACAGCCCTTCCCTGCTGATCCGTCTCACCTCGTGTGCTGAAATTGTTATAACCATTTTTCTCTCATTACTTTTAAACGCATTTTTAAGTCATATTTTATTATAGGACCCAGACAAGTTACACATCCTTTTATTCAGCAGACACTGCAGAGTCGAAATATATCATTACTATGTGTATATGTCATGCCCTGTCAGAGTACTATAACAAAAAACGTAAAAAAAGGAAGTACATTTCAATTCAGATTTCAATTATTTGCAGCTTGTAAAATATTTTTTCTCACAGATTATCTTCCAAACCTTTGTGGTTATATATTCTATGGGGTACTCTTGTTAAAAAAAAAATAGAAATGGGAACCTGGTATCATTATTCTGATAAAATATGCAATTTTAGCCAAAACTGAAAAAAACATACATTTTTGCTTGTGTTTTGGAGGGTTGTGTTGTATGAATAATAGGACTGAGCTTGAAGAAGGTGAGTAAACGCAGTGGAATTGTTTGCTTTATACGTGAAAAATGGGCAATGCCATTGCTTTGGAACTAAAAATACATAAATAAAAAATATAAAAAAACCCACTTTTTTTCTTTAGATTTTACATAGCCATGTTTGGTATCAATATCTATCGATCTATCTATCTATTTATCTATCTCTGTATATATTCCTGTATCTCTGTATCTATGTATCCATCTATCTCTAATTATCTCTGTATCTATTTATCTTTGTCTGTTTCTATCTATCTGTGTATCTCTCTCTATCTGTATCTATCTATCTTTATTATTATTATTATTCTTTATTTATAAAGCACCAGCATATTCCGCAGCTCTATCTATCTATCTATCTATCTATCTATCTATCTATCTATCTATCTATCTATCTATCTATCTATCTATCTATCTCTATATCTCTCTATCTCTGTATCTATTTGTTCTTCTTTGGTGCTAGTAGGCGCCCCTTCCTACATCTCCTCCCTTACTAGCAGGTATATCCCATCCCGACCACTTTGCTCTGCCAATGATCTGATGCTATCAGTTCCTCATACCCACACCCCCAACTCTCGCCTTAGGTCTTCTCCCGAGCTACCCCCTTTCTATGGAACTGCCTCCCCCACAACATTAGACTCTCCCCATCTCTCCAGTCCTTCAAGAAGTCTCTGAAAACGCATTACTTTAGAGAAGCCTATAGGCTAACACCATGATCTCCCCTCTGTCATTTCTTGCTCCTCTTCCCATTCAGCCCTCCTACAACCCTCCACTTCACTTACACTATTAACCCTCACCTAATGTGTCACCCCTCTCCTCTTAGGTTGTAAGCTCGAGCAGGTTCCTCTCTCCTTCTGTTCCATGTGTGTAATGTGTATCAGGGTTGTTCAGAGAGCGGTAAAAAGTAGGAGAATGGAAAAATCTGGCTCAAAATAGCCAAACCAGAAAAATTCTCCCATTTATCTCACTTTCCAAATCGGCTATTTTGACCTAGAATTTTCCATTCTCCAGTCATTCTCCTGTTTTTCACCGCTCTCTGAATAACCCTGTATGTATATTTGTTATTCTGTTTCTCCCATTGTACAGCACTAAGGAATTTGTTGGCGTTTTATAAATAGTTGTAACTGTAACATTATTGAACGTAACATACAAACGTTGTGTCTACTCCTTGCACAAATGAGTGAAAAGACGTCCACACTCCCAAATCATGCACATATATACACAGAATGCAGCGTTGGCGTGGGGGGACTCCTTTATTCCTCATTAGTGTGCATTATCACTCTCCGTGTTCTTTGGCACTAGGGTTGAAAGCATCTTTTGAAGGGATTAGTGTGTGCTATTGGAGATGTATCTTAGTGGCCTTAGTGCTGTATTGCTACTTGACATATTCCCTGGCATTTAAGCCTAAACTTGAAAAGACATTTGTAAACTCTCAATGACTTGCTATTTAGTGAATAGACTCCTAAGAAATGTTAATTCCTTTTTTTATGCAAAGACTCAGAAAAATTCTGAAATATGAATAAATTAATTCATTAAGAACATAATCAGAACAAGTGGCAGCGCAGCATAAGCTGCTTACTTAAAAACTTCTAACAAGGTAGAATATGTTCTTTCCTCTTATTGTGTTCTAAAAAGGATAATTTATCTTAATGACTAATTATTTTTCCAGTGGAACATGCAAATCACTGTAAATTTTCATTAATGTATTACTTACCATGATTGTCAAAATAATTTAGGATCGTAGGGCATTACGAAGTTTCAAAATCTTTGATCACCTTGAATTTCTAAGGGTCTCTTTTTTTTTCGTTAAGGAAAAAAAAATCATTTGTCTGCGTAGAAAATGATTGCTCCCGACTCAATCTATTTTGAGCCAGAAGAGAAGGAAAGAGCCCTACAGGGTTGTAGCACTGCACTGTGAAATAAATGTTTTTTTTATTCTCGATATTACTTATTTATTAAAGCTGGTGAAGCATAACTAAAAGGAAAAGGGACCAAAGAAATATAGAATACAATGGCCTTTAGATTTTAATGGGAGATATGGCTGGAAGCTATTACTTAATTATTTAACAAATCACTCTTTTTTTGTTCAAGTCAATCTCCAAGGTGTATTTCCCAACTTTAGAATATTTGCTTTAAAACATACTTAAAACCACTTACATACCAGAAGGGGCTTCTACGTTACAAGCTATTGCAATGGTATAATTAACCTTTTGACTGCTGGAGGGGACTTTGCTATACGCCAGATGCAAAAATTAGTTTTCTATCCCACCAGCAAGAAACTGTCTGTATACGTTGAAGTATACTTATAAAAAGGGATTTTCGGCTTGAAACTCCATTCACGTATATGTATGCAACGACTGCTGTGGTGCTGAACCGGATATTTCTAATATTTTCTCTTCTTTCACAAATTATTCCAGCCACTGCTTTGTTATTCCTTTTCTTGGCATTCGACGCAGCCAATTTTATTACATACTATACTCATTTTATGTGATTATAGAAGCATGGTGAAACTGGAGTGTTTGCAGATGATTTTCCTTTCTTTTGCAAATGAAAGGCAAATGAAAGGCTAGCTAATTTAAGGGAATAGCCGTTTTCTTTCTTCCTACACAGTTTTAGGTAAAATAAGAAAATCCACTTAAGATAATACATTTTTAGAAGCTTAAAATGTGAAGAAGGGAAATAATGTGTATGTGTGCAGGTGGGTGATTTGGGAGTCATTAGAAACTGGTTCTTCCAAAACACCATAGGCACCATAAGCATATGATCAGCCACTGGTATAATACAGGTGTGTTGATTTTGTCCAATAAAATAATATGATTAAAGATTTTTGACATTTTATGTAGAGAGGGGCCCAAAAAAATGAATACACACTTCAACAGTTGCCAACTTTACCCTTTTTTTAAGAGCCATATTGAATTATGGCAGCAATGTGTAGTATTATGTTTCCTTTAAAGATATCAGTAGTCGCACTATTGTTAATTAGGGATGAGCTGTTCGGTTCGGACGGTTCGGAGTTCGACCTGAACTTAGCCTGTTCGATTAGATCGCCAACTCCGAACATTTCCGGGTGTTCGCCGCATGTTCGACCACAATGCATCACAATGGACCACAATGCATTTTCCCACTGGCCTGAAGCTCGTAATTGGCTACAGCCTTGCACCTGACCACAGGTCTGGTGCAAGACAGGTTCAACAGTATGCCAATCACGGCTCAGAGTCCTGATTGGGCAAATTTTGCCCAATCATGGGCTCACAGAGCTAAGTCCCGCAGCACACTGTTAGGGATGAGCCGAACACCCCCCGAGTTCGGTTCGGGCCCAAACCCGAACTTCCCATTTGTTCGGGTTCGAACCCGAACCCCCATGCAAGTCAATGTGGCTGAAAATTCGGTTTTTTAGAGTGCCCTCCAAGAGGGCATATATGCTACATATTTGCCATAAAAGGTGTATGGGGGTCCGGGTAGTGCCCTGGGGGACAGGAAACAAGGACAAAAAGTTTTTTAAAAAAACGTTTTTAACCACTTCAATGCGGAGGACGCGCTGAGCGCGTCCTCCGCATTACCACTGGTATGCGGAGGATGCGCTGAGCGCGTCCTCCCATTGGGGTCAGCGTTCAGCCGGGTTCCGGCCGATCGCTGGCCCCTCCGGTGTGGGCTGACATCCTCGATGTCAGCCGCGCATCCGGAACTGCAGCCGCTGGTATTAGGTGTCATCGCGGCAGCGCGATGACACCTAATTCAGGCGCCCCCCCCGGCATGTGCGGAGGAGGCACCTGAAAGGGAGGGGGGGAGGTCCTTCAGACCTCTCTCCCTCCCGATCGGCGGCTCTGCGGGGGTTAACCCAGGCATCATTTGGAAGGGCACAGCCTGCCCTTCCAAATGGTGCCTGGCATTAACCCCTGGGGAGCTGGATCGCGAATCGGCGCTGAAAAGCGCCGGTTCGCGATCCTTTCCCGGAGCTGGCTGACATCTTGGATGTCGGCCAAGCCTCCGGGAACTCCCCCTGAGGACTGGCGTCATCGTGCGTAGCACAATGACGCCAGTCCTGGACTTAACCCCTAACTGCCACCAACGGTGGAGATAGGGAGTTCCAATGAACTCCCTATCTCCCGATCCGTGGCAGTTAGGGGTTAAAGTTTGGTATGGTTGGATCAGCCAGAGCATGGCCGTTCCAACGATACCAAACACTACTGTGAAAAAGTTTGTCAAAAAAAAAAATGAAAAAAAAAATGAAAAAAAAATTATAAAAAAAATAAACACTTTTTTTTTCTTTTTTTTGGTTTGTTAATGCAGCAATATTGTTCCCATTTCAATTATAATGTGAACAATGATGCTGCACTAACGATTTTTGTTTGCGGTGCGTTTGTTAAAAATAGTGTAATTTTCCCCAAAAAAAAATGTAACGAGACCCCATCTCTATTTTTTTAACAAGCGCACCCCATACAAAATATAACCGCAATTGCTCGCATGTTAAAATGTGAAAAAAAACACTTTACACATTGTAAATTATTGAAAATACATATTTTATTGCATTTTTTGTTATAATATACAGACATGACATAACGTATACATATAATAATGACATATTATGAATCTACCGAGTCTGACGGAAAGAACGATATATAATATGTCTGGGTCATATACTAAAATAAGCCTTCAAAACACGTTTAAACATGATGAGCAAAACCGGTAAAAATGACCTCAGCACAGGGGCGGGAAAAGCCTCAGCAGCGAAAGGGTTAAAGGGACAGTGAGTTTTCCATGAAATAAGGGTTAAAAATAAAAACGAAAAATTCCTTCAAATATTGTGCCTAGGAGGTCCCCATAACCTGCCCGTGAAGTGGCGGATTTCTAGGATGTATAGAAACACTTAAAAACAAAAAAATGACGTTTCATATGACGGTAAATGCTTTTCCTTTAATCTATCCATAAACAACTGCTTTGGGCGGCAGCCTGTATGAAAAGACATTTTAGGACGCGCAGAAAAAGTTTAGTGTTTTTTTGGCTAAATTATTGTGAAACTTGTTGGATGAAAGTAACAATAGGTGCTTTAAAATTGGGCTTTTAGCGTCGGCAACAGTTCCGTCACACCGTAACCCCTCTGAGGATATAAATCTGATACAGGCATCAATGGCAGTGCACACAGATATTGTGCCTTTAATGGCAGGCCAGGAAGTATCATCATACAGTAACCCCTCTGTAGCATTGTGGAAGAGTTCAGGGGTGGACCATGTGGTTGGTCCTATATTGAATTTTTTTTTTTTATCTGGTAATGGGCGTCAGTGCACCCAGATATTGTGCCTTTAATGCCAGGCCAGCAAGTATCATCATACAGTAACCCCTCTGTAGTATTGTGGAAGAGTGCAGGGGTGGACCATGCGGTCCTATATTAAAAAGATATGAATCTGGTAATGGGCGTCAGTGCACCCAGATATTGTGCCTTTGATGGCAGGCCAGCAAGTATCATCATACAGTAACCCCTCTGTAGTATTGTGGAAGAGATCAGGGGTGGACCATGTGGTTGGTCCTATATTGAATTTTTTTTTTTTATCTGGTAATGGGCGTCAGTGCACCCAGATATTGTGCCTTTAATGCCAGGCCAGCAAGTATCATCATACAGTAACCCCTCTGTAGTATTGTGGAAGAGTGCAGGGGTGGACCATGCGGTCCTATATTAAAAAGATATGAATCTGGTAATGGGCGTCAGTGCACCCAGATATTGTGCCTTTGATGGCAGGCCAGCAAGTATCATCATACAGTAACCCCTCTGTAGTATTGTGGAAGAGATCAGGGGTGGACCATGTGGTTGGTCCTATATTGAATTTTTTTTTTTTTATCTGGTAATGGGCGTCAGTGCACCCAGATATTGTGCCTTTGGTGCCAGGCCATCAAGTATCATCATACAGTAACCCCTCTGTAGTATTGTGGAAGAGTGCAGGGGTGGACCATGAGGTCCTATATTAAAAAGATATGAATCTGGTAATGGGCGTCAGTGCACCCAGATATTGTGCCTTTAATGCCAGGCCAGCAAGTATCATCATACAGTAACCCCTCTGTAGTATTGTGGAAGAGTGCAGGGGTGGACCATGCGGTCCTATATTAAAAAGATATGAATCTGGTAATGGGCGTCAGTGCACCCAGATATTGTGCCTTTGGTGCCAGGCCATCAAGTATCATCATACAGTAACCCCTCTGTAGTATTGTGGAAGAGTTCAGGGGTGGACCATGTGGTCGGTCCTATATTGAATTTTTTTTTTTTATCTGGTAATGGGCGTCAGTGCACCCAGATATTGTGCCTTTAATGCCAGGCCAGCAAGTATCATCATACAGTAACCCCTCTGTAGTATTGTGGAAGAGTGCAGGGGTGGACCATGCGGTCCTATATTAAAAAGATATGAATCTGGTAATGGGCGTCAGTGCACCCAGATATTGTGCCTTTGATGGCAGGCCAGCAAGTATCATCATACAGTAACCCCTCTGTAGTATTGTGGAAGAGATCAGGGGTGGACCATGTGGTTGGTCCTATATTGAATTTTTTTTTTATCTGGTAATGGGCGTCAGTGCACCCAGATATTGTGCCTTTGGTGCCAGGCCATCAAGTATCATCATACAGTAACCCCTCTGTAGTATTGTGGAAGAGTGCAGGGGTGGACCATGCGGTCCTATATTAAAAAGATATGAATCTGGTAATGGGCGTCAGTGCACCCAGATATTGTGCCTTTGGTGCCAGGCCATCAAGTATCATCATACAGTAACCCCTCTGTAGTATTGTGGAAGAGTGCAGGGGTGGACCATGCGGTCCTATATTAAAAAGATATGAATCTGGTAATGGGCGTCAGTGCACCCATATATTGTGCCTTTCATGGCAGCAAGTGCATTCACACCGTAACCCTTTTGTGGTATTGTGGAAGAGTTCAGTGCTGGAGGTTTTGTGCATGCAGAAGACATACCCGATCTATTCCGTTACTTCGGCATCAGGGGATTGATAGCTGCTGATCCAGGACTGATTCATTTTTATAAATGTCAGCCAGTCTACAGAGTCGGTGGACAGACGCACTTTTTTGTCTGTGACAAAACCTCCAGCGGCACTGAACGTCCTTTTGGAAAGCACGCTAGATGAAGGGCAACCTAGTAGCTGCATAGCATATTGGCTAAGTTCTGGCCAGTGATCCAATCTCAACACCCAGTAAGCCAGTGGATCATCTGCTGGAACGGTATCCAGGTCTGCCCTTGCCCCTAGGTAGTCCTGCACCATATGGTGAAGACGCTGGCAATGGGTGCCTACATTTGACGTCCCTGGGCGTCGAGGACTGAAAAAATAAAAAAATGCATCAGTCAAGCGGCCCTGGCCTTCACCACTATTCCTCTGATCACCTGCAGCCTCAGAAGCACGTGTGTCAGCAGTAGCACTTGGTATTCTAACAGTGCCTGGAAAGGTGTTACACAAGTTTTGCTTTAGAGAGTCCTCAAGTTTTGTCATCCTGTGCTCCCTCTGTGCGGGCAGGATGAGCTCTACAACTTTCCCCTTGTATCGTGGATCAAGAAGGGTTGCCAACCAGTAATGATCCCTCTCCTTGATAGCACGAATCCTGGGGTCCTTTAGCAGGCTTTGCATCATTAGGGAGCCCATGCAGCGTAGGTTGGAGGTGGCATTAGCTGCCGAGTCTTCCTGGTTATTGAGGATGACTGTATCGTGCACTTCCTCCTCCCAGCCACGCACAAGCCCTTCTGTTTCTGGGCACACAAAACCCTGCCTTGAGGAATCCCCACCTTCAATGCCCCCACTACTTAAATAGTCCTCCTCCTCCTCATCCTCCTCCTGTCTGATCTGAGTAGAACCCGCTGGAATGCTGTCTGCCGAAAGACTGGTTCCTTCAGAGCTAGGGAAGGCCTCCTCTTCCTCCTGCTGCTCTGCCTCTAGAGCCACATCTATAATTCCCCGCAGAGTGTGCTCCAGCAGGAACACTAAAGGAATTGTGTCACTGATGCATGCACTGTCCCTGCTCACCATCCTTGTTGCCTCCTCAAATGGTGACAGTACAGTGCATGCATCCTTGATCATCAGCCACTGCGGGGGAGAAACCTTGATATAGATGATATAGATGTGGAAAAAAAAAGTTGACCTGAACCTGTCCTTGTGTCATACTCACACAGGTACTTGTTGATGGCCCTCTGCTGCTTGTGCAGACGCTGCAGCATTGCTAATGGCAAGTTCCACCTGGTGGGCATGTCACAGATCAGACGGTTTGTGGGAAGGTGGAATTCTCTTTGAATTTCTGCCAGGCGAACGCTTGCGGGGAATGACCGTCTGAAGTGGCTGCAGACTTTTCAGGCCTGGATGAGAAGCTCTGGCAGCCCTGGGTACTTGGTTAGGAAACGCTGTACCACTAGATTTAGGACATGTGCTAGGCATGGTACATGCGTCAATTTACCCTTGTGTAGGGCGGAGAGAAGGTTGCTGCCATTATCGCAGATGATCATTCCCAGCTCAAGCTGGCATGGTGTTAACCATCTCTGCACCTGCCCCTGCAGAGCTGACAGAATTTCTGACCCAGTGTGGCTCCTGTCCCCTAAACAAACCAGATCAAGCACAGTATGGCATCTTTTTGCTTGAGCCATTGCATAGACCCTGTCAGGCGTCGGTTTAACTGCCACTTCGCCAGAGACAGAGAAGGAGGAGGAGGAGGAAGAGGGAGAGGTGGTGGAGCAGACAGACCTCATACAAGCAGCTTTCTGGAGGCATAGTGGATGAACAAGCTCCAGCACAGAGCCCTGTCTTGGATCCCTCCCAGCTGCAATCAGAGTTACCCAGTGTGCCGTGAAGGAAATGTAACGACCCTGTCCATGCTTGCTGGACCACGTGTCTAAAGTCACATGCACCTTGTTGCTGACTGCCTTTCCCAATGACTGGATAACATTGTATTCCACTTGCTGGTATAGTGCTGGAATGGCCTTGCGTGAAAAGTAATCTCCCGACTCGACTATTGCAATAATCTCTTATCTGGCCTCCCTCTGTCCCGCCTCTCCCCCCTACAATCCATCCTGAACGCCTCCGCCAGACTAATTCACCTCACCCGCCGCTCTGTCTCTGCCTCTCCCCTCTGCGAGTCCCTTCACTGGCTCCCCATCCACTGCAGAATTAAGTTTCAAATCCTTATCCTTACCTACAAAACCCTCACTAACTCAGCTCCCCACTACCTGTCCTCACTAATCACCAAATACACCCCAGCCCGCTCCCTAAGGTCAAACAGTGACCTGCGCCTAGCTTCTCACCGCATCACCTCTTCCCATGATAGACTGCAGGATTTCTCACGCGCAGCCCCCACTCTCTGGAACGCTCTCCCTCATACTGTCAGACTTTCCCCTAACTTCTCTTCCTTCAAACGCTCCCTTAAAACATTCCCTATTTAGGGAAGCCTACCACCCAACTCACTGACGCAATCATCAATCACTCTAACCTTACAGTCCTCTCCTCCTGTTTCCAACCCCAACCCTCCCAGATTGTGAGTTCCTACGGGAATAGGGCCCTCATCTCCTCCTGTACTGTTTGTCAAATGTTGTTCAATGTATTGTAACCCTGTCTATACTGTGCTTATTGTACAGCGCTGCGGAATATGCTGGCGCTTTATAAATAAAGAATAATAATAATAATAAAAAGTAATGGCGTTTTGGAACCTGCCACTGTGGTACAGCACATTCAGCAAATTCACAGAAGGGAGCAGAGTCCACCAGCTGGAAAGGCAGCAGCTGCAATGCGAGTAATTTTGCTAATCTGGCATTTAGACGCTGTGCTTGGGGATGGTTGGGACTATATTTTTTCTTTCGCTGCAGCAGCTGCAGCAACGTAATCTAACTGCGTAAATCTTCAGCTACTGGGATGATGTCACATTGTGAGGAAGGACCTGCTGGTACATCCATTACTGTATTATCATCCCTGTCGGTGGAGGTTGTAGGCAATTGCATGGCAGGACACACAGTGTGGGTAGAGACAGATGAGGAGGAGGAGGACCTACGCAAAGTTTTGCCCCAACGGGATGTGTGGCATTTGTTAACCCTTTCACTGCTGAGGACGTGTGGGGAAGGTCCTTATTGACTCCTAAGGAAAGATAGGAGTTTATTTGAACCCTGATATCTCCCGACTGTTTTCAGTTAGCAGGGTCATGTTTGATATCATTAGAAAGGCCAGAGCATGGCCTTTCCAATGATATCAAACATGACCATGTTTAAATTAAAGAAAAATAATAATAACCATAACAATAAAAAGAAAAATGTGTTTTTTTAAAACGTGAAATGGCTCAGCAGTGAAGGGGTTAATATGTCGCCTCAAGCACGTGGTACCCAAGCGTCCGGTGTTTATCCCACGCTTCAGCCTCCTCTGACATAGATTACAAATAGCAATGCTGGGGTCTGATGCACAGTTCTTAAAGAACTCCCAGAAAGCAGATTTCCTGCATGTGTTCTTTGAGACAACAGCGCTCTGCACCGGAGCAGCTCTGACATGTGATGCCTTGGACTGGCTAGTGCTATGGTTGGTCACAGAGGATGTTGTGCCTCGTGTTTGCTGTGCCTCCTCCTCCTCCTCCCCCTCCTCCTCACTTGATTCCTCAGTTCGATCTGGCACCCAGGTGGAGTCAGTGGCCTCATCATCAATGTCATCTTCACCCCCTATCTCCTCATCACTGGAGCCAACTTGGCAGTATGCTGCAGCTGCTGGGGCAACATGAGTGCCAGTTATTTGTGTGTCATCACTGGCACCTCCTTCCTCTAGGTTGATTATACTCCCTTGCTCAACCTCAGAGATTGAATCAGAGCACTGTACTTGCTGCGCATCCTCAAGCAGCATGTCACTCTCATTGTAGTCAAACAATTGTGATAGCGAGGCTACGGCAGGAGTAGCTGTGGACATGGAGGCTGCATTAGATGCTTTGGCAACTGAGGTTGACTGTAAAGAACTAGAAACCTGGCTGGCAGAGGACTCGGAGGATGAGGATGGCCTGTTTAGCCAATCCACCAAGTCCTCTGTATGTTGCTGCTGCTTAAGACGGCCAGCACCAGTTAGAAAGGACAAACGTGCCCCTGCAGAGGATGCACCACGTACACCACGACCAGAGACACAGCCTCCCGACACAGTGGCTGCTTGCCCTCTTATCTGTGGCTGGGAGCGTCTGCCTGTCCTTTTTGTTCTTTCAGACATGGTGAGTGATATATTGATTAATATATACAGAACTCTGATTCAACTCTGGTATAAAGATTTAAATAGCTCTGGTATAACTCAGTGAGACACACTGATAGCTGGCAGCCATTGACAAGAGACAGATCACCTTAATTCACAAATGTTTTAAATAAATTAGTGAGCCCCAAAATACAGCGTGGTACTGTATGTATGACGAGCCACGGATCACCTTAATTCCCAAGTGTTTTAAAGAAATTAGTGAGCCCCAAAAAAAATTGCTGGCTGTGTGACGAGACACAGAAGATCACCTTAATTCCCAAGTGTTTTAAAGAAATTAGTGAGCCCCAAAACACAGCGTGGTACTTTTTGTATGACGAGACACAGATCACCTTAATTCCCAAGTGTTTTAAAGAAATTAGTGAGCCCCAAAAAAAATTGCTGGCTGTGTGACGAGACACAGAAGATCACCTTAATTCACAAGTGTTTTAAAGAAATTAGTGAGCCCCAAAAAGATTTGCTGGCACAGTAACAAGACCCAGAAAATCACCTCAATTCACAAATGTTTTAAATAAAGTTGTAAACCCCAAAAAAACTTGCTGGCACAGTAACAAGACACACATCACCTAAATTCCCTGATATTTGGTCGAAAAGAGACCCCCCCAGACCCCCCCAGTAGCGTGGCAGAACTGCAGTAACAATACACACAACTATCTGCTTTGAAATCTCTTCTGAAATGTGTGCATAATTGGCGCGTTGAAACCTTATATAGTGTGCTGCGGGACTTAGTTCTGTGAGCCCATGATTGGGCAAAATTTGCCCAATCAGGACTCTGAGCGGTGATTGGCATAGTGTTCAACCAGTCTTACACCAGACCTGTGGTCAGGTGCAAGGCTGTAGCCAATTAGGAGCTTCAGGCAGTGGGAAAATGCATTGTGGTCCATTGTGGTCGAACATGCGGCAAACACCCGGAAATGTTCGGGGTTCGCGATCCGCCCGAACAGGCTAAGTTCGGGTCGAACACCGAACCGTCCGAACCCGAACAGCTCATCCCTACACACTATATAACGTTTCCACGCATAGCTACAGCACGCATTTTGAGAGGAGATTTCAGAGGAGATAGTTCTGTGTTGTTACTGCCGGTCTGCCACGCTACTGGGGGGGTCTGGGGGGTCTCATTTCTACCAAATATCAGGGAATTTAGGTGATGTGTGTCTTGTCACTGTGCCAGCCAGTTTTTTTGGGGTTTACAAATTTCTTTAAAACATTTGTGAATTGAGGTGATCTTCTGTGTCTTGTCACTGTGCCAGCAAGTTTTTTTGGGGTTTACAAATTTCTTTAAAACATTTGTGAATTGAGGTGATCTTCTGTGTCTTGTCACTGTGCCAGCAAGTCTTTTTGGGGTTTACAAATTTCTTCAAAACATTTGTGAATTGAGGTGATCTTCTGTGTCTTGTCACTGTGCCAGCAAGTTTTTTTGGGGTTTACAAATTTCTTTAAAACATTTGTGAATTGAGGTGATCTTCTGTGTCTTGTCACCGTGCCAGCAAGTTTTTTTGGGTTTTACAAATTTCTTTAAAACATTTGTGAATTGAGGTGATCTGTCTATTGTCACACAGCCAGTACCACGCAGTATTTTGGGGCTCACTAATTTCTGTAAAACATTCGTGAATTGAGGTGATCTGTCTCTTGTCACACAGCCAGTACCACGCAGTATTTTGGGGCTCACTAATTTCTTTAAAACATTTGTGAATTGAGGTGATCTTTGTCTTGTCACACAGCCAGTACCACGCAGTATTTTGGGTGTCACTAATTTCTACAAAATATTTGTGAATTGAGGTGATCTGTGTCTTGTCACACAGCCAGTACCACGCAGTAATTTGGGTGTCACTAATTTCTACAAAACATTTGTGAATTGAGGGGATCTGTGTCTTGTCACACAGCCAGTACCACGCAGTATTTTGGGGCTCACTAATTTCTTTAAAACATTTGTGAATTGAGGTGATCTGTGTCTTGTCACACAGCCAGTACCACGCAGTATTTTGGGTGTCACTAATTTCTACATACATTTGTGAATTGAGGTGATCTGTGTCTTGTCACACAGCCAGTACCACGCAGTATTTTGGGGCTCACTAATTTCTACAAAACATTTGTGAATTGAGGTGATCTGTGTCTTGTCACACAGCCAGTACCACGCAGTATTTTGGGGCTCACTAATTTCTACAAAACATTTGTGAATTGAGGTGATCTGTGTCTTGTCACACAGCCAGTACCACGCAGTATTTTGGGTGTAACTAATTTCTACAAAACATTTGGGAATTGTTATAATCCGTGTGTTCTCACTGGCTGCCACCCATCAAGGGGTCTCACTGATTTATAGGAGGTTTCACTGCCACCCATCAAGGGGTCTCACTGATTTATAGGAGGTGACTGAGACTTGTAATCTGTGTCTTGTCACTGGCTGCCAGCTATCAGGGTGTCTCACTGAGTTATACCAGAGTTCTTTAAATCTTTATACCAGAGTTGAATCAGAGTTCTGTATATATTAATCTATATATCACTCACCATGTCTGAAAGAACAAAAAGGACAGGCAGACGCTCCCAGACACAGATAAGAGGGCAAGCAGCCCCTGTGTCGGGAGGCTGTGCCTCTGCTCGTGGTGGACGTGGTGCATCCTCTGCAGGGGCACGCTTGTCCTTTATAACTGGTGCTGGCCGTCTTAAGCAGCAGCAACATACAGAGGACTTGGTGGATTGGCTAACCAGGCCATCCTCATCCTCCGAGTCCTCTGCCAGCCAGGCTTCTAGTGCTTTACAGTCCACCTCAGCTGCCAAAGCATCTAATGCAGCCTCCATGTCCACAGCTACTCCTGCCGTAGCCTCGCTATCACACACGGAGGAGTCAGCTGAATTGTTTGACTACAATGAGAGTGACATGCTGCTTGAGGATGCGTAGCAAGTACAGTGCTCTGATTCAATCTCTGACGTTGAGGAAGGGAGTATAATCAACCTAGAGGAAGGGGGTGCCAGTGATGACACACAAATAACTGGCACGTATGTTGCCCCAGCAGCTGCAGCATACTGCCAAGTTGGCTCCAGTGACGAGGAGATAGGGGGTGATGATGACAATGATGATGAGGACACTGACTCCACCTGGGTGTCTGATCGAACAGAGGAATTAAGTGAGGAAGAGAGGGAGGAGGAGGCACAGCAAACACGAGGCACAACATCCTCTGTGACCAACCATAGCACTAGCCAGTCCAAGGCATCACATGTCAGAGCTGCTCCGGTGCAGAGCGCTGTTGTCTCAAAGAACACCTGCAGGAACTCTGTTGTCTGGGAGTTCTTTAAGAAACGTGCAGTAGAGCGCAGCGTTGCTATTTGTAATCTATGTCAGATGAGGCTTAAGCGTGGGAAAGATACCGGACAATTAGGTACCACGTGCTTGAGGCGACATATGAACAACTGCCACACATCACGTTGGTGCAAAACTTTGCATAGGTCCTCCTCCTCCTCATCTGTCTCTACCCCCACTGTATGTCCTGCCAGGTCATTGCATTCAACCTCCACCGACAGGGATGATGCTACAGTAATGGATGTACCAGGTCCTTCCTCACAATGTGACATCATCCCAGCATCTGAAGATTTGCGCAGTCAGATTACGTTGCCGCAGCTGCTGCAGCGAAAGAAAAAATATAGTCCCAACCATCCCCAAGCACAGCATCTAAATGCCAGCTTAGCAAAATTACTCGCATTGCAGCTGCTGCCTTTCCAGCTGGTGGACTCTGCTCGCTTCCGTGAATTTGCTGAATGTGCTGTACCACAGTGGCAGGTTCCAAAACGCCATTACTTTTCACGCAAGGCCATTCCAGCACTATACCAGCACGTGGAAGACAATGTTATCCAGTCATTGGGAAAGGCAGTCAGCAACAAGGTGTATGTGACTTTAGACACGTGGTCCAGCAGGCATGGACAGGGTCGTTACATTTCCTTCACGGCACACTGGGTAACTCTGATTGCAGCTGGGAGAGATCCAAGACGGGCTCTGTGCTGGAGCTTGTTCATCCACCATGCCTCCAGAAAGCTGCTTATATGAGGTCTGTCTGCTCCACCACCTCTCCCTCTTCCTCCTCTTCCTCCTCCTTCTCTGTCTCTGGCGAAGTGGCAGTTAAACCGACGCCTGACAGGGTCTATGCAATGGCTCAAGCAAAAAGATGCCATACTGTGCTTGAGCTGGTTTGTTTAGGGGACAGGAGCCACACCGGGCAAGAAATTCTGTCAGCTCTGCAGGGGCAGGTGCAGAGATGGTTAACACCATGCCAGCTTGAGCTGGGAATGATCATCTGCGATAATGGCAGCAACCTTCTCTCAGCCCTACACAAGGGTAAATTGACGCATGTACCATGCCTAGCACATGTCCTAAATCTAGTGGTACAGCGTTTCCTAACCAAGTACCCAGGGCTGCCAGAGCTTCTCATCCAGGCCTGAAAAGTCTGCAGCCACTTCAGACGGTCATTCCCCACAAGCGTTCGCCTGGCAGAAATTCAAAGAGAATTCCACCTTCCCACAAACCGTCTGATCTGTGACATGCCCACCAGGTGGAACTTGCCATTAGCAATGCTGCAGCGTCTGCACAAGCAGCAGAGGGCCATCAACAAGTACCTGTGTGAGTATGACACAAGGACAGGTTCAGGTCAACTTTTTTTTCACATCTATATCATCTATATCAAGGTTTCTCCCCCGCAGTGGCTGATGATCAAGGATGCATGCACTGTACTGTCACCATTTGAGGAGGCAACGAGGATGGTGAGCAGGGACAGTGCATGCATCAGTGACACAATTCCTTTAGTGTTCCTGCTGGAGCACACTCTGCGGGGAATTATAGATGTGGCTCTAGAGGCAGAGCAGCGGGAGGAAGAGGAGGCCTTCCCTAGCTCTCAAGGCCCCAGTCTTTCCGCAGACAGCATTCCAGCAGGTCCTACTCAGATCAGACAGGAGGAGGATGAGGAGGAGGAGGAGGAGGCAGAATATTTAAGTAGTGGGGGCATTGAAGGTGGTGATTCCTCAAGGGAGGGTTTCGTGTACCCAGAAACACAAGGGCTAGTGCGTGGCTGGGAGGAGGAAGTGCACGATACGGTCATCCTCATTGACCAGGAAGACTCGGAAGCTAATGCCACCTCCAACCTACGCTGCATGGGCTCCCTAATGATGCAAAGCCTGCTAAAGGACCCCAGAATTCGTACTATCAAGGAGAGGGATCATTACTGGTTGGCAACCCTTCTTGATCCACGATACAAGGGTAAGGTTGCAGAGCTCATCCTGCCCGCACAGAGGGAGCACAGGATGAAAAAACTTGAGGACGCTCTAAAGCGACACTTGTGTAACACCTTTCCAGGCACTGGTAGATTACCAAGTGCTGACACACGTGCTTCTGAGGCTGCAGGTGATTAGAGGAATAGTGGTGAAGGCCAGGGCCGCTTGACTGATGCATTTTTAAAAAATTTTTAGTCCTCGACGCCCAGGGACGTCAAATGTAGGCACCCATTGCCAGCGTCTTCACCATATGGTGCAGGACTACCTAGGGGCAAGGGCAGACCTGGATACCTTTCCAGCAGATGATCCACTGGCTTACTGGATGTTGAGATTGGATCACTGGCCATAACTTAGCCAATATGCTATGTAGCTACTAGGTTGCCCTTCATCTAGCGTGCTTTCCGAAAGGACGTTCAGTGCCACTGAAGGTTTTGTCACAGACAAAAGAGTGCGTCTGTCCACCGACTCTGTAGACCGGCTGACATTTATAAAAATGAATCAGTCCTGGATCAGCAGCTATCAATCCCCTGATGCTGAAGTAATGGAATAGATAGGGGATGTCCTTTTCTGCATTCACAAAACCTCCAGCACTGAACTCTTCAACAATACCACAAAAGGGTTACGGTGTGAAGGCACTTGCTGCTGAAAGACACAATATTTGGCTACACTGACGCCTGTGCCAGATTTATATAATTTTAATAAATTGAACTGCAGGGTCCAACCCTGCACTCTTCCACAATACCACAGAGGGGTTACTGTATGATGACACTTGCTGGCCTGGCACCAAAGGCACAATATCTGGGTGCACTGACGCCCATTACCAGATAAAAAGCTTTTCAATATAGGACCGCAAGGTTCGCCCCTGCATTCTTCCACAATACTACAGAGGGGTTACTGTATGATGATACTTGGTGGCCTGGCAGTCTTGCACCAAAGGCAGAATATCTGGGTGCACTGACGCCTTGACCAGAATCATATCTTTTCAATATAGGACCACATGGTCCACCCCTGCATTCTTCCACAATACCACAGAGGGGTTACTGTATGATGACACTTGCTGGCCTGGCACCAAAGGCACAATATCTGGGTGTACACTGACGCCCATTACCAGATAAAAAACATTTCAATATAGGACCGCAAGGTTCACCCCTGCATTCTTCCACAATACCACAGAGGGGTTACTGTATGATGATACTTGCTGGCCTGGCACCAAAGACACAATATCTGGGTGCATATCTGGGTGCACTGACGCCTGTGCCAGATTTATATCATTTTAATTTTTTGAACCGCAGGGTCCAACCCTGTACTCTTCCACAATACCACAGAGGGGTTACTGTATGATGATACTTGGTGGCCTGGCAGTCTTGCACCAAAGGCAGAATATCTGGGTGCACTGACGCCTGGACCAGAATCATATCTTTTCAATATAGGACCACATGGTCCACCCCTGCATTCTTCCACAATACTACAGAGGGGTTACTGTATGATGATACTTGCTGGCCTGGCACCAAAGGCAGAATATCTGGGTTCACTGACGCCTTAACCAGATGCATATCTTTTTAATATAGGACCGCAAGGTTCACCCCTGCATTCTTCCACAATACCACAGAGGGGTTACTGTATGATAGTATTTGCAGGCCTGGCACCAAAAGCACAATATTTGGGTGCACTGCCACTAACGACTGTATCAGATTCATATCCTCAGAGGGGTTACGGTGTGATGGCACTGTTGGGGACGCTAAAGGACCAATTTTGAAGCACCTATTGTTACTTTCATCCAAAGCCTGCATAAGTTTCACAATAATTTAGCCAAAAAAATCAGTAAACTTTTTTTGCGTGTCCAAAAATGCCTCCTCTTTTCATACAGACTGCCGCCCCAAGCAGTTGTTTATGGAT
The DNA here is from genome assembly GCA_009667805.1 of Leptobrachium leishanense. Classification (NCBI taxonomy): domain Eukaryota; kingdom Metazoa; phylum Chordata; class Amphibia; order Anura; family Megophryidae; genus Leptobrachium; species Leptobrachium leishanense. Next base: position 339,729,826 of record CM019064.1, on the reverse strand, counting down.
AGAGTAAAGGAAAAGCATTTACCGTCAATTGAAACGTCATTTTTTTGTTTTTAAGTGTTTCTATACATCCTAGAAATCCGCCACTTCGCGGGTAGGTTATGAGGACCTCCTAGGCACGATATTTGAAGGAATTTTTGGTTTTTATTTTTAACCCTTTTTTCATGGAAACTCACTGTCCCTTTAAAAACGTTTTTTTTAAAACTTTTTGTCCTTGTTTCCTGTCCCCCATGGCACTACCCAGACTCCCATATACCTTTTATGGCAAATATCTAGCATATATGCCCTCTTGGAGGGCACTCTAAAAACCGAATTTTCAGCCCCATTGACTTGCATGGAGTTCGAGTTCGGGTTCGGACCCGAACATATGGGAAGTTCGGGTTCGGGCCCGAACCGAACTCGAGGGGTGTTCGGCTCATCCCTATTGTTAATATCATCATGTGACCGAAATATGCAGAATGTGTGTTGTGTCTAGAGTGGTATAAGAGAGTATTTATAGAAGCGGGTTAATGCTAATCCTATCCCCTTGTCAACCTCTATGGGATGTGCCTGACACCCAAAAGGGCACAAGAATCAATAAACCAAAGAAGAAAATTTCCTTTCTCCTTTCACATTTGGATGTGGATTTATTTATTATTTATTTATTTATGAAGTATTTTACCAGGAAGGATACATTGAGATTGCTCTCATTTTCAAGTGTGTCCTGGGTTCAAGAACATTGACATTTTACAGTCGTTACAGAAATACAAAGTAATAAATGCAAGATATTAAAAACAAAACACAAATATACAGATTAACACAGAAAATAAATATATAAGTAAAATAGTCACTATGTTACATGTTTACAGGTGCATTCCGTATTGAGGTATGTCAATAGGGAGCTCTTGAGTGACTTAAGACTGGGGGAAGATTTGATGTCGTCTGGGAGGTTATTCCATAATTGAGGTGCTCTGTAGGAAAATGAAGATCGAGACACTTTCTTTTTTGTATTGTGGTATTGAAAGTAAGGTGCTGGTCCTGGATCGGAGCTTATAGGATGAGGGAACTGATGGGGGAAGCAGCCTATTCAGGTAGGGTGGTAGCTTCCCTGAAAATCTCTTAAACACCAGGTTGGAAAGGTGAAGAGTGCGTCTAGATTCCAGTGACGGCCAGTTTAGCTCTTTTAACATGTCACAGTGGTGGGTCATGTAGTTACATTGTAGCACATGATTTGATTATTCCTATTACTCCCCTTCTCTTTTCCCATGCTGATGGCAAGTTCAACATTTCCTATAAGTCATATTATTTGTAAAACGCAATGCACCCAAATACAAAGGAAAATTAGATTTTTTCAGTTTTAGTTAAAAGTTTTTATTTCTTTAAAAAATCCAGTGATAGGTTTCTATTTCAGATTTTTTTTTTTTAAATAGTGACCCATAGACTATATAACCACAAAGGTTTGGATTCTAAAATGTGTAAAAATAGATTTACCAAAAGGAAATTAACACTTTTTTTTAACATTTTTTATTATTGCATTCTGATGTGGCATGACATTTACACATATTAATAAAGTATTTTGAATCTCCTGAGTCTGGTCTGCTGAAAAAAAAGGATAAGAGGGGTTATTCAGAGAGAGACGTTCTGGATCTGAAATTACACCGAATGGTGAATAACCTCGTACGGTGCATTTTCGTGACCATTCGGCTATTCACAAAGCAGGCAGTTCGCCAAATTTTGGCGAACTGCCTGCAACACAGTGCCTGTTCGTTGGCAGTGAAAGTTCCCATAGAGAAGCAATGGTTAACCTATTCAGAGACACCGAACAGCAGTTAAAAGTTGTCGAAATGCTCTGCTGTTTAGTGGTTTCAATCGGCAGGTTTAATCAGGCGAATCCCATAGGTTTCAATGGTAAAGATATTCCAGTTTTTATTGAATATTTATTAAACCGTTTATTTTTTTAATCTACAACAAAAAAATCTTTTTATATATTTATTTTTTAGGATTTATTTAGGCATTTTTCTGGATTTTCTCGGTTACATTTCTTTTAGTATTTTTTTTAAATAGATTTTATATTCTGTAACAGACCTTTTTATTATTATTCATAGGACCTTATATGTTAATTCCAGGCATTTTCATCCAGTATTTTGTTTGCAAACAGCTTTTAGAAGTTGCAGAGTTTTTTTTTGTTTTTTACCTTTACCCCGTTCGTTGGCTTGTCAGCTTTTTCTGGCGACTGGTCGGCGATGTGTTTGGCGGACCGTCGGCTTTTTTCGGATGCATTCGGTGGTTTTGCAGCAGTTTTTTGGGTCACTCCAATTTTTTTCAGGAGTTTTGTGACGGTTTTTCTGATTGATACAGTGGTTTTTCGGCAGATCGTCGGGTGCGTTCGGCTTTTTTTTCGACGGTTGTTCAGGTCACTCAGATTTTTTCAGCGGTTTTGCGGCAGTTTTTCCTGTCGATGCAGCTATTTTTCAGATGCGTTTGGCCGATTTTCCCTGCACTTCGGGGACCCTGCGGTGAATTCAGAATTCACCGCAGGGTTGGGGATTTCGATTCTCCGATGTGTGGGGAACAAAAGAGCACCGAAATTCCAGATTATTTGAATAATCCTGAGTGTGAAATTACTCAGCAGTGATCGAGTTAAAGTGATGGAGTTAAATTTGCCAGACTGCTTGTATACACATTTTTATTAACCCTGAAATAGCTTACATAACTGGCAACATAAAGGATTGGACACTGATGTATAAAAGTAGTAGGTAGGTGTCCATAAACCAGCACTAAGCAAACCATGCACCATCACTTGGTGAAAAAGAACTCAAGAAGACATAATGAGAAGGTACAAGATCCTGCATTCTAGAGGGGACCTATCGATCGGGGCAGGTATGCACAGACTTAAAAGAAATGGCACTAGGGTGTATAAAGAAAGGGTTTGTGCAGCTTAATTGCAAGGATTGAGGGCAAATGCTATGAAGGTGAAAATAATGCAGGATTTGGAAGCGTCGTGGGTAATGCATGAGTCCATCACAGTATGTAGTGCTCAGAGAATGGGTTAATTATTGTAAATTAAAAATTGATGTTATGCACACAATCTAACCAATATTTTTATAGCTCCTGGGCATGCATTCAGTTCAATGATGCATAACTGGGAAATGGAGGAGCAATTTCCACTGATTTTCATTCCTGACTATAGGCATATAAAACCACTTTACAGTTGCTGTGTAGCATTTCTCCAGGAAAAAACACTAATAGGTACATTAGAAACATCTATTTTACGAAATATAAAAGCATACTTTGGTTTTAATATTTGCGTACCTTTTTATTCAACTTTAAAATTTAATTTGAATTTGTGTCAAACTCAACTCGCACGATGGAACCCCCGCTTACATATGTGAGGTAACTACGGGACGTATTCCAGCTAAACTGGCACTATGGAGCCACTAATGGCAAAATGTTGTTCAAGCCATTAACACTTTACAGCAACTTACTACTGGTTGTATTGCAACTAAGACCCTAAATCAGTTACTTGACTTGTAATAGTTAGGGACTCCTGACAGCTACTGGCAGCGCTGCAGCTGTACCACTACACTGCTGTTGCAAGCATCTCCGGGAGGGCTTCATAAAAGATAAAAAAGACTGAAATCACGTGAATGCGAATTCTCAGGGCCGGTATAATTATACTGGGAACTATTTGTTTCCCATTTTCCTTTTGCAATTGATGGGAAGAGATGGTGGGATTGCGCCATCCTGTGAACCATAAAATCAGAGATATGTTTTTTCATATCTGATTTGTAATTAGTGTTAAGTGATTTTGCAAAAGTTATGAGAGCTGTTATTCATTTATTTATGTAGATACTAGCCCGATTAAATAAAGGTTGGGCCTTAGAATTGCTCATTATTCTGCATCTGCTCTCAGATTAGTCCTTCCTGTATAAAGTATAGGGATGTGCAATTTGTTTTGTTCCGAATTGAATTTCGGAATTTTCATTATTAAAAAGAAATATCGGCTGCCCAAAATTAGGAAATCCCGAATCAAAGTTTCAGCACAAACAAAATCATTTCATTATGGGACCTAAACGAAATAAAACAGAATGCAAATGATACGAAATGCTGAAAAAAAGGTACAAAACAATCAAAAACAAAATAATTTTCGTTACAAAATGAACTGAAAGGAAAATAACGGAACCAAATGATCTGACATGAAAAAAAAGAACAAAATGATCGAAAACTTAAAAAAACTGAACCAAAAGGTCTAAAACGGAAAAAAAATAAAAAAATGGAACAGGTCACTTTTTAATTAATGCAGATTCTAGGCTTTTTTCCACCATAGTTTTCAATGTTAAAAAAATTCCAGGTTTAATAATTTTTAATTGCAACAGCCATTTTTTAAATTAATTTTTTTAGGATTTTCTGGCCATTTTTTAGGTGAAAGTTTAGGTTTCCTAACTTATTTTAAATGTAATAATGAGCTCTGTTTTTCTTTGCTGAACGCACACAGCTGAATGATTTTCTTACAGTCTATGTGCATTCAGCAATAAAAAAAAAAGGCTTTTTGGTTTGCTGCAATTGAAAATTATAAATGGTTTAAGAAATATTTCAGGTCAGGTCATTGCAGGGAAATCTCAAAATCTTCATAACCCATTCAGCATCCTCTCATGGTCTGTTCTGGTGCTCATTAGACGATTTTAACCATGGGCCCCAGGCTTGTCAACCCACCTGCTATTGCCCCATGCCCTTACACCCATGGCCAGTGAGTTAGGGGTTTCATCAGGTCAGACATTTTACCTCCTCTTGTGTAATCCCACACCCATTGGTCATGGTAGGGGGAATAGATGGTATAGAGGGAATCTTGCTCTCAATCCCTTGAGTCCAGAGTAGGTGGGCTATGACTTAACCCCTCAATCTCTGGCCATAGAAAGGAGGGTATGGGAGAAAAGAAGCCCCCATATCTTTGTGGGAAGTAGGATTAAGAAATGGGTGGGATTCCCAGCAGTCAACTTGCTCTCTTGATAAACTTCTCTCAAGCTGCCAGCAGGTGAAGGATTCATTAAATGAATAATGAGTGGTGCATTAAGAAACGTGCGCACAACTGCACAAGCTGTCAGGCAGGCATATGTATCTGAGGGTTGCTACAGTCAGCCCTATACATAATAATAGGAGACTCTAAACTTAGTTGCGATACCAGTCCTTGAGGTGGCTGGATTTCGCAATAGCGAGAGGTGAACCTATAAGGCAGGGATAGTAGGCAAGGAGGACAGAAACCAGTCCTTAGAGTGGCTGGTATGGAGACAGGAAAGTATGGAGTACCAGAGGGGTCTAACACAATCCTAGGTCGTAGGAATACCGCAGTATACAAAGTCAAAATACAAAAAGCCGAGTCAAAGGAGTATAGAGGTACACAGGTCGATATCCAGAAGCAGGTCATACACAGAAAGTCAATCAGAGGTTAAAGAAGCAAGCACTTAGGGTTAGACAAGCAAAACCACGAAAGGGCAATGAGAATAGTCAAAAAGCACTTTTAAATATCGCTCCCTGCAATCTGATTGGCCATCAGGGTCACATGATGCAGGGAGACCCACGGTAGAGGCGTGATGACGTCACACGCGGCGTGCCGCCGGCAGTAGCTTAAAGCTGTTGGGGCCGGCGGCACGCGCGCAGAGGGCGCGAGGAAGGGCTGCGGGGAAGACGCAGACCCCGAGACCGCAGGGAGGGACGCCGGAGCCGTGCCAGCCTCCGAAGACTGACAGCACCCCCTACTCGAGGAACGCCCACCGGGCGGTTGGGAGCCGGCTTGGCAGGAAAACAGCGATGAAAAGCGGACAACAAACGAGGAGCATGAATGTCGTGAAGGGAGACCCACGTACGATCCGCAGGACCATAACCCTTCCAATGAAACAGATACTGTAACCTGCCCAGAGAACGACGGGAATCTAGAATGGATTCAATTTCAAATTCGGAGTTCCCGTCTACCAAAACAGGAGGAGGAGGGAGAGAGTCGGGACGGGTAAAACGATTAGACATGTGCACAGCACAAAATTTCGTTTTCAACTAATGGATTAGTCCGAAAATGCAATTTATTTAGTTGCTAATGAAATTCGGTTTCAGTTCTTTAGTATGAAAACTAATTTCATTCGTCCGAAAACCAGTGGATACAATTACTATTGTAATGGCTCCTCAGAGGGCTGAGATCGCTGCTTGTTACAGTATCACTCACTCTTAGCACAGTGTGCCAGGCAAAGCTGTTACAGTAACTGACTGCTGCTCATCACAGCGCTCAGAGTTTCAGTAAAACTAGTAAATGAATATTTTTATATATAACAGGTTAGAACAATATTATTTCCTTGTTTTACTGAAACTCTGAGCGCTGTTACAGTCAGTTACTGTAACAGCTGAGCCTGATACATTGTACTGAGAGATAATATAACAAGCAGCCGATCTCAGTGCTCACAGACACTGGATTTAAAGGGCTAAAAACAAGGCTCCTCTCTGTATAATGTATAGAACATCCTCCTGCATTAATTAATACCCCTCTCTGTATAATGTATACAACATACACCTGCATTAATTAATGCCACTCTCTGTATAGAACATCCTACTGCATTGGCATGTGGAGGGTGCATAACTTCGGAATGCAATGCTTATCCAGCACAGGAGAGGGAACTTTAACTTAAACTTTGTATCTCTGTGTGGAGACACAGGAATATAAAATCAGGGGAGAGGGAAAATATTAACGTAAATCGGTCTGAAAGCTCAGAGAAGAGATGACTGGTGCAAATTGATTTTTATAATAAAATAAAGCACTTTAAATCTAGGGAAAACATTCAAATAAATCACACTGAAGGCTCATAATGACAGAGTAACTGTGAGAGCTGGATACTAAATGTATCAGATGTAAAAAATAACCTTTATAACAAGCAGCACTGGGAGAGGAGAGGGACTTTATATAAAACGTATATTATAGATGAGGAAAGGGGGATAGTGCTCCTGGATAATATAAAATGTATCAGACCTAAGCCCCTATTATGCAGAGCGGGAGGGGAGATAACACACGTTTTATAAAGTCCCTCTCTTCTCCCAGCGCTGCTTGTTATAAAGGGGTTTTTACTATCCAACCCTCCTCTGTCTTTAGCTTCCAGTGTGATTTATTTGAATGTTTTTCTTCTCCAGCTGCTTTTATCATCTTAAGTAAAGGTTTCCTCTCCTGTGCTGGCTGTCTGTGCTGCAAGTGAGTATTCTGGAGCTCTATCACTGTCAGATTTTCGGGTAGGGGTAGGGAAGGATTATGCATACAAACCTTTTCTGTAGCTTTGCGATGTTGCACTCTTCATTGCTGGTCTCCTTCACTCATCAAATGTAATATCACAAAAAGGACTGAAACTAAAATGTAATGCATTTTATTTTAGTTTCTTTCATTTTTTGTACTGAGCAGTTTCGTATCTCTTGAGTCATACTAAAACTAAATTATCCCAAAATTCGGACTAAATCGTTTTAGTACTAAAACGAATGCACATGTCTAAAAACGATTGCACAGGAGGGGTTTCAGTAAGGACACATGAAAGGTGTTAGGAATGCGAAGGGATGCAGGCAACTGCAGAGCGTATGAGACGGGATTAATACACCTAAGAATTTTATAAGGTCCTATGAACCGGTGTGCAAATTTCATAGAAGGGACCTTCAACCTGATGTGACGTGTGCTGAGCCACACTCTGTCCCCTACATGATAGACCGGTGGAGGTCTGCGTTTGAGGTCAGCAGAACGCTTCTGGGCCAAAGAAGCAGATTCGAGGTTCAATTTGGTGTTCTCCCAAATCAAACGTAGACCACAGAGGTGGTCATCTAAGGCTGGAATGTCCTGAGGCACAAACGAGGATGGGAAAACGGTGGGGGTGCATACCAGTGACTACTTCAAATGGGGAATAGTTAGTCGACTGAGACGTGGCATTATTATTCGCAAACTCCGCCCATGGTAATAGAGTGACCCAATCATCCTGTGCATCAGAAATAAAACATCTTAAATAAAGTCTCCAGTGTCTGATTTGTTCTTTCGGCTAATCCGTTAGTCTGCGGGTGATAAGCAGAGGAAAAGCAAAGCTTGACACCTAATTGTTGACAGAAGCCTCTCCAAAATTTAGATATAAATTGGGAACCATGATCTGAGACAATAACATTTGGGACACCATGTAGTCTAAATATCTCTTTAGTAAAGATGTGTACCAGCTCATTAGAGGAGGGAAGTTTCTTTAACAGAATAAAATGTGCCATTTTGGAGAAACGATCGACAATGACAAAAATGACCATATGGCCAAACGAAGGGGGTAGTTCCACCAAGAAGTCCATTGCTAAATGGGACCAGGGACGTTCAGGAACAGGTAGAGGCTGGAGAAGACCAGTAGGTCTAAGACGGGACGACTTAGAACGGGTACATACTGAACAGGTAGTAACATATTCTTTTACATCTTTAGCAAGTGTAGACCACCAAAGGTTTCTTTTAATTAGAGTCAGTCTTCTCTACTCCAAAATGACCAGCAAACCTAGATTCATGAAACAGTCGTAAGACTGTGAGAACCTCTTCAGGAGGAACAAATAGTTTATCGGGTGGTTTAGACAGAGGTGCTAGAGACTTTTTCGATAGTAATAGATTCCATAGTGGTGAATCGATCTGGGTACTCAGAGAGGCTAGGATTTTCTCCTCGGGTACTATGGGAACTGGTATCGGAATGTGAGTAGATAGAGGCTCGTGCTGTCTGGAGAGTGCGTCAGCCTTAATATTTCTTGACCCGGGTCTGTATGAAATTACAAAATCAAATAGGGTAAGAAAGAGAGCACACCGAGCTTGTCTGGGGTTCAATCTCTTTGCTTCAGACAGGTAGGCCAAATTCTTATGGTCTGTGAGTATAGAGAACGGACAATTGGAACCCTCTAAGAGGTGATGCCACTCCTTCAGGGCAAGTATGATTGCTAAATGTTCCCTGTCTCCGATGTCATAGCGGGTCTCAGTAAGTGACAACTTTCTAGAGAAGAAACCGCAAGGTAGCATAGGTTTGTCGTCAGCAGGACGTTGGGACAACACAGCTCCCACCCCAGTCTCTGAGGCGTCCACTTCTAATACGAAGGGTCTGGTTGGATCAGGGTGATGAAGGATGGGTGCAGTGGAAAAAGCTGCTTTTAATTTTCCAAAAGCCTCTAATGCATTGGAAGGCCAATTCTGTGTGTCAGTTCCCCTTTTAGTTAAAGCTGTAATAGGTGCTATGATGGACGAGAAACCCTTGATAAACCTTCTATAATAGTTAGAGAAACCTATAAATCTTTGAATGGCTTTGAGGCCCTTGGGAAGAGGCCAATGAATGATTGCGTCTAGTTTCTTAGGGTCCATCATAAAGCCGGAAGAGGAGATCACATAGCCTAAAAATTGAACTTGTTGTACTTCAAACAAACATTTATCAAGTTTGCAATACAGGCCAAAAGTTGGACAAAAGTTTAGACAAGACAAGTCGTACATGTTGGTGGTGGGTTTTCAGATCAGGAGAATGTATCAAGACATCATCAAGATACACAACAACAAAACAAGGAGTGTATTCCCGTAAAACATCATTAATGAATGCCTGGAAAACTGCTGGAGCGTTGCATAGACCAAAGGGCATAACCAGGTATTCATAGTGCCCTAATCTAGTATTGAATGCAGTTTTCCACTCTTCCCCTTGTCTGATGCGAATCAAGTTATGGGCCCCTCTAAGGTCCAACTTGGAGAATATTTTGGAATATTTCAGGCGATCAAACAACTCAAGATGAGTGGGATAGGGTAGGCATTTTTTACAGTTATTTTGTTTAACCCACGAAAATCTATGCAAGGTCTGAGGTCTCCCTCTTTCTTCTGAACAAAGAAGAATCCTGCTCCAGCTGGAGAGGAAGAGGGGTGAATAAACCCTTTGTTAAGGGAATCAGTGATATACTCCTCCAATACTCTATGCTCCTTCTCAGATAATGGATAGACTGCCCCTCGGGGAGGAACGGTACCTGGGAGAAGGTCGATAGCGCAATCGTACGGACGATGTGGGGGTAATTTATCAACCTCTTTCTTATCAAACACAGGGGCCAAATCTGAGTATGGAGGAGGTATAGTCGTGGTCAGAGGAGGAGCCGTGGGTAAATTTAAGGTATTGACGGATAAGGGGACCTCAATACAGGAAGACATGCAATCTTTATCCCACTTAGCGATTTGATGAGCTCGCCAATCGATTACAGGGTTATGACGAGTTAACCACGGGTACCCAAGTACAATGGGATAGGAAGGTGACGAAAATGGCATGGAAAAACATTTTTTCTTTATGACATAGTCCTATCCCAACAAAGATGTTCTGAGTTTTGAAAAGGACAAAAGGGGTTTCAAGTGGTCTGCCATCTATGGCTTGTACAAGTAAAGGTGTTTTTTTCTCAACAAGAGGAATTGCATGTTTGCGAGCAAAAACAACATCAATAAAGTTATTGGCACTCGGCAGCACCAGAGTCAACCAGGGCATAGAGATGCACCGGGCTACGGGAACTCTCCCAAAATAGAGTAACTGGAACCCGGAGTCTATTTTCAAGTTTAGGGGACAAGGGAAAAGTACCTAAGAGCTGTCCCCAAGGGGCACTTAGGCATGCGAGTTTCCCGAAGGACCCTGAGGGCGTTTGGGACAATCCTTAAGTAAATGACCCCCTAATCCGCAATACAAACACAATCCCTCACGTCGGCGACGTTGTTTTTCAGCTTCAGGGAGTTTAGTGCTATCTAACTGCATGGGCTCAGGAGGAGAAGGTGGTTCTGGGAGCGCAGGTAAAGGGAACCGGGGAGGTATCCTAAGAGGCAGTCTTTTAGCTCTATCTTTGGTATTTTTAAGATGGCGAATGAGTTCATCTATAAAGGACAAGTAGGTGATCAAATCCTCCAGATCTTCCGGAAGATCTCTGGCCGCTACTTCGTCCTGGAGCATTTAAATCCTCTGAAAAAACTGCTACCAAAGCCTCATTATTCGAGTTCAATTCAGAAGCCAAGGATCTAAACTCTAGTGCGTAATCACCCAGGGATTTAGTACCCTGGCGCAGGCGTAACAAGGACTTGGCAGCATTGGTTTTACGACCAGGGGGATCAAACACTCTACGGAAGGCGGTTATAAATTCCCGATAGTTAAAAACAATGGGTTTGTCAGTCTCCCAGAAAGGGTTCGCCCAGCACAACGCTTTATCGGTAAGGTGATTGATAACAAAGGCTACCTTAGCACGATCTGTAGGATAAGATCACGGGGTTAGCTCAAAGTGGATAGAGATCTGGTTTATGAAACCTCTACAGGCAATAGGATCGCCCCCATAACGTACCGGGGGTAGTAGGTTAGGGCATGGGTTCAGTGTAGTAAAAGGTTCAGAAGGGGGCGGATTAACCGGAGGGGAAACCTCTAATTGGGTAGGTGCAGTACGAGTTAACAGAGTTTGGAGGGCCTGGGCGAATTGATCAAGTCGATGATCTTGATCCTCCAAACGACTCTCTAAACCTGAGAGTTGCTGAGCAGTCCCTGCTAGGTACATGGCCCTTTCGTGATGTCAGGCAGGCACACGTATCCAAGGGTTGCTACAATCAGCCCTATACGTAATAATAGGAGACTCTAAAAACTTAGTTGCGATACCAGTCCTTGAGGTGGCTGGATTTCGCAATAGCGAGAGGTGAACCTATAAGGCAGGGATAGTAGGCAAGGAGGACAGAAACCAGTCCTTAGAGTGGCTGGTATGGAGACAGGAAAGTACGGAGTACCAGAGGGGTCTAACACAATCCTAGGTCGTAGGAATACCGCAGTATACAAAGTCAAAATACAAAAAGCCGAGTCAAAGGAGTATAGAGGTGCACAGGTCGATATCCAGAAGCCAGGTCATACACAGAAAGTCAATCAGAGGTTAAAGAAGCAAGCACTTAGTGTCACGACCCACTACGCGCGCTGCTGCGCAAAGACGCCGGGTTAAGCCACTCACTATCTATCTATCCTAGACCCAGATAATTAGGCGCACTTCTCTACCCGTCCCGGCCACACTTTCTCTCACAACAGGCACGTAGAGTGCGATATACCGATCCCAGGATTGCAATGCAGTACAAGTCTTCTCCTGAAGCGCGTACTAACTACGTCTCTCACAATCCTGGAACTCACTTTCTTATTCTATTAGTAACGCTGCCACCAGTCCTCACGGACACTACGCGCGTCGCAACAGGAGACGCAGGGCTTAGCAGCCGCACTATCCTAGACTCGGACAGTGACTACGGACCCCACAATTCCCTGCCGTTTCCTGACGACCGCAACACGCAATTTCTTATATATAACCGAGCTTAAGGCAAATAGCAATACTCCCAATCTCTTAGTTAGCGTGGATTTCATCAGCCAGTGTCAAAACTTAAATACTTTTTTGTTTATTTATGATAGAAAAATCAGTGCTTGGTTACATAAAAACTTATAACTAGAATAAATCAATTACTTACACACTACACAGCAAACGAAAGAAAAAGGTTTAACCATAGAGCGTTACTTACGAAGAGCTATTCATTAAGCTAGCCGCCATGGCCTCCTGGGGCTAGAGATAGGAACATGGACCGATCAGTCCTCTTTAGAAGGTCCCCCAAGTGATCAGCCAAAGCACATGGCCAGTGTTCCGAATTTATACACTTCCTGATCTTTCCAGCCCCCACCCACCAATGGCCCAGTGTCCTGGACTCCATTTCCCAGAGTGCAATTCTCGCTCATGCTCAGTAAGCTTGTCAATTAATCTTTAATTGCCTAAAGGCGTCTTCTTCCCTCCAGACCCCCCTTAGAGATCAAGGATGTGCTTCCTGTCTTTGAAGATTGGGTCCCCCATCTCTTGGGGCCGACCTGGCTGCCAAGGTGTGATTTTCTATGTTAGTGTACAAAGAAATTCCCTTTTTACAGCTACGTGTTATATCCTCCCCCCAAGGGAGAAAGCTAAACATTTTGATTACATTTCAGCTGTGGACACAGGGATACACTTACCAAATGGCCAGACACAAATATGAATATAACTCTATATGGAGGAGAGGAGATATGTATGAACCGGCAGATAGACACATATATACAGGCAGACCCTTATATAGATAGAAATACAGTTCTAATCTGCCACACTTAGGGTTAGACAAGCAAAACCATGAAAGGGCCATGAGAATAGGCAAAAAGCACTTTTAAATATCGCGCCCTGCAATCTGATTGGCCATCAGGGTCACATGATGCAGGGAGACCCACGGTGGAGGCGTGATGATGTCACGCGCGGCGCGCCGCCGGCAGTAGCTTAAAGCTGTTGGGGCTGGCGGCACGTGCGCAGAGGGCGCGAGGAAGGGCTGCGGGGAAGACGCAGACCCTGAGACCGCAGGGAGGGACGCCGGAGCCGTGCCAGCCTCCGAGGACTGACACAAACCAGTAACAACTTGATTTTAAGGAAATACAATTTGTTGTTTGAATTTTGTTCGAATCGAATCAATGGTACAACAACATTCAGACAAATTATGTGATCTTATCTTGTGATCGAGAGAAGTTTATGAACCAAATTATTTGGCAGTGCACTGTCAATACTCAAGATGTCAAGATGTCAAGACCAGCCAGTACTGAAATGTAGATTGTTAGGGTTTTGTACCTGTCAGAAGTAAACATTATTTTCTATCTCTCCACAAATGAACATCCCTCTTGATTAAGACAACTGATAGTATTATGAATAATAAATAACCCCCCCTAAGAGAACAAAAACAAAACATTTATGATCCCCACAATCCAATAACTAGTATAAACGATTCATCCAAATCTCTTCCTAATTTTTATTCCCGGAAATTTAGAAGTACCTATTAATTAAAAGCCACGAGGAGCTTATACATCAAATAATATATCCTTGTCACCACAGTAGTAAGAGTTCACATGGACACTTATCTTTGTGTTACCCTGAGGTGGAAGATAAGCTCAGTATATATTATGGCAACTCCATTCGAGAGCAGGATTTAGATTGATACACTGTGCCAATACTGTGCTGAAATGAAGTGATGGGCACCAGGAAATCCTGGATAACAAATTGGATTTATTGAACACATCAACACAGGAAATAGAACAGATGCTGACTGTTTCCCAGGTGCAGACTCATCTGTTTCTCTCTGTTACAGATATTTTGCATCGTTCGAGTCTAGCGGGAATGCATTTTGTTTCTAGTGAGACTTTGAAGGACACATACAATGAAAGATCCAGGCTAAAGTTTGAATGCTGGGTTGACTCTGCCCCTTTTCTCAATTTAAGTAATATTCACTTGTGAAACAGGGATTATAGATAAAATGGATAATTGTATATTTAATACATATACAGGAAATACTGTGCTTATAGTTACTTTGTAAATAATACGATACATAATACATCTATAATTGTGCTCATTCTGCGTCACATATAACAGGGGGATATTTTTGCCTTTTGCTTTGCCTCTTCAACCATTTAAGTAGTGTGTGCCTGGGGACAGATGCAAAGAAAGGGAATGGAGTTACCTTTGAGCTGATAACGCATGTGTTGCAAACTCTAAAAGCCTGGCAAGTAATCAATTTATCTGATGCTCAGCAGGGATTTATGAGTTTTATCATCCATTGCTAGAAATTACAGCATTTTGATTTGAGGACCTGGTTTCATTAATATACAAAGCTTCCAAGGTAAGGGATTACAGTATTTATACATTAGTTTAGTTTGCATGCTTAAATACACTATTTGTACTATTTGAACAGATGCGTCGCAATACGGAGGTATAAAGGTGCCCCAATAGACTTATTGCACCCAAGGTGTTACCTGTGGGACCTTCACTCTCATTTGCTAAACCATCGGTGATAGATAGGACTGAAATGTGCAGCAAGCAACCAGAGCTTAAATGAACGATGTATCCACTATCATCAAATGCAGCACAATGGAGTCTTTTCTCATTATCCAAGCAAAGTGACATCATGGAATATACATTGTAACAGTGTATTATTTGCAAGTAGCCACATCAATTACATTAGTAATGTGCATTGTGTATGAGCATATCACAGACCGCCACAGCAATAAAACTCACAGTAATGTGCAGTGTGTATGAGTGTAATACAGAGCTCCACAGCAATAAAACTCACAATAATGTGTGGTGTGTATGAGCGTATCAGAGCTCCACAGCAACGAAACTCCCAGCAATGTGCGGTGTCGTTGTGTATGAAGGTATTGCAGAGCTGCACGACAAAAGAAAATAATATATAAAAATTTTCAATTAAAATATACATTCAAATAATTACACTACAGCAAATTTAAATATTGATTAAATTATATATCCTTTTGATAATTTATATATTAAAATAAATTCTATATCAAGTCTATTAAAATATATATTATAGATTAAATTAATTATATTTTAAAATATTAAAATAATACTAAATTTCAAAAAGGGATATTAAATTATTTATTATTATTATTAATAATAATAAAAATAAATTATTGCCCCCTCTCCTGCATTCCTTTTGTGCATGGAGGGAGAAAAATCACTGGTGGTCCAATGGGAGTGAGAGAGGAATGTCTCCCTGGTGGTCTGGGTCCCTGGTGTGGTGGACTGGGTCGGAGGGGCCCTTTCTCTTCTGGTGCTCACCTTCTGACAGGACGTTCAGGCACAGGCGCACTTTGATATGTCATCAGAGTGTGTCGTCACCTTGAAGTCACTAATTGGCTCGGGCAGAGCTCAGTGTGTGCTCCAGCCATGTCAGTTCTTCTAGGTTGTCTGCTAGCCATGGCTGTAGGCTGCCTTGCACTATTTAGGCTGTACGGCCGGCGGAGTGCGAGTCCTCATTTGGCGCGAGGCCTTAGGCCATTGTGTACCTCGAGGGCTGCCAGCCGACCGGCTGCAAAGGCTATCGGCCAACAGGGCAAACGCCCAGTAGTCTGGTCCTAAGTATTTGCCAGAGATGGCTAATGGCTGATCCAACTTTAAAATCTTCTGATTATGAGTTGGGTATAACACATCTCATCCCCCCCAAACCCATTAGCAAGAGCCAGTATATTACAGGCCATGTTGCTGGAAAATAAATTTGAGATGTATAGAGGTAACTAGTTGCACAGGAGAATGGCATGAGGGTCTGTTTTCTAGATAGAATATGGCCAACATGTGTAGGTTATCCTTTATTTACTTGTGAACAAGGTAGATAACTCCCCATTGTACACCACTGGCAGTGTAGAAAAATGTGGGACACTTCCTGGCTGGGCTACTTCCACTTTTATAATATAAATCTATAATGTCTCATGTAATATAGAAAGAACATGAACAATTATGTTAACTGTCTTCCTTTCCTTCATAATTTACAAAGAAATTCACAAGTCAGAAAAAGCCACATTTACTGGCTCAATCTTACAATAATAACTATAGCCTTTTGTAAGATGCTTGCATAGTCATTAAATTGTGATCAAAAAAGGTATAATTTATAAAACTTCAATGTAATACCAGAGAGTATGAAACTATGAGAGAGAGGACGTTTTTTCATCTAAAACACTAGGGTCACAGTAAAGTGGAAGGTGATCACCTAACTGAAGACAACAACGCAAAAACAAAAAGAAATGTGGGTGATCTCAAAGATAAACCATAAAGGTTATCTAGACTCCAAAAACTGGGAGAGGGAGTCGTCAAGTGGGGTAAATGGGTTTGGGGCTTTCCTTTCAACATTTGCAATGAATACCCAGAAGAAGAAGGAATGGTGGTCTTCAACGATGTTCTAGTGTCAACTGGGAGCACCTTTATAAAGGGGGACCAGATGCTGAAGAATTTCTTTGTTTTATCTTCCTGGTGGAGGGAGACCTCTAACCAATCACTTAGAAATATGGAGTTAAGCCTATCATACAACATACAAAAGGAGGGGAGCATGAGAGAAATCCATTGCGATAGAATTGCTTTTTTGTAGGGATGTGCATTTCAGGTTTCGGAATTTTCCCGAAATTTCCCGGTTCGTGCATTTGGATTCGGCCGATATTCCTGAAATTTTCTGATCCGAAAACGGCAGATCTGAACAAATTTCCGAGCTGAAACGAAAACTTTTCGGAATTTTCGAATGGATTAGAAATGTGTAAAATAGAAATTCATTTTCGTTCCATTCGTGATTTCGGCTCCATTCCTGATTTCAGTTCCATTTCAGTAATTTCGGACATCGTATTTTTCGGTTATATCACTGATTCTGTAATTTTGTATCATTCCCATCTCAATGTATCCTTCCTGGAAAACCAGAGAAATCTCAATGTACCCTTCCTGGGAAACCAGAGAAATCTCAATGTATCCTTCTTGTAAAACCAGAGAAACCTCAATGTATCCTTCCCGGGAAACCAGAGAAATCTCAATGTATCCTTCCTGTACAAACATGAGAAATCTCAATGTATCCTTCTTGTAAAACATGAGAAATCTCAATGTATCCGTCTTGTAAAACATGAGAAATGTCAATGTATCCTTCTTGTAAAACATGAGAAATCTCAATGGCAGAATTATCGTATCAGCAGAATTATCGTATCGACAGAATTATCGCATCGACAGAAATATCGGATCCGAAAAACCATTAGTTTACATCAAAATGAATAGACACTTTGAAACGAGGAGAACAGATGTTCTGAAAAACACGAAAATTTCCGAAATCTCAAAAAAAAGTCGATACGAAAAACGAGCCGAAACGAAAATTTACAAAA
The DNA here is from genome assembly GCA_009667805.1 of Leptobrachium leishanense. Classification (NCBI taxonomy): domain Eukaryota; kingdom Metazoa; phylum Chordata; class Amphibia; order Anura; family Megophryidae; genus Leptobrachium; species Leptobrachium leishanense. The sequence continues at coordinate 339,712,133 of CM019064.1, read as the reverse complement.
TCCGAACCAACCGAACCGAATCAAACCGAAAGAAAATCGCTGCACAAGTCTACTTTTTTGCCCGTGGCAGCTAACAGGCAAAACCAAAGTGAATATTTCTTAGAGATGGTTTGGGATGAGGGCGGATCTAGGTAATTGAAAATGGAACATTCAGGAGTGGCCGTGATCAGGTGATGTAGAACGGAGTGTCCAAAGCTCCGAACTGTGTCCCAAAACAATGCCAGTTTTTGGCACAGCGATAGAGTGCCACCAGATTATAGTCTGATAAATCGGGAACGTTTGCCACCCCACTCCAGGGCAAGCTGGAGACTAGAAAGAGAAATGCGGGCACGTTTATCTCGCCAGACAAACGATTCAAACAATTTTTGTATCATTTTACGGTCTGATTTATTGAGAAGTAGAAGTATAACCTGGAGCAGATACAATAATTTCGAGAGTAAGGTCATCTTCATAAGAAATGTGCGCCCCAAGTGGGAGAGTGGAAGCGAATCCCATGTTACCAATAGTGTTTTAGTGTGGGTGAGAATGAGGTCAACATTTAACCTGTATAAATGAGTGAAATTAGGAGTCAGGTAGACTTCCATGTATTTCATATAGGCGTCCCTCATCCACTGAAATGGGAAAGAGCTAAGCCAATCACCATGGAGATCAGGACCTAGGGAAAGGGCCAGAGACATGCTATAGTTAATTTTAAATCCTGACTCTGCATGAAAGGACTACAGTAGAGAAAGTAACTAGGGACTTCCGAGGCTGGGTTACATAATAATAAAAAAGTCATCAGCAAAGCCATCACCTTCAAGATGACAGTGTGGTTAAAACAAATGGTGGGTATATCCCCACTAGATTCGAGAATGCGAATAAGATAATAATGGCTAAATTGAAACTTAAGATGCATAGGGGACAACCTTGCCTAGTTCCTTTTCCAAGAGAAGAGTTCTAAATTTAACCCATTTGCAGTGACCACCATTGAGGGTCAAGTATAGAGTGCCCGGAATAAGCCCAGAAATTCCTTGCCAAAAAAGTGTAATTTTCTAAAACAGATCAAATAGTCCCATGATATTCTATCAAAGGCCTTGTCAGCATTACAGCTTAACAAAATATTCGGGGAGTGCGGGCAAGGGCAGAGGACCAAATAGCCACTTGTGTTTTACGAATATTAGTAGTAGAGTGATGGCTGTGGATAATCTCTGAATAATCCTGTTAGTAATGGACGAAGGGTCTGTGAGTAGGTTGCCATCAGGAGATTTGAGGGAGGATATATTTATAAAAATGGTCATGGTTAGTATTATGCTCTGGCCTTTCCAATGATACCAAACATGACCCTCTATCTGCCATCGATTGGGAGATATGGAAATTCCATTGGAAATCCCAGAGCAGCTAGGGATTAATTCCCTAACTGATGTCATTGCGCCCATGCATGATGACATCAGTGGGCGAAGGAAAGCCCCCGGAGGCTTGGCTGACATCCAAGATGTCAGCCACCTCTGTAAGAAGTCCAAGATCCGGCGCCAATTGGTGCCAGATCACGGACTGGAAACTAATGTGTTAAGGAGAGCCATCGCTGGAAAGGTCAGACTTTCCAGCGATGCCTCTCTGTTTACTGTAAGTGCTCCCAATCAAAATAACCTCCCCCAACTTCCCAACAGGCACTCTCACGGCACTGCCGGGAAGATGATGGAAACTGACATCATCGTGCTCGTCGCGATGATGTCAGTGCGCCGGGAGAGGATATAAACTACACTTACGATGTGCTAAAAAAACATACTACCCTAGTATAGTACATCTCTTCAGTGGTAATTTAACCACAACTGAGAAAAGAGAAATCAATGTGCCTCAAATGAATCCATATCAACTATAAAGAAAGCTCTGATAGGCTGATGCTGTATTAACGCAAAGTATATATCTAATACCTCAGCAAGTCGACCTACGTACATACGTCGCTAGCTATACAGAACCAATTATGATACAATTATATACAAGTGGAAAACAGGAAAGCCATACAAAAATGTTATAATAGGCGTAACTAGGCAACACAAACAAGTGACTGCTAAAAGACGCAAACAGGAATAACAGTCGACACATTTTTCACTGACACGGGGCTTAATCTAGAGATGAACACGACCTTGCTGTACTGTTTTATATGTATATATATATATATATACTGTATACAGTTGCAGTTTTGCTCATAAGTTTACATACCCCGCCAGAATTTATGATTCATTTTTTTCAGAGACTCCTTTATTTCACCTGGAGTCATTTGTGGGTCTTTCTTTGCATCCCAAACTATTTTACTGGCAGTTGTGGCTGAAATCTCGTTGGTCTACCTGACCGTGGTTTGGTTTCTACAGAACCCTTCATTTTTCACTTAATTATAGTTTGAACACTGCCGATTGGCATTCTCAATTCCTTGGATATCTTTTTATATCCCTTTCCTGTTTTATACAGTTCAACTTCCTTTTCCCGCAGATCCTTTGACATTTCTTTTGCTTTCCCCATGGCTCAGAATCCGTAAACGTCAGTGCAGCTCTGGATGAAAGATGTAAGGGTCTGTCAGGAGTCCAGAAACTCATTGACCTCCTATACACACGCACTTATTACAAGCAAACAGATCACATGTGAGGATGGCTACCTTTAACAGCCATTCAAACACGTTTGTGCCAACTTGTGTGCATGTTATGAGGCCAAAATCACAAGGGTATGTACACTTCTGATCAGGGTCATTTGGGTAGTTTCTGATGTCATTATGATTTAAAAAGAGTAAACACACTTTACTGATAATAAATGGATTCAGCCAAACACTAACCATGAGTGAAAGAAATGTTTTTGTGTTATCATTCATATTCTCTGAATAATGGCCAAGAAATCATAAATTCTGCCAGGGTATGTAAACTTATGAGCACAGCTGTATATATGAGTGTACTAAGATGGTCAGACATGTAGAGAGCGCACACCTGCACATAACTGGGGCATCCAATCGATACTCCCTGCCAAATAAGGCACAGCAATTAGAGGCCCCTCATCAAACTAACAGTCTTAAAGGTCAACTCAAGATACCATGTGCATGAGGAAGACACAGGAACTGACTTCCGAGTTCACCACCAGCCACTTGCGTGTCTGCGAATTGGGAGCATCTGACACACGGTCGGTGTCACTCAGGGAGTAATATCTCAGATGAAGCAATGCCGCACATGCGCGCACTAATAGACCCAAAACTACAGCCATGTAAATGCTCAGTAGTGCGAAACACTCATCAGCCATGTGCAAGCCGATAGCCATGAGTCTAAGAAAAAGACAGTAAACATACAAAAAAAGGGGGGTTTAACTAACAGGAATTCTAAGAAAAAGACAGTAATAGGCATGAGCGCAAACAAACCGAAAAAGCCATGGAAAATAATAACAGGTACTACTCCTATTTAATAGCAGGATAACAGTGTATCATTAATCAGTGGAACTGATTAAAAATACGAAGTGAATGTAAAATAAGATGAGGTTAAATAAACATACCAAAGAAAAATAATAAATAAATACTCGACTCAGCAGAAAGGCAATCTAAAGTATAGCAAATGTAAATGCCTCATTAAGGCCATGGGGTGACAATGTGTTCAACTTATAGGATGAGGACTTTCAGGAGACGTATAGTTTTCCAATATATTTAAGCCCATATTGACAAACCAGCTGATAAACGACTCCAACTGAGTTACAATTAAAAAATTGGGTAGCAGAAAAAGACAAAGAGTCATCGAAGTTAGAAAAATATTTTGTATCTCTTCATACATAAGGGCATGCTTTGCACCTACAACATTTGTATGTTCTCTTAAAGGGATAGAATAACCAAGTCCTATTTGTGTTCAAATATTGTTGAAAATGATTCTATGTCAATTTACCACCAACATTGGCACATTTCCTAGCGGTTATGGTATACCTCTGCGTAAGGGGAGAGGGCGGTGGTTGGTCCAAGATAGTAAGTTAGGTAGGTTTACCATACAGTGTAGAATGTATTAACCCCTGATTATTTTTGTGGATAGTAATGTCAAACAAATTAAGATCAATTGTTTGGAACTAGAATGTAAATCATATATTAGGAGCATATCATTCAGCGCTGCAATGAAAGCTCTAAGTTCATGGGCAATGGATTTCCAAATAATGAACACAACATCAATGTAACATTGCCAACAATGGATGTATGGATGATATTTGGAGATTGGTTGACCAAAGACCACTGTCTCCCCCCATAAATCCACATATAAGTTTGCATAGGAGGGTGCGGAAGGTGAGCCCATTGCCTCACCAACAATTTGCAAATAAAAATTTTCGTCAAATAAGAAATAGTTATGAGACAAATCGAACTCAAGTAGTTGAAACATATATTCAGTGTGCATTGCGTATGACTCAGCCCATCTTCGTAAAAAAGTTTAAACGTGTTGTAGCCTCAAAGTATGGAAAATGTTGCTATAGAGTGTGTCAACATTGAGGGTAGAAAGTAACGCATCACAAGGAATAGAGAAGTCTTGTAGTTCGCATAAAGTCTGCTTCAAATCACAGAAAAAGAAGGCAAAGATCTCACTATGTTGCTCAAGATGTGATCTATATAGGTGCTGGCATTATGGGTAAGGGAGTTATTACCAGGTCTATCAGGTGGTGGATTTTTGTATGTGTGAACCTTAGGGAGACCATAAAAAGTAGCTATTGTTGGGTAGGCTGTTTCAAAATTTCTTATTCATTGCGTGATAAAGCACCATCTTTTTGGCCATCACTTAATACGGATATCAATAGAGATGTAAACCGTTCAGTGGGATCATTTTCCAAGTGTGTATATGTCACTCAATCATGAAGACTATCAAGAATTATTTCACAATACTAAGTACTTGCCATCAATACAATGTTACCACCCTTATCTGATTTCTTAATTACAATGTCATTCATCTTCTGCAACTCTAACCACGCCTTCCTCTCACCTACAGTTAAAATATCCGGTGTCTCCCCAGAAAGTTCATAGGGCTTTAGATCTGTGATTTCATTACACACAATCTTAAAAACATGTCCAGATGACTATAATCAGAAAGGTGTGGGGTAAAATGGCTCTTTAGTCTCAGATTGGTATAACCTCCACTCTCAGTTGATTACTGTCCTTCATCTAGTAGGTCAATTAAATTGGATGGCCCATTGCTTGCCTTAGTGTTTATTGTCTAATATAGTTACCCTGCTTTTTGAATCATACAGGGCCTTTCTAAGATCTCTGAGTGACCTGGGTGGGTACAGAATCATGCCTTGTTTCCTGGTGGTCGATTTATTAATTGCTACAATCATTGGGGAGAACAAACAAGAATTGTGTACACCAAGGAATTTATCTGTCTCTTGTAGCTCTGACCAACTGAACCAATGGGGATAAAAATCAATCTTCTACGCAAGCTGAAGTAAATGATTTTTCCAGTGAAGGACCTGAGGTCTGATCTCCTCACAGCCCACCCTAAGGATCAGCCTTGTGCACACACTGCCTGAAAAGATCTAAAGTCTCTATCAATCGATCTCTTCGTCCTGATTCTCGAAATCATATACTTTTAGTAGTTTGTGGTGCTCCCACACTACCTGAGAAATATAATGTCCGCGGTTCACTAGTTGTAATAAGATGTTCACTTCTATTTGAAGGACTTCATTCTCTATTTCACACTCTTCTGCAACCTTCAAGAAAACACTAAATCTTTTGATACTTTAGAAGCAATAAAAACGTCTGCCACCTGCATCATAAATTAAAATGTAAATGTAGTAACTGTCTGCTAAAGCTTCATTTTCGCTTTATTTTCCTGTGTATGATTATATTTTACATTTATTACATTTTGTAACTGTATTACATGTTTTCCGTTGCAAAATTTAAAATGAGAGCATTATCAACATATTGTTTCTGGTAGATACTCGACCAATAACAGCTCTTTTTTTATGTTATTAATTTCAGCCTTTTCAATGAGTGTGTGCCGTCACATTCAGTTTCTGTGCTTACTTCCAGACTGCTCTTTATGTATATGTATCATTAATCCTGCAGGTGCTCTTAAGCTTCATAGATATACAGTAATTCAATCTATTCCGCTACATTCACTGCGGTGAAATGTACTGAGGTTATTCTGTAATTTATACTTGGAACAACAGAACAACATATGTTATTTTATGTTTTTACATGCACTGCTGATTTGGTCGCGGATTACAGCACACTAATCAATAGGATTTAGGATGTGGTCAGTTTGCATGGCGTACATGTTTCTGAAACAATATCATTTTGAAATTAATGGGAAACTAAACAAAAATGAATTGGGTAGCTTCAATATATTCCATTTAGTCAGTTAATGATAACTAGCAGATGTCATGACCTAATAAAATACATATCTGCATAAAAAAGTGCTGAAAAATACATGTGTTCAATATGATAATCGAATTTCTATGCTTTACCATGAATTCTAGCTGAACCATTGAGTGTATCCACCAGTTAGAATACAGCGAGAATGAGATTGCAAGTATTTGATGAATGCAAAGTAATATTTTTATTACACTTCTCCTTTACACCATTGAATAGAATGATAATACTGTTAATAATAATGTGTATTCAGTATAAATAAACTAAGAATAAAATTATAAACACAGGTAGAAGTGTTTATAATCGGGTGACAATTACTTTCCCTGTACCTTGTTTTCTGCTAAACATACAGGGTTATTCAAAGAGAATCGAAGTCACTGCATGTTCGGTGACTTTTCGTTCTCTTCAATTCGGTGAGATTCGGCGATCCCATTTCGGTGACCCTGCGGTGTATTCAGCAAGCACCACAGGGCCGTCGTAGTGCAGGGAAAAGCCGCCACAAACCCGATGAACACTCACCGTAAAACCCATCGAACGCACACCGAAAAAAGCAGACGACACTGTAATCTATACCAGCAAACCAGATCTCCCACAGCTGGAGGCTGTGCTGCAAGAACAATTCACAGGGGTAGAAAAGTGGATCAAAGATAACAAACTTTTTCTAAATACTGACAAAACTGTAACAATGCTTTTTGGAACAGCACCTAAACTACACAAATTGCAAACTCCCCATAGATGTGTCAGGACAAAATCAAATGTCACGCTGACCACAGTCACTTCTCTCAAATATTGGTATGTGGTTAGACCCAAATCTATCATTTGGCCCCCACATCGAAAAACTTTCATCCAAACTTTACCCCAAACTAGGTGCCCTGTACAGAAACAAATCCTGCCTGAGCCCCGCGGTAAGAAAGCAGATTGTACAATGAATGCTTATGCCAGCTATTGAATACGGAGATGTAGTGTATGCAGCCGCCCCGCAAACGCACCTCCAGAAACTTACTACATTGTATAACTCATTCTGTCGCTTTGTGCTACAATGTAACTACATGACCCACCATTGTGACATGTTATAAGAACTAAACTGCCCATCGCTGGAATCTAGATGCACTCTTCACCTTTCCATCCTGGTGTTTAAGAGCTTTTCTTGGAAGCTACCACCCTACTTGAATAGGCTGCTTCCCTCAGCAGTTCCCTCATCCTATAACCTCCGATCCAGGACCAGCACCTTACTTGCAATACCGCAATACAAAAAAGAAAGTGGCTCGGTCCTCATTTTCCTACAGAGCACCGCAATTATGGAATAACCTCCCAGACGCCATTAAATCTTCCCCAGTCTAAAGTCCCTTAAGAGCTCCCTATTAACATACTTCAATAAGGAATGCACCTGTAAACAAGTAACATAATGACTATATTTCCTACATATTTATTTTCTGTTAATCTGTATATTTGTTTTGTGTTATTATCTTGCATTTTACTACTTTTTATTTCTGTATCCATGTTCTTGAACCAAGGGCATACTTGAAAACGAGAGAAATCTCAACGTATCCTTCCTGGTAAAATCCTTTATAAATAAATAAATAAAATAAATAAATTATACACTATTCTACAATAGACTAGAATTATGTTCCATCTTATTGTCTCCACAGATCACTTCTACTGATATTTTATTTATTTATTTTATCATCCATGAAGCGGTGGGCATCCAGGAAAAACAGCTAACAGGAATCTCAGAGTGGATTGAATCTGTACATAAGACTAAATTTTTGACAGATATGTCACTTATAATTACTCACTATCCATGTGCTAAGTATCCATAAATAACAATAATAATATTAAAAAGTGCTTAAAAACAGATAAAAAGAATTAAACTAACATCTAGAGCTATCCTAAACCTATGGGAGATTTGATAAATGTTCATTTAAGTCACCCACATGCTGAACAAGTTAATAGAATTTTCACCAGTTATCCAGAATGTTTTTCATGTATATGTTGGGGATACTTTTTCATATTTAATTTGCTTTGTCCAATCTATTTTTCATGATGAGAATATACGGTACATCTGGAAAGACATTCCATGAGCTGAGGAAATAAGGAGGGTTAGTTAAAGAAATCACCTAAAACTAGAATTTGTTGCACAAGTCACTTGTTATCTGTTTTTACAGTTACAGTTACAAGTATTTATAAAGAGCAAACAAATTCCTTAGCGCTGTACAATGGGAGAAACAGAATAGAAAATATACATACATGTTACACACACACGAAAGAGGAGAGAGGACCCTGCTTGAGAGCTTACAATCTAAAAGGAGAGGGGTGACACATTAGGTGAGGGTGATTTGGGTAAGTGCAGCAGCGGGGTGCATGAGGGCTGAATGGGATGAGGAACAAGAAATGTGCAGTGAGGGATTATGGATTGAGCCGATAGGTGTCTCTAAAGTAATGCATTTTCAGAGACTTCTTAAAGGACTGGAGAGATGGGGACCGGAGAGTCTAATGTTGTGCGGGAGGGAGCTCCATAGAAAGGGGGCAGCTCGGGAGAAGTCCTGAAGGCGTGAGTTAAGGGTATGGGTACGAGGAACTGATAACTGTTTTTAAAGTCCCACACAACCTTAACCATATAGAGGTCTGCACCCTCGGCTCTCCAGATGTTATTGAACTACAGTTCCCACAGGCTACACTAACCTAATGAGTGCCTGAGCATTATTATTATTATTCTTTATTTATAAAGTGCCGGCACATTCCGCAGCGCTGTGCAGTGGGCACAACATAGACAGGGTTACAATACATTGAACAACATTTTACAAACCAGTACAGGAGTAAACAAGGGCACTATTCCTGTGGGAATTTACAATCTAGAAGGATTGGTGGTGGAAACAGGAGGAGAGGACTGCAAGGTGAGAGTGATGGACTGCAAGATGAGAGCGATAAATTGATTGCATCAGTGAGTCGGGTGGTAGGCTTCCCTAAATAGGAATGTCTTAAGGGAGAGTTTGAAGGAAGGGAAACTAGGGGAAAGTCTGACAGTACAAGGGAGAGCATTCCGGAGGAAGGGGGCTGCGCGTGAGAAATCCTGCAGTCTGTTATGGGAAGAGGTGATGCGGGGAGAAGCTAGGTGCAGGTCACTGTTTGATCCTAGGGAGCGGGTTGGGGTGTATTTGGTGATTAGGGAGGACAGGGAGTGGGGAGCGGAGTTAGTGAGAGCTTTGTAGGTCAGAGTAAGGATTTTGAATTTAATTCTGCAGTGGGTGGGGAGCCAGTGAAGGGACTCGCAGAGAGGAGAAGCAGAGACAGAGCGGCGGTTGAGGTGGATGAGCCTGGCAAAGGCATTCAGAATGGATTTTAGGGGGGAGAGGTGGGAGAGAGGGAGATCAGCTAGAAGATTATTACAATAGTCAAGTCTGGAGATTACAAAGACGTGGATGAGTTGCTTTGTGTTGTCAATGGTAAGAAATGGTCGAATTCTGGAAATATGACACAGTTGGTAGCGGCAGGAGGAGGAAAGAGACTGAATGTGGGGGATGAAGGAAAGAGCCGAGTCAAGCGTAACTCCAAGACAACGAACCTGGTTTGATGGGGAGATAGTGATACCATCAACCATGATAGAAAATTCAGGAGGTGGGGAGGCATTAGACGGAGGAATTAGTAGGAGCTCAATCTTCAACATGTTAATCTTCAATTGGTGAGAGGCCATCCAGGAGGAGATGCCAGATAAACAATCACTGACTTTGGAAAGGACAGGAGGAGAGAGATCATGGGATTATGGGAGATGTAGTTCTATAACATCTGGAGCACCAAGGTTGCTGATACCTAATGTCAGAACGTTTCCCGACATTTATATAGGACTCAATTAAATGCTTTTGTCCAGTTCATCTGAAAAAATATATAATTGGATTTTGACTGTTTTTTTTTTAAATTATTTGTTAATTCAATTCTAAAAATTCAGACACATCCAAGAATGGAAAAATTATGTTGTTCTGGAAAAAAGAAATGGTTGGTTGCTGAAAAAGCATATTTTTGGCCAGCCTCATGTTGATTTTTGAAAAAATATCATACTCATTGGAAAATCCATTGTTTAACACCTAAAGGACCCCTGACGTACATAGTACGTCCTGGGGAAAATTCCCTTTAAGGACCAAGTACGTACTACTATGTACGTCATGGTCCTTTCGAAAAAATATCATACCTATTGGAAAAACCATTGTTTAAATGAGGGTTTCAGTTTGATTTTCTCTGTTTTCCTGCCTGAAAATCTGTTTATCAACATCTTTCAGTTTTTTAAACTATCAAAAATAAGCGTAAGTGCCAATAATTGGACCAAATTATTATCGGAAATCGAAATGCCATCATGCCCTTAATCAAACCAAAAAATGGCAGAATAGCGGCTGCAAATAGAAGGATTTTCTGCGACTCGGCCAAATTAAATGGAACCCAAAGAGCAGTGTAAGCAGTTGCACTTAGGGATTCTGCAAATAATTCTGAAATTGTGAAACTAGTGATCTTTTTTAACTAAAAAATGGTTAATTTAGGCAATATTGCATAAGTAAAGTGGGTGTCACTCAACATAGCGGAGACAACGTTATGCCTCCCTAACTTGAGGAAATAGTAGCTTTGGAATTGGGTTCTATCAGCAGATAGAAAAAGGGACCTCGAGTTTCAGTTTATATTCACTTTTACATTAATTTCCAGCCAGCTAAAAGATTCTCCAGCTCTCCATTGTGTTGTTGGCATCATAATTTTGTTGCCTCGGAGATTTAATTGGCCTGGATTTTTGTAATATATGGCTGTTTGGCAATGTGCAGTTTATGTGGGTTTTGTTTTTTATTACAAGACTTTCAAATGACAGTAGTAATAACACTGGTAATGCGCAGTAATGAATTAAAATGCGCAATATGGCCACAATGAGTAATTGTACTTGCCTCAGTACAAAAAAATATGTTACGTTTGTGTGTTTAGAAGCTGAGAAATTTCATAAAATTCTAATTATTTGTTACACTAGTTTCCATTCAGGAATATAAAAATGTTTGATCTGCTTTGCGGTTAAAGGTTAGACGTGCTTTTATCCTCATGCCTGCAGCGGCTAAAATCTAATAACGATCTGTCATCATTCGTAATCATTAACACCCAGCTTTAGTTTAAAAAAAAATAAGAATTTGAACTTTTGAATCTAAAATAAAGGGATGCACCACATATGCATTTTCCGTTGCACTAATTAACAGACATATAAAGTAGGTTGGGTGCACAATTATTACAGGAGATGCTTTAAGATGAGATGCTGTTTTTCTGGTAGAACCAGGTCTTTTTGCTTTGCTTTAAAATAATCTGTTTTTGTTCAAATTCCCGTTGGCTTCCCATTGGAGCTATTTTATTTTTACCTATTTCTATAATTACTTATTTCGAGTGGGTTATGAAGTGTCATTTACTGAACAATTCTGACAGTTTGTCACTGTATGTTGAGCCTTGCCACGTCTCAAGCATATATATTTTCTCTCACTTAATCTCCTTGTCTCTCTCCATGAGAACCAAAAAATGTAAATTAGGGTCCTCCTCGGGGGATAGCTGTTTCAGTGGCATGGCATTAGAAATCTTGGAAATGTGACATTTCATATTGTTTGAAAAGAACCAAGGATCTAGTGTTGGATTAAAACCAGATGTCACATGAATTCCAAAATGTATGCTTTGAGTCAGATGTGACCTGCTCCTTGTATTGATCACATTGTAAACACTTTTTAAATTAGAAACGGCTACAATTCTTTTTATTTTCCTTATATACAGATTCCAATTCATTTCTAATTATCAGAGAGTAAAGAACAAATTAAATAGCATATACAATCTGTCTAACGAGTAATGAACTTCAGATCTATAATAATGTGCATCTGAGATTTAATCAGCTCACTGATACAGAACATACCAGCGCTTGGCATTTAAAGATGGAGAGATAGTTACACAGAGTATTTGTTTTTCCCTCAGCCCTCATAAGGATTGATATGGAGAATCAATGAGGAAAATTAATTAAACTCATTGTTTACTTTAATAGAAAAAAAATAGGAATAGTTGCTGAAACAGACCAGGAATTAATATAACATTTTGTTGACACTCCTGGTAGAAAGCGGATTGCGAAGAAAAATTAGGTCAATGCATTTTTACGAAAATGTTACTGAAAGGAATGTGAGCAATGCATAAGTTTAAGTATTTAACAGAAATTCCTATACTTAAAAATATCGGCCCTTGAGCAGGACACGATGATTGCAAATAATTTGGGTATGTGTTCCATATTTGATGTTCAACACTCCAGCTTCTGTCCAAGGCATCGTGTTTACCTGTAAGAACCACAATGGATCTTTACTGACTGGATTTATGTTTAGATTCATTAGCACCTCATATCAGCCAGTATTGGGAGCAAAAAAATGTATTCAAGCGTCACAAATTAACTAGCAGATTTTTTAAGTAGTGTGTTTAATAATGAAGACTCAGCAACTCTCAGTCAACTTATGATTGGGAAGAGAATTAATAGCGGATTATTAATGGCTACCTGGTCGTTCCATTAGGGAAATTACTTGATTATGCCCTATGCTTACCCTGTATTTACATGTCCAGTCTAATGCTTTGAGCTGTTATCTGTTGTTGTACTCAAAACCTAGATATTTTGTTTCAGATTACTCATTCCAAAAGTACACAGAAAAGCTAAAGGGCCCTATTCCATTGTTGCTGGTAAAAGGGACCCAGTTAGGGAAAAAATCATTATGAGTCAATGTCCCTTATCTACTTCCTGTTACTGTATCTATTCTGACTAGAGATGTGCAATTTGTTTCGTTCCGATTTGAAATTCGGACGAAATTCACCATTTTCGAAAAACAAAATATCGACCTTCTGAAAATTTCGGATCGATTCGATTCGGTGATTCAGATCATTAGGTGATTCGGATCATTTCGGCGATTCAGATCATTTTGGTGATTAGGATCATTTTGGATGATTCGGATCAGTTGGTTTTTTGCTTTGTTATGAGTTATTTTGTTTTTTATTGCTTATTTAAGAATGGGAAGTAGATTACTGCCAATAGAATGAATGTTTCATTACTTATTAATTCTTTTAGGATTTTTTTGACATTTTTTGGGTGAAATTATAGGTTTCCTAAATTTTTAAAGAAACAAGGCTTTTTAACCCATAGGTTTCAATGCAGCTTATGAATCCACACACTGCTGGGAAGTGCCTCTCTGCAGTTTAATTAATGCAACATATGAATCCGCACACTGCCGGGCAGCACCTCTCTGGAGATCGATCAGTTAGTTTTTTTGTTTTTTATGAGTTATAATTAATGCAGTATATGAATCTACACACTGCTGGGAAGATCCAAGGAAGTTCTGGGTTAAAAAGCCTTGTTTCTTTAAAAGAGTTAGAAAACGTAAAATTTCACCCAAAAAATGTCTAAAAAATCCTAAAAAAAAAAATAAGTATAGAAACTTTCATTCTATTGGTAGTAATCTGCTTCCCATTCTTAAATAAGCAATAAAAAACCAAATAACTCATAAAAAAGCGAAAAAAAAACCAACTGATCCGAATCGCCAAAATTATCTGAATCGCCAAAATGATCCGAATCACAGAATCGAAATGATCCGAAATAAAAGAAAAACGGTCCGAAATGATCCGAAATGAAAAAAACACCTGAAAAAAAAAGCACGAAACAGAAAAAAAAGTCATGCACATTCCTAATTCTGACCCAGGCACTGGATTACTTCCTGGAAGCAGAATACCAGGGAGCTGCAGACAGATACTAGCAGAGACGCTGCACGCTGTCACTGGTATTGGCTCCTGGAGTCCATAGGACTCCAATAACCGAGTTGCAAAGCTTGAGGTAAGTTTGAAATAGGAACTCCATCCATTAAGTTAAAGGAACACTCTATGTAAAATGTACCCCCGCCCTTCCTTTCCTCATTAGTAATTGTGCAGATGTTGCTGACAGCATCTGCACAATTATTCTTTTAGTAGTGTTTTTAAATAGGTTTAAATAGTTGCCTTTCTTCAGCGGCACTGAGTTCCTCCTCCCCTGTTTCAGGGCTTCAACAATGTGGCGGCACCAGGAGATATTTGCATAAATTGTTTAATTTATGTTAATTATACCTTGCAAGTTACAAAGTTATGTGATCAGTGAAGCGTGCACAGTATCAATCACAACAAGTGGTTGCCTAGTCTGGCAAGCTCTCGCTTTGATGACGACTTGCACAGACTGGTTGGTGTCACGTTCATGGTAGCGCTCCCCCTGATAACCGTGATGTGGATCCTTTTGGACAGACCTCCGTACTTCTCGATTTTCAAGCAGTCAGGACTACTAGCCCTAGTACTCCCAGCCAGGGAGGTCAGACAGAACACCAACACTAAGTATCATTCAGTAGCAAATAATTTTGAGACCAAGTGTCTACTGAGCCAAAACAAGTTAACTATGCGCATACAGAGATTATTCAGAAGTGTCATACACCAGGGGTTAACATAAGCGTGGTCAATTATATAATCCAATTCAGCAACAGAGGGGGTAGTCGTACAGGCAGGGTTGGCAACAGAGAGGGTAGTGTCAGCAATGTAGTTTGAGGATTCAGCACCCTGCAGGGCAGGCCTACAATCGAAATCTGCATGCAGAGCATAGTACATACAGTATACAGAAGAGGTCAGAGAGAGAATGGTCAATTGGGCAATCCGGGTCAAACACAACCAGGGTCCTCATACAGGCAATAACGGCAACAGAGCAGAGAAACCAGAGAGACAATAAACACAGCAGGCGATACGGGAATAACTCCACGTCAGGGTGACGAGCTGAATCTCGCGCCCTGTATTTAAAGCCGGCGGCTCTCTCGTCACCACGCGAAGCCCCACCCCTCGAGATGCCGACCAATCAGCCAGAACTCCTGGCACCTGGCCAGCCAGTGACGCCGCCGGGCGTCCAGACCCCCCAGGGAACGCCGCAGGAGCCGAGGATGTGACAGTGGGTTGGAGCTGCATGCGAACCCCATGCATGTGAAGCATGGCCACAGCAGCTGTCTCCAAGCGCATGCTCCTAAGGAGACAGGATGATGTCAGCACGCAAAGTGTGCTGACATCATCGGTCCTTGATCCGATCTCCAGCAGACAGGATATTTAAAATGCCATCTTCTGAGTGACAGTTGTGTATGTAAAGGAAGCACTCCATTTCACGGAGTTGAAACAGGCAAACGGGGCTGCAAAGGCATGAGAAGGGGTGAGAAATACAAAGCTTTACCCTGACGACTTAAATAATCTAAAGTCGTCAGGGTGCATAGAGTGGCAAGTGTCACGGGGCACCCGTCATGAGCCAAGGTGGGCCATTTATACTGCATGTATAGCCCTTTAGGCAGGTTAGCTGCTGGCTGCATAGACACAGCACACAGATACAAGACAAGATAAAAAACAGAAGAACTGAAACAGGAAAGGCATGAGAACAGAACTAAAGGGAATCCTAATACTAGGGTAAGGTCTTTGTATGGCCTTCTGCCTATGGAAAGGAAACCTGAAAATAAATAACACAGAGACAGGAGAAAAGGAAGGGCAAGGGTTAAACAGGATACAACAAGACAATATACTCCCAGCAGCAACACAGGGAACCCAGAACTGGGATGAGGTCCTATCACTGGCCTCTATACCATGGATATATATTGCTGCTGGGAATACACAAAACAGGAAACAAGGAACATATAATAGAAACTTCAAAACCAGCGCCAAAGGATCAAGAACCAGGAGGGTATGTCAGACAAGCCAGGAATCAAGAACCAGAATGTCATACATGGAATCAACAAGAGCGTAGTCAGGAATGCAAGCCAAAATCAGATTCAAGAGAATAGTCAGAACAGAAGCCAAGATCATACAATATAAACGTATATTAGAATATCTAATACACGTTTATAGCAATAACTCAGGAACAGGAACCAAACTCTCAGGAAGCGGAAATCCATGCAAGAGCAATGAGCCTCTCTTGGGCTTGTATTTATATAGGGAACAGGACTGAGCAAATGGGACATGTGATCCCAGGCTTGAACAGCCGCAGGGGAATCCAGGAGCGGCACAGGGCAGAATGGCTAAGCCCAGATACGGAAGAGCTGGCCTGGATCGCTCTCACCAACAGGGGGCCTGGCTGGAAGGTGGAAACGTGACAGCAAGAATGGAATAGGGCCCAAACTCTTTTATCAGATTCATTAGATCATTGGCTTAGTTTCTGCAAAACTCTTTACTTTTAAAGACCATGCTAATAATCATTTGCTATTTCCAATATTCATTTAACCCTGTTCTAAAAATTCTACAAGAAACATCTAAACAAAAATGTCTGGTTTTAACTGTATGTAAATAATGACTAGAGAATTTTATAACTCTAAATTCTTCTTAAATGAGAAGCTTTAAGACGCGGAAGTTCTTGATCAAGATATCTATGATCAATGGTACGCTTCTGTTGCTTATTAAGTTCATCTGGGATTTCACCAATTTTGTGAAAGACCACGGAGCTGAAGTCCAAATGAAAGGCATGCGAATAGCTGTTTATGATCTTTCCAGACTAACTGAAAGAAATGATGTTCAGATTGATCAATAGAAATACGTAAAGGCCCATCTATCCTATCTCTTTCAATCATCCATTCAGATGGAAAGCGGAAAGCTCTGCATCTCTTGAACAACGTATATGTATCATTTAAAAGTGTTTATACAGAATAAAACTGTAGCAAGTGCAGAGATTTGTCAAAGGTCTCAACCCAACATCTTTTTCTTCTGTAAGATGATGTTGTTTAGAAAACTCGGTTCACAAGTAATTGCTGTGTAGCTCTTTTCTCTTGACGTTCCTGGCTTTCTTGATCTGCTAAAATCATGCCTGATATATTTGTCTGAAAAGGTCAACTAATTTAAGTCTGTGTAAAATACTGTCTGATAACAAATAAATTCTAAATATATTTTCTAGTGTAGCACGGAAAATCCGGATACACTTGCTATCAACATTTCCAAGGAAAAACTGAATTTATGATGCACCCCTTGAATGTGGTCTAACAAGCTGAGCTCCTTGTGTTTCTGGAGTTCTGCCTTTTCATTGCTGATCAAAAAAGGTTAAAAGGCTGTTGAATGTGGTGCTCAATAGAATTTCTGTTTCTCTATCTTGCTAAAGAGTCTATTTTATTTGTTTTGGAACTACAGCTAGATCTCAGTAATTGCAAATTCAAATAAAGCAAGATTAAATTCTGTGACAATTAGGAAATAGTGCCAGGTTTTATTTACTGGAAGCCAATATTTGATTGATTTTAAAAAAAGAAGAATGAGGGGACTCTTACCTGAACAATAATTAGCAAACCTTTGGTCATATTGTCAGTGTATTCCTAACTTTTGATAGGTTACACAGTAAGAAATAGACGTGAACAATTTGTTTGCTAAAGAATTGCAATTAAATTTTTGGTAATTGGTTGATTTGGAAACATTCCGCGTTATGAATCACCATGAAGCAAAATAGTATCTAAAATGTATGTTTCGTATGGATTTTTTTCATAATTTTTTTTTCTGAGAAAGTATTTTACCAGGAAGAATACACTGATATTTCTCTCGTTTTCAAGTATGTCCTGGGTGGCGAGTATGTACCGTTAGTTGTCTTTCCCAAGGACACTTACTGGAGAGGTGCTATTGCCGGGATTCATACCTGTGTCTCCACAGTGACCGGTTTTGTTAAACTGCAGTCATGGCTGGTCAGTGCTTGCGAACTAGCCACCTACAAGTGAAAAACAAATAAAAATTAAATAAATTAAATAAAATGAATACCCAATACCACAACATACACTCAGACTTTCCAGGGTTGGGGCACAACAGCATTATCCATCGACACCTCACCATGAATAATCTACAAGAATTTAAATGACCATGTTTTAGCAGCTACTGCTGCCCAGATGCTAAATTAACCCCCAATCCCCCATCCTTGAGCAGCAGATGAAATGGTTAAGAAATTAAGGGGGGATTTTCATTGGTATCCCCCCTGGTCCCACCCATGCCGGTGTGTGGTATGTTAAAAGAGATTAGGGAGTGGGCAGATGCCTGCTCTCCAGCTCCCACCCAGACCTAACCGTCAGGTCATTTGAGGTTGACCTATCACTGGACATAAATCATGTTGGGCGTAATTCATAATACATTGCTAGTGTACATAGAATTGAGGAGGTCACAACACAAAAACAATAGTTAAGATTATATGAGTTCATGAAGGAGTTAAAAGTTGAATTCACTTGTCAGAATAACTACCGCAACATAACTGGACTTGAAATCACAAAGTTCGGCTGAGTCTCACTTGTAAAATTATATAGAAAATAATTCTACCAATGATACAACACAACAAATACAATACTCCATGACAATCATTCAAACACTGCAGCATTGCAAAGTCAGAGTTGTCAAGTCTAACATGAAAGTTGAGATAAGTCGACTAAACGATCGTTGGGACAGGTAGGAAGAGAATAGTTTCCACATTTTAACCCTTAGCGTATGCACGATGTAGCTGTTCTGTGCGTATGCAGAGATTCTCCTCCCAGCCCGCCTGGCTAGGGGGGTTGGGGCCATAGCCTCCCACAGACCTCCTTCACTGTCCGTGATTTGCTCACAGTACAGGGAGCCCTGCTACCTGTTCAGCTCCTCCTGCCCCGGGTTTTAAATCCTCAGAAACAGCACAGCAGATTTTCTCAATGTTTTGGGCTGTGGGTCAGCTTGTTAATGTGAATGAATAAATATAGAGAAATGGAGTATATCTAGACAAATAATATATATAAAAAAATCATTGTGCAAAATGTCTTAGACAATGAATCACAATTTGGCCCCATATGTGCACTCACTAGAAAATCATATTTTCAAGCATATCAGAATCAGTAAAGGAATCTGGGTTGTTACCGCTCCCGGAATTGGCCGTCTCACAGTCACCGAATAGATCTTCTCCAGCCGTGGCAGGTGCTTTTCTCAGACCGGGGCTCGTGCTGAAACCGGTTCTGTGGCATGTATAGGACACCAACAATACTTCCGCAATGCAGCAGTGCGAAAAAAAGGGTATTATTAACAGAATAAAACAACGCGGGCACATATCTGATGCGTTTCGTTGTATACAAACAACTTTCTCAAGGATCTCAAATGCTGCCTGTATTGTTATCGCATGGTAACCCGCGCGATGCTCATGGCAGCGCTGAGCGCAGTCGCGAGCATCCACTCGATGGAGTCCATAGGACTCCAGTGAGTTTCCCCTGCTGGTCACATGACCAGCCGGATCTTGCCTCGCGAGATACGGCAGGTCGGCGTAGTGATACACAGGGAGAGACTGGGGGGACTTTTTCCCCCCGTGTTTCCTTGCTCCCGCCAGACGGAGGAGGTGGTTGGAGCCACGGTCCTCACCGCGGGACAGGAGGTGAGTATAGCATTAATTTTTTTATTTTTTCTAGATGTTGTTAACGGATTCTGCAGGAGCGGAATCCGTTAACACCAAGTCCTGGTGTGGCTAACTTTTTGCTAACCAGAGCCGGATGTTAATCAGCGCTAGTAGATTGCAATACTAACGCTGATTAACACTTTTGTGCTCCCCATGTTAAGCATAGGAGCGCAAAGTAAAGTAACCTTGCGCTGAAAAGTGCAAGGTACCAAACGCAAACGGGTTACTTAACCCTTTTGCGTTTGGATTGTAATATGCGCTAAACACTGCAGCTAACGTTAATACTCACGCAAGTGAGCGTTAACATTTGCGTTAAGTGTGTAATGTGACCCTGTGTCTTTTATAATTGCGCAGTAGTGTTGTTTATAACAGTTTAAATAGTTATATGGTTACATAGTTACATAGGCTGAAAAAAGATGTGCATCCATTGAGTTCAGCCTTTCACACATTACCTACTGATGTTGATCCAAAACAAGGCAAAAAACCCAGTCTGAAGCGGTCGCCAAATATGCAACACACTGGGAAAAGAATCCTTCTTGACCCCCAGATGGCGGTCAGATTTCTCCTTTGATCAAACAGCTGTTACCCACATATTAAATCTTATAACCTTTATAGTTTCATTATCAAAATATGTACTTACAATGATATTTAAAGTGTAGCAGCTGCATTGCACTGAGTCTGCATCAAATCGCTGTTTAGGGAATAGACCCATTAGTGTTCATATAGGTTGGGGATTTGGGGCGTGATAGCACACTTGTCCATATCCATTCATGGTAAGTCGAAAGTTTTTGGTCCCTATATTTTAGGTTTCTCATTTGTGCCAGATTAATAAACATCCTTTTTTTATGCGAGACGTCCAATATTTAATTTAAGGTTCACCTGTCACAAACTCGTAACAAACAGAATCTGTCTAACACAGATCTAGGGCTTCACAATTGGAATTTACGATTTGATTTTGGCTTACAGCCACAGCTAGGGATTTGGGGGGGGGGTCTGACACAGCTGATATGGCAGTAGCTAAGGTCTTCAACATGCTGTTATTAATTGAGGCATCCATCAGGGCTTGTACATACTCCTCATTAAAATTATCTTCAGGCACATTAGTTTCTATATATTCACTCTTGTCTAGAGAATACAGTTCAGTTAAGGGTATCTCCTTTGACATATTGTCTTTTCCAATACTTCAAAATAAATGTATGTGTAATATTGAGACTGTAATATTTTATAAATACCTGCAACTATATATACAGTCATGGCCAAAATTGTTGGCAGCCCAGACATTTTTCCAGAAAATCAAGTATTTCTCACAGAAAAGTATTGCAGTAACACATGTTTTGCTATACACATGTTTATTCCCTTTGTGTGTATTGGAACAAAACAAAAAAAGGGAGGAAGAAAAGCAAATTGGACATAATGTCACTCAAAACTCCAAAAATGGGCTGGACAAAATTCTTGGCACCCTTTCAAAATTGTGGCTAAATAAGATTGTTTCAAGCATGGGATGCTCCTGTAAACTCACCTGGGGCAAGTAACAGGTGTGGGCAAAATAAAAATCACACCTGAAAGCAGATAAAAAGGAGAGAAGTTCACTTACAGGGTAATTCAAAGAGATTCGAAAAGTCACTGCACATTCGGTGACTTTTCGTTCTCTTCAATTCGGTTCCTTTTGCCGATCCCATTTCGGTGACCCTGAGGTTTATTCAGCAAGCACCACAGGGTCCCCGAATTGCAGGGAAAAGCTACCGCAAACCTGACGGAAACTAACCGCAAAACCCGGCGAATGCACGCCGAAAACCCTCAAAAACATCTGGATTAACTGTCGAAAAACCCGAGCAGGAGCCGATCACATGCAGCGAAGCAGCCGAGACCGCAGAAGAGGCAGTGAATAAATTAGCAAAACAGTTTGTGTGAATGATTGAAAAGTGAAACGCTGTTTGCAAAGAAACTACTGAGCGAAACTGTCTGAAATTTACATATGATCCAATGAATGATAATAAAAAGGGCTGTTACAGGAAAAATAAGTAAACTTAAAAAAAAAATCAGACTTTTAAAAAAAAAAAAAATTCAGAAAAATGCTTAAAAAATCCTAAAAAATCTATAAATAAAGAGACTCTTTACTGCAGAATTTTATAATGAACGGTGTATTAGATATTGAATTAAAACGGGAATATTTTTAACATTGAAGCCAATGGGATTCTCCTGACTAAACTTGCCGAATTAAACCACCGAATGGCAGGGCATTTCGGGAACCTTTCACTGCTGGTTTGTGTTCTCTGAATAGCCGAAGCAGTGCTTTTTCATGGGGATTTCACTGCCCTCGAACAGGCACCAAACAGGCACCGTATGTTCAGGCAATTCGCTAGGATTTGGCGAATTGCCTGCTCTCTGGATAGCTGAATGGCCAGGAAAGGTAACCGAACGCTGATTTTCAGCATTCAGTTACCTTTCTCAAGCAATTCGGAGCTCTTTGAATAACCCTGTTAGTCTTTGCATTGTGTGTCTGTGTGTGCCACACTAAGCATGGACAACAGAAAGAGGAGAAGAGAACTGTCTGAGGACTTGAGAACCAAAATTGTGGAAAAATATCAACAATCTCCAGGTTACAAGTCCATCTCTAGAGATCTAGATTTGCCTTTGTCCACAGTGCGCAGCATTATCAAGAGGTTTGCAACCCATGGCACTGTAGCTAATCTCTCTGTGGGTGGACGGAAGAGAAAAATTGATGAAAGGTTGCAACGCAGGATAGTCAGGATGGTGGATAAGCAGCCCCAAACAAGTTCCAAAGAAATTCAAGCTGTCCTGCAGGCTCAGGGAACATCTGTGTGAGCGCGAACTATCCGTCGACATTTAAATGAAATGAAACACTATGGCTGGAGACCCAGGAGGACCCCACTGCTGACACAGAAACATAAAAAAGCAAGACTACAGTTTGCCAAAATGTCTTCAGTAAGCCAAAATCCTTCTGGGAAAACGTCTTGTGGACAGATGAGACCAAGATAGAGCTTTTTGGTAAAGCACATCATTCTACTGTTTACCGAAAAAGGAATGAGGCCTACAAAGAAAAAACACAGTACCTACAGTGAAATATGGTGGAGGTTCAATGATGTTTTTGGGTTGTTTTGCTGCCTCTGGCACTGGGTGCCTTGAATGTGTGCAAGGCATCATGAAATCTGAGGATTACCAAAGGATTTTGGGTCGCACTGTAGAGCCCAGTGCCAGAAAGCTGGGTTTGCGTCCGAGACCTTGGGTCTTCCAGCAGGACAATGACCCCAAACATACATCAAAAAGCACCCAGAAATGGATGGCGACAAAGCGCTGGAGAGTTCTGAAGTGGCTAGCAATGAGTGCAAATCTAAATCCCATTGAACACCTGTGGAGAGATCTTGAAATAAGAGAGACCTGGAGCAGTTTGCAAAGGAAGAGTGGTCCAAAATTCCGGGTGAGAGGTGTTAGAAACATATTGATGGTTATAGAAAGCGACGGATGGTGCCTTGATGTTGGTGGGCGAGCTTAGTCTTATAATGGCCATTGATAAGAAACCAAACTCTAATTGTGTTTAGTTTCACACGGTATAATGGGAATAAGCGCAGATGACACATTTTTTTCTTTGTTATGTTTCACACATGTTGTTGGGCTGGATGCATTTGGTGGTTGCAGCCGTCCCATCGGGAAATAGGCATGACCCCACCCCTCCTGCACTAAGTATATAATTTTTTACACGCCCGCTGGATAGTACGGAGACATCTGTACTTTCTAGAGGTCTATCATCTGTACTTACAAATAGCCCAAACCAGTTCCAATAGGAGATTGAACAATATAAATTTGGGAGACAATTGTGTCTACTAGTCTTTTATTCTTCGAGCCCCTTGTTGCTCCCAGAGAGCCGCTAAGTCTAAAATCTACATTTGATCTGCCCTCAACTAATGCCTCTATACAGATATTTTTACAATGTGTTAAGGTTGTCCCTAAAAGAATTATGAATGAGCAACATTGAAAACTATATCCCAACATTTCCGCACTAGATCGAATCGCTATTCAGTGGTTGGCTAACGATGAATCCATTACCATCCCATCATAAGGGGGGCAGTATAGTGGTTACTATATAACTACCGAGTGGAACTATATTGGCTACCGAGATTAAATCTACACACAACTAGGTGATACTAATGTCTCCTGAAGGTTACTGGGTTACCCAGGAGTTCCAGGAGTTGCAATTGGTAGAAAAAATTTTGCAACAGGCAATGAACTCTAATGTGATTTCTGCCCAATTGATAGATTTTTTTGAATGTGGCATATCCAAAATGTCCAATATTGTATACACTTCCTAAAATTCACAAGAACGCCTGACACCCTCCAGGGAGGCCGATTGTGACGGCAATTGGTGGGTTGTTGGCAGGTTTGGGCATTTGGTTAGATAGTATCTTCAAAGATCCAGTTATGTCTCTACACACTTGTGTAAAAGACACTCCCAAGGTGATCTCACATCTTAAATCACTTAATGTCCCTCTTAATGGCTCACTGTTGGCCACCATTGACATGAGTATTTTATATTCAACCATCCCTTTGGAGGAGGGTACAGAACCATGCAATCAGTGTTGGCTAATACTTTGTTTGAGGTCTTATATTCAATTGAATTTCTTTTGTGTGTACTCCGCTTGACATTGACTATGAATTATTTTCATTTTGAGAACAGGTACTATCTACAGTGCATGTGGACATCCATGGGGGGCTGCCATGGTCCCATGTATGCCAATGCATTTATGTTTGTATACAAGACACAATATATTCTACCTGCTTTTGGGGAGGGCATTCAATCGTATCTAAGGTGTATGACGGGCGCCAGGATGTCACTTTAAGGCACCCCACGGTAAAGCCAGAAAAAAACAGAGGCGATGACACTTAATATTCTAAACTCTTTACCAATCCAAATTGATGGTGTAGATATACATACAACAGAAGAGTTCACCTAACTGGGCAGCATTGTCAGGCCTGATGGAGGAACAGGCAGAGACATAATGAGCCACCTGAACAAGGCCAGAAACATCTTTCAGATGTTAAGTAATATATGGAAATCTCCTCAATACAGCACCAATACCAAACTGAGACTGTACCAGAGTTGCATACTTTCCATCCTGCTGTATGGTTCAGAAAGCTGGAGAATGACAGAAAACTACCTCTCTAAGTTATCAATATTTCACACAAAGAACCTCCGAAGAATCCTGCGAATCTTCTGGCCCAAAACCATCAGCAACCAACAACTACTCATTCAGTGGAGACAAGAATATATGGAGACTATCATCACAAGAAGACGATGGAGATGGATTGGGCATGTCATCAGAAAAGAGCATGGGGACATCACCAGAACTGCCCTTCATTGGACACCAGAAGGAAAACGCAAGAGAGGAAGACCAAAGAGCACCTGGTGTTGAATGGTGGACCGAGAACTCAAGACTATGAACCACACGTGGGGTACCATACAAAAGGTGGCCCAGAACAAACAGGAGTGGCAGACCTTTATTGCTGCCCTACATGCCAATAGGCATAATGGGCAATAAGTAAGTACGAAACGAAACGCACATCCCTAGTTTGATCTGCAGAGTATTGGATTCCTTCTCCAGTGTGGAAAGAAGAAAAAGTAATGCAGTGAAGACTGGCTACGAGGCGGAGCAAAGTCATGCCTGCAATACTGTTGATTCTTTTTGCTTCGCTACACTGTGTGTTGCTACTCAGTGTATCTCAGGCTTTAGTTTGTGGCTCAGTGTGTTAATGCTCCTGCTTTGTAAATAGAAGGCTGAGAGAGCTCAAATCTTAACAGCTTGTGTATTCTTTTTAATCATATTTACCTGTGCCTTTACTTTGCCTTCCAAAGCAAGCACAATAATAATGATGATAATTTTATAATAATAATATCATTTTATTGTGCTTGCTTTGGAAGGTAAAATAAAGACACAGGTAAATGGGATTTTAAAAAAAAACCATGATGTTAAGATTTGAACTCTCAACTTTCTATATACAAAGCAGGAGCATTTACACACTGAACCAAAGACCAACTCAATGTCAAACACTGCTCTGTAGATTACTTAATGATTTAAAACCCAGGTCAGGGAGGAGCAAATCTGTCTGCAGCCGGTGAAGGAAGGCTGCATCCCCGCCCCCTAGCCATTAAGGCTCAGAGCGCAATCTCTGCGTGTGCATGAAACAGCTATCTCGTGCGCCCGATCTGCATATTGTGCACACGGGAAAAAATAAAAATACTGTATGACACTGGCGGGGCTCCATACAAACATGACAATGTTACAAATGAAAAATAATAGTAAATAAATAAAAAAGTAAAAAAAATGTTTAAATTAATGCAGCACTATTGCACTCATTTCAATTATAATGTGAACAATGATGCTGCACTAACAATCAGGGTTATTTGAAGAGATCTGAATTGTGGCCGAAAGGTAACCGAACGTTGAAATTCAGCGTACGGTTACCTTTCCTGGCCATTCGGCTATTCAGAGAGCAGGCAGTTCGCCAAATGTTGGCGAATTGCCTGCACATATGGTGCCTGTTCATTGCCTGTTCGAGGGCAGTGAAATCCCCATAGAGAAGCAATGCTTCATCTATTCAGAGAACAAAAACCAACAGTGAAAAGTTTCCAAAATGCCCTTCTGTTCGGTGGTTTAATTCGTCAGGTTTATTCAGGTGAATCCCATAGGCTTCAATGTTAAAACTATTCCTGTTTTAATTAAATATCTAATAAACCGTTGATTATAATATTCTGCAGTAAAAAGACTCTTTATTAATAGATATTTTAGGATCTTTTAGGCATTTTTCGGGATTTTTTAGTGAAATTTATTTGTTTTGAAACCGTTTTTTTTTCTGTAACAGCCCTTTTTATTATCATTCATTGGATCTTATATGTAAATTTCAGACATTTTCGTTCTGTAGTTTCATTGCAAACAGCGTTTCACTTTTCAAACATTCAAGCGTACTGTTTTTGTTTTCACTTTATTCGTCTGCGGTGTTGGGCTTTTCCGGCGGCTGCTTTGCACTGTGATCGGTGGGTAGTCGGGTTTCTCCGGCGTGTTCAGCAGGGTTAATCCAGATGTTTTTTGTGGGTTTCGTTGTGCGTTCGCTGGGTTTTGCAGTGAGTGTTCGTCGGGTTTGCGGCAGCTTTTCCCTGCACTATGACGGCCCTGTGGTGCTTGCTGAATACACCGCAGGGTCGCCGAATGGGATAGCCAAATCGCACCGAATTGAAGAGAACGAAAAGTCACCGAAAGTGCGGTGACTTTTCGATTCTATTTGAATAACCCTGAATGTTTTTTGTTTTAGCTAATCATGTAATGTAATCATGTAATTTCTCTAAAATAAAGTAACGGGTTCCCAGTTCTAATTTTCTTAACAAGCGTACACCATAGAATATATAACCACAAAGGGCTGCATAATAAAATGTGAAAAATCATTTTACACGCTGTAGATAATTGAATTTTTAATGAATATTCAAATTTTTTTACATTCTTTCTTATAGCACTATAGCAGGACATGACATATACATATAATAATGATATATTATGAATCTGCCGAGTCTGCTGAAAAAAAGGATATATAAGTTGTCTGGGTCGTATAATAAAACGTGGCTTCAAATCACATTTAAACATGATGAGCAAAAACTATAAAAATGTGCTCAGCACACCGGGGTGAAATGGTCCAGCATGAAGGAGTTAAAAAAATTGGGGAAAAAACTGTGCCGAAAAACCCCCAAAAATGCTTAAAAAAATAAAGAGACTTTTTTGCTGCAAGTGAAAAGAATAAATGGTTGAATAAATATTTAATAAAAACAGGGAATAGTTTTTTACATTGAAACCTATGGGATTCGCATGATTAAACCTGTCAAACAAAACCCCACCAAAAATCAGGGCATTTCACAGACATTTCGATGCCTTGTTCTCTGACTAGGCATTTTTCGGGATTTTTTCAGCAAAAATTTCTTCCCGATTTTTTCTTGTGTTTTTTTTCTGTAACAGGCCTTTTTATTATTATTAATAAGACCTTAAATGTTAATTCCAGACATTTTCGTCCAAATGATTTTTTGCAAACAGCGTTTAAAATTTTAAAAGTTGCAGTCGTTTTTTTTTTTTACTGCGTTCATTGGCTTGTTGGCTTTTTGTGGTGGCTGGTCGGCGCTGTGTTTGGCGGATCATCGGCATTTTTCAAACGTGGTCGGCAGGGTTTTCACTGGCTTATCAGATCTGATGTTTTCCAACGGGTTCCCGCTGGCTTTTCGATCCAATAATTTTGGCGGTTTTTATTTTTTATTCGCCCATTTTGTGGTGGATTTTCCCTGCATTTCTAGGACCCTGCGATGACTGCTGAATTCACAGCACGGTCAGTGAATTTGATTCCCCGAAGTGCGGGGTATTAAAGAGCACCGAAATTCTGGTGGAATCTTTCCTTGTAGATGACCTAAGAAGAGTACTTATTTTTATTATGCATACACAAAAATTTACATAATTAAAAAAGATATGGATAATTTATATTACTAACTTCATACAGTGCATTACTTTAAAATTTTATGAGGTAAATGCAGTTGCATTTTACGAATAAAGAATCCTGAAGCAATGAAATGAACGTATTCATCTCACCCAAAACACCTGGATGAAATACAATTGCCAGTCAAGGCAATTAAATCAAGTAAATAGCAGTATGTGACCATTTGAGTGACTGCTCTAAACATCATTTATGAAAAAATAACAGAAAATATTGGAAATTAATAAAGACGTATAAGTCTTCTAGAAAATAGAATTTAAATTGTATAAATATATAATAGACAAGTAATACTAATCAGTAAGCAATGAGAACATTTAAGAATAATTATAATACAATTATAACATCTACAAGTAAACACTCTGTTATTATGCATTATATTGTATAATGGGATTGAAATGTGAAATCTCTGTAAAGAAAGCACAAGAAGGAAAAAACATTAGACTTTTCAGACTGGTAAAAAAGTGTCTGTGATATCTCATGAGATAACATAAACTGCCATTTACCTTTTGTTTCGATGCCAGGCCCACTTCTGTGGGCAAATTTCAGAGAGCATCAGTATGAGATGTTGACGTACTGGCTAATTCATTAGTGGGGGTCAATAGCAAAATTGTAATGAGTAGGAAAACTGCCTGCAGGCATATCTCTCGCTCTAAGCTTTTGCTGATTTTCAGTATGAAGGTTTTCTCTAGGCTCAGCTGTTCATTGCCAAAATTGGCATAACAAATAGAGATGAAAATATAAATGGGCATATAGGTTTGTGTTCATTACAAAGGCCAGTTAACAAATGATGGGAAGCAGCTTCCTTAAAATGTAGTAAGGAGGATAAAATGCTGCTTATGTAAAGGCACGTACTACTTGTAGATTGTACGATTACTTGGCTTTGACCAGGTGTCTGTACCGTGCTAGGCTACCATCCTCATCAAAAACTGTATGTATTTCCAGTCTTCACTTATTATATACCAAAGACAGGAAAACTAGGTGACTAGTTGATCAAAACAGCATGTTGGATATATGGGAGAAATGAGGTATTGAAAGATGACATTCTGATATCAGAATATCTACTTTCCCAAAATGGATTCCTCTTACTCACTCTTGACTTAGCGTTTTCCATCACCCCCTGTATCCAGACTGTTTCTAAAACCTTTACCTTTGAAACTTTATAAAAATCTGGCCTTTCCTAGCTCTAGATGCCATCAAACTATTGGTTCATTCTCTCATCCTCTTCCATCCCATCTTGACTATTGCAACAACCTACTGATGGAATTTTCTCTCTCCAGACTCTTCTCCCTGCAATCCATCTTCAATGCATCCTTCTGCCTAGAATACATTAGCCAGTCCTTTGTATCAGACCCTCCCCATTTCCAATCCCTTCACTTGCTTCTCATCCCCAGCAAGATAAATTCACAACCTTCACATTAACCTTCAAACTACTCTCTACCCACGCTCATCCCATCATTCATCTCTGATCTTGAAATACTCCCCATCTCGCCCTCTACAATATTTATATGATCTGCTTAAATCTTGTCCTGACATCAACTTCCTCTCATGCAAAATTTCTCTCAAGTTGCCCCGATCTGTAGAATTTCCTTCCCTGTCCCATAAAATTGTCCCCTATTATTCACTGTTTAAACATTTTCAGAAAACCCTTTTATTCAGAGAAGCCTAAAATGTAATTATATAACTCATAAGTACTTCCTCTATGGCAATTCAGCAAGGGCTATATTTAAAACACTTCTGCCGAAACCCTTCTGTTCCTACTGTTTCCATGTACCCAATTTCCATATAGGTTAAAAGTTCCCTCTGGAACAGGGTCTCCTGCCACTATACATAATATGATAATAATGATATTAACAAGAAATTATATTAAGCAGCAAGAAGGCGTTATGCACTCAACTAGTTCACAACCAAGGTTAGTTTTTCCCACGGTTTTGGAGGTTGTTCATGGACATCCGGTTGGCCTTTCCCAGTGGCAAATTTCATCAATGGAACACCCGGCACTCCTTTCAACAGGAATGTCATTGTAACATCTTGAATCTCAGCTTTTCTTCAGTTCAGACGTTACTTTTCAAGATATCAGAATAAAATTCCTGTTGAAAGGAGTGATGGGTGTTCCATTTATTACTTTAAAATTAGACAAGTTGTATTTCATTGTTTTCCAAAGATCTCTAATACAATGGTATAGGTGACTTTGATGTGAAATCTATATTAGCATTCATCTGTCAGGCTCATGACACAAACAATCTTTAAACTAGCGTTGTATTTTCACTTTTATTTCAACATTCTTCATCAAGGAGAATGGATTGTCAGAAATAGTTGCTATAGAAATGATCTAGTGTGTTGTGTCTATGTAAAGAGAAAATTAATAATCATATAACCTGTAATGGTGATTTTTTTTCCTTTTAATCTTCTAATTTGAGGGAAAAAAATATCATTCTCTGTCTAGGTATCTATACTTAAATTTCTAACGTACGTAGAATTTTACATTAGTGAAATCAGCAGTAAAATCTTATCAAATTTACCATTCACTGAATGACAGCAAATGTCTCACTGTGAATATGACAGTATAATTAACTGCATTTAGCACTCCTCATTGATTTGATTTCCCGTTCGACTTCGATGCACCACTTAAATCATGTGGCCCAAACAGGTTAGAAATAGTCTCCTGACTTTTTGTGACTAAAAAAAATAAAATTATAAATAAAGAATTTTAAAAAAGCCGGCGTGTTTCTGAGACTTTGTGGGATTGCCCTACGAGGCCGCTTATTGATGTAACATTTTGTGACTTAATAAAAGTAATCAAAAATGAAGAATTAAAAAAAAAAATAGTCTCAATCCAAAATAAAGTCTAAATCACATCTTAATATTTACAACAAAACTGTCAGATTTCCAAAACTAAGGCCTTGTTTTAATTCCCTTACAAACTGTTAGAAAAACCTCAAATTGCTTATGCACAAAAATTCCCGTAGACCTTAATGGAGACTTTTGAAAATTAAATCAGTTGAAAACTTTCTACCCAGCTGTAATCGTTTGAAAAGTCTTATCCAAGGAATTAAATCAAGGCCTAAGTAACCTCCACTACTACAGACTACAATAAAATTTAAATATAAATTTCTGCCCCGAGTTGTATAATACTTTGGAGATTGAAGGTGACGTCTGACTGTCAGGTAAATAAAAAATGACCACTTGGTATTTGTGAAGAGTGAATTGATTAATTTCAAAATTAGTGATTCTTATGTGAATCTAACTACAGCACATAGGGCACTATTCCCTAGTAAACACTAACATTAGTGTTCAGATCTGTAAGCATTAACGCCAGGATAAGTGACTTTAACGCATGCCCACCATATTACCTTCCTAACTCGAAACCCATAAGAAATCACTTAGTGCGTAGTTGTTTGTGCTAGCTTCCGTGAGCTTACTGTACTTTGTGCATCCTATACTTAACATGGCGAGCACAATCTGTAATTAGCGTTTTTGAGAAGTAAGGTATTACAAAGTGTTAGCGCTAATTACCGTTGGGACGTTCAAGGAAAATTTTTAGCTACATCTAAAAGTTGGCACTAATTTATTCTGCATTTGCAAAATCATTTTGCACCCTTTAAACCCCCCCAATAAATCCCATACTCATCTCTCATCCCATGATGAGAACATTGGCCAGATCCACCACTTCTTGCCGTCAGGTGCAGAGTGAGACTGGGAACAGATAGTTCCTAGTCTCCCTATGTGATCATTCCACGGCGCTGAGCGATCTCATGAGAGAGCGAGATCGCGCAGGGCTTGCGGCCTGGATGCAGAACTCTCCATGGAATCCTATGGACTCCAAGAGGTGATAATCACGTGGGGCGGAAGCGGTACCGCGATTATCCCAGCGGTTAGCACCGCACCCCTGGGGCAAGGTGTTCAGGTTCGCCTGCTCCAGTTAGTATATTCCGCTAAAATGGGAACGCTATGGGAAACCTGAAGGCACAGGTTTTTTCCGTTAGCATCCCCATTTTAGCACGAAGAATGGCATAGGGCCCATAGTGTTTTTCAAATTCCAAATATAATAATGGAGGAAATACTAAGCAGCAAAGATTGTTTTGATGGGTTATGATGTGATTTCTAATAGCTCTGCCCTCATCTCTACATACACATTAAGGCCCCTATCACACGCTTCGCGCAAATGCGCTCACGCAGCGCATTTTTTTTGCGCACGCAAAGAACGTTATCGCGCGAAAATTAACGCAGCATTCCGATCCGAGCGCATTCTTTCAGCATTCATGTTTTTTCATGCGCAAATCCGACGCGCAAATTTGTGCGCAAATGAACGTTGCTTGCAGGAATCGGTGGGCAGACAGTTTTTTCACGGGATTCAGCCAATCAGAATTAAGAACCACCATTTTCTAAAGTTAGGTTGTTGCGCCTGTCAAAGTCAATCTGCGTATATGTGCTGCAGCAAAAAACTTTTTTGACAAATTATACATTTTTTATGTCTGGGTATGTGTAGAATGTGTAACTGTACTGTGCTGTATTTTTTTTATTGCTGAGTTATTTTGTTTCGGCCACAACTATCATATTTGCAGTTAACACCAAGTTTTCAAAGACGTTACGAAAATTCACGCAAACGTCGCTCGTACGACTTTGCGCGAAGATTGTAATACCATCCGAGCTAACGCATTTGCGCTCACAATGTTAAGTATAGGATGTGCGCACGAACTTGCGCTCGCGCTGGGTTCGCGCAGGGTCAATCGCGGTAGACGATTACGCGCATCGTTTGCGCAAACGTCGTACTACGACATTCCACGCAAATGGTTTTGTCCTCGCGCAAAAGCGCATTTGTGTGCACACAAATGCGTGCGCGAAGCGTGTAATAGGGGCCTAAAGGTTTAGCGACACATACTTTGGGTAATATTCTGGGTAGTGGAGTAACAATTGTGTGACTGTTGGTAATTACTACGGTCCTCACAAAGTTCTTACTGCTTCACTTGGTCCTTTTGCAATCATTACTGCTCCACTTGTTAGGGTGAGATGAGAGTATGGGATGAGAGGCGAGTATGGGAGCTAGCTTAGTGTATCAAGTGAGTTTACCAATGCAAAATAACTTAACACCAGCTTTTATGAGACATTATCCCTCATTATACCGTCCCTCGAAGCACTATGTCAGGTACTGTACCGGGGTGGTACAGAAAATGCAGTATTCTGAGCCCGGGATGCAGTGATGCCAAAACAAGAGGTCTGCGGTGAGGTTGCTGCTGGAGGCGGCAAAAACAAATAAACTTTGATGCAGGGGGAATCAGGAAACAGACTGGGACAGCAGGGTCTTGAACATAAAGGATACCAGAGGGTCTGGAAACACACACAAGGAAGGGTTGGTAGCACGGCAGGGTTTGGTTTTCAGGAAACCACAGGAAAGCCTCAACATAGGTTCTCTCTTGCTGAGAGCAGATACAACTAATGTTGAAGCAGGGAACAGAAGGGGTGTGGCACTTTTATTACCAGAGAGGTCAGAGAGGTCAGATGAAATGCAGTACAGAAGAGGGCGCTATCATACTGGGACCACCTAAACATCAACAGCCTCAACTCATACCACCATAAAGCCCTACTGGCCAACAAGGACCACCCCAAACCATGTGGGCTGCAACAACTCATATCCACCCTGATCATCCAAAGCCCCCATGAATGCAGCCTGACAAAATATAAAATAAAGGCCCTAAGTACCGATTCCAGGGATAACTATATCAGAGAATGGAGACATGATATAGCAAACTCCAAGAAACTCACCATTTACCAATCCTTACAGAGGAAATACAAACTGGCCCCATACCTGGAGCTACTACAAGACCCCAAGGACAGACAGATCCTGAGCCGGTACAGACTGAGCGCCCACAGCCTGGAGATTGAATCACGGCGGCATAGACAGACCTACAAGCCCAGGGAGAATAGACTGCGCCAGCATTGTGACCAGGGGGGCCTGGAAGATGAGGTCCACTTCCTCCTACAGTGCCCCAAGTACTCAGCACTGAGGGAAACTCACTTCCAGAGACTCTCCGCTCTCATCCCGGACTTCACTTCTATAGAAGAGACGAGGAAACTCCACATCATACTGGGAGAAGAGGAGCCGGCGGTGAAAATATCTGCCCAATACGTCACAGAATGTCACAGACTGAGAGGAACATGAGAGATCCCAGACTTATAAATCCTAACACGGACTTGCCCCCATCCGACTTCACATTATCCCTTACCCCTGATAATGTCCATGGACTTGTCCATTCCACCCCATATATGTCCCACTACCCCCCCTCCACCCCATATGCTTTGGCAATGCTAAAATGTATTTGGTCCTGCTAATAAAGCTTATTTTGATTTGATTTGATTTGATTTGTGTGTGGATGTGTGTTTTGGTGCTTTTAACTATGTAGCTTCTGGAACACAGCGCTGGAAACAGGACTGACACGAAGTGCAGGATTGGAAAGGTGCTGCCCTGCATGGGTCAGGATCCTTACACACTACATCTGAGACACAAGCCCAGCTTGCAGCAAAAGTGGAATAGCAATTCCAGGCAATGAGATAACGTCTTGAGAAGTTATCTTATCACCATCCTTGGAACAGGGACCTAAGATTGTAGAAATGTTTTTACATCTATCTCCTGCTACACATGTTTAGATCTATAATAAGATTACAATATAAGAAATTAAAAATTGAAATTGTCAGTTATTTCTTTTTTTCACAAAGCGTTTAACTCATATCCACATGTATGATCGTATGCATAGTTGAAAAACAACAAATTGTTGCAGTCATACAGCTGTGTTTTGTAAAGATTTGTTTTACCTGTAATATGTCGTGTGTGGTATATTTATAGTAATAAGCTTTCTGTGTATTTTAATGTGCAAATTAAGTGTGTAACATAGCCTGACTGAAGCAGAATCATTTTTTTCCAGATGGGTAAAGCACAGTAAAAATGCATCCTTCCCAACAATACCCATGCCTGCTGGCTAAACAGGTGTATCTACATAACAAACCGAGTAAAGGGAGCTGCCATCAACGCTAAAGAGTTTAAAGAAGCTGGCATCTGTAATGATTAAACCACGCTGCAATGCTTGCTGGCAAATTGTCCAGATTTCTTGCATTAATTTTGACTTCAACGGACAGGTTGTAGAGGAGCATGTTTCTGGCAGCATAATAAGAACATGAGAAAGAAAATTTTATCAGTCAGTTCCTTATTAGATTTCACTTCCCCATGGGTTATTTTCTTTCAATGCTTTGTTTTGGGGTCAAGATAATGTTTTGCCATTTTTTGAGAGGTTTTTGTTTGCTCCTTGTAAAGCACATTTGCTGGTGTTGCTCTTCTATTTTCTTAGTTTACTTAAACCTGGTATGTCCATCTGTTCACTTTTTATCATCCAAATTCTTCCGACAAAGGAAAAACAAATTTAGCGGAACTTGATGACTCATAATCATTAGTTTGAATTTGTCCAATACATCATTGTATGTGTCTGCGTGTGTGTGTATATGTATGTATGTATACCAGTGGTTGAGATTATATATATATATATACACGATGTGAGACGCACTCAGGGACTTCCAATAAAAACAATAAACTTTATTAAGGGAATGTTAAAATTTACATAGTACCGACGTTTCGGCTCGATTTGAGACTTTTTCAAGGTGACCTTGAAAAAGGCTCAGATCGAGCCGAAACATGTAAATTTTAACATTTCCTTAATAAAGTTTATTGTTTTTATTGGAAGTCCCTGAGTGCGTCTTACATCGTTTGCTTATGCATAATTAACCAAGACTGTTGCACCGAGCAAGGAATTTTGGATTTTGGAGAGTGCTGGACCAAGTGTTAAGGTATGTATATATATATATATATATATAATATATATATATAATACCAGGAAAAAGTGGTTGAGTGCAGCCTTTCTGCTATTGTGTTGATGATATACATATATATGTTACGGTTAAAGCCCGAAGTGCAGTTAATCCTAGTATTACCCGAGTATTCCTCACATTACCCAGGTGTCATTAGCAAAAGTCCGAAGTGAAATTAAATTTCGGACTTTACCCGAGTAATCTGCAAAGTATTCAGAGGCCTCTGGGTACTTTGGTTTTCTGCACTGTTTGAACCGGGTAATTCGCACATTACCCTAGTGTTGCTGGATAAAGTGCGATGTGCAACCAAACATCAGACTTTATCCGGGTAATCTGCAAAGTATCCAAACGCCTCTGGGTACTGGGCATTTCTT
This sequence comes from Leptobrachium leishanense, assembly GCA_009667805.1. Classification (NCBI taxonomy): domain Eukaryota; kingdom Metazoa; phylum Chordata; class Amphibia; order Anura; family Megophryidae; genus Leptobrachium; species Leptobrachium leishanense. Next base: position 339,675,607 of record CM019064.1, on the reverse strand, counting down.
GGGTTTTCAGCAGGTTACAGTTGACTGGATTCCGAGGATTACCCGGGTAAAGATGCAAACTGTTATCTGACTGATAAGAAAATTGTGTTTTTTTTATTTTTAATGAAATTGTATCCACAGTCACAAACCGCACTAAATAACTGTCATGTTACTCTGTGCATTAATTGTCTGAAAATTAATTTATGAAGATAAAGATATTATATAAAGAGTAACCTAATGGTTATGTTTTATAAATGATATATAAGCACATATGACACATAATAAAGATCATGTAACTCTTTCACATTCATATAAGAAACATATCCTGTTACTCTGTATATTCATTATATCCGCAATACATTCTTATGTTTGTCTTTTGCCATTTTCGTTGATAATATCCATAGACCTTTACCCAAGCGGGGTTGGATGCTCTGCAGATTACCCAGGTGAAGCTGTGCATAGTCCTCAGATTACCCGGGTGAAGCTTCAGACTTGCACATTATCCGGGTAAAGTGAGAATTTTTCAGTTCTTCCAGACTGTTACCCAAGGGCAGTTGGTTAGTCCTAAAATTACCTGGGTAAAGTCCGAAATTTTCGTTTTTTTGCAGCTTTACCCAGCGGTTTTGGGTAATGTCAGGATTTCAAGGGTAATCCTAGGATTAACCGCACTTCTGGCTGTACCCTTAACATATATATCAAGAATATAATCCGCCATAAAAGCAAATTTCTTGAAATAGGCACTCGTTTGAGATGACTCTTGGATTTCATTCATTTTCATTTATTATATTAATATGCAGCATGTAAATACATAAATATCTATTGCATTTGCTACATGCTGTATTTACCACAGGTTGAATTCCTTTAGATGCTGGATACAAGATTGTTATTGTGTAACGCTATTTTATTTATCTGTTTATAACATTGTCATTAAATTTATTTTCTCAGATCTCAGTCTGATTGATCGGAGATTAGAATTGCATCGACTGTAAACTAACCTGATGATTTTTAAGGCCACTTCATTTTTTAATCTGACAGAGCCCTGATTTAATATTGGATTATCAGACGTGATGTTTACATTCGTTGCCTGCTTATCGACTTAATTGGTCTGAGCTGTGAAATTCCACTCTCTCCGGCCAAGTTCCACTGGGATCATTTGGTAAGCCAATGCTCAATACATCTCATTCTAACAATTACTCCCTAACATGTCAACCATAGACTATTTTTTATGAAAATGTTCAAATGATCTAGTCTGTCAACATACTACATTTATAAGTCTTATGTTTTATGCTTGTGCGTTTCTTCTAACACTTAAAACACATTTTTATATCTCTATAAGACCTGTGTGCACAGTCTGTGGCTGAGATACCACCCTAAAGCTACTGAGTTCCATCAATTTATATGTCTTAAAACAGGGTTCAACAACATTGACCCTCAAGATGTTTTTAAACTGCATCTTCCATGATGCTCAGCTAACCTATTGAGTGGCTGGGCATCATGGGAGATATAGGTCCAAAACATCAGGAGAGCCAAGGTTGCTCACTCCTGTCTTACATGATAAGGGTCAGGATGGTAAACTAATTAAGTGTTCTTGCTAGTCTATAGTTTCATTATGTTATACATTTGCACTGCATTTCATTGTGTCCCCCTGTTGTTTATGGGTTCCTCCACCAAACTCCAGGGGTCAAGTCCAGGGGGAACGTGTGGGAAAGCAGTTCCTGCACTATTTTTGTAGAAGGAACTTCATTCCCTTTGGTCCCACACACTATAAAGCTTGTATTCATGTGTTCAATCATGTAGTCAATGTAATAGAGCAGCAGGAAATGCTAGCAGAATGCTTGGTTGTGTAGGGAGAGGTATTAGCAGTAGGAAAAGGGAAGTGCTCATGCCACTGTACAGAGAACTGGTGAGACCTCACTTGGAGTACTGTGTGCAGTACTGGAGACCGTATCTCCAGAAGGATATAGACATCTTAGAGAGAGTTCAGAGAAGGGCTACTAAAATGGTGTACGGCTTGAAGGAGAAAAGTTACCAGGAAAGGCTTAATGATCTTAACATGTACAGCTTGGAAAAAAGACGAGACAGAGGAGATATGATAGAAACATTTAAATACGTAAAGGGAATCCACAAGGTAGAGGAAGG